>JANCRA010000036.1:5350439-5995428 GCA_024362935.1 Setophaga petechia
TGGCGGGCGCGGCGGGCGGGCGGCGGGGCGAGCCCCGCTGCAGGCGGTGCGGGCGCGGCGGCGGCGGCACCGGGGGCGGCTCCGGCAGCGCCACGTGGTAGAAGTTGGGCAGGCGGATGTCGTACCTGAAGCCTTGGCCCACGTGCACCCGGTCGTTCAGCGCGTACAGCTTCTCGGCGATGTCGCTCCCGATCAGGATGGAGAAAAGGCGGGAGATGAAGCGGTGTTTGGCGAACAGCAGGTAGAGCTTCTTTCTCCTCCAGGCCACGTACCGACAGTCTGTTTCTGCTGTGAGTGTTACCTGGAGAAGAGAGAATTGAACAGCCAGGTGACAAGGCGGTGCTGCTGCTGCCCTTGCTCAGAAGGCACCCCCTCTCCCAGCAGAACCTGTCTACTGCAATTAGAGCCCTTTAACCGAGCCAGAGAGCTCTGGGAGATATCTTAGAGGCCTCTTCCAACCTCATTGTTCTGTGATTCTGTCTGGGAGGTTACTGTATGCAAAAGACAAATGAGAAAGGTGACTGGCTATGGACTAAACGATCACATCTAGTTAACCTCAGTGACAATATGCCTGTGCCCATATGGCATGCCTTGTTCAGTGCCACATGGATACCCCTTGTTCAGCTCTGCATTCCCTGCTCCACTCTTGGCAGCCTCAGCTGAAAAGGCAGGTCTAAAGAAAGCTCTCAACAAATGCCATTTGTTCTCGTGACAGCAGAGATCAGATCCAACAGGGACAGGAGCCAGCGTGTCAGGCGAGTGACAGCACCGCAGGGACACCGCAGCTGACACCGTGTCCTGTGCTGTGACCCGTGCCAAGCTGTGGCCCAGGCACGTCCTCCCCTGGCTCATCTCCCACTGGGAAACCTCTTCAGCACCAGCTTCTTCCCACTCTGAGGAAACCTGGCTTCTCAGGGCTGAATATCAGCGCAGCAGAGAATGCAAACAGAGCCTACCTCCCAGATTAACCTCCCAGATTAGCTTTAAGAAAACCCCTGTTTGTTGTAACAAGGCACAAACAGCAAAACCAGTCCAGTGGATAAAGAGGACTTCCCAAACTAATGGGATGCCCCTTGTTTGCATAGTATCCCAAAGGAAACCCACAACTGAACAAATTCATTTCTAAATCAAACAGTGCTTGAACACTTTCCAGTAGCACTGAAAAAAAAGAGAAAAAAAAAAGAAGGAAACCCCTTAACTTTTACCTGGAAAATTCCCTCTTCTGTGGGCCTCAGTGAATCCCATTCAGGAGAGTCCAGAAATTGAAGAGGAAAAATATAATGCAGAAACTCCCCATCAACTGTCACTCTGATCCTACCAAGATAAGATGTGTTAATTTGTTAGCACTACCTGTGAACCAGCAATGACTACCACAAGAATGTGCTGTTTCTACTGTCTGAGGAATTTAAATATAGCTTTGAAAGCATGAAAAAGCAATCAGTGGCCAATTATAATTATCCTAATTATATTTTTGAACCCAACTTGTTCAGGCCAGTTGAAAGACAATACAAGACAATCATGCAACTAAAAGGGGAATCTTTCCAGGCCTTTTTCAAACCACATTATTCTCTCTGTGGTGGGTCTGTGCAGTGATGCACAAGCTTTGCTATTAAAAGGCCATCATGCACTGGAGAGGTAAAAGACCAATGCCCATAACAGCATTTACCTGCTTCTCCTGAAAACCATGGGATTTACTTCTAGTTTTGGGAAATACTCATTTTAGAGAGAACAAAGTGGAAAACTGGGAGTGGGAAGCAAGAGTGCCCCATGGCATGTGTTAGGTAGGCCTCTCTCCATGTTTAACAGGAATTACATGGCCACAGGACCATGTCTGGAGCCAGAAGAACAGCCTGGTGTTATGGATCTCTGTGTGAATGCTGTGGCCTTCTGAAAATGCAAAAGAAAAACTTCTTTACTTGCTACTTTTAAAATAACATATACATTTGAAGGCACACAAGCAGCCCTGCACCACATGGTGAAGGGCAGCAGGAACTCCGGGTGATCCCTAACTGGCTGGGCACGTAGAAGCATGGATACCTCTTCTTTGGTAAGAGCAAAAGCAACTTCCATCGGGTACTTCCTAGAGAGCTCCCAATAACTCTGTGAACCAGGGTGTCACTAAGGAAAACTGCCCACAATCCATACTGTTCACTGCAGGTAGTCCCAAATCAGCTGAGTGTCAAGCTGCCCACAGGTTCCACGTGTCCATGCAGCAAAAAGCACCCACCCATCAAGGTGTCCCACCAAGGACAGTCCGTGTCCATCACCTCTGGGTGTCCCACCTACTCTCGGGGTGGTCTGGGACTGCCCCCTGCTTTGCATACAGTACAAAAGCTGATGTTTCCCTCCAGGAAAGCATCAGCAAGGCTGCCAGAAGGCTCTCCTGGAAGCAGGGAGTACAAACAGGTGGATTTACTGCTTCAGGGTCTAACACAGGCCACAGGATACAGTAACTGTAGACCCAGGTCTGCAAGTCTTGATAAGGCTCAGCTACATCCCCTTGTAATGAAAGGGCACTTTTAAGTCTTTTTCTCTTCCTTATTGATACCCTTCTCCCACCCCCTTGAAAGCAATCAAATACAATCTATATCGAAGTCAAGATCTCTATTAAACAGTTTATCTTAGTTTTGTAACAACTTTTTGTCCCATTTCAGATGATACTAGTAAAGAAAAATAGGACAGATGCTGTGCTCATCAGCTAGGCAGTACATAGAGAGCAAGCCATAACCTGAACACTGAAAATCCACATTTATTTTCTTAATCTGCCTAACCTGTTAAATGATATGATACAGCAGCCTGAAAAAATTCTTTTCTTTATGCTATTTCAGATTCTGTGCTCAGTGTTTTTATGCTAGTACTATCCTAGACAAGTGTATTTAACCTCTTCATAAATTACTTGTACTAATATTTAATCTATTGTACTGAAAAATAAACAAACTATACACAAACCAGGCTTTTTCCTTTTTTTTTCTTTCATTTTCAATAAGGAGAGGAAAATAAAGATATTTGCAGAGAGCCTGAACAAAGCAATACCAACCTGCCTGACACAAGCAAGGACAGTTTGTCAATAGGTGTTTTGCCCTGCATGGCGTAACAATGCTCCTTCTCCAGGGTAACCACTTCTGCATCACAGCATAAGACAATCTTCCTGTACACAGTCAAGGAAATTCCCAGAGGCTGGAAGAGAGCACTGTAGAGTTCCTGGAATTCCCTGTCAAAGGCAACACTCCGGACTTGGTAGGTAACATAAACGAACTGGACGAAGCAAATAGCGAACAGAACAAAATTCCAGGAGAATATATCAGCAGCACACACATCCAGCCAAGCCCAAACAGAAGAGCAGAGAAAGCCCAGTCCAAGCAAGCTGAAGACGTAGAGGAGCCCAAAGAATCCACTTCCACCCATGAAGCCCACGACAAAGAAAATACTGGCGAGGTGGTAGATAGATCCCTCTGCCTCTTGCTTCCAGCTGGTACACGTAGGATGTGCATATATCAGGCTTTCCCAAAAACTTGCATTTTCTCCCATGGCTGGAATAATTTTTTGATTCAGCTGAATCTTGAAATCTTTTATTTATGAGATGCAACTAGTTTTGGTTTTCCTTTGGTTTTCCATTCTTGCAAACTGTGCTCGGTGATCACATAACGTCAGGGTCTCTTGGTAGTCAAGCTGCACTTAGGATTTCCAGCAATGAAGCAGCTAACGTTCTGAGTGCTGTTTCTCATCAGTTCATGCATTGCTTTGACTTTGGTCATGTCATCTGTAGCTTCATCTGATCTGGACAAGTGAAGAAGAGATTAATTACTTATAAACTTATTTTCATCAATTAAATTTTATCAAACTTTTATTGCCTAAAACCACAGACTGCATTATGATCCAATTACCTTTGAAGCTCTGTGATTCCAGGATCAAACTTTAATATTCACTCAGCTGAAGATCATGTTTTCTGTATCTGTGATCTGAGTAGCAATCACTGAACTGCCACTGAATCCTTGTAAAGCTGTGTGTTGCATTCACAACATCCTGTGACAAGCCTTTGTACAGCCTCACTGCTGACAAGGATTTGTTGGTCCAGACCCTGCTCCCTGAGAGCCTTTTAAATGTCCTACCCAGCTCTTTAACAAGAAGAAACAGTGAACTCTTCTTCCTTGTTCACCTCCTCCATCTCCCTCTGGATTTCGGTCAATCATTCTCATTAATGGGTTGAGCATTCTCTCAACTCTCTGCTCTCTGTTCCTGGGGACAGCAAACTCCATCCCCAAACACCACAACAAGGGAAACCCAAGTGTCACAGGGTCTTTTCTACTCCAAGGATAACAGGCAAAAAAGCCTGTCATATATAGGGAAGACTATAAGGCTTAAAGGCATCCTGATACAGATTATGCTTTTAGAACAGGAAGTAAGTAGGCCTGCAAAATATGACTCCAGGGACATTTACAAAGCAAGTTTACAACATTCAAAGTTCTACATCATAGAATTTCATGCCATGGGCCACATAATTTTATCATTCAACACTCTAAAATGTGAAACATGGTATTCATTTTCATATGGTGATGTATTCCTGAGAGTTTTCAAAGGAAAACACAGAACCAAGAAGTATGAAAGAAACTCCAAAATAAATCTAAAAAAAAAAAATCAAAACCAGCTTTCCATATCTGTCTTTTAAAATAAAAATACATACCTCAATGTGAGATTATACATGGTAGAAATTGCAAAGCCAGAATATATTAGTGGTGTAATCAGTATTGAAACCTTCCCAAGCATTACTGTCTGGTTCTTTTCCTGGTAGAATGGCAAGGAAACTAAGAACTATCTTGTTATCAAAATTATCAGATTCTCTAGAATATCAAAGTAGTTTGGTTTTTTTTCCCCTCACAAGAGCCACAGAAGTCAATACTTTAAAAGTACTGCTGTTGCAGTGAGGCATCCAGCATCATTCATCAGGGCTTTCAGTGGTGGTGCTTCCTTTACAGTGACAGGTCTAAGAAATTAATAAAGAAAATTTGTATCGTATTTCCTAGCCACCACAGCATTACTTCTTTTAAGTTTATTCAAACCCCAACACTAATTCTATGATTGAATAACACTGGTGCCAAATAAAGACATAAAATTCCACACAGCTGAGCAGCAGAGCTCAGAAGAACAAGTTAGGAGGAGACTCTCTCTCTCTGGGAGTGGTGATAGGAAAGTCACTGGCCCATAAATGTACCACAGCTAAAGAGCACAGAATCTCTCCAAATTACAATGCTCAAAATCCTCCTGCAGCATAAGAACCAGCATTACAAGAATAAGGTAGTTTACAACTAAAACCTTTGCCGTTTATTTCTTTATCCAAATACTCTCCTCTGGTACAGGATTCCCCTCAGATGTAGGATTTATCCCTTGGAGACTGGGAGATGGAAGCTGCATCAGTTATAAAGAAGTTACCTAGGTATGGTAAGGTCATGAGGAATTTTAGGTGGTGCTTCTGTGATCAAGGGGTAAGATTTCTGAATCAAAAGAAAACAAAACTGGAGCATGCAGTTCCCAGACCTTGTGTTCTGAATACAGTCAGAAATCAGTGGCAGAGGTTTTTTTGTTTGACTGATTGTTTGTTTAAAACAGAATCACTGATAATAGTGATTTTGGATTATTGTTAATACTTCTACTCTCCTGCCAACATTTTGCTCTAAGCAGTTTTACTGAAGACCCTGATTTCTAAAAGAAAACAGTAAAAATCAGTGTTTTGAAGGGAACTATGACTGAGGAGTTACATTGGAAACCGTATGAGTGCCACAAACAAAACCACGGTGGAGCAGTAATTTGCTTTACATTACCAACATCTTTTCATCGTGTAATGTCACACATTACAATAATGTGACAAAACACAATAGTAATTTCACAGAATGTATGCACAATTTTTAATTCACTTATTGCTTTCTCAGTCTGCCCACACTACAGCTCACAGCATTTCTGTAAAGCGTTTATTCATGATAAGATGGGCCAAAATACTTTGAAAAGAACAGTGTACCGATAGGACATGGATATAGGCTCATCACACACAAAAACAAAGTCCTGAGAAAACTGTTCTGCATTTGTTCATTTTCAGAATTTGATCTGTCTTCCAAAATCACTGTGTGGAAAATTCCCACTTATTCAATTAGTTCTACACAATAAGAACTTTTACTGTGCTGCAGCATCTCCCAGACCTCTCTCTTTCAAGGCAAGAGGAGAGGGCCTCTCTCCTTCAAGGCAGGAGGAAGGGCAATGGAGGGAGGCCAGTGCTAGCCCAGAGCACAGCCTTACCAACACAACAGTCTCCTGAGCTACACAAGGTGTGCAGGAAAAACCAAACCCTCTGGAAATACTGACAAAACCCACTCCTAAATGGGACTCATTTCTCAGAGCTATGGTGAAGAGCAGGCATGCTTGCAGGCAGAAAGAGAGAATGCAGCTCTTCTCAAATAAGAAATTATTCTAATGTTTGGGAGCTAAAAATCATTGGCAGTTGTAAATAGAGCAAGGACAATAACAGGTATGGGCCTAAGTATAGTAAAATTTCCAGTTTTGAAGGGTATTTAGTGCTAGATGAGGCCTTTCACAGTTTTCTTTATAAATCCTGCAAGTCCAAAATTTAAACTCTTGAAGGTTTCAGAACAGACACGCTAATTAAGTCATTCATCTACTGCAAGTGAGGTTGTGGGGGAGAAAAATCCCCCAAACCAAAAAACCAAGCAGCTGTGATACCAACTGAGTCATCCTGCACAGCAGACAACATTTGTGAGCACCTGGAGGGGACACCATCCTGTCACTGAGGTGCTTTGGCCTCCTGCTTTGTTGGATGTCCTGCTTTGATTACCCTGGCTGTGCTGAACAGCTCTTGCTACAAGTTCATCTGATGGGGATGATCCAGCAAGCAGGAAAGTGCATTTAAAACACGAGCCTTGGCTCCTAAAGCTGAAGAACTGTGTCTTCCCAAGCAAACACTGAGCACTTTCTGCTCCGTGCCCTGCCCATGGAGAAGGAGCAGCGTGCACAGCACACTCCCTGCCATGGGACTGCCACAATCACAGTGACACACACTGACGTCTGCAGGCTGCCAAAACCCAGCTTCATGCACGATGAGTCCTCCCAGCTGGGGAAGGAGATGTGCCCTGCCAACACAGCCTGAATTACTGACATGCTTCAGAGTGTCCTGCCCCACCACATCCCACCTTCTCCAGCAGGAGCAGATGAAGTGATGCAAAAAATCAGTGCAGGCTAGAGATGTGAGCAATATACAGTGGCTTGGACTTCTTTAAAATAAGCAGCAGTGCTGAGAGGACTAAGTTGCCATCAGAAAGTGTTGAAATCACAGAGTTTGCTGGAGTTTCAAAGCAGAAAATGGAGTATTTCCCTTATATGCTACCAAATAAATGCCTGCTGGCAACCTAAAATTTCATATAAACAGTACACTGAACCAGTCAAAACAGAAAGAATTTGCATTGTACAAATGCACATTACAACCTTCCCCCTCCTCAAATGGGTGTTCCCCCTTACACTGCAGTGTTCACACAAAGAATTACCTATTATGTACCTTTTTAATTTGCTTGAGAAACATGTGCTTTACCCCATTCTTGTCACTGATGATTCAAATTCAACTCTGAGAAGCTCTGAGTGTTAAGTTACTGTGTCTGGATCACAATAATTCCTGCAAAAAAGAAACCCTAAAAGCCCTGAGGCCACCAGCAGTTGTCTCTTTGGTCTTTTTTTAAGTCAAAAGTAAAGCTATTCAGAGTTTGAATAGTCCATTCTTCAGTTGCCTTATCCCAAGTACTCTGAAAGAAAGCCCTCAGCACTTTCACACTGTACGTGTGGACAGGCCATAGAGCTGTACATGCTAATCATGTAACCAGCCTGGGTGAATTGTTTGCTACAGGTTTGGAAGCAAAAGGAAAGATTTTCCTTTACAGCATGTGCACTTCTTAGCACAAAATGAGATTATGATGGGTTTAGCACACCACAGTGTGTATGTTTATATATGAGCTAGGAGTCATAGCCTGGCTCGACATTCCAGGAACTCCACCAGGGCCAAGGCAGTCCCTCCTGCCAGGGGGGTGCTCCTGGCCTAGACACCCCCACTTCCACAGGGATGAGCTCCAAGCACCCCAAGCTCACAAATTACATCTGATCTAACACCATTAAGCTTATAAAAAGAAACTGTCCCTTAATTTAATCAAGTAGTTTCACATGCAATGGAAAGGCATATGGCAGTTGAGATACCCCTTCCTTCCACTGCCCCTACATCCCTGGAATCCCCTCTGTGGCCCCTACACCTATCACTCCCAATCCCTGTTTATGCTGCATACTTTCCCCAAGCTACTTTCCTCCTGCAGAGGGGCTAGACACCCCAGGGACCAAGAGAGCCAAACTCTTAATTGCTTTGCAGCATCTAACTCAGGGCACAGGGAGCTCTGCATCTAGAGAAACCTAAGGCTACGTGCCTCCAGGCAAGCATGGGCAGGTAAACCAGCTATCCTCAGTGATCCACTGTCCCTGGACACACTTCAGGCTGAGAACATGCATGCAGCAATAAGGGCAGTGACTAACAACATGAGCTGCATTACCTTAAACTTCTTGAGACTATATCCTAGAGAAAGCTGTAGTTACAATCCTGGAAAACACAAGGTTACCCCAACAAAATGCAGCCTGCAGGAAGGTGGAAGGAAGGTGAGGAAGAAAAGGACTACCCAATCTAAAAGACAATGGTATCAAGATAATCAGTCACTATAAAAGTCACTAGACATATTCAAATTTCAAAAACCCACAAGCATACATAGCAAAGGTAATTAATTAGTAGGATGGCTTTAAAGATTTCCTTTGCTAGGAATTAAAGAAGTTAAGATGCTGTCTGGTCCCTAAAATAAGTCAGGGTATACTATTATTAAAAAAAATATTTATTTACTACAATTCCATTTTATACAGGAAATCACATTAGATGATCACAACAATGTCTCCTGGACTTTTGTCTTGAGTTACTTGATATAAAAAAGTTGTTTATACCTAGAAAGTTTTGGAGCTGGTCTTCCCAGAGATATTCAGAAGCCTATCTCAGATACCAACTAAGAGCTACTTTAGACAGCAGAAAACACTGAAGACAGGTATATCTCTGAAATTATTCCTCCTGAGACATTACAGGTGAAATCTTCATCTGTGTGGAGCCAGCATCCCTTCCTGTGAATGGTTTTCAAAGAAAGGGATGTGAATGCTTTGCCCTGGAGCCTGTCTGCAACCCAAGCAACCAAGCCTCAGGACCCCACTCCCTGGGTGAGTGTCCTCGTAAGTAAGAGCCTCAAAGGGAGATGTGGGACTCAAGGACGGTCTTCAAAATGCAGTTTATTACATCCAAGATGTTACAGCAGTCTGGGGTCATGGGTGACAGAGCCTGTGCCTACAGCTGTCAGCTCCAGCTGTAGGCAGGCCTGGAGAACCTTAGTTTACATTATAAATGCATTATACACTTTTCTTTGCTGAGCATCTTAGTACAGTAGAACCATTCTATACCTTAACTATTATCTATAGCCTATCATAACTGCTATAATTACCATATTCATGTTTCTATTCTCCAATCACTAAAAGTTAGTACATTACAGTACTAATTAGAAGCTTTAAGCTAGAAGCTGTTTTTCAGTTTTCTTGCAGTGGAAAATTCTGAGACCTTTTTTCTACTTGCAACATCGGCAGGCTTGTTTGCCTGTGCTTTCTGCTTGGTAAAAACATCTTGTTTGAGGTGGGTTTATCCTTTGCTTTAAGGCACAAAACCCCCTTCTAACAAACACACCCTTTCCCTCCTTGCTTATCCAGTAAGACTGGCTCAGCAATTCTTTTCTTCTATATCAAAACCTGCTTTCATTTCTATTCCTTCTTCAGATTCTACATTCAAAAAACTTTCTGCCAAGCATACATATCTGTGAGACATTCTTGTCAAACTTTCATCCTTCCCAACACTCATGGCAGAGTGAAGAGGGACTGCAGAGCAGTTCTGTGTCCCTCCTGCACAACACCACAGCTGCAACAAGAAGGGCAGCAAGTGACCCCCCCACACAAGCCAAACGAGTCACTGGGATCAGGCTCAAGGGAGGAGAGAAGATGGATTAGCACTCCCTTGGTTGAGGCAGGCATCCTGTGTCCCATTCATGTCCCATCACTGCCTCACCCACTGGATCAGGGCTTGACAGAGGCTGACACATGGAAGGTGAAGTGCCTCAGGCCTTAGGAAGAGCAGTGAGATCACACTCTGCCCAGTCCTTCCAGCCTGCCTGGGCTGCAATTCCCAAACTGGACCTGCCATGCCGAGATCATCCATGTGATGTGATACCCCCCCCAGACAGTAATCCTTCCTTCTGGGAAAGCTCAGAGCTGCAAAACAGGCAGCTGGGGCATGTGCAGCCACCAGTGGTGCTTCACTGCCTTAAGAGCAGCTCTGAGACAAGACCAGCAGCCCCGCAGGACTTCCCAGGTCTCAGAATCTCTGTGGTCAGAGTGACTCTGAGATACGTACAAGCCTCTGAGATACGTACAAGTCAGTCTCAGAGTGACTCTGAGATACGTACAAGCCTCTTTTTCCCAGCCCAACAGCCAATGGAGGAGTCAGGATTTTTCTGTTCTCGTTCTCAAGGTCGTTTATTATTTCTTATCTATAACATTCTTTTTCTGACCCCTGCAGGTCTGTCTGGCAGGTCGGGTTGAGGCACACTGCCTGCCTCAGAGGCAGTGTTGTCTTTTTATACTAAAAACTATGTGTACACTATTTACCATAACCTCCCAATACCTATCACCTATGTTAGACAATAAGTTTCTACTCTAAACCAATCTAAAAATGCCAGCATCACCCAGAAGAAGGAAAAAGAACAAGGTACGCCCAAATTCTTCCATCTTGAGACCCCCCATTCTAAAAACCTCAAAAATCGATTTTTCACCCTGTGACAAACTAACTTTTATTCTACTTAAACTTTCTTGACTTGTAATTCCTCATATAAAGGTTGGCAATTGTTTTTTCCAAGGGCTAAATCAAGGCACAGGGGTCCTGGGCTGGGGCTGAAGCCCTCCAGGGCAAACAGAGGAATCTCCTGGGTTCCAACACCCAGGGCCAAAGCCCTGCTCTGGTCGGGCAGAATTCAGGCTACCATGCTAAAGGCTGTCCAACCAAGCAGCCCCTTCAGCCAGCTGCTGCCCAGCCCTGGAGGCACCCCAATGCCACCTCTACACTGAGGTCAACACTCCACACCAAGACCCCACCAAATGGCACCAGGCCAGCGACTGCTTGTCCTCCTTGCCAAGCTGGGCCTGTCTCCCATCTCCCTGTTGCAGCAGATGCAGAGCTGCTGTCTCCAAAGCACAGCTCTTCAACAGGAGATGTTTCATGGGACTTTCCACTCACTGAGCTTGTTTGGGTGCAGCTGGGAAAGCCTGATTCTGCCTACAATTTGCTTCAATTCCTACAAATCATTCTAGGAAGTGGAAAAAAGCTGGACAGGGAGAGGCCTTGAGAGAAGAAACCCCACAATAATACAGAAAGAACAGTTTGAGGCTCATTAAGAACACTGCATACAGTGAAGCCGGTATTATTTGATCTTTAATTATTTAAAGACCAGCTAACTATACACACAACTTCCAGTACTTCAACAATTCCTCATTTATCACTGTAAAATACACATTGCAACCCTCTGTGGTTCAAAAGCCAATGTTGAAGATGCTGTCTATTTTATCATCTAGACAGTAGCTGAAATGAAAAAAAATACAAATTTATTTCAATTTGAATCAGAATAAATGAACCATAAGTAGATGTGGTATTCCCACCAAATTAAGAAGTAGAATCCCCTCTCTCATTTTTTAAGCCCTTTTACTCCTAGAATACGGAATGGCAATCAGACTTTTTTTTAAGATCACCAGCACTTGAATAAATTTGAGCAAGGCTCTTGAATATTGAATGGCATTACCAAAAAACAATTGAGGCTGTCTGTTTTCTTGTGTTCTAGAATAAAACACGAAAGAAAGTACAAGTTCAAGCTTCTCTCCAACTTTTAAATTAATAGTGGAGAAAGCAGCCACAAAGCACATTTCACAAGTGCTTTAAAAGTGGGTTAATGAACTGCAGCTGAACTCTGCAGAATTCCGCTCAAATGAGTTTCTGTGGTGCACTAGTGCCTTTCACTGGGAATGTATTCCCATGAAACCAACCACCTGACATGGACTTCATTTCCCAAAGAAGAGGCTTGGTTCACCACACCATACCTGCACGTACAGCTGGCTTACAGAGATGTGCCATGAGCCCAAACACATCAACACAGGTTGTCTGTCATCATCTGGAGACACTGACCAGAGCTCTTTGCAAAACAGAGGAACACACTCAAAGGACAAAATAAAATCTCCTCTCTGAAGAACCCACACACTTAATAAAAAGATCAAAGGTAGCTTCAGTTAATGCTTTTCTTGAATCCTTAATAAACTATCTGTTCTCAACTTATGTCATAAGAGCTTTAAGATATCTGTGAAGGCCAAGTTTGTGTCAGGAACCACAACTGGCCACAGTTACCATTTTCTTCTGTTTCACTAGAGGACTTGCAGTGTACTTATTATTTTGCAGGCAAGGCATTTCTTTAAACCTTGACATTTTAAGCTACTTTATTATTTGGCACCTGAACTTTGTGGAAAGCCTGTACAGGACCAGTTCTGCAGAAGTGGAAACAATCCCTTGTTTGGCTGTGGTCAGTGAAGACATTTAAACTTGTATGTGTACAATCATTTTCCCATCAAACAACAGTTAGCAAGAAGCCCAAGCTCTGGAACCCAGGTTTCATCAATGACATTTCTGTAACACTATCAGGTAGTCTGTGATTCAGTATTACAAGAGATCTGCTACACAAAATATTTGCCCATAAAGTGATTGACAGTCTAAAGGTACACAAAGATTTATAGAACAGATGAAGAAAATGTGAGTTTGGAAGAATATGTTTAGCAAAAAGAAATTGTAGTTTGGGGAAAGGATGTGTTTTGTGTCACTCGTTCTGTCTTCGGAAAGGAGCAACTGCAAATGCGATTTCAGGGTTCATCTGCTCTTACCATTAGTTGATGGAAAGGGAGAAGACTCAAATAACGCCAGCCTACGAGGCAAACCCCCAGCCGCAGGAAGAAATCCCCGGATCCCGAGCTGGTTTTGTGACAAGTAGAGATACTCCCCGAGCCAGCTCTTCTGTCAATGAGCGGCAGCACCCGGGCAGAATCAGAAACCCCGCTGTCCTACGGGACAAACCCCGACCTGAGACACACACCGGAGGGTCAAAGGGTCCCACTTCAGAGCGAGCCCCGGCGAGGAGCAGCGCTGGGCAGCGTGCCGCGCTCCTCTCCAGAGGGGACACAGCTCTCCAACTTCCAGCCAGGGCTGGCTCGGGAGCTCCGGTTACCCCCGCCGGGCACGCAGGGAGGGAGGGCTTCCCTCCCGGGACAGTGACCCCTGGTAACCCTGCTCGAATCCCGGGGCGGGCAGCCCTCCTGGCACCGCCGCTCCGCCGCCGCCGCCCCTGCCCCGGCGCGGCCGTCCCGGAGCGCGGCGGCGTCTGAGCCGCCCCCGGCCCCGCTCGGCCCCGCTGGCCCCGGGCAGCGCGGGCGGCGCTCCGAGCGCTGCCGGGCTGGACAGCGCCGGCGGGGGGCGGGCGGAGGCAGCGCCGAGGCTTCTGCCCGCCCCGGCTCGGTCCGGCTCGGCCCCCGCCCTGCCCGCACCCCTTACCTGCCCCGCGGCCCGGGAAAGTTTCCGGGCAGCCCGGACGGGACGGGCTCGGGCTGCCGCTCGTCGCCGCCGGCGGCCCCGCGTCCCGCGGCGGGGACAGAGCCGCGGCTGTGACTAAAATAGGCAGAGGAGCCGCGGGAGCTGCGGGCGGCGCCAGCGGGGCCGGCACCGAGCGGCCGCAGCGCGCAGGCGCCTCCGCCGGGCCCGGGGCTAAGGGCGCGGGGCAGCCCCGGGAGATCCCCGGGAGAGCCTCAAGAGAGCCCCGGAATTGCTCCGGGAGAGCCCCGGGGGAGCCTCGGGGAGCGGGGGCGGGCCAGGGCAGCCGCGGCGGCGGGAGCTGCTACCCGTCCCGCACACCTTCTCCTGAGGCGGCGGCCGCGCTCCCCGGCCCGGCCCCGCTCCCCGGGGCTCCTTCGGGGCTCCCGCGCCGCCGGTGGCAACGAAGCCGTCGTGGGGAGTACGGGAGAGGCCGAGGCAGCCGGCGGCGGGGAACCCTCGGGGACGGCAGAACCCTGAACCTGGGCACCCTAAAACCACTGCGGGCGCAGCCCAGGTGCCGGAATGGACAGGCAGGGAAAACCTGCCGCTCCTGGCGCGGCTGTGTGGGTTAAACTGTCTGCAGCTCGGGTTTGGAATAAAGGAAATTGCAATTCTCTTCTCTTTCACCTACTCACCCCAGCGAGGTGTTTCTCCAGAAGGGAGAAGGACGCCTTCAGGGTCGCCTTCATCACCAGGCTGGCGCACCATTCATGCCTGGTTTTCATTTACTTCGTTTCGGAGGAAGCAAATGCCTCCCCAGGAGCACAGAGGTGTCACTGCATGAGCCTTTCAGTGAGCTAACTACGCACTTGTTCTGGTCACTACTTTGTGTCTCGGGGAGAGAGAGTTTATTGACGGGGGAGGAGGAGGAGGCAGATTTACAAGTTGTTAAGACAGAAAAACCCACAGCCTATTAAATGCGCAATTCCTGTTACTACAGGAGCTATTTGTCAGGAACTGGAGCATAAGCAATAACATGTTCTAAGTAGTAAGGGTGGATGGAGAAGCCCGAGTGCGTGGCCAGCTCTGAGGTCCCAGGGCGGGCTGGCACGCTCGTCGTGCAGAAGGGCCGATGCAGGGCAGGGCACTGGGGGCACCTTCTTCAGAAATCAAAGGACAGAGCAACCTGTCCTGCTCTAGGTAAAAACACTTCTGAGAACTTGCTTTCTCGAGGAAGTTCTTTCAAAGATTTTTTAGCTCCATGTTTGCCCGGGAAGAAGATACATACATTTTTGTTTGTATAATAATTGAATCTCTTAAAACTTGAGAAACCAACGAGCCAGAACACTTTAAGCTGTCCTGAGTTACATATATTCAAATCTTCACTATCTGATAGCAGTACTTATTTTTTATTTATTACTTTTGAGGGAAAAAAGTATTTCTATGTATCTATTAGAGTATGTATTAAATTTCTTGTAGTTAATGAAACATTTAAAGGGGTTTGCATGTAGCTCCAAGACTTACCTTCCAGGCACGCTTTTTCACAACTAAGTTTAATTTTAGCTGTATATATATATATATATATATATAAAGGTGTGTATATATATATATATATATATATATATATATCTTTATACATATATCAACTAGTTGTGAAATAGCATAAACGTATATATATATAGGTATATATATATATAAGTTTATGCTATTTCACAACTAGTTTAATTTTAGCAGTATAAGTTGAGAGACTTCTATACTGGCAAAACTGAGGCAATACTGATTCTTTTTTCCCCCCTTTTTGTTCTTTATACTTGGGTGGAGTTGAAAGCACTTACTTAGATTTATGCCCAGTTGCATTAGGCATAAATTTGATCATTATATTTACTCTTCACTGGAATGATAACAACAGGATGAGGAAATACACAATAAAAGAAGAATCCTAAAGTGCTTTATTCGAGCTATGTATCTACTGAGATTACATTATTCCAATAAACCACTGTTACATCAATTAAATTATGTTCCCTCTAATCACCATAAAAGAAGCAAGGAATTATTCATGGCATATCTGTAAGGTACTTTTTGAGTTGTACTTAGTTGGAAGCAATGGCCATCATAATCTTCCACAGATACATAGATCACCAAGGAACAAGAACCACTATCATATTTTTTATATAAATTATATATATTATATATAAATTATAACCACTATTGTTCTTTGTAGCAGTATGGCAAGATATAAAGGCCATACTTAGAGGCAGACTTACAAAGGATGCTGTGGTAATACTCAGAAATCCAATATTGGACTCAAGAAGCTGTAGGAGACTTTGTGGCCCTGGATCAGGAGAGGCTCAGCTGTGGCAAATGCTCTGCACAGAGGATGGGAAGGCAGCTGGCCAAGGGGCCTCAGGGGCCAGCTGGGAAGGCATAGCAGAAAGGGCAAGATTAGTTCCAGTGGTGCTGGACAGGAACCTGAACACTTGCACAGGCGTCTTTGGACCAGTCCCACTGCTTAGCCACGAGACTGGGCATGGTGAGTTTCTGACAGTTTGTAAATCCCTCTTCTCACACCTGCTATTGGATTTTTGGACCTTAGACACACCTGTACCTGGACATGATTCATCCTGTGAGAAGCCTGGCAGCTCTATAAAACATGCAGAAAGCCTTGCTGTTTGTTGGCTTTTCTGCTGCCCTGTCTCCAGATGCCTCTTGTACTGTTGCTGCAGCCAAGGCAGGATTGCCCAAGCAGGCATCCAAAAGTGCCCCCTTAGAGCTGGCGCCAGACCTTCCCTTGGGTGTGCTGGCAACTTCCCCCAGAGGGAGGGAAAAGAAAGTTCAGTCTATGATTTCACTGTCTAGAAAACAGGCCCATCTATTTCCTCAGCAAGTGCTTAAGGAGGGTCTGACTTACAGCCTCAGATGGCTGCCTTCTGCATTATCTCTGAAGTAAAGTAATGGTGCTCCCTACATCATGCTGTCCTCCAAGAGGAGAAGTTATCAATAACTGTTTAATGGGAAGATTTTTTCTATTTTCTTAGACTTTTTAAATGCTTAATACATCTCTACTGCATTTTTCTTTCCCTGCATTGTCCTTGGTCAATAAAAATAAGTTATGAAGCATGGGGACATGGTAGCAGGTGGCATGATGAATTACCTCTTTAAGAAGTGATGTTTCTTTCCACTATGGATGTAATGTTCTTCCCAGGTAATCGTAAGAGGGCTCTTCTGTAGGAGCTCTTAGTCATTTTGGAAAGAGAATTAAACTCCCTGTGTACTTTGAAAGGGTTTTAGCAGACTTATGTATAGTTAAATTCTAATGAAACTCTTCCCTTTATTTGTGAGTAATGAAGTAACTAGAATAAGGTTTGCATTTTTATAGTGAACTAATTTTTGTTGCTAACTCTGACAAGTAAGACATCATCAAGTTGTGTCATAACACAACGTAATACTGTAATTCCAATCATACCCAGCCTGCAGAACTAACCAAAATTCAAACTGGAAACCTTTTTAATAATGTCATTCAACTAATAGCATTCCCTGCCAGGTAAAGATAAAAAAGTTTTAATTTACAGTTTAAATGTAGGGAAAAGGTGCCTTTTTTTTTTTTTACCACATCAGTAAAATAAAATGCTAAATAGCACATTTAAGTTTTTATCTTTCCACATTTAAAGGCTCTCAGATAATAGACTTGGAATTGAGTATCTCTGTACCGTTGCCTTAAGTGTGGAGTTAAGGTGGAGAGCCTTAGCTGCTCCTTCACGCAGTTTTCCATAAGGAAGAGTCTGGGAGACATAGCTCACTGTCCAAGTGGCCTTATACCTTGAAGCAGCCTGACCACAGAGATTTCTCCTTCTGGAAACTGGCTCATCCCATCCTGAGCTCATTTCAAACACTATTATCTGTAAGTACCCAGTGTAGGATTCAGCTGTAACAAAAATACACAAATCCCAATCAGTGGCTGCTGCTGGAGGAGGTGTTTAAATTCACTTAGTGAGTACTTTTTTGTGTTTAGGTTTGTAGATGGCCTTCTCTGGTTTCTGTATGTGGCCAGAGTCACTCTGCTCAGGGCACTTTCCACAGCCTTTTGTGGGCTGGACCATGGCAGAACCAGGGGTTGGCTCAGAGCCTTCTACTCTTGCCCTCAAACTTAGAGCCCTGCAAAAATTTCATCTGATGTCAAATGTAGGAACAAGAGAGGGTTCTAAGAATTCTCTGGGACAAAAGGGTGCAAAAACCAGGGATGTGTTGAAAGCCCAGTGTTCAGAGCACTCAGTGTGGGAAAGACCTGCATTTTTTCAAGATTGTCTCCACTTTGCAGCTAATATAGTTTAATGCCAAGTTACAGAATCAAATCAGGAAGATAGCACTAAGGCTGGACTGTGTGCCAAAGCCACTGCCCCATGGCATCCCTGCCTCACTCAGGTGCATCCCACAGACCCTGGGATGTCCAGGTTAGGGTTAGGGTGTGCAGAAGCTGGCAAATTTGGCACACTAAGTGCTTGTATGACAAAAAAGGGATTTAGATTTGAATTGTTCTAGACCTCCAGCAGCTTGGACGGGTGCTTTAACCATGAGTCTTTTTGGGATGTGGCTGAATCATGGCTCTGTGAGACGAGCTGCTTCACTGGGCTGATGTTTGTTGGCATCACTGCAGAGCTGCAGTTTGGTTCATCCCCCGAGTAAGGTGTCTGTCTGCTCAGGAGTGAGAATGTAAAGTTAAAAATACACAGTGTAAACCTAAAAGCCATTCAAAGCATTATGTAACTGTGGAAGATATCAACTGTGAAAGTGAAAAAGTTATATTATAGTCTGGCAAATAAAGCAGGTACTTTCTATCACAAATATTTAAAGACTTTAGGAGTGGAGATTATTTCTGTTTCTGATACTGTCTTGCTGAAGTTCTGAGCTGTCATCAGCCTCCTACTAGATGTTGCTGGAAAAAGGAAGGAAACCTTTAATTCCTAGCCTAAGCTTGCATGTCAAATATTTCAGTAGTTACATAAAGTTTTCAATAGTTGTTAGATTTACACCTTTTATTTTTAACTCTACACTCTCACTGCTCATTTTGCTTTTCACCTTCTTCTGGCTCACCCTTCATCTGTTCCCAGAAGTCTTCTGCCTCAGTCCTTACCAGTCAAGCCACTTGCACAAGCACTGTCATTAACAATAGATAAAGATCTTTTAAATAAATTATTATCTTTACTTCAAAAGATCCAGATGACCAGATGTGCTAATGCAAGAGATCTGTTTGCCTGGGGGAGCCTGTGTTCTTGTTAAAACCATGTTTGGACTGGCTTAGAGTCACGCCAAATGCAGTTGACACACACACAAATGCCACTTACCTCTTGTTTCATCCACTGTAGCTCTGTGTTCTGGAGCATCTACAGAAATGTGTCAGATTAACTGCAGGTGGAAAATCTGTGCAACATCAGTCACTGAGCCCCAGCAGTGAACTGAAGCAAGGTGAGCCCTGGTGGGCAGGCTTGTCATAAAAGCTTATGAAGTTTAAGAAATGCCACTCAAATATGTATCAAAAAACCTCCTCTTCAAACCAAACTCTTTATCTTGAAGTATTCAAAGAGAGAAAAATCATGTAGCATGCCAATCTCCATGAAAATACAGAAGAGCGACACGGCACATGGATAATTCTGCCCATTGAAGTGCAGCTGGAGTATGGAAAAATAATTGCAAATATCTGTTCTTGCATGTGTTTGCACTAATTTAGTTGTAGACTTACCTGTCAAGGGGTTGTCAGTAATACTGAGATGTGGGGCTGAATTCCACCACAAATTCCATATTTCTGATCTGAACGGTTGAACTCAATAATCTTAAAGGTCTTTTCCAACCTAAATATTCCAATGGTTGTATGAATCGTGGTCATCAATACAAAGAGGACTCCAACCCTGTAAACACGTTCCCCACATGATTAACTATCTCCATCATGGTCACTGTTCTTACATTCTGCTTCAGACACAAAGCTTTGTAGAGAGCCACAGATAGCAAGGATGCAGTTATATTTAATCCAAAGGTATAAAAATAGGAAGTGAGCATTCACTTCATTATGTTTCTAATGAATTATAAAATGTATATCATCAAAATAAATATTCTTGAAATTGCTTCCTAATGAATCACTTACACAATGTGCCTACTCAGTTGTGTCAATGATTAATTACATTCTTGCCTCCTTCCTGGAATACAAATGCTTTTGTTAAAGCAATCCAACGTCAGTAAGACAAGAGACTCATTCTTATGGTCATCCATTTGATTGTGGATTGATAGAGTATTCCTTTCAGCATCTTTAGAGTGCATCTGAACAGCTGCAAGTGGCTGTGACATAAATGAAAGTTCATGTCACCTTAAGCAGAATGAGATGAAAGACAGTCTATTCATCCAGTTTCAGCTTATCAGTGCACAGTCATTAAATACTAATATTATCTGGAGCACTGTGATAAATACAGAGCGTACTGTGCCAGCTGGGAGCGTCATCAGATGAGAGCCTTTTTACAACATTCTGATGCACAGAGGTGAATTATTCCAGATTATTAAACATTTCATTAGCTCTCAGCTTCAAGATACAGCTTTAGAAGTGGCCAGTCTCACAGAAAAAATCATTATCATGGAACGCAATACTTACAAATTGGTATTTGTGAAGTTCAGCAACTGCCACTATGAAAGAGCCTCAGAAACCTTTGTGTAGGTGAGTGACATCGTTCTGCAAGGCTGAAAAGCAGTTGCTTATTTGCATAATGGCATTCACACATTGTTGAAAGATTAGGATTCATTTAATGAAAGTGGTCATGGGCAGAGAAAAATGCTTTTGTACTGAATTTAAATAAGCCACTCCTGAACTTAGGTATTCCCCTTTGGCTTCCTAGCACAAGTCACATGGAAAACCTTGACTGCCAGCTGTCCTTGACACTGATGGGCTTCATGTCAGTGAAGACAGTTAATAATGTTCTTTCTTATGCCCAAATACTTAGGTGTCAGGAAGCAGGTTACTTTTATCTAGTAACTCAACATCTGCAATTACATGGAAAGAAAGGAGCACTGGAGAGTTCATTTAGTGAGGTCTGTCTTGCACAGTGCAAAGTGACCAATTTACAATGACAGGAAATGAGGAAGGGTGGTATTAACAGAAATATACCACATGTGGCTGTGGGATGCCATACTTTCAAGGTATAAGGTTTAGCTAAAATTGATGAAAGTTAAAAGAAAAGCCAAAATACAATTAGGTCAATTTGAAGAATACCCAGACATAAAGAATCCATCTTTTATGAACTCTATGTATTAAAAACATTTGATTCAAGTGAGTTGCTCAGTGCTACCTTGTACATAGACTGCAGCAAAACAAAATTGGTAACTTACAGAAGAAGAAAGCAAAGGTTTTTAAAATGTGAGGATTTTGTAAATACTTTGGATGATAAAGGAAAGGCAGAGTGCCTGAACCACAGCTGACTGCATTTGATAGTGCTCTTTTTCTTCAAAGTGCAACAATTACATGTAGGGAAAATGACATTTAAAAGAAAAAACCACAGCAAAGAAGAACACAATTTCCTTCATCTATTAACATTCCTCTTTCTTGGTTCAATCCTACCTTTGTTTTTGCACATGAATCTCACCAAATTTAGTTATCAGCCCTCTGGATGATCCCTCTCCAAATACATTATGGAGGAGGAGACTCTTGATGTGCTCAGGGGAGTTTAGGGGTAGCTCTGGACAAGGAAGGATTTGGGGTAGGTGCTACTGCTGAAGAGCACAGGTGGCAGAACCACGTCCTGTTTGCACTGACGTGTCCCTTTCAGCAGTGAGGTCCTGGACAAGGCAGGCTCTCACCATGGGGGTGGCAGGACAGGGGTGCCCCCCAGCACTGTGCATGGTGGGGAACAAATCCTGCACGATGTGTGGCAGGGAGGGAAGGAAGCAAGAGCCAAGTAAAGGCTCTGTCCTTGCAGTCTGCTGGAGTTGTCCTGTCTGGGCAGAGCTGCCCAGTGCCTCCCTGCTGCGCATGGAGCCACAGGAGGGAGGGCAGAGGTGCTGAATGCGGAGGAGCAGCCTTCTCCTGGTGCCACACCCTGACCTGGTGCCATCTCCCCAGTTTGCTGGGCAGAGAAGCCTTTGCAAGAGCTACTCAGCTATTTCTGGCAAAATCTGTTTTTCCCTGATACTGCCAGGAAGTGCCTGGCTAGCTGGGCTCATTAGCCTGAAGTAGCATCTGTGACCAGCTTCCTGACACATGAATTTGCTCGTGCCTTCCTCATTCATTCAGGTACAGATGAAGAAAGATAGAAGCACTGGGGAGCCAGCCTGTTGTCTGGGTGGTGTGGCATCAGGACAGCTGCTGTTTCCTCAGAAAAACTCACCCGGGGCTTCCGTGGCACCAGAGAGCATCTGGCTCCTGGACCATTCCCACAGATCTCTGCCCTCTCCTCAGCTCCAGATGCTCGCCCAGACTCTGCCCAAGTGCAGGACCAGAAGGAAGCAGCCAGAGGCAATTACTGGGTTAATGATCTTTGTTGTGACTACAGAAGCAAATTTCTGTGCCATGGAAATCAGCAGGAAGGTACAAGTGCAACAGGATATGAAAATTAGTGAGTGCTGGTATGCCAAGACTTGGGGACTTCTTTTCCTCAAACAGGAATGTGCTGCTGTTCTCACTGAGCAGCATGTCCGTGAAGCACCTCTGCTGGCTGTGTATTAGCTGTACAAATATATTACTGAGACAGCCCAGTGGGGGAGAAAATGGGTGCATTAAGGGAGGATGGAGCTCAGAATATATATACTCATACCAGGCACCCATACACAGGCTTAGATAAGAAAATGGATTACAATTGAAATTCAATTAGGGACTTCATGGCTTATTTTTTCTGGAAAGTGTCATCCACTTCAACATATTCCTTTGTCTTGTTCTCCCTTAATAAGGATATTGTCTTCCAATTGAGTTAACTCTCCTTGTTGCTTAATTACGTTAAAAGAGGATCTCAATTACTCTTTTCATGATCTGTTGTCAGATATGTTTGCCAGCACTTATTAATAGCAACTGAGAATTTTTTTTCTTTAGTGTTTTTTGGCATTATCTTTACAATTTGCAATGTATGCTTTGGCTAAATACATTCAGCCAAAAGAATAATACTGACAGATCGAATTGCAGACATATAGGCTAAAATGCAGCTTCATTGGGATTGCTCTCAAAAAATGAAGATGTTCAGAAGTATTTGTGAAAGTGGCAACTGAATTGTGTTCCTGAAGGCTGGAAGTTTGGGAAGGTCATTCTGCTTACTAATGTGGATTGTCAGCCATAATGCCAACGAGCTGTGTATCACTGCACACATAAAATTAATAAATGCTACTAAAACCTGTACTGTGCTTTTCTGCTACATGCAAAGAAAACTATATCTGTTAGAGTATCCGGGCATGGATGACATACTCAAATACTGTAGTGGTTGGCTGCATATGGAAATCAAAGGTGAATAAAGAAAAAATACTGTGCTATTCTTTCTTTTTCCTGCTTCAGAGCTTTACTTTGTGAAGTAAACATGTGTGGACAGATACATATCAGAGATTTATCCAAGTTAATTTTCAAATCACAGCCCTCTGAGCATGCTAATTTACTGTGCTATGCTATTTCTGTGCAACAGCTGTAAAGCAGATGTACCTGGTTTAGTGCAAAGCCAGCTCAGAGCTGTCTGTGCTTGCTTAGTCCTGCAGGCACATAGATGCACTACAAATCATGTCCAGCACTTTTCAAGAAGCAAGATGGAACCTAGGGAGGGGGTTAATATTTTTACTTCTTTTGGTTATTATTTGCACTGGTTACAAAGCATTACACGGGAAAAAATAAGAAGCGGAAACACAATTTACTGTACTGCATTTTACCAAATGGGCTGTGGAGTAAAGCAACAACAAACTAAAAAACAGCCTCGAGAGACTGATATGGCTGCAGAGCTCCAAAATATTTCCCAGTGTGCTGATCAGCTCATGTCTATCATTAAACAATACTGTGGCACTAACTGTAATACAATGAATAACACAAGATTCAGCTAGAACAGTGTGAGAATCTCATCCTGCTGCAAATTGCTAGGAAGGGGAGAGAAAGGAAGGGAAGAGCAAACTAATGTGAAAAACATGCAAAGCACAAACATTAGGCTGGATTTAGAGAGCTGCAAGCTATTTTATGATCATTATAAAGTGGATATTTTGTCATTTAAATGAAGATATTGAGATCTGAGCTAGCTTATGTTATAACAGCATTACGTTATAAAAGCATCGGCATTAAAACGAATCTCAATAAGTGATTGAGAACATTTGCAGATAATCTTGTCTCAGTCTTTACCCTCCTCATGTGTGGGCCAAGTGCTGCATCCTGGTGATCAGCAGGAAGGAATTGCTCTGCCTGGCTCCACAGCCTGCAGCTCCGTGCCTGGGGAGCTCTCCTGCTAACACACCCTGCAAGCTTTGTGCTCCTCTGTGTCACATGAGGCTCCAGCGAAGGAGCATCCAGAAATAACAGGATCACCTTCTACATTAGATTTCATCCTGATCTTTTACACAGAGATAATAATTTAATGCCTCATTCATGAGTTTCGATATCTCTTCCTATACAAGTGGAAAACAAGCAGAAGAACTTCAGTTGTGGTTGCCAAGCCTTCTTTGGAATCTTGCTGACTTCTTGATATGGGTGACTTGCTCTGGAAATGAGTTCTGGATAATAAGTCATGTGGAAAATCATCTGTTTCCTCAGTGATAGATTCCCTGCATTGTCATTTCACCAAAGAAATTTTCTTGGCTGGAATAACAGCAATCCCTTTTGCTAGAGAATAATTGTTATAGCTTTTACAGATGAAAATCACCTTCTCAGACCTTCCGTTCTTTGAAAATGTCAACAACAATTGAATAAGAAAAGGCTGGCTGTGCTGTCTACTGTAATTTCCAAAAGGCTTTCAGCAAGGTCTTTCACCAGAAGCTTTTAAGGAAGCAAAGGAGCTGTGGGGCAAAAGGGAAAGTTCATGTGTGAATAAATAATTTATTAGAAGAAAGAAACCAAAGGGTGAGAGGAAATGGTCATTCTTCATGGTGAAGTGAGATTGTAAGGGGAGTCCTGCACGAAATTCTTGCTGGCACTTGTGCTTTTCAAATTGTCATACAGGACATGGAAGCAGGGTGAGGAGCAGGATTTGCTGAGAATATGAAGTTAATAATTTATTCTGGACAGCAAGGATGATTATGCAGACTTGCAGAAGGAGTCTGTTAGATTGAGTGGGCAATAAAATGACAGATGAAATTTGATGTAGACAAATATGAAGGTGGGGGAAAACCAATCCTGTTTTCAAATATAAAAAGATGGGTTGACTGCTTCCCTCAACAGCAAAAGCTCTGGTCTATGAGAGATAATGCCACTAAAACTATTCATGCTTGTTATCAGTATGCAATCTAAGAAAAAGCAAGTATTAACAACTGACAGAAAAGAAAGAAAGAGAAAACTGGACATCATCATTATGCCATTTCATATGTCCATGATTTTTCATTCCTTCTATGCTGCATGCAGTTCTGATCTTTCTTCCTCAAGAAGGTGTAGAGATGCTGAAAAAGCTTCAGAAAACAGCAACAAGGATGATCAAAAGTATGAAACTGCTTCTGTATGAGAAACAACAAAAGGAAGGGAGCAAAAGAGTCCAAAAAAGACTCAATGAAATAGCACAGAAGGGACCCAGCTCAGAAGTTAATGAAGTCATGAAAAGCATTGAAAGAGAGGATGAACAGAACACTCCTGGTAGAGGAATGGGGCACTGGCAGATGGAAGTAGTGGGAAACAGGTTCAGCTGACAGCAGCAGAGGCTCTCCCACCCTCAGGGTGCCCCTGGGCTGTGAGCTCCTGTTCACAGACATGGATGTCCAAGTTTGCATGTACTCAAGGGGTGCAGGACAAACTCATGGAAAAGAGCTTTTCTGAAGATTATAGCAGGTTGTGAGTCACTTTCAGTGACTGCTGGAGACAAGGCACCCCCTTAAGAACCTTTCTGGTCTTATGTTGCAGTCAGCAGCTTTAAATGCTGAAAAAACAAAAAGGAGAAACCGATTTTTTAAATTTTTTTTTTTTTTTTTTTGCCTAGGAGAAGTGATTCCTGATCTGAAATTTGGAAACAGAAACCTTCAGTGAAAAGACAAATGCTGCTTGACCCTTAACACTTGAGGCTGCTGTTGCACCCTTCCAACTTATTTTCCTTCCTTGTCTGCACCAGATGTGAGCACTCATGGGGAATCCCTGATTTGAGTAAAAGCCATTTTTGTGGGTACTGTGGTCCCTGAACTTGTTTCTACCCCTTGACTGTAGTACAATATTACTAAAAGTATTCAGTTTTTCAATAAAGGTGGGATTCCTTTGGCCAAAGCCACATTAAACATGATACTGAATCAGCCTGGGAGCTATCAAAATATCACTATCACTTCAGCACTCCTGCCCAGCTCAGTGCTACCTATCCTTAAGAAATTGGCCAAGAAATACAATTGTGTAAAAACTACTGAGCATGATTTCAAGCTGCATGGGAAAACAGGTAACACTGTGAATTGGAGTAAAGCCATGAATTGGAGAAAAGCCATGCTTTTACTTAGAATTAAAGGCAAGCTAAGGCTAACCATGAATTGGTTAGACTAAGTGCTAGGCTGTGTTTAACATTGTGTTTTAGCTGCCATTTGTTACCCCACTGCATTTCCTTTGTGAAGGAGAAGCTTTGGTCTGATCAATTCCTTTGCTGCTGACGATGGACGAGGGATGAGGGATTTTAGAAAGCGTCCCCAGGGTGCAGAGAGCCCTGCTGGGCTGTTTGCCTTCCTCCCAGAGGCTTCCTGTGGAAGGGTACAGTATAATTCTTTGGTTTTAGCAGTTAATTTACATCTGCTGCTGTCTCTCATTTGTTATTCCTACTCCCCACGCCTGAGACTGTCATACTCTGTCCTTGGCATAATGGGTTTCAGTCAGTATGAAGTGTATGAAGTCATGAAGAGGATAATTAGCTTCTAAATTATGACAAGTGGGAGCAAATGAAGACTTAAAGCAAAGATATCAGTTCTCTGAGAAAAAATACTAGAATGAAATTAAATCAGACAAGAAATTACAGAAATTTGGAATAGGAGATAGAGACAAAATTGTTTATAATTAGCTTGTTGGGTTTTTTTTCTGTATAAACTACATGTACTTTGAACTATTTATTAAATAGACTAATGACTCCTCTGTGAAACAATCTCTTTGAAAACAGTCAGCCTTTTTGGGATCACGGCTGTATATACCATGCTGGGAATCCTGGCATGCTGCCTGGGAAGCTGCCCTCACCCATGTTACACCTGGGATGGGGCAGGTGTCCTCCCTGGTACCATGTCCCAGGCATGTTCTCCTGCAAGGGTTTGTGTGTCAGGCTTGTAAGACACAGCTGTTTAGGTATGGGCTAAACTCAGAAACTGCATTTGCATGTCCAAAAGATGACATTTAAGAAATTTGGGCATTTAAATTTAGATGCTTGTATGATAGAATTGGAAATAATCCAAGTGAAGATTTCCAGTCTACCCTGAACATTGCACCTGGGGGGTCTGCAGAGACAAAGCTTGGTGCCCAAATCCCTTTTGTGGAGCTCTGGGGCACATCAAAGCAGGTGTGGAGTACACAAGGCTTTTAACCAGGTGTAGGATGAGATCTCTAGCTCTGATCCAGTGGAATATATTTTCTCTATTCAACAGATGAATGCAGAAAACATGAGTTCAAAAACTCGAGCCACTTACCACTTGGAAGTCAATATATAGCAACTTCAGTTTTCAGGTCTCCAAAGCATTTGTGGATGGTTTGTACTGGAAAATGGGTGTATGAAACAAACTCTGACAGCAGAGGCAGCATCTGAAGAGTTGAACTAACCCACCAATCTTTGAAGTAACTCCTGAACCAGCATGAAGTCCATACTCACACCAGTAAGCAGAAAGCTTTGTCCTGCAAAGCTTCAGATGCTGAGACCTTGCCCTTGAGAAGAGTTAAGTTGGTATCTCACTTTAATTCATTGTCATCTCAGGGGGAAAACCATTTGAAAATAACAAAATGCCACCTGATAAAGATTGTATTCATGTTTTTAGTTGCTGGACAGTTTCTATTTTTGAAGTTGAGTGAGTATAAATTCTATATTTGTGGCAGCACAGTAGTACCAAAGCATATTGAAACACTTGGACTGTAAAGTTATGAGTAATCTCCTCAGAAGAGGGATATTGGTGTCAGAGATGTGACTGGGCATCCTCTTTCTGCCCTGCTCTGGCAGGGAAGGTAAAAATAACTATGTTTTTTTTTGGAGTGTGGCTAGCTCTTGGGTGAGTCAAGACCTTCCTTCAGAAGTGTATCAGCCTTGCTGTCCATGTTGTGGACATAAAGTGCACTTAAATGAGCTCAGATAAGGCTCCCATTACGGTCCTGATGGATAAAGGTTGTTCAGTCTGGGATGCCCAAGGGCTGTCTGTGATGTCTCTGCAGGGCTGGCACACACCTCCCAAGGCCTGGGAAACCTGTCCCCTTTGGGAGAGCCCCTGGAGGCTGAGGGAATGCTCAGGAGCATCCCAAGTGTCACCAGACATGTTGCTCCTCATGGGCAACTGATCTGCTCTGCTGGTGACACACCATTGATCAGGCACTTCTTAGCAATCACACATGAGCTCATCTGACACAAGGGCTATGCCAGACTTAATAGGTTACTTTTCTAATGATCTTTTAAAGATGTGTGTTTGTGGAGTTTTTTGTTGTTTTCTCTTTTTTTTTCCTTATTTTTTTTTGTGCATCACAGAACTATAAGGCACACACACTTGCCAGCTGAATTACATTTTAACAGGGTTCCCTAGCAGACTTCATGAAGTCTCCATTCTCTGATTTATCCATAATCCTACCTTTTACTATTCCCATTCCCCCTGTTCTATTTATGAAAAAAAGTGTGCTGAAAACACTCTGGAGAAGTATGAATCATTGTAGCTTGCTTGCTTAAATTTAATGAAGTTAGAAAAATTTTTATTATGGAAGGATTTTGCCTTTTCATCTTCAGTTGCCATGGGTTTCTCCAGCTATCTCTGCTGTAAAACCCGAGGGGTGCAAACTTATATGATGAAGCAGTTTTGTGTAGTTCATTCAGATGGTTATGATTTATCTGTTCATTTTAAATCACAGATTTCTGTCCAGAATTGATTATGTTTAAAGATTTTGAGAGAAAGAAATTCTTTGTGATATTTTGATTAATTCTGCTGTGATATGAAAGTCATCATGTGTCTTCCATAGAACACACTCCCATGTTAGATTAAATAAAGACTTGGAGGGCAGTAATGGATGTGTGGTCCAAGAGTAACTGTACTGAAGTGGAAAAATATTCTTTGTGTAACAGAGGCATGACAGCCTTTAAGACATCATTTATCTGGGTACGTAAAATTGAAGAAAACTTTTTCCTTTTAGCATAATGGAATCTTGTCAGGAATTATGAAACACAATTTTTCTTTTTCAGGTTTTAACACATTGCTAAAGGATTGGAAATATTGCTTTTGACAGAGACAATAGGTAATAATTCACTGACATGAAAATAATACCAAGATTGGACAAATCTGCAAAAGACATTGTTAACACAGCTGACAATAGCTATTAATCTTAACTTTTTTTTTTTTTTTTTTTTTTGCAGCTGGCAAAGTAAAAGATATTTTCCATTTCCCTCTGAAGATGTGTCTATGAGATTCATTGTAGCACTATGATAAACGGGCAAGAAGAAACTAAAAATGGGATGGTATAACCTGAATTGTCTGAAGGGCTTAAGACAAACCTTCCAGTAAGCTCCTCATAACTTTCTCTTGAGCACCTTTAAACTGTGCTCAGTGCACATGTGGCTCCCACAAAAGTTACTGGGAAACACAGCAGGAACAGCATCCCACTGTCCACTTTACTGCTGGAATCATTCCTACCTTTCCCTGCACGTTCATGGCACCTGCAGCATCCCCAGAGCTCCTGACAGGAAGGAGGCCAGGTGGGCACAGCTGGGAAGGGAAGGGAAGGGAAGGGAAGGGAAGGGAAGGGAAGGGAAGGGAAGGGAAGGGAAGGGAAGGGAAGGGAAGGGAAGGGAAGGGAAGGGAAGGGAAGGGAAGGGAAGGGAAGGGAAGGGAAGGGAAGGGAAGGGAAGGGAAGGGAAGGGAAGGGAAGGGAAGGGAAGGGAAGGGAGGCACCCAGGCCCGGAGGGTGCCTGGGCAGGCGGAGCCCTGGGGACGCTGGTGGCTCCTGCCCCGCTGCTGCTGTGTCACTGTGAGCCAGGCTTCGTTTCCTGAACAATGGAAACCATGAAGGAGCCTGAAACCCAAATTTCTCACTACTGTTTCAGACTTGTCCTCGAGGACCAAAGTTTTCCTTGCTGCCTCTGTCTGAGACTGTCAGAGAAAGAGAAACCAAAGCACACAGAAAGGGGAAAAGAAGAAAGCCCTTCCACTGGGCAGAAGCATTTAAAGATGAGACTTAAAACAGGGCAAAATCTTGCACCCAAATATGGATTTAGGAATACTAGAATGTAACTGCTACAAATCCAACAGAGGACACACAGGGAAGTCTCTCCATCCAGCAGAACTGTCACTGCAGTTAAAATAATAAGCAAGATGTCATTGATTTTGAATCAAGGCTGAGAAGTAATCCCCCAAGTGCTGTTTAGAACTGGCAAGAATTTGGCAGGAGGCACTGATTAATGCTATTGTGCTCTAGCTCCAGTTGAGAGCTTATGTTTTCAGCAACAATCTGGCAGGAAAAAACGGAGAAGCAGCAGCAGACCCGTTCCTTGAAGAAACCTTATAAAAGTAAAGGTGGAACCACACCAAAAATCTCTCCCAGGCCTATAAATGCTTTGGGGAAATGTAGGATTATTTAGAGCATGAAGGACAGTGAACAACAAGATGCTCAAACAGGGCTCCATATTTTAGGACCACACAGTGATGTGTTCATGACACATTCAGTGAAGTGTTGGAAAAGAGTCTCACAAAATGTTGGTAAAATCAAGTAATTTCATTTTCTAATTTCCTCCCTTTTGTAATAGATGTGCTTTTTTGCTTTTTTTTTTTTTTTCCTGGACGAATGACAATTTTTCTGGAATTAAATAAGAATTTTAGGACATGCGTTTCAGTGAGGAAAAAATCCAAACAGCAAGACATTGAACCCATTATAGGTGAGTTTGACCAGAAAACTGAAAATGACATTTGCACAAATAGCAGAGGTGGAAAATGGAGGTGAAAAGGCAGAGACTGCTGGCATCAACGTCATTATCTACAGCACAGTCAGTTAAATTAGAAGAGAGAAGAAAAAAGAATGAAGGGATATCAGGTTAATTGCCAGTTGTCAAGCCAGCTTGAAATTGTGTGAGTAGAGCAAAGGATGTGTAGGTATTTAAAGGCATTTCTAGTAACAAGCTGGTACCAGAAGTTTGGTTTTGTTTTGATTAGGAAGCAAAGAGCTCAGGAAAACTCCTTGATAGCCCTTGCATGAATCCACGTAGTAAGGATGAACAGGTACATACATATTCCTTTGCATAAAACCATCTCTGAGCATTTTACCCGTGTCTCTCTTTCAAAACACTCTGCTGCTCAACCTTCCTATGGGCCAGCAAAGTCACCTCAGATCATCCATCACAGGGGATGAAGACACAAGGACTGAGTACAGAAGGGCATTCCCTTGGCTGAAAAATCCCAGCAGTGGTAGGGTGTCATATTCAGAGAACATGTGAGCTTAGTCTTTATAGTCTTATTCCTTTTTAAATTTTAAATGGCTTCAGACTGTGAGAGCTGGAAAGAGTTTAAGAATGAAGGGAAATATTTCCTTTTTACAACCATTTCCTCACTTGTCTCCCACCATCTTTCTAGTGTGAACAATCCTCAGGATGTGTCATGGAGACTTGAGAACCATGATGTTTGGAGGTTTTTTTCCCTTTGATTTAAACAGTAAATCGTACATGACAGTGATTTGCTCCAGTTCAGAGGGGATTGTCCACACTTTTGTGGTAAAGTTCAGACTTCCCAGGACCTGAAGTGAGCAGGTGCAGCAGGGTCTCAGGCTGCCACCTCTGCTGCTCTCAGATGCTGTTAGGGATGCCTGCAGGGCTCCCTAGCTTGGAGCCAGGTGGGGCCTTCCTGGGGATGGGCACAGCTCCCTGGCCTCGTCCCTCTGCCTCGTCCCCAACATGTGTTCTCACCCGCCCTGTCACTGAGGGTGGCTGTGATAATTAATGACCTGCAGTTCCCAGATTGCTCAAGGACTCAGTTAAATATAGACACAAAATTAGCAGTGGCAGAACACCCCTAGTGAGGTATACTGAAATATCTCAACAGGTATTTGAGGGCTCTTTCGTACCATCTATGCTGCAACTTCACAATTACACTAGTGTGAAAATTTCCCTGCTGTTTTTGGATCTGATCTGAAAGTTCATTGCCAAAATGGGAAGATTCACACGGATTGTTGTGCTTTGGATGAGGACTGCCTTCTGCTGCCAGTCATTTTTCAGCTTCCAGTACTGAAAGCCTTGTGTTGGGGGGGATGGTGTTTCACTTTGAGGAATCCCCAGACTCCTCCGTTCTGTTGGATTTTGTTTGATTTAGATCTTGCTGGCTGTGTTTTCCTGAAATGAGAATAGGGAAATGCCAGACATACTATTTGTGTGCCTGCAGGAGATGCTGAAATGAAAACAGCACGGAATCTGCAGGAGGAGAAGTCCACATTGTCTTGGGGGGCCTGTGTCTCTGAGAGACAATTAGTGGGACAAGTGGCTGCTGTAGAGGTGAAATCACCATCAGGGCTGAAAGCTCTGCAAGCTGCCCATCTTCCAGTGTGGAAAGCATGCACAGGCAGCATCTTTTCATTAGCAAATTCAAGGAATGAGATGGAGGAGATGCACAAGAGGTGGCAGCAGTCTGTGGGGACAGCTTGCCCTGGTGAAATTATGAGGGAAAGGAAAAAACAACAGAAGCTAAACCACAGCTAGTTCCAGCAAGAGGAGCTGATTACACAGACCAGGAGGAAGTTCAGAGCAGCAGTATGTCTTGGGCATTACTTGTTTTTAAAGCAAGGACATCCAATTATCACAGAAGCAACTGGAGAGAAGGTTTTTTCAGAGCCACAACTTATGTTCCAAAAGTGTTTCTTTAAATATCAACAGCTGGAGTTTGCAACAGATGGTGAAAGCACAGGGAAAGCAGGGATTACAACCAGAAGGCAATATGGGGATTTTAATGCTAGTACCAAACATTCCTGATGGGGGAGATTCAGTGGTCTGTGGATAATAAGCATCCTGTCACAGTCCCTGCTGCATCCCAGAACTGCCATTTGAGTGAAACAATCCTTAGGAGGGCCATGTTTGTGGCAACCATATGTCACCCAAGGAGAACAGCTAGTCCTCAGAAACTGGCCCAAGGGATTTCTGAATTTCTAAAAAGCAATCTGGAACAGAAAGAAGAGAGAAAATGAAGCAAAACCCCAAGGAAAGGTCTCTCTCTGCGTATGTGTGTGTGTTAGCCTGCAGCTTGTTTGTTTTGCCATAAGCTTTGTAGACATTCTCATATGCTGAAGCTCTGGGTAATTCAGAGTAGACAAAGTTAAAAAGCAAGAAGGTGGAAGAATGAAAAAATATCAGATGTAATGTGATTAGGAAATTTGAGAACACCTTTTGGAGCTCAAAGGTAAAGAAAATCAGGTATTCTTGTAATATGCAAAACAGTGTAGAGAGAATGGGGTGAGAGAATGAGAAGGACAAAGCTATTGCTGTAAGATACGGGCTCAGAGTCAACAGGAGGATCTGTGTCAAATAGGTTTTAGGTTTTTAAGTCTAAAGCTGTCATTCAGAAAACCCTGTCAGTTCATTGCTTCCCTCCAAAAATATCTCTCCTGCAGGCCAGAAATCGCTCCTGGTAGCCGGAGGCCTCTGCTCTGGCAGGACTTCTCTGCACTGAATGACAGGCCAGGCTGTTTCCTGCCAGCCCCATGCTTTACAGGCCAGCAGGACAGCTGAAACAAATGAGCCAGTGGCAGAATTTTGGTAAGCCCTGTAGAAACTGGGGCTCCCCAGCTTTCCTTGCCTTGGCTGCTCTTGCTGGTCCAAGGGGTCTCCTTGCTTGTGGCATCTCCCTTATCTATAGGTCTGTGTGGATCCTGGGTTGGCAAGTCAGGGAGATCAGCTCCATGCTTCTCTTCCAGGGAGGAAAACCCCTGGGAAGCTGGCTTCTAGGCTAAACTGGTATTTTCATCAAAATCTGTGCTGGAGATAAAGATGACATGTTCTCCCAAAAGGCTTGTGCAGCCTTCGAGGACTTGACAGAAGAGTAATTAGCTCCCCTAGAAGTCTGCTGTCATCCTGAACAGTGGAGAAAACCCAAAAATGAGATGAGCAGGCTAAAACACTTGGAAAAAAATAGCTTTGAGTGCAGATGTTTAAAGGAAAAGTAGCCTCTGTAATTTGGTAGCATTCAGGCACTCTGCTGAGGCAGGGCAGGTGGTCCTGGAGACCTCAAATTCCAAATTTATTTCCTGAGTTCCTATGTAAGGCCATTTTTCTCCACAGACAAGACTCAGGTCATAGAATCAAGCATCCAGAATCACTTAGGTTGGAAAAGACCTCAAACCTTTGACCATTTAGTACCTTGTCAACTACACCATAGCACTGAGTCCAGCTGTTTCTTGAACACCTCCAGGGATGGTGACTCCAACACTCCCCTGGGCAGTCCATTCCAATGCTCAAAAACCCTTTTTGTTAAGAAATTATTTCCCATGTCCAATTTGAACCTCCTCTGGCACAGACTGAGGTAACAACCTCCGAATTTTACCATGGCAGCCAGGCAAAAATGATTAACACCAGATTTCTTTCTTGAACCTTAATCCAGAAGAGGCATCTCCCACTAATCAGATCCTAACAGGGAACAAATATCAAAAATAATGAAAACAATCCAAATTTTCCAATGAAATGTTCTCAGTAACTGTCTAACTCATTAGCTGGAAGCAATTTTGTAAATTTGGTACCCCTCCCCCTCATTTGACTTCCTCTGGCAATCACAGTGGCCCTGGAAGGCTCCACCAGGCAGGAAGAATGGGCAGCAGGCCCATGGCAGCAAACTATTTAATGACTGGGTTGTTGTGCAAGTGACTGTCATCTGTGAGAGGAGGATGTTTTCCAGTTTGTCCTTGGCAGCCAAAGCTTTGCTGAAGGATTACCACATTGCAATGACAGGGAATTTCAAGAATTGTTTTTGCTTTTCGGCATTTTGAGTGATGTGTGCTCTTATGAAGTTCAGATTTGGAGCCGTACTTCCTTGAAGCTCAAGGAGAGCTGAGCATCTCTAATTAGGAAAAGTAATCCCTTTAATTTCAAATAACAGCTGGAGGCTTGTTTACATACAGTCAACCAGAGAGGCTTCTCAAGATCTTCAATTTACAGGCAGTAATCATCTACTTTCACTCATTTCACTGTTTTACTGTTATGTGAAGTTCTTCTAGTTCAGTCTGGAAAAAAACAGCTTTGGGCTGACCTAATTGTGGCCTTTCAGTACCCTACAGGTAGAGAGCCTACAAGAAAGATGGAGAGAGACTTTGTACAAGGGCATGTAGTGAGAGGACAAGGGGGAATGGCTTCAAACCAAGAGGGCAGGTTTAGATTAGATATTAGGAATAAACTCTTCACGATGAGGGTGGTGAGGCACTGGAACAGGTCATCCAGAGAAGCTGTGAATGCCTCTTTCTTTAAGTGCTCAAGACCATGTTGGATAGGATCCTGACCACCCTGGTCTAGACTGGAAAGTGTCCCTGCCCAGAGCAGGGTAGCTGGAACTGGATGATCCCTAAGGTCCCTTTCAAACAAAACCATTTTACCTGTGTCTACTCAGTGAAACACAAAATGAAAGGTAACCCATTCAGGAGCTGAAGCTTGGGTCCCCTATCAGTGGTCTTAGGTCTATAGCTTTATGCCACTTACAATGAAAACATGGTTTTAATGCTGATAAGCTTTAAACTAAACCAAAAAGCAGTTTCAGCAGCAAAATGTTAATTATGGACACTAAATATATGAAGTAGGAAGTATTTAACAGCTTGGCTCAACTACTGAAAGAAATATCTGCACATACCTAGATCACAAAGCTTGTTCTATTACAGCAGAGCTTCCTCTGAAACAGCAATACTACCAGAAAAAAAGATATTTTGTTGTTTTGACACTGTTTCATTTGAAACAATCAGAAGACAATAAGTATTGTTTATCTGCTTCTGTTACTCTTCCAAAGGATTCTGAAGAGTGAAATGCCCAAGCCCTTTATTCAGTTTCTTAGGAAGGAAACAACAGTCCAAGTCACAGCATTTTGTCACTTTGTGCATGACATGCTCTTGTTGCACACTAGAAATGGCCAAAAATAATAAATCAGCATGGGTAACAGTTTTTCACCAGCTAAGCACTCCCCAAACTTGTGAAAATTTGCCTTAACTGGTGTAAAACGAACTAATGAATAAATTCCTCTGTTATTTAGTATGTTCATGGTAGTTAGCACTACCAAATACCTACCTAGGACATATCTTGTTTAAAACAGCATGTGCTCCCCCACCTTAGGGGCTTCTAGAATAGTAGCTCCTTCCTTTTTGCACACAGAAGGCCTGGGAGGCACTGAAAGCAGTGCACAAGCACAAATAGCAGTTTTCTGAGCAGCATGTGGCCAGCTGGAAATGTTTAGTAAAGTCACCACACACTGACTCTTGCTATTCAGACTTTCAGCATTAAACTTCCACTGTAATGGGTAAGGGCATGAGCACCAAGTTTGTTCCTTGCCTCCCTTACTCCTGGTAAAAAGGCAGAGGGATCAACAGAAAAGAGATTCTCACTAATACATAATATGTATTGCTTAGCTTTGGTTTTAAATGCTGAGTTTTCAGTTATTATGGAAAATTAGGAACAACAGTCAAATCACAGTCCTCCTAGTCCAGAATTTCAGTAAATTTCTGTGCCAGTAGCTAGTTCAGCTTCCATTGAGGGACTCTGTCACTAGGATTGCTCTCCTGTGAATAAACTGAAGACATGAGCTTATTCAGAATTTTCTATTCATGGATAATGTTATCTTGAGGACACACTATAGTTATCTTCAGGGACATGAGAACTGGAAGGCTACCCCACATCACTCTTCTGCAAGAGCAAGCTAAAAAAAGCCTGAAGAATTTTTTTTTTCTTCTCTCCTGGCATATCTGAAGGCAGAAGTAATTAACACAAGGAAAAATGAACAAAGTTGCCAAACCTGGCTGTTCAAACCAGTAGGACCTATCCAAATTCTGAGAGGTCTGTACAAAGAGACAATTACACAAAAGTGGTCTATTAAAGATTTTCCAAGTAGAAGAACTTGGCAGAAAATTGTGTGGTTGTTTATTAGCCTGGCTTCCAAGTCCCTCCCTTGGCCTTCCCCCTAAATCCTACTCAGCTTGGAAAACCCCTTTCACAGGACAGACTGTCAGGAAGTCTATAAGCAGATCTTTAGGCAATCCTGAGGGGCAACCTCAGGCTAAAAATAAATATATGACCTGGCAACATTGATCTTTGAAAGCTGCTGCTGGCTGTGCTGAATCCAGAAGTGCTGCTGCTTATGTTTCTGCCTTCCTACAGACAGATGGCAAAGCAGAGCCAAGTCAAGAAAATCCTGCTCCAGAAGCTCTAGGTGCCAGGGACAGGTATCTATCTCCAAATTCTCTCTTGAGCACCCACAGGCAGCTGCCCTCTTCCATCCCTAGACTACAGAGTGGAGCTCCCAGCTGAAATCAGTGCATATATACATATATCTATACATACACATCTATCTTTTTTGCAGCTACCAAAATGTAAATCAACTTCAATGGAAAGGAATTCAAATCTCTCTCTCTGTAAAGAATATGAAGATTTTCAGCTTTCAAAAATATTTCTGACCTTTTTCACATAAATAATTCTAATGCAGATGTACATTAATGGGAGGAAAGACAACTAAGGTATCTCTACATCAGTTTTGAAGACTATTAGGAGAATTATGTAAAAAGTTCATTTATTTCCACATAAAACCAGATTTTTCTCCATGTAACATAAGCCTCTTACAGGGCTTTTTTTGGGGGGTTGGATCTTGGTGCAAAACATCAGTATTTATTTTTATAAGGTGGTTCTGAAAAAACAGATATTTGGGAGGTTACCTTGCTCAGCCTGTGCATTTTGCTTCACATACTGGAAATAGACACCATAAAACAAGATACAAGAGTATCTTCACAAAATAGCGTTTCCACTAAAGAGAAAATAACCTTGAAACTAGACTAACAGAAATTTCATTATGTTTTATACAACAGGAATAGTTTGGCTCCAGGTCTATTTAATCAAAACCCTGAAGGTTTAAATCCCACTATATTACAAGAGCATTACTCGCTCAGACTTAATTACAGATTCCAGTTGGAGTATGACCCTGTCTGCCTCAAATCAGCAACTCAGATAACAGGACAGCTTTGCAACATCATTTTTTTGGCACCTGAATCCTAAATGTGGCACAGCTGATTAGGATCAAATAAATGTTGACATGATGACCCTGTTACAGAAACACAATGCCTTTCCAGTACTCTGGAACGTTTACTTTGTGAGTGGTGTCTCCAGCAAGTAGCTCCACTTTCAGTACTTCTGATTGCCACTCAGAGAAATGTTTGTTTCCAAAGTAACCAGATTATGGGTCATCTGTCATGACACTGAGTCATTCAGGGAACTCAGCTTCAACAGAAAGCTTCAGAAGGAAAAGGAGTTACTTTTAACCTGTGCCAGAAGTTTTGTGCTTGAGCAACTGGAGAACAAGGAAAAGCATTTTTAGGAACAGACCTAGAGATGACTGAGGCATTTGCAATTCAATGCATGGACACAGTTCAGCTCTATTTCTTCACTGTCTGAGGACCATGTTTCCACACACCCTGTCTTGCAAAGCTCTGTATCAGAGGTGAACTGGGTACTGCCCTCTTGACAGACACTACACATGCAATACAAGGCTACATGCCACAGCTATGAATATTTCAAATGGAGATGGCACAGCTTTATATGCTTTGTTTCTGCCAGTGGGAAAGCTGTTGAAAATTTCTAGATGAGCAAAGAAAGCAATTAATACACCTTTGGGAAAAGGGGGTGCTGAATCTGTACCCTGTTTTCACAGCCTGAAAGGAAAAAAAATTAACCCCCCCTCAAATCTCTACTCTGATCTCTGATTGTTTAATTCAATGCTGATCAGAGTGCAAAAGTCTACAGAGTATGTTGTAAACAACTCTAATGCCCCTGGATCCCAAATAAACTCAGATCACATACAGGTTTTAGGTGTGGTATTTCATATGAAGAAGAAAGAATTTTTTATTTTCTCCTAAAATCAAATTAGCCATACCTAAATAAGGGCCTGGAGAGGATGATCTTTCCTGGACTCCAGAGAGCATCACAAGTTTTCCAGATCATGAGGGAAACACAGAGTGACTCTGGTACAAATTTATTTTAATTTTGCTGCTCTTTAGAGCATCGCCCTCTCTTTTCAATACCACTTCTTCCTCTTCCTGCACCAAGACATTGTTTGTTTAGAGATAAAACTCCTGAGCCCAGAGCAAAAATACATCCCTTAGGGTCTAAGTATGAATGTAATGACAAGCATGACTCTGGAAGATTACATCAGTTCATCCAAAAATGAGAAACCCTGATGTTTTGTCGAGGGGCAACAAGACTAATAATAGTTGATAAATTATTTTTTTCCCTGCCAAAATCAAACTGTAATTCTTGCAGTGCATCAGAGGTTAAACAGTAGGCAAATACTCACATCTACTTTACAGCTCTACAGCCTAGATGGGAAAAATGGCAGTTCAAATAATGTGCCTGTGTCAAATCACAGGGGAGTCTGACTACGAGCTCTTGCTGTTTTGCAGCCAAAATTAGGTTATATATGCATGTTCAGATTTTGCCTTGTTAGAGAATGTCCTGTGAGAAGCATCAGAAAAAAACTGAACCTGAATAACTGGGACAAAGCTGTGGCTTTGGGTTGGAGTGGAGTTTTTATTTTGTTTTGTGTTGGTTTGTATTTTGTTCATTTATTTAAATTAGTGCCTGGTCTACTCTTCAGAAACAGTTAAGGAAATAATTTCATATGGGTTGTTGGAGAGTATCTGTATAGCTTGACTCAGATTACAGTGAGAATCTAAGATTTCATCAAGTTTTTCAGCCTCCACTCTTCTGTGCAGAAATAAATGGCAGAAGAAAAGACTGGTGACATTTTGAAGTCTCTTTGGAAAGAAAGAACAATTTAGCAAAATCATTATTATAGAGTGTAACACGTTTATGAACAGAATGTAATATAAGCTTTTTAATAATATTTGATGTAACTGGATTACCGTCTCTTCAGTTTTTCATGGTTATCACTGAACACCTTCAATTTACATTCTTAAATAAATTACTGTGTAAATAAAATATGCTCAGAGATCTTGTATGTGAACAGTACTTACATTTAATTACAAATGATCTGGATATGTTTATAGGTGAAATACATTAAAACTGTTTACAGGAAATAAGCTCAAATAGCACTAATTTTGAAATCTAAATTTTCACAACAGTACTGAGAGTAGCTCAGCTATTTTTTTGAACATGCTTTTCAAAATGGAATTTGGAATGCAGTAGAAAAAAAATCAAAGAAATGCCAAAAAGAGGGAAGCACAGAAGATGAAAACTCCATAGCAGGTTGGATCAATAAAATATTAAACTGTAGTTCTTAAATGTAAGTACTACACCATGTTGTAGTGTGGCTGGCTGTTCTTAAATGTTAAAGCCCTTGTTTTCTAAAGGAGACAGTAATAAGCATTTTTCCTATTCAATCCACTCAAGATTTAGACATCGTGCTACAAAGGCAAACATATCTGACACTTCTTCTATAACTTTAGCAGTTGGCTTTCCTGCTCCATGGCCAGCCTTGGTGTCAACATGGATGAGAAGTGGGTTGGTTTGTTTACTGCTTCGGCCCACAATGTACTGCAGGGTAGCGATGAACTTCAGAGAATGCAGAGGGACCACACGGTCATCGTGGTCTGCTGTGAGAAGCAGTGTGGAGGGATACTGGATGCCATCTTCTTCTGGCAGTTTGACGTTGTGAAGTGGAGAGTACCTGAGAAAAACACACAAATGTTTTCATATCTTCTTCCTCAAGACCCAACAAGAAGGCCCTTTCCTACTGAAACCATCACAGTGGTGTTTGTTAGCACTCAGAATAGAAGAATTCTCAGTTACATTAGTCAGAATTGTGCTAATGGCAACTGACATGCAATAGGGGCCACAGATCTCTGGCTCTGACATGTGAAGCAAGTACATTTCTTTATTTCCAAGAGAGACATATGTGTACATTTCACAGGAATGTCCAAAATATCAGGAGAAGCCAGCAGGGAAACTGCAGCAAAACCTATCAAGTCCATAGCAGGATCCATCCTGCTAGAAACAGGGAAATTGAGACTCTCAACAGAAGCTGAGAAATTAATTAAGATTCTATTATGGTCTAGTGCCATTCAATTCCTACAAATAAATCCAACCCACATTGCATAATACAATTCACAAAGGTGACTGTCTCTCCCTCATGGTAAAAAATACAATTTATGTAGTGGTCCACTTGAGAATATTCTGTTGTAATAGCCTAAAAGAGTCATTATTCAGAAAGAAAACCTTACGAACTGGTAAAAGCTGCTAGGAGAACAAGGTCTTTGAAAACAGGACCACTTGATTCAGTGGGACTTTGAAGATAGTCTGGTTCAAAACTGACTTGTAAGGAAATGCTGAACTTCGCAAATTCAGTGTGGGAAAGGATGAAGTAATCACTAGAACAGATACTGATCATGACAACTGGAAAGTGTTGAGCAGACTATGTGTTTTAGGAACCACAGAAAGGATCTGAAGGCACTCACTTGCGCAGCCATTCGAACTGCTCCTTACAGTCGGAGCAGCCATAGTCAGTGGTCCAGGCATGGCCGATGGTGTACTTGTGGAATTTCAGCATGTCCATCACTCCCACTTGGGCAATAGCACAGCCAAACAGGTCAGGGCGCTGATTGGCACAGGCAGCTTCAGCAGGAGAACAATTCCATTAGTGTTCAGGTCTTAAAGAATTAAGTTCAACAGTAAAGGTTCACTACCAGGTCGTACTGTGAATAGGCTGTCAGTGAATATAAAGTCCAATAGAGTTTCAAGCAAAACTGTAAGCAAATACACAAATGGATAAAAAACATAATTCTGAAAAATGGTACATTCAAAAGAACTTAAGAGCCATTTCTGTGCTCTTCAGACACCAAACATGTCGTTCCATGAAAACTGCCTTTCAAACCACCAAATTAGGACTGAAGGAGAAATAAACTTTTAAAGCATGTGAGATTTTGAACTACTGAACTGAAGGTACCTAAAGCATTCGCTGTTTAAACTTTTAATATTAGTTTCAAGAAAGAAAAGGGCATTAAGGATCAAAAGCCCCTCCATTTACTGATGGAAGTTGTCTTCCATAATTACTATGTAAACCCATAAGAAAAGAGTTTTGCTAAAAGCAGACTGTTACAAAATCACTGCAATAACCTCAAATTAACAAAGTGAATTGCTACTGTATTTTCTTGTTTTATGATTTTCATCTTCCTACAACTGGGACAATTTCTTTAAGAATAATGCCTGCCTCATATATTTTAAAAACAACTGCAGTAGGCCCATCAAGCTGAGTATTCAAGGTATAAGAGTGGCAAGTGGGAGATCTCTCCTGTAAATTATTATCTGATGAACTAGTTATTTCAGTTTTCTCCGAGCTGGAGTTAAGCCATCCTATAAAAAAGCCATCAAAACACACATCCCCTGTAAATACAACTGTTTCCTCTCCTACTGTCTATTGATTCAGTGTTTATCACAGCCTGTAAGTAAGTTCTTCAATTCCAATTCCTGTTTCTTGATTTAAACCTTTTCCCTGGTGATTTTACAAATTCCCCTGCCTTTTTTGAATTTTAAGAAACAAGAGCACTGAAATTTTCACTACTACAAGGGATCCCAGAATCCCTTAATTAATTCAGAACTATTCACTGTGCATCCACATGTAGGTATGATCTTTCCCAAATTATTCTTATCTCGTTTTTGTCCATTGTGAAAATGGAGTGATTATTGCCACTCTTTTCCTCCTGCCAATCATGACATTGCTATGACATGACTTTGCTTCCAGCTCAGCAAGGACTTTCTTCCACAGCTTTTGAAAATCCAAGAATAGCTCCTCACCTAGATCACTGTTACAAGCCCCATATGCAGCCAGACTCCTTCAGATAGCTCTAATACATTTCAAAGCTGCAACTTCAGCCTGTGAATTCTTTCTTTTATGTCAGCTATTATTTATTGGTATTCATTTATTAGCTTGCCCATTAGAGAAGTCAGATTTACTCATCTGCAGCTTGTAGATCACCATGAACCATTTAAAACTTGGCATTACACTTGCCCCCTTCTGTTCCTCAGATATTCAGACTTAGTAGCCTGCAATTTCATATCAGAGTTCACTCAGGATCCTGCATGTGCACCATCTGGTCTTGGCAACACACCACTTTTCATTGGATTGATTCATTCCAAAGCCTTTCCTGCTGATGCTTCAACTGGAGTCAGCTCCCCAGAATATTCCCCATGAAGACAGACCCGTGCAGGGAACCCCCCACCCTCTCCTCAGGAGGGAACACCAATACAAACAGACCATTTAGTTCTTCTGCTTTGCAATTAATTTCCTTTAATGCTCCTTTTACATCTCACTAACCTGCAAGTCCCACAGATCGTCTGGCCAGCTTCCTGCCTCTGATGAGCATAGTAAAATGTCATTGCTAATCTTAATACTGGAACCAAGTATTTGCTCATCAGTCTCCTGTGGTCTGTCTGTCCCTGCCAAGAGTTTACACTACACCCTATTTTCTTCATTTAAACATTATTTTTACTTAGTGAAAAATGAAATTTTACTTCTGGTCATCTCTGATATGTAACTATGTTAGCTCTTCATTATTTATGAGTAATTTCCATAAGGTACATATAGTGCCTTAAAGAGATGCTATGTAAAAGATCTTTAGGTTTTAAGCTAAAGACCAGATCCCTCCGCTTCAAGTTATTTTCTTTTATGAACATAAATTGTATTGTGGTAGGAACAAAAGCCAAAACAACTACCATAACATTTTATTTTACTACTCTGTATTTCAGAGTGTCTCTTGAAGCACTGTCTGTTGCTCAGAATTTTGGAAGAAATTGCTCCTTGCTAGCTCCTTATGTAGTTACTTCAGTGAGAAATCACCTATGGAGACACTCATCCACGCACACTACACCTTTTCAATTAGCCATAATAATTATATGCATTAATAAAGTGTAATCTGGAACAACAATTAATTTGTGAATTTTATGCCCCAGTACATAACTTTGAGTTTTAAAATTCAGTATGAAAATAAGCTCTCAAAATGTCAGAACTGGTTTTGTCTAGGCAAACATGAGAGGTCCAACACTGCATTTGCAGGGAGGTTTTCAGCTCACAGCTGTGCTCTGCTCAGCTTGGGGATCACACTGCAGGACAAGGAAGTCTTGTTTTGCAGTTGAATGAGGCAAAACGAGCTCAGGGTTCTGCAGTCCTCAGAGTCACCTCCTGTTAGTCTGACTGAAAGGAAACAGTATTTTGGAAGAGTGACAATACTCTTCCTTGTCAGCTTTATCTTCAATAAATAAGAAGGAAGAAAATGTGGCAGTGGGTCTTTGAACCTACAGGATGAGTTATGATCTCTAATGTTGCATCAATAACTATTGCAAAATTTATTTCTGCTTTGATGAAAAAAGACCTTATAAGAATTTCCTGAATTCACCTAATTCTACTCAGTCAAGGAAAATCCCTACATGGCTCATCCAAAGCATGGAAATCTTGCTTGATTGTAATCTATCAGTCAATTCAAGGGAAGGATTCTAACAAAATTTTTTAGAGCAGGGAGGCCTAGATTCCTAACACCTGTCTCCTACCAGAATGATGTATTTCCTGTAGTTGTCACTTGCTTGCCCTTACTGACACAGGTGCCCAGCTGAATAGTTCAGCCAGTAGCCCAGGGAGTTTTATTACTCAAGCTGGGTAGGATGAATCTCATCCTGACTGAAGCTGAAGTGCACATAACAATAAAAAAGTATTTTCAGAAGCTATGCAATATATTCAAAGTTTAGCTGCATTTCCAACTATATATTTAGGCCCAACATAAAACTGACTTGTGCAATGCTTGCATTCCCAAATGGAGTACAAATCCTTTAATCCTTTATCATATTCACCCATTTCTATTTTAAATGCACAAACACCTTCTGCCACTTGTTATTGAGAAGCATATAAGCAAAAACCAAAATACAGCTTTACAAGCACTTGTTAATCTATCTTTAAATCAATTGCTTGTTAAAAACAATAATGCAGGTCTAGCCAAGATGGCTTAAACCAAAGATCCATATAATTCCAAATTCTGTTTCTCATGCTGGACGCTAATTCACTGAAAAATAGAATAAAATCAATAGAGTCAGTATTCAGCAGTTAATAAACACAAAAAGAAGAGCAAGCAGAGTGGGCCTGGGAAAACTGCTCATCTTCTGTAATTCAGTGGTTTATGAACTTGAGGTGCCTTTTACCCCCTTCTCAGGTAAGTAGCACAAATCTGTCATACTGTCACCTTTCATACTGCTTAAAAAAAGGCAAACAGACCCTGATACTATTACTTTGTGTCTCATTTTCCTTTCAAAATTGCACAAAAAATCACCTTCTTTTTTCTTGTGTTGCTTTCAGATAAGGATCTTATTAGAAATAGATTTTGTAGCTCCTAGACTGCTCAGAATATGAGATCTTTCTGTGACAAGACTTCTGTTTAAGATGAGGCTATTAATTTTCTTGAATTTACGAACACAGCAGTGAATTTTAGGTGAACAAGATGCATTTGTAACAGACCACACACAGTTTCCCAATGCTACATAAATTAAAAGTTCAGCGGCTATTTTGTAATGGTCAACCTGAAGAAAGAAAGATAAAAAAAAACCCCATGTTTTTTAAATCATTCTTACTTTCTGAGTGGTTCTACCACAGGGTTAGCTCTTTCCACACAAAACTGTGGGGCCTTTCCAGAGACTGCAGAATTCCAATGTCCTATGCAAACAGCAAATGAAGTACTACTGTACGAATTTAACAGCTGGTATACATTAATGCATTGACATTCTGACAGCTTTTGATAAGAAGATCTCATTAATTTTTTGTTTGTTTACTTTAATAAGCCCAGCACCAAATCTGGGAAATAGACAAGCAGTTCTTACCAACTAAGAGGCCCCCATTTGAGCCTCCATTAATAGTCAGCTTCTTTGGGGATGTGTAGCCTTCCTTGATGAGGTATTTGGCAGCGCACTGAAAGTCATCAAAGCAATTCTGTTTGTTGGCCAAGATACCACCTAGCAAGGAAACAAAACAAATCAGTTGATACCATAAAATCCTTTTGATAGCATCTCTTCAGAAAAACGTGTCCAAAAATACCTGGGAACAATTCCAGTTTCATGAACATTTTAATAATTGATGCTGCTCAGAAAAACAGCAAAAATGAAAGATTCTGTCAACACAGAGAGGCTATAAGATGGTTCTGTCAATACCTCTGATGCTTTCAGAAACTCTGAATAATACATACCTATACTGCAGAGTGAGTGCCAGGTAATGTTCCCAACCAGTGAAATGAAAGCTAAAAGCTTTGCACAGCAAAATATATACAAAATGACCACAATACAACACACTTGAGGTTTAAGCTAATGGGACTTTTAACATCATTAAACTCAGTGACAGTTTCTTAAGGCAATAAAGATTCAGCTTATAAAACAGCCTATATAAAATAAGCACTTCTAATTTCCTGGATATATAGCATGTGGCTGGTAATTTACTTTTTTTTCCTATTAGTTGTTTTCAAACTAGATGATATAAAGCTATGGTCAAAAAGAGACTTCAGAGCTTCATCTTGCTTTGAAATTTTATTAACTAATTTTCAATATGGAAATACTTAAGATACTGCCTTCATGTTGAATGAAATTCCAAATATCATCATATGTATAAGGGAACAAATAATGACAGAAAATCTTGGTTCTGATGACATCATTGATAAGACTTCTAGGTCTGAAAAAAAAAATTTTGCAGAGTGGACAGGATGGCTTTCCCTACAATCTTTCAATTATTTTAATAGAAGAGTATCAGCTTAGAGAACGCACAGTTGTCCAAATCTTGCCTGTTTGGCAAGAGACTAAAACTAGATCCTCCTCAGACATTATCATACCTAAAGACCATGGTAATCTCAGCCAATTAAATGCTAGTAAGAAAAGGGAACTAGGAAGAAAATCCTTGCATTCCTGTAGCAAAGGCAGTGGCCCAGCCAAGCAAGTGGGGCTTATAGGATGCAGAAATGGAAGTCCAGTTTCTTCTACTTTCTTTAAAAGCTGGGTGTTTATTCCAAGCTGATTCCCTAAGGTTCCCCCTATGGTCCAGAAACCTCCAGGACAATTAATTTTATTTTACCCTAAATTAAGTTAGATGAGCTACAGTCTTGAGATACCTCTTTCTCTCCATTCTCCATCAAGTGATCCTTAGACAACCAGTTTACAATGGTTTTGTAAAACCATTTAAAAACCAATAATTTTGTAAAACCTTTGTTTCTGTGTCACAGAAGTTTAGCAAGTTAACTCTGACATTTAGTGATAAAGACCTGGTAGAATTGGAACCAGTACATTTTTAAGTTTTTGTGCTTGTTTTTTTTTTAACAAATACACATCATTCTTGTATTAACAAGACTGTTGAAGACAGACATACTGGGACAACAAAAAAGTCTTTAAGTATGTGGCAATAAAGGAGAAATAAATCTTACTCCTTGCTCAAAACACCAGGCCGGTGCAAGGTCAGAATCCTATTTATAAAATTAAACCTAAGCAAAGAAAACCTTCTGTAATTGCTTCTGGAATTAAAAAAGAACAGATACATATTTTATTTCCAACTGCAATAAAAGACCTGGGTCAAAATCAAGCAGGAAATAGGTGGATCAAAGAAGCATTATCATATTAAAATAAATTTTATTAAAATCTACTACAAATCAATCTCCAAATTAAAATTAATGAAGGATACTTCATCTTTAACAATAATATCCTGTATCTGCAAGCACATACAGCTTCTATTTATGAAACTATTACATAATTAACTCAATTGTGAGGAAATGACCCAGACAAATAGTTACCACAGATGAAATAGTAAAATCAAGATGCAATGATCTGGAAATACCATTTTGTCTGATAAAAAGATATTATGGCTTACTGCCATGGCAAATTGCTAGATCATAAGCACCATTGTTTTGGTACATTTGCCTTGCTGACAACATTCCCAGCAACTTATGCACCAGATTCTTGGAATATGAGTAAAGTGTCACCATTAAATAAGAACAGGAATGTTCCTGAAATAAAAAGGACTTTTTCAAGCTTTTTCCCCTGGTGTAAGAATATGGACAGTTGTCAACAATAAGGCAAGTTGACCAAGACAATTAAATGATTAAGACAAGATGGGAAAAACCTGGACTAAAATATATCAAAAGTGTTCAGAAAAGGGAAAAGAGATTGACAGCTTTTCAGTGTTTGACAGAATTTCCCTGTGGCATGACAATCAGATTAAAGAAAACCCTAAAAGGTCAAATGATTGCCTACAAGTTGGATCCCCCAAGAGTTTGGAGGGGATGATGTGAATGCATTCTGGAGCTGATGGTTTTCATATGAACTTCAATCACAGAATCACAGAACCATTTAGGTTGGAAAAGACCTTTAGGATCATCAAGTTCTACTGTTAACTCAGCACTGCCATGTCCCTAAGACACATCCATGTGTCTTTTAAATACCTCCAGGGATGGTGACTCAACCACTTCCATGGGCAGCCTGTTCTACTGCTTGAAAATCCTTTTTGTGAAGACATTTTTCCAGTCATATCCATCAAATATTTTTAAAAAAAGGCCTATTCATAAATTATGCAAAAACAATACAGAAGAGTTTATACTCTGAACTCAAGAGTTCACACCTTCCATAAAGTTCCGCAAATTTTTTTGTGTGTGCATGTTTGATAACAAGGGAGTCTAAATAGTCAGTAGTGTTGTCTTGGGGATTTAGAATTGGGAACCTGCAATAATGAAAGAGGTATGTGAAAGCAAGCCAGATCTTTTGCAATAGGCAGACATTTTTTGTAAGATCAATTCAATATAAATAGTTGCATTTTCCTGTGTTTAACTCCAGGGAACTTGATACTGCTTAAAAAACCTTAATGATTTTGTTGGAAAATACTGCCTTTATACAAAACTGTTTTTAAGTGGACTGCAAAAATAAAAATAATCTAATGAAAACCATCAAATTAACACTGGACAACGTACAGATCTAACATGTAAGTACAGAAAAAAATTTAATTTTTTGTAGAGTAAGTAAAATGCAAAAGGAGATGTGAGCATGGGAGAAGGAGTGAAAAGAAAATGTTGGAATTTTCATTGCTAAGCCTGCAGTTTTGTTCCTGTGCTTTGACTGACTTACCTTTGTGCCAGGTCTCTCCATATTCACCCCCGCCCCTGATGTTTGCCACTGCCAGAACTCCTCCCAGGTGTCGCACAAAAATAAGCCTTGACACGCTGAAAAAGCAAACAGATAAGAGGATTATTTTTATTTTCCAATTTTTATACACCTACCACTTCTGCAAAAATACTTTGAGGGAAAGATCTCTCCCAAAGTCAATGATGAAATTGTGAATTAAGTCCCTCTTGGTGGCGAACCTGAGTAGTCAGGCTTTTTTGATGGTTATCCATGGAAATGAAACTCCCAGCAGCTTTAGGAGAGAAAGGAACCAGTGCTGGTCTGTTCTTCCTCCCTTAGTTCTGCTCTTTGGAGGAGAGTGGCCAGTGGTTTGGTCTAACAGATGACCACTCAGAATGTGTCCCCATTTACAAAAATTATCTTCAAAGCCTGCAGTCTAGTCTAGTCTAGTCTGCAGTTATGCAGACTAGTCTAGACTGCAGTTATGCAGTCTAACTCTAGTCTAGTCTAGAGTTATGCAGTACCATTGGACCTCCATAGCTTTCTGAATTGTTCCTCCTTTATGGAACCTCCACTTCTTCAGAGAGGAAAGGAAGATTTAGCCCAAAGGAAGAAATCAAATTAAGACTTAAGATCAGCCCTTGATTTCTGTTCATGAGCAGCTATTTTCAAACTAACTTCTGTGTAATATACTTCTTTTGGACCTTTGCAATAATGTGTTTGCAAAGAAAATTTCTGTATCTACCATTCTTTTGTGCCATGGTCAGCAGTCAAGTCAGCAGCTGGCCATCCCATTCTTACTCATTTTCCTCTCACATTGCTAAATACAAAACAAATAGTATAACATAAAATTACAGGTTCTGCCTCTCCTACTATCTCCTGAAACTGTCTGAAAGTGAAAATAGCATATTTTTTTTAAATGTCAAATTGCAAAAGTATCAAATATATTACTATCTTTTTTTAATGGACTGAAGTAATGAAATTATATTTAACAATTAAAAAATGTTAATTGTTGATCTGTTGAGGCAATAGCTTAACATAGCAGAAGCTGCAGAAGGCCAACCACACATATGCAAAGGAGACAAGTACAGTATTAACATTTAACCTCAACAAGTTTTTTTTTTCCCTCTAGTAGGTTTAAATTTCTTATTTACTTGAATTCTTTGCTCACCCAGAAACCACTGTCTGCAGAAAATAAATTTGTTCAACCACAAGGGCAAGGGCTGTGTCTTTTTACCTTTAAGTCCCACTGCTGTTTATCAGAAATGGTTTGAAAAATGGCAGTCTTACATTGTGTCTCCTGTGGATGTAGTATCACAACAGGTGAAGTTTTCATACCTCCCAAAGCAATCACCTATGTACTGGCACATGTTCTTGAGAGTATATATCAAGGAGTAAGGAAATGAAAAGGAAAGCACAAGGATAACTGATAAGAGATTTCTGCATTTTCATAACCATCGAAGAAAAAGCTTCCACCTAGGCTGGTTATCCAGCCCATCAGATGGCTCAGGAGCCATGAATTATCTCAGCTTCTGTAAAATGAATTCTTAAGACAAACACTGTGAATTTCATTTTCCTTAGACTGCTGTGATATGCTGATCAAATGCAAGATTGATATTCTATAAGCACATTGTGCAAAGGTCAGAGAGTATTACTCTGTCAAACTCCAGGACTCTTAATTTCAACAGGTTGATGCACAGCTAATGTGGAGTAACCTGACAGGAGGTTGCCTCATGAGACTGTGGCTTCTTAATTTTTGGTATGTAGAGCCACAAAACCTCCCAAAACATTCTGCACTTCTTTTCCCTGTCTTATTTGATTCCCTAATAATCAGAAGTAGCAAGTAACAATTACAGGTAAGGTAAGAGCTTGCTTCCCAAACACAATGCATGAGAAGACTTGAAAAAATAAGATATTCCACAACAGAGTCCATCCTCTTCCATCTGCTGAAAGAAATTGTGCCCATCTGAAGGATCATGGTGAGTCAGGACCCTTACTTGACCAACATTTTGAGTATTTGTAACAAACTTTCTCAAAGTTTTTCTCTTGACCCTTACTTTTAAGTTCAGGAATCAGGTTTTACAAATATAGAGTCCAAACTCATTACTTGTTTAAAAAGTGAAAATTCCAAGTAATCAGACAGCACAAAGCTCAAGTTTCACACAACACCCTGAAACCTGTGTTTTTCCAGGTGGATTCTTGCTTCCGATTTGATTTCAAGTCAGCTTGATGTCTGAGTCACAGCAAACTGCCCAGTCAAGCTGCATGGCTATGAAATGCCTCATTCTGCAAAACAAAGTCTGGCTCCCTGCCCTTCCCAACAGTCTCTGTAGCCTTTTGCTCATTATCCCTGCTCTTCCTTCTCTCCTGGAAGCAGGGTAAAGGAAAGGGCAACAGGGTCAAGATGGAGTCAGTGGAGGGATCAGAAGATAGTTGCCACCATGGAGAGCTCCTTCCAGACCCTCTAATTGCTCTTAAGGAGCATAGAACAAGAAATAATAAATCAAATATTGTGTTTTACAGTAGAGAACAATATGAGGAGCTGTGCTTCACAGACCAAGAACACCTCCCCAGAATTACTGATCTGCTGTGAGGTATTAGAATTGACAGAAAAATGCAGGCTAGTGCACAGGTGATGGGGAAGAAGTCCTGAGCCACTGGACTTGGTTGCTTTTTAAGCTTTTGTGGAGCTGAAGAGAGCAGTAACAGAATAAGCAAAAGGAGGAATCCTCCACTCTGCACTGAGGGCTGACCTTTCTCCAGGCTCACAGCCTCTCTTCCCTGCACCACCTCTTTGCTTAAAGGCTGGGAACAACCTGGCAGTGACAAGCAATTTCACAGTCTGCTGCACAACCAGCTGTATTCCAGGATGACTTAGAAATTGCTTCTCCTGTACCCACGCAGGCACACACACAACAGTGAAGGGAAACATGTTGGTTCCTACAGTGTAGTTAGCCAAATCTGAGGCATCAGTGGTGGGTTTGTGATGGCATTTCCCCAGCAGCTCTGCCAAACCACTGATACCAGCTCCATCAGCCTTCACTTGCACTTGCTATGTGGGCAGTATAATTAATGACAGTGCTCTAGCAAGCACCATCTCAAAATGTCACCAAATGAAGCTCCCCAGTCCAGAAAAGCATATGAAAAATGCATACTTGCATTCAAAAATAAACCACTACTGTAACTGACTTAATGACTTTGGCCTATCATTCCTGCAGTTATTTCTGGATCCTGTAACCTGTTGGTTTGTTGCTATTGCTTTCAGTGCAAAAGATTTTTTTTTCATTTTTGATATGAAAAGGAATACCAGTTTGTGAATTAAGCAGAAACAAGTTCCCAAAACCAGAGAGCTGGCTCATGCTAATGAGTGTGAAATACCAGTGAGAAAATACTGCACAGGCTGGAAGACAAAGAGGACAGAATTGAACCACTGGAAAGGAGAAGATGGAATGCTTTGTGGAAAGTTTTAAGTCGAAAAGCCTAGGAGTATTTAGCCAGGAATTTTTTGTTTGTCTTTTTTAAAGGTAAGCTGGCTCCTACTGGTTACATTTCCATGGCTACATCTCAGCTCAGAATGGGGTGAGTGATGTAGCAAGCCTCAGCCTTGGCCAACCTGTGGCTGCTTTCTAGCACTCATGCCTGTGGTCAAAAAATAAAACAAAAACCAACCAACCAAAAAAAAGCAAACAAAAAACCCCCCAAAACCACAAAAACAAACAAAAAAAACCCCACCACCAAATCGTGGTGCTGGGCTGTGGATTCAACAGCACTTGGATTTGGGAACTCCTTGTGGAGTACTGCAGAATGTAGTAACAGAGATGGAGTACAACATTAGTGGCATCTGCCAGGTAAAGTGTAAAGTGGACATCCTATCTTTCTGACATAAATTCCCTCTTACAATTTCCTTTCCCTGATTTTGCCTCCCTACTTTTAGAACACATTTCCTCACTAAGTACTCAATTCTCAGGTTATTAATCATAAAGATGTATTTGAAGGCTTTGGCTTTTTTTTTTTTTCTTTTAGAAAGAGAAAGCTGAGAAATCTTATCTTGATATTACCGGGAAAGAGTAAGGAGGGAGGTGTGGCCAATCATGTCTTATTTACATTGGCAGTGGGATAATATATTTTGATCTGGAGGTCACTGATAGTTCTCTGTGCATTTACTTTTAAGGGACTGTTACAGATTCATATTCTTAATTTATGAACTGTATAATGAAGGTTTCACAGGGTTCAGGAAAATATAGGTCACTGCTCCTACCTCCCATCTTCCTCTCTTCTAAATGTCAGCTGCACCCTTTTGCTGCTGTTTGCTGGACTCCTACGAGAATCAATTTTTAGCTTGCCAAAATGGCAGAAACCCACCCACTCCGTTTTGCTGGGATAGTTTTCTGTCATTCTTGTGAAGTAAATCAGCTTAGCAAAGGCTCCAGCAAGCACCAGGGCCAATGGATGGGAGGTGGAAGTAGGGACTGTGAAATACCTTCTTCTTCTGCCAGCAAACAGCTCTGCAGTATGTGAAATTTTACCTTAAATCAACAGATATGTAATATTCATTCTACATTCTTTAAAAATGAAAACATAGTAAGTTTTGTAACAGTCCTCACCATCTACAATAAACTGTAATAAATCAGTGGTTAAACCTAAGTAAAAAAGAATTTTGAAACTATGCTAGTTATATAATTGTGTCTCTCAAGAACCACAAGAAATTAGAAGTGTAGCTTTATGAGGCAGATAAAAAGCTTACAAATAATCACAAAGTACAAGATGGGAGATCTATTGTTAGACAAGGTATTTGCTAAAAATGACAAGAAACTGTATATGCTGTTCAGAAATACAATCACAGCAAATAAGAAATGCAAGCACCATAAAGGATTTCTTGAAATGTGCTAACTCTAAAGCAAAACTGGTAGCATTTAAACTTGATAGGACTGTTTTATAACCAATTATTTTTCTGTAGTGAGCTACTCTTCTGCTTCCTCAAAAACTGTTCTCTATTCAGCCCTTTCCATTTCTGCTTTCCTCTGCCTCACCTAGGAGTATTTCTTAGGTACTCAAGCACTGCCTCTTGGCAAGTCTATTCAAATTGCCTTGCTTAAGGAATCAGCCTTTTCTTTAAAGAGATCATCTATGCAATAAAGCTTATGGCTTTTGAGAGCTACAAAGCCTGATCTGAACACAGCATTTTCGGTTTACAGTGTGCTGCTTTGCATTTGTGAGGACAGAATCATCCATGTCTCAAGACACAATCCTCTTTCCTGATCGTATGGGCCACTGAAGGATTTTGTTTCCAATGTAATCTCAAAAGTATAATATGAAAATCCAGCCAAATTTTAATTATTTAAATTAAGTTAGTCAAACACTTGATTTTCTATAATATTTAGACATAGGTAATTATTTCACTTGGAATAAAGAAAATTTCCTATGGTATTAGTTCAGCAATGGGCTCAAATATTTCCTTAATATATTTGTCCATGTTTTTCTGTTGAACCTGGTGACAGAGCAGGAAGAGGTTAAGGTGTAATCCTAAGGGCAGGGTGACTGCTGTAAACCTCAGGAGAGCAGAGCACTTCTCTGCTCTGACATAATTTCTTCTGTGAGCCTGGGTGAAACCCTCAAATTCAGAACTAACAAAGCAGATAAATGATGGCTGGGCAGCCCTTATGACTCTCATCTTGCTTCTTAGGAACCTGAAATGCATCCTGTCAGATTCACGGTGACAGCTGCTAATACCAGATACTTCAGAAGAAGGTGTGAATCACCCTGCTTACCTGTAGCTCGGTGTGATTGATATGTTGAAGCCTCCATATCCATACAAGAAGGCAGGGTGAGAACCATCTAATTTAATTCCTTTCTTGTGAATAATAAACATTGGGATCTTAGTGCCATCTTTGCTAGGGTAGAAAACCTAAGACAAGAGAAAAAGAAATACAAAATGCTCTTAGTGCTGTAATTTCCACAAGTGCTGTTAACAAGCATCAGAGGTGACCATTTCTATGGGGTCTGAGGGTAAAACCTTCTGAGCAACTTGCACCAATTGCCCAGGTCAGGTTCAGTACTGGGCATCACCTGCTTGGTTGCTTAGCAGCTCTGGAAAATGTATCAAAAAGAGACAATACAAAGGGTATTATGGTATCACCTTTAGGCATCTTATCATTCAATTCTACACACAAGAGGGTTTAAGAAAATGTTACAAAAAGAATAGAGCTCTCTTCAAGGGAAGACTGTTAAAACACAAGGGCTGCATGGTCCATCACATGTGAAAGGAGCAAAGACTGAGCTGGCACAGAGAACAAACAGAACTAAAACCAGATTTCCTGCACAGATGAATTTACCATGGCAAGTCTGTATTCAGCAAAAGTGGACTAAGCATTGCCCAGTCTTTAAGGTTGTCTCAGGGACACTTCAACCTCATCAGGGTGGTAATACAAGCAATGACAGACAAACTTTTGTAGCACTTTGGTGCGTTTTCAGACATTACTAGGCAACCTTGCAGAATCCCCAGTCCATCAAGTAAGACAACTGAACTGCTCACTGGTTCTCTTCCTGAAAGGAAACCAGCTCCCAAAACACAAAGCATCCACATAGCACATGCTTTCATACATCTTTCTATTGCTGCCACAGCGCTGTGTGAAGTTGAAAGCTGAATTCCATGTGCCCAAACACAGACTGTAATTGTTTAACACAGTTCCCACATCTTGTTTTCATGCATGTCTCTGCCTGCATACTCTAATTTGGGATCCACTGTGTTATACTGTGCCCATCAAGAAAAACACATGGCTGTGAATGCAGTTTGTTGCTTGTCCTAAAATTCTGGCTGATTCCGTTTCACTGCCTTGCTTTAACATCGCTGCAGCTTCGACTCTAATTAGAACAAAAATGTAGTAAATGAAGAATGACACATTCTTATAATTTAGTTGCACGTTTACAATCTCTGCTTTTAAAGGAAATAGTCCTACAGTGATTTGTAAAGCACATGATCAACAGCTTCTATTTTTACAGCACATGAACCTCATCAGTAATATGAACCTATGCAATGCATTTATTCCGAGCATTGCCTGTAATGTGAAACATGTAAATCCACATGGCTGAAAACAAAGTAATCACATTTAATTTTAGTGTATTAATCATTGCTAAGGAAATACGAAAAATTGCAAATGAAATCACATCTACCTCCAAAGGCTTTACCAAAACCTCTAGACATATTACAGATAAAAATTCAGTATTTCACAGTGCCCACAGTAGATGAAAAAAACAACAAAAAAATCAAAAGCCTAAGGGTGTTTCTACACAGATGAAATCACTGTTTCCAACTGCCATAACTGTATCTTAACTGAGAAAGTGCTTGTCAGAACAGTAGAGTATAATGGATTTTTACTTTAAATAGTTACTTGAACACTATAAATGAATAAAATAACTGATGAACAGAACTGCTGAGGCTGATGATGAGGATTTCCAGAGACTCTTCCCTAAAACGTCATCTGTCAACTCCAGCTGTTGCTGGAAATTCTCAGGAAGCAAGCACCCAGCCTTTCTATATTTCCAGAAACTTACTGCAGTTGGCCAGTCCTTTCCTGATGATTAAAGCATGCCACTAACCTTACTGCTGGTTTCTGAATGAGGACTTTATCTTTCATATAACAACTCCCTGAAAACTGACTTCTGTAGGGCTTTTATTGTCATCAGTCAAGATAAAATAACATACCATTAAATGAAATCTCAACAGAAAAAAAAGATGCATGTCAAGCTGCATGTCATTGCTTAAATTTGCAATTTAAGGGTTTTCAGTACTATCTTTGCTAAAATAATTATTACCTCTCCCTCCAAGAACACAAGAGAGGGGGAGCAGAAATCAATTCAGTGAGACACTAAGATATGTGAAGCCATTTAAGCTTCTCCAAACACACTATTTTCAACAACTGATTCAACCTCACCTTTAAATTAGCTGTTATCTCTGAAGCAAGTCCAATGGTTTATTCATGTAACCAATAAAGGGACGTGCTTCTATCTCAAAGATTAAGATGAACTGCAAAGGGCAAGCCCTAAAAAGGATTTCCCAAGATGGTGTTTCATGCCTAACTTTAGATGCTGTCAGCTTTTACAGTGCTAAATGCTCATAAAAGGGTACTACCTTTTCCTGTGTTATCACAGATAGGAGAGATCCACTTGTGCCATTTACTCATTGTTCATAAAATTTCCAATAAGGTCTTAAGTCACTAAGGTCAGCATATATAAGAAGAGGACAAGTTAGGAAAATTAATTTGAAGGGAAAAGGATGGAGAAAAACACTTCAGAAATGTCATTATGAATGCTGAAACTCACCATTCAAAGAGGGACATGCTAAAAATAAGTACCTTCAGCCTTTAGGAATGCAAGAGCAATGCTGTGTGCTTGACAGGGCGCTCCTGCTGCGTGCAGCCCTTGGTGCTATTCCAGGACCACAGTGCTGGAGCAGTGGAGCAGCCCTGGGATAGTCATAACTATCAGTCTCACACTAATGTCTCTGTGTCACATGGCAGTGGGGTATCAGGGCCAGAAACACCTTCAAATTCAGATGGCAGAGCCTGAAGTATACATTTATAGCTTCTATTCTGCTTATTGTGAGGGAAGGAGAAAGCAACACTGTTTGCACAGTTACTCATTGCTACAAATTACATTAAAATTAAGCTATATAAGCAAAACAGAGCCCAATCTTAATCATTATTCTTTAGGGCATACATATGTATTCATAGAGAGGTGCATTACTTTCTTCTGATTTTTAAACTTAGCATTTGAAAGCAATTTAGACTTCATTTTCACCAGAAAAAGTCAATGGATGTTCAGTCAAAAGACAGTTTACAGAGTAAGTTTTACAAGCAAATGCAGTTAATAGCTCTGTGCTCTGGCTTGTAAATTTACTTAGGGGTTAATGGGATAAAAAAGTTCAATACATTCATTCCTGGGGAGGTCTTTGTCCTCCTAATCATCTGCTTTAAATGTGCAGTATTTGTATTACATGAATCTTCACTTAGGGAAGAGGGGAACTACCAGCAGGCATTGTAGACACAGACCTAAATTCAGAAAGGCTCTATATTTATCCACATCTACCTCTACAATGACAAGAAGCATCCTCTCCATCTCAAGTCACCAGGAGGCAAAACTAAGTATTTTAGAAAACCAAAAGGTCTGAAAAACAGATGCTGCAGATGCTGTTTTTCTTTCATTTACCTACAGAGATAACATAGTCAGATATTGATACACACAGAGCCAAAAATAATTCTGGCAATCATCCAATATGCACTTCTCTTGTAAATATCAAATCAGTACCTTAGAATATTAAAGAAATTTACACAATCATCCCAATAAATAAATAAAACTAATCTGTCTGCATACGCACATTGTGCCACATAACTAAAAATACCTAAAATTACTGACATTAAACAGACACTTCAATTTTTAAAAATTAAAAACCTCATCAACTTCTGATGTTGAGTATTTAGTTTTACTTTTTCTCCCTTTCAGAACTATTTTATCTATTTATATAATAGAGAGATTAAAAGATGTATGTAATTATAATTGTTTGGATAATAAAAGTGCACCTGAAATCATCTTGCTTTTACAAAACCTAAAATCTTTCTACACAAAAAACAACCCCAAATCTTCACACATTTAAAATTCACCTTCTAAGGTAAGATTCAACACAGGTTTTGAAATGCAGCTGTAAAACACAAATCAGAACACAAATCCAAATAGTCCATTTGGGTCTAATGTATATATTTTTTGAACTGTGAAGAGTATCTGAATGTTCACAAATCTTTTATCATTTGCCTGACTTGCTCATTAATGGCAAAGTATTAAAATCCAGTTAAAAAGTGATTAATTTGTCTTGTCAAGAAAGAGCTATGTCCTGTACATAAAACATGAATTTTATACATTAGTAAAAACATTAATTTCTGAGACTTGAAAACATCCCCTAAGTCACAGCAGGCTAATTATACATAGGAAGCCAGTAGTTATTGTAATAGTATCCCTCCCAAATTCTCTTTCAAGATTAGGTATTACATACCAGAAACAGCAATTGTCTCCATGTCTGTGTGTGCTTGATTAAAAACAGGTAAGAATCACACTTGTTATTAACTGACATCCATTGTTTGAAATGCCAAAAAATTTTACAAAGAGCAACTAAAATGGCATATAAATCAAGCTGGAATACTCCTTATTAAAAATCCATGTTCAATAATTTAGGTTTATTAACACCACAACAATGCCTTTAAAATAATTTTTTCCAATATGTCCTACACAGTTTTTCTGAGATAATTCCTTTTCATCTGAAACAAACACAGGATTTAGCAGTTTTGTGAGATTTAGCAATTTTTTTCTACTTCTAGGTAAGAGCAGGTGCCCTCAGACACTGCTGCAGCCACCACAGCTGCAGTTACAGACAGCACTGAGGAGGCAAAACACCATTCAGTCCCAGCAACCCCTGGCACAGGGGCTACAGGGAACGACTACTTGGAACTGAGTTTCACATAAAAGTATTCCCCTTCTTAGGTGAAGATTTCTCATCACACACCAACATTTGTGTTTTGAGATTTGGGGAAGAAAATTATAAGGAATTCTCAGTAAATCATATAACATTGCTCACATTTTGCCAAATGTCACAAATGCTTTGTTAAATGCTCACTGTTTTAAAAATCCCACACCAGTATCTTTGAAAGATGACTGGAACAGTAAACTTAAAAGGAATAGTCCCTAGAGAAAGCCTTCCTTCACAGATGGTGGCATCAAAGTTTTCAAACCTATGTTTAGGAACAGAGATAACAGTGCCAGAACAATGCCACACAGCAACATCTCCCACTGACAAGTCCTAGCACTGGGTGCTTCAGGAAGGCAAGTCCCAAAGACCCTGCCCTCACACAAGCAAGTCTGAACATGCAGTGCTGGCAGGCACAGAGAAATTCTCTCTTGAGACACCAGGACAGAAAACTCACTGATTCAAGCAGAATCATGTGCTGCCTTCCATCCCTCATCATCTCTGATCTTACAAAACAGACACTAGTCGGGGGTTAAAGATCATAGTACATCACAAGCAAAACTCCCCATTTATTGCAGCAGTGGCATGGACCCAAGTGTAAGATCTGCAGTGGCCCCATAGGCAGCTCTGGCAGCCTGCCCATGGCCACACGTAAGAGCAGCTCTTGCTAAACACCAGTTTTTGTATTCTTATATAGAACATGAATCAGAAGTCAGGAAAAATAACAGAGAACTGTTACCACTACAGAGCAAATCTACAGGATCTGAGGTTTCCTTTCTTCAGAGGGGAATCCTCATCAATCTTCTTTAAGCCTCTTAAATTAGCTTCAAAGCAATTCTGTGTGGGTTGCAAAGCTTGCTTAACACTGAGCTGGAGAGGGGCCAAAGTAACTCAGTACAGTAAAAATTCATGCAGGTAAAACCCAGAAAGAAGGACACCCACCACAGACATTTGCAAAAGCACTATGAAAATAATCAAGAAACTGCTCAGAAGAAATTGTTTCACCACCCACCCACCCAGCGACACAAAAAGCAGACTCATGCTGACAGAGGCAAAGTGCCAGGAGATGGTCTTTTAGAGGGAATGTCTTCTTGCTACCAGGTTCAGCTGCTTAACTGCAGGGAGGTATCTCACAGGGTGGTGGGAGGATGCAGGGAAAGACAAGAGAAAAATACAGGTGAAAGATGAGAAATCCTGCAAGACTGGCATGGCAGAAACTGCTTTTAAATCACTCTTTTCTAACTAAGTTAAAATGTATCATCCCCCTTACATTAAGCATTAGTTGTAAATGGGATCCAATGAGACCCCCACAAACCCTCTACCCTCTGTAGAGAGGCTTCTTTCCTCTTCTGGTTATCCTTTGCCCCTTTCAGTGCAATCTCAGAGCCTCCTGCAGCAGAATAATTTAGATCTGCCACGTACAGTTCTTCCTCTTCTTTCATCAATTTATCTTGAAGATGACTTAGCGTACAGTGAAGAGACAGACAGATATGAGACAGATAAATTTACCTTTTCATTTAAATATACACTGTTGTCATGTTAAACAGAAAAATGTCCCAGGGGCCTTTGTAAGTTACAGTCTCTTTTCTGAATTACCTCTGTGCTTATGCATTCAGGAAATGTACTACTGTGAAGCAGTATAGCATGAGACAAACAAAGGGGTGTCTTGATAGAAGCAGTACACCATTATGAATAAAATCATAAATAACAGCTGCTGGCTAGTCCATTTTCTTTCATTAAATCAAGCTTTATTTCACTCGGTAAACTGCTCTCACAAGAGACAACTCACTGCCCAGTGTGTAGGCATTAGAAAATAAACACTATTCATTTTTACCATGCTGGAAATCAGTTCAAATTGTAATGAGAAACACTCTAAGAACAAAAACGTAGAGGCAACTTACCATGGGGTAAGCAAGAGGAAGAACTTACTTTTTGCAAGCTACTTCACAATAACTATTCTTATTTATGGTTTTATGATGTGGTGACACACCTAATCTGACACACTGAGAGATGAGAGAGATGCATTCACTCAAACTAGCTGGTAACTAGCTAACTAACATTCACTAGTAACGAGCAACTAGAATTAGTAACTAATTCACCGTTCCTGGTTTTGACTCCATCTTGCTTCAAACTTTCTTGGCCATCTCAACATATCCTCACTGCTGAGTGTTTACAAGCTTCAGGAAAATGACACAGCTACTGTTGGATTTTCTCCCTAATGTTGGGGCATCTACACAGTTCAGGTGTTCAAATTTCACCTGTAAGCTCATACCCAAAAAATTCTTGCATAGAGAAAATTCAATCTTGAAAATGGAGATGTCAAAATTCAGTCTTGAAAATGGGGATGTCCTCTTGTGTCAAAGCCTCAAGAGGATCCATGTATTTGCTTACATGGCCAAGAAGCTTTGCTCAGGACTTTCAATGGCCAGGCACCTTCAGAGGGCTCTGCTCTCTCTTCCTTAGAGAATCAGACCATGTTTATAGATGTCGAGTTGGGTACCCAAAATCAGAAGCGCTATAAATCACTAAACATCTACAAAAAATCTGCATGTGGCTAGCAGAATATTAAAAAATTCATTAATGCTTTTTGGTTTGAAAGGAAAGAGAGATCTTCTACACCAGACAGTGCATGTTTCAAAATCAGTTCCGAATCACTTTCCTGTGAATATTTATTCTGAAGTACTTACTGAAATAAAGAGGTCGTTAAAAGTACTGTGAAGCAGTTCCATATGCATTTTCTCACTCGAATTATAGCTATATATAATTTACTTTCTGAGATAAACCTGAATTTAAAGTTACCCATTTGCACCCCTACATGATTTAAAAAAAAAACCAAAATAGTAGAAGGGGAAAAAAAAATCCCTTGAGAATGGTCAAGGAAAAACTAAAGTCCTGAAAAATACGTGGGGTAGAAAAAATAATTCTAAGGTTCAGATGGTATTGATTTCAAGCTTCCTGGGGAGACAGTACTATTGTTTTCATATTTGTAGCAGTCATTTGTACAATGAAGAAAAATCACTCAGTGAGTAGCAAGAAGCAGAAGAGAAGTATGAGTTTTCATTCATTGTTGTAACAATGCTGAGGGAAAAAAAATATTCCAAGTCTAATATAAAGCAACCCAGCAAAAATTCCAACTGATGGTATAGTTTCCAGACAGATGTCAGAACTAAGACTTTGAAGGGACTTCATACCAGGAACACCAAGGAGTGTGATGAAGCACCATTGTAATACTCTTGGAGCAGGGCAGAGAAAAACAAGTAACAAAAGAGGAACATTTTTTTTAAGCCCTAAGACTAAGGACAGTTTGCAGCAATCTTTTGTTTCTTAGGTAAAACATGAACAAGACAGCAAAACCAATAAACTTGTATCATATTCCACAACTAATATTCAACACTCAATAAATCAATAGATCAAATTTCTAATGACACCAGATCAACTAGAATGAGTGCTATCAGTTTAAAAACCACCAGCAAGCAGAAAGAAAAAGTCAAGGATGTCCTTACTGGTAAAACACGACTCTATGATTTCAGGCATTATGCTTTGAAGCTTTTCTGCATCCAGACTATTTTTAGCTGTTAGCAGGGATCTCTGTACACTGGTTCTTTCAAAATAATTGACAAATTGGATGAAGAGCAAGTAGTTCAGGGAGTTGTCAGGGAGAATTTCTGTAGCAATTTTTCCCTGTCTGTGAGAATAGAAGCTGGAACTAAGGAAATAATCTCTTTCTTTATATCATTCATCTACACAGTTGAAACACTAGTTACTGTGAATAATAATAGTTCTTAGAGGCTCCCCATTTCCCATAAATCTCCTGTGAGATGACTCAAGGACAGAGAAGAAATAATTAATCTAAGGGAAGATAGTATTTTATCAGTACCTCTGAGCAGTGTTGATAAAATCAAATCAACTGCTAAATGAAGATGCAAACTAGCTTATCATTAACAAAATTGCACACTGATGAATTTGTGCTGCATCATAAGCAGACAAAAGCCCAGAAAAAATTAGTGACTTAAATGTTTTTGGGTAGAAAGCGAACTGAAAAAGAACTATCTCCCTTTATTTTCCTTCAAAAAAAATGTTCTTTCAGAATTCACCAAAATTTTGTGATTTTTAGGTTTTTACTACTCCAGTTCTTATACTGAGGACAAATAAGAGAGATGTGCAGAATGATTCCACTCATGTGTTCCACTTACACAGTTTTGCAACTTTGCATCTCTGAATACTTACCAAAGCACTTTATGATTAGCTTGTCTTTTCAGCAGAGAGTTCAATTTAAGAAAAAACAACCCACCAAATCTGTTGACAAAGCATTGACTAAGCTTTTTATGCTCTGCCATACTGTTACTACAGCAATTTTTTTCTGTCTTTGGTATAAATGCAGACTCTGCCCTTCAAAGTGGTCAGCAACACCAGTGCATTACTAAGAAGTGTGATTGTGCCATCTAACACTGAATAGAGGTTCTCCAAAATCTCCTCATTGATATTTAGCAGAAATTATTTTCCCAGTGTAAACTGAACTGCTCATAATATTCTATGATCATCCTGGTTAATATGCATCCTTTTCTAAGGTAATCATGCTCACAGCGAGTGCAAGAGCTGTAACTTTAGGTTACCAGACTCACAATAATTTGCTTTCCTTTTCCCCTTCCAATAGCAGAGTCTGCTCCAAGTAGTGGCCACACAGAATCATTTTTCAGAGGTTTTCATCTTCCATATGTCAATGAAAGATCGCACCAATATCTAAAATTGTTTTCCACTCTCAACTCTGTTAACCTGCTTTCCACAATGATGATGAATGTTAATTAACAACAAGAAAAATCCTAATCCACCAAGCAGTTTTGACCCTGGATGAAGACAGCAAGTATAATTTTATTGGGCTGCAGTGATTACGTGTGTATATATATATCAGGAGTTTATCTGCATTTTTAGCAGTTCTAATTTGGCTTTGTCTCCTTTAGGTAGTTAATGTATAGCTATCATTATCAATCTTCCAAATGTAATTTATTTCTCTGTTCTGCTTCAAGCTGTGGTTGGTAAGGGCCCTGTGATGGTCTGCATTTCCATGCTGCCCAGCACACTGCTGAATGTGGCCTATGATTAAGACTCTTAAGAGCTGCAGTAAGAAAGCAAATAAAGGAGCAACAACTTTCTCATTTGTTCTCTGCCAGCTGCCCTACCTCCTTAAACCTCTTTGTAACAGCTGAATGCCAAACTCAATAAATAAGTGCATAAACTAGTTATGAACTTGTGTGTCCCTGGAGGCCTGCAACTCTGAAACACAAACCTCCCAGCTCTGCCAGAGCCACTGCTCTTCTGAAAACACTCCAGCTCCCCAGCTGCCTACAGAGACACTATTCAGAATGAGAGATGTATCCACTGTGAAGTATTTAAATGGGACTATGGAGTTGTGGTGAAGCTTAATTGCTAACAGGAAACACGGAGACACTGCAGAAAAGAGGGGATAAGGGAGTCCTTTGTGGAAGGAGTAACAAAAAGAAGCCAAAACTACCTGAAATAGTAAAATGCAATCCAGCAAGGCCAGAAATACAACATGCTATATAACCTGACAGATGCAATCACATAAAGAACAGTGAACAACTCACTAAAAAAGTAATTCAGAAAAGTATCTTGGAGATGTAGACATGCCAAACTGAACTTGAATGATGAATTGTTAGGGAAAAGGCAAACCCTACATGAGGACACAGAAACCAAATTCTCGCCCCCAATGTGTTATGAAGTAACCCCTCCTGCTGCATTCACATTTGCAAAGCCTCAGCTGGAGAGCTGTGCTCAGCTGAAACCATGGCACACCATATGCTGAGCATCTAAACAGACTCCAGGAAGAGGATGCAGTAGTGACAGGAGGCCAGGAAATACAATCCACTAGAGAAACTGAATAGAGTGCAGATTTGTCTTTTGTTTTGATTGTTTTTAGTCTAAAGGAAAATAAAATTGAGGGACACACAGAGATAGTCTCTAAATCTGCAGAAGTTGGCTGTAATCTAAAGAGAACCAATTGCCTTCCATGGCAGTGAGGGACACAAAGCAATGCCTTTAAAAATCAAGAAGAGAATTCAGGTGAGACCTTCAGGTGGTGTACCCATATTCCCTACAAAAGCTTTTTAATAGGAAACTCAGTGAGAACCTGTCCAAGGTTCTGTGAACCTGGGACAGATTGCCTAGGGAGTGTGAAGGCTTTTAAGCACAAGGCAGACGGAAACCAGGCAGAAATTGGTACAGGCAGAAGTGACCTGCCATAGTGCCCATGACAGCTCAGTCATGCCCATGTCACCACCACATCCAAACATATTCAGGCATGGTAGTTTCTTCTTTTTTCCAGTCTTTTTGCCCCTTGTTTATTACAGCAGCTCTGCTACAGGTTTTTCTGTTCAGCACAGCTGTTGGGCAGTAGAAGTTGGTTCCTCTCTTCTTGCAGGAAAAGCCTGTATCCTACCTCCTGGGACTCCAATAGATGAGTTCTGAGATTGTTCTTACACAGATTTTATGTGATTTCAAGAAGAGAAGCTTCAAAAGCAGAAGTGAAGAAGACAGACTCTAAAACAGAACAAGTGCCTCCCTTCTCACAGTCTTTTGCCTTTTCATAAAACCATGAAACTGAGAAATGTGAAGGCCATCCAGGGAGTTTATATACTTAACAAAATTGACAGGAACAGCTGGTGAGAAGAGAGATATATTCAAAAATTCACCACTTGCATTACAGATCTGTATTAGTTAAACTTGAGAAAATAGTTTAAAAATCTAAGTATTAAACATTTACATGTTAAAACCAAAGAAAACATTTTAAAAACTTGCCCATATGTATAACACAGATGTGCAAACACCTATTAATAGAGTGCCCAACATTTATTTTCAAGTAATATGAGCCTCACTAACAAATAAATTACTATAGTTGCTACTGTTATGGAAATTTGTTTGAATTTAAACACTGTCCTCTGGCACAGACAGATACATACCTGGATATATAACTCTTCCTAAGAGTAAATCCTCTTCCTAGGAACCTAAAGACTATTAAATGCACTTAGATGACACTGCTAGCACAGTACTGAAAAACAGAATCAGAAAAGTCTGGTTTTCTAGGAGGCCTAGTAAAGGCAGCCAGTGTGTCTCCCTGCTAGGGCAGTGGCTCGAATGCTGGCCTCTGCCAGTGATGACTGACAACTCCCATCATCTAGTCATCTTTTGCCAGCTGAATAAAACCAATGATTGTGGTCCCAGAGCAATCTGTCCTCAATACAGCATTATAATCACAATTAAACCCCACCCCACCAGCCAGGCTCCATGAGGCAAAATGATGGGTGGGCAGATGGACAGAAATATTCCCATTCTGCAGAAGAGCATTCTCATTCTGAACAATGCTGGCATGCCAAAGTTTGACATTTATCTTCTTAGTGAGAAAAGGGGCAGCCATCACTTTTTTCTTTCAGTAAAGGACTATTTCCCATTTTTATGACTACTTGGTTTAAGCAGGAATGAAACAGCTATAGAGGCTTTAGAGCATTTTTTTCTGTGGAACTATTCTGTGTTTGACCTCCATCATGAATTGCACTGGCCATTCAATGTGCACTATACAAGACACACAAACACTATAATGATCAAAAGACTGTGTGCTGTCAGCCTTTATTACTATTAGACACATCAAGAGGGGGGCTTTTTATTGATGCTGAAGTTCCCTGAACTATTTGTGCAAGATTTTAATAACCACCTTGATTAGGTTTTCAATCCACATCTGAAAACTCTGAGGATCAGCAAACCACTGCCATTAAAACAGCAAACCATATCCCCAGAGCAACACCTCATCAATGGGAAGCCATGGACAAATTTCATCCTGAATGTTTCTGTTCCTGCAGAATGAAGTTAATAACATTCACTACCTTTGAGAAATAACACTGATAAGCCTAGACAAATGGGAGAAGAAAAGTTGGAAGTAGATTCCCACTGAGGAACATTAAACAGAATTCTTACTTACCCTGTGAGTAAGAGAGTTAATTAAAATAGCAAGGTGTTCATGCTTAATTAGTGGAGGTGAGTTCAATCAGAGAAGTGAATATGAAAGTTCCAGGAAAAACAGAAGGGAAGAAATTCTTCAGTGACTTTTTACAAGGAAGACAAACCCCAAGTATTTTTACTACAACATTATTATTTTAGTATCTCTATATCAGCAAAGAATCTACCTACTGAGGTTCCTGAAGACCTCAACACATGTGTTTATTTAAGGTGTCAGAGTGAATAACTTTTAAAATCTTTTTGATGGCAAAAGGTATTTTCTCAATTTACTGTAAAAATCAAAACTATTTTTTATTTACAATCAACAATGCAATCATTTGAGACATGTGAGGCAATCCTTTAAGCTCCACAACAATTCCTTAAGCTCTTGTTTAAAACTCCTGGGTGCAAAGAGGAATTCAATTCACCATAAACACCATGTTTAACGCTTACAGGTCTGTCAGTCTGTGCTATTTCACCTCATGTTTTGGGGAATTCTGAGAGTGTGGAATGCAGCTTGGGATTATGTAAGCCAACTAACATCTCCCTTCACTAGAAAAGTGGAAAACAAACCACTGCAAGTTCAAACAAAAGTTCTACTGAGTAAGGTGCAGGAACAGTCTTTCATAATGAGCTTTAGTTAAACTACTAAGTAATCACTTCTCCTCCATGCTTGAAACAAATGAACACTTTTATGAAGTCTAGAGCATGATGGTTCTACAGATGCTTCCATTTTAAGAAGCTCTCCAGCTTCCTACACACTCAACAGAAAAATAAATAATTTACAATTAAAAGCTTGTAACTATTGAATCTCAAAGCCTATATGACAATACAAACGAACACAGAGAGTATTTAAAAAAATATTTTAGTATGATTTTCACATTGTGTAGTTAGCAGTGTACTAATTCATCCTAAGAGAAGTTTTGCACTCGCCTGCATCCCAAACCACATTTCCATGGTTCTGCATTCTGCTGAACAAAAGCTCCCAACCTCCTAACTATGCATCAACCCCCAGGGGATATAAGAAGGGACAGAACAAATCCACACATTAGGACCTTAAAATAGGATTTGAACTGGATTGGTGAAGAAAGCAATGCAAAGTCTATCTCTTCATCCTCTTATTTGGAATAGAGAGATGTGGTTCCTACTCTAGATACCTGAGGAATATCTGAACTGCATTTGATGCAGCTACTTAAATTGTAATGGATGTAGAGCCAACTGCTATTCTGCTACTCCAGCATATGGATTTCAAAGCTCGAGAGCATTTAAGGTCATCATAAAATCCCTATCTTGATACGCTATCTAGATGTAAAGTCCCTGATTCTGACAATTTCCTTCCTTAAAAATGAGTGTAATGTGGTTGCAAATATTTGACATATTTAATATACAATCTCTTGGCTTTCAAGAACTACAAGGACCTTTAAACTAGAGCACTACATTTTCAGTGTTTCTGTGTTTCTCCACTGACCTCCAATTAGAAGAGGTAATGGCAGACTTATGTGGTGTTTGTAACAATCACATGCCAAGGCTCTAAGATATACATTCCACAGGCAACTTGCCAGTGCTGTCACAGTTGTCACTGTGATTTTGTTGATGTCCTCCAGAGTGAGACTGGTGCCTTGGTGCCAAAGCACTAAGTGAGATCAGAGCCAAAGCCTTCAATCTCCTTCCTGGGAGCTCTGAAAGAAGTGGCTCAAAGCTTATTGCCCCTTTGCAAGAGAGCAGGTGTCTGCCATACTGTGGAAAGCAGTAGAACTGTGGTGTTTGTCACATTCCTTCTTCCCGTCAATATTTCACAGAATCACAGAATATGCCCAGTTGGAAGGGACCCACAAGGGACCCACATCGAGTCCAACTCCTAGCCCTGCAGAGGACAATCCCCAAGAGTCACACCACGTGCCTGAAAGTATTGTCCAAAGCTTCTTGAACTCATTTTCTTCCTTACTGCAATACAAAACCTCAAGGAAATAAAAGGAATAAAATAGAAACAAACAACAATAAGCAACTTGTTTTCCCCAAGCATTAATTCTATCCTCCCATCCCATGAGATCAAGGCAGGATTCAAACCCCAAATACTTGAGAAGAAAGAAAGTCCAACTCTTCAAAAATCAACCCCTTTTTGGTTGTGATGGATTCTTAGGAGAGGGATGAAAATTATGCCAAAATTACTTATTCCTCTGTAGAAAAGGGGAAACTTATTTGCCTCTGCTCAGAATCAGTTGCAAGTAGATGCCCTCAGTTCTCTGGTATGAGAGTGCTTTGTCTCAGCAGATAGATTTAAATAATCTTATAACTTACAATGATCTATTAATATAGAAAGTCACACTTGGGTTATGGTCAGTGGGGTTGGCATTTGGGCTGGTGCTGCCTAACACCTTTGTCAGCAAAATGGACAGTGGATTGAGAGTATCCTCAGCAAGTCTGCTGGCACCAAGCCGTGGACATGCTGGAAGGAAGGGATGTCAACTAGAGGGACCTTGGTAGGCTTGAGAGGTGGGACTGTGTGAACCTCATGAAGCTCAACAAGGCCAAGTGCAAATTCCTGCACTTGGACTGACACAATCCCAAGCACAAATACAGGCTCGGTAGAAGTGGACTGAGAGCAGCCCTGAGGAGAAATACCTGGGGTGATCAGACACTCCGTGTGTCCCAGCCAATGTGCACTCACAGCTCAGAAAGCCAACTGTGTCCAGGGCTGCATCCACAGAAGCGTGGCCAGCAGGTCACCCCTCTGGTGAGGCCCCACCTGGAGCACTGCATCCAGCTCTGGGGGGCCCAGCACAGGGACACTGACATGTCAGAGAAGGCCAGAGGGGACACACAAAGATGATCAGAGGGCTGGAGCACCCCTCCTATGAAGACAGGCTGAGAAAGTTGGGGGTGCTCAGGAGAAGGCTCAGGGGTAGCCTAATTGTGGCTTTCCAGTACCTAAGAGGGACCTATAAAAAGAACTGGAGAGGAACCTTTTACAAGGGTATACTGCAACAGAAAAAAAGAAATTGGCTTAAACTGCAGGAGGGAAAGTGTAGATGAGAAATTATGAATAAATACTGTGAGGGTGGTGAGACACTGGAACAGGTTGCCCAGAGCAGATGTGGATCTTTGGGGCAAGGATGGATGGGACTCGGAGCAACCTGGTCTAGTGGAAGATGTCTCTGCTCATGGGAGTGGGTTGGAACTAGATGATCTTTGAAATCCCTTCCAACTCAAACCATGCTTTGATTCTATGATGTAAATGTGGGCAAGGGGAAAAAAAAACCTATGTTAAGACCATCTCTATAACCACACTGAAAAAAACGGAGATTAATTATAGTATCAACTCTTGCACTGCTTAGCAGGTTGAGCTTACTACAGTTTTCAGAGGACACTGCTTTCCTCTGTTATTTTTATATTAATGAGGGAATCTAATGCTCATGGAATGATACCACCAGCAACAGCAAGATCCAGGAATAGCATGGGCAGGTGCTGTGCACAATTTTCTCTGCCAGTCAATCTCAAGCCTGACTCATCTCTCAGTGTTGTATTTTCCTGAAGCAAAGATTAATCACTGTGCCAAACTGTATGGTGTAAAGTTCCACTTGGAATGAGAATGACTGTAGACAAATATTCCCTATCAATGCCTCATAATTTGAAATCAGTACTGCAGTGGCTTGGTGATGGGAGTGAAAGTGAGCAAGAAAAGAATATAATTCTCATGAAAATTCATCTGCAAAAGAAAGGTGGAAATTCCTTCAAGCACAAACAAAAATATTTTTTTAAGACCTGTGCTTCTTGCATCTGTGCTGCAATATCTAAACTGCAGCTGCTTTTTTAATCAAACTAAGTTGTAAAACCAAGCTGTGTTATGAATTTCACCTTTTGCAAGAGCTAATCCAAAGTGCATCTGTCAATAGCAACATCTATTTTTGGTTCATCTCAAAGTATTTTAAGTACTGGAGGGTATTCAAAGAATGGTAAAAGGAGCCAATCAACGTTTTTATTGTTGCAATTTTAACACTTAAAAGCCTACACATCAGCCTAAAAGCAAGTGTGCTGTGAGCCACACCAGAAGACTGTTTATCCATGATTAAGTGTCACTGTGAGGTGCTAACATGGAGAGGCCTATAAGAACATAGTTGGCAACTTAACAGAGATAAAATATTTTTATTTAAATAAAATGCTTTTATTTAAAGCAACAGTTGAGTTATTAACACAGTAAACATCTTAGGGCAAGTGCTGTTTTTAAGCTCCTATAAAAGTGTTTTTTCCTTCTGTAAAGCCCATCCCAGGCTATTTCCTGAAAAAGTCTGTCATTGTGATAGATGGAAGTACACAGGGAAGAGAAAACAAATTTAAGAAGTGCTTGGCAGAGGAAGAGTAATTAATACAACTTAATGTGTCATTTAACAAAAGCAGCAAGAATAAATTTTTGATGTGTGGCAAGCATTTTAAACAGTTTGACTTTTTCATGAAGGTCACAGAGTCTTTCAAGGTAAGGACATAAATACAAGCTACAGCACAATAAACTAGACTGTACTTGCAGAGTGTCACATGGAGCCAATAACTTACAAACATGCTCCCACCCTGGTGCAAAAGTCAGGTGTGTTGAAACAGCTCTCCCTTCAGTGCAACTTGGCTAATTTGCTCTAAGTTTGGGCTGTCAAAGGGCAAGATCTCAGCCCTAGGTACAAAAAAGCAGCAGCTCTTTTTTTAGTGTAGTAAACTTTATCACTAGTCTACCTTTGCACTTTGCAACATATACCAAATACTGTAGATTGGATTTGAAAGACCAAAACACAGGCACTGTGGCAATTTTCCAATTGCCAATAATTCAGGTTTCATATACATATGTCACCTTGCATTTTAGTTCAAATCTTGACCCTATTATATTCAAAGACTTTTGAAGAATAACTCATTACAGTTTCATACATGCTACACAGCAAAGCTAGGAAGATTGCTGGTATTAGTAGGTATTTCTTCAGGTATATGAGAATAAAGAAAGAACCTTGGCAGGAGACCTGCCTTTCATTAAGAACATGGATTAGGACAGTCAGCAACATTATCCTCTACTACTTCATAATTCTGATGGAAATTAAAATTAATTAATAGATTCTGAAGCATTGTTCATTCTCCTATAATAATCAGGGTTTGCCTACTTTCAGTATATTTCTTGCATTCTTATTTTAGATTTTTTTTCACAGATCCCTGCAATGTTGTCTGTGTTTTGGAATGGCTTTGTATTCATTTAGGTTGACAGCCTTTTATATCATGCTTTGATACCCTTCCATCCCCTTTCCCTCCTCCAAGCAGAAGCACCATCAAGGCTCTAAGTGGGACCACACAAATGGAAACAAAGACTGGAGTCCATCTGACCTGTGCAGGACTGACAGGCTCATTTACTACAAACTTGAGCAGGCAGTCCCAGCCCTGGCCTTGGCAAACAGCCTTTTTCACAGCTCAGCTGAGATTTCTCCATGGATCTGAATGAAACACATCAAAAACTAATTTCCAAGAGGTTGCCATATTGAGATCATTTGGTATAAGGCAAAACTGGATGACTGGTGAGCCAAGAGTGCTCTTCATAAGCACTGATCCCAGTGTAACTACACAGGTCACATTTCCCTAGGGCTGGAACTGAGCAGAAGCCAAGTAAGGAGAAAACCAGAAGCAGTGATACTGACTTCCACCACGTTACAACCTAGCAGTCAATCTCTGCCAGTGCTTTACAAAGTGAAGGTTTCCAAGAGCATAGCAACAGCATGCTTCCTCCTTGAAATTATTTGTAGTACTGTTCTACTTTACCTTAATTTAGCATGCAATTGATTTAAGTGTAAAATGAGATTTTATTTTTCCAGACGTTTATTTTATGAAATTTGATTTACTAGAAAAATACATTATTTCTAATTTACAGAAACATCTCCTATACCCTTTTTAATTACACAGGTATTTGTGTTTCATTATTATCCTTCTGGGTTAATGGCAGCATTACAATTGTACCAAGTTCTTTCCTAAAGGGAATGCTGTTTTCTTTTTCTGATCCAGCTCACTCTGCCCTAAAGTTATCCTGAGGAAGACCCTTAATGAATTTGAGTGAAGCAGCAAAAATGCATTCTCTTTGAGAACATTTCCAGCAAATTGGTCTCTACCACACTTTTACTTCTGTCTGGAGATGCAGAGACAAACAGACGGGGCTGTTTACAACCACCTCATGTACACATACTACTGCCTTTATGCTTTTAGAGAGTGTGCCTTGGCATGTGTCAGAGGCAAAATTAAAAATAAGATCTTAAAAGAAGTATCTAATCTCTTTTTGAAGACTCCAAGCCATGTTGTCACATGGTTTTATGTTGCTTACCTTCTACACAATTTCACCTTTTTGCAGACTAAGCTTATTTAAGTTCCACTTCTGGCACTAGATTTTGTTAGGCCTTTGTCTATAGAAAGAAAAAGCCCCTATTCCATTCTTAGTCAGAAGATGGAAACATCCTACATATAAAAAAATGAATCCACCCTCCAATATTTATTCTATAAATTGTAGGTCTTAAATATGCTTAGCATCCCAATATGATGACTGTTTTTCTTGACCCCTAATTATTTGGTTGAGTCACTATCCCTGGATGTTTTTAAAAGACAAACAGATGGGCACTTAGTGACACGTTTAAGTCTTGGCAATATTAGGTTTATGGTTGGATTTACTCTTAAAAGGTCTTTTTCAACCTAAACAATTCTACAATTTCAATGAATTTCCATGAACTCTCTCTACAAGTCCCATACCTGTCTTAAAAGTCCTGACCAGGGCATAGTACTTTATCAGGATCTTACCAAAGCTGTGTTCAGTGGAAAGATCATTTACTACATAAAATGTATATTTTGTACAATCTTTTTAGTAACAATACTTGTTTTGAGGTCAAAGCAGTTGTCTATGAAGAACCCTGTATTCTCCTGAACGTGAATAATCCACATAATCTGTAGCTTACACTGTTTTCCACTGAAGTAATTTCTCTTAACTTTATAAACCTTCAATTTAGCTAATTCTTATACACCTTCACTATGTGTAATAGGCACCTCCAAAGGAGTCTCCACACTACCCCACTGAGATACTGGTCTGAGCCTTTGGAGCACCTACAATAGTATTTCAACTCAAAACCAAAGCACAGTTCTAAAGCAAACCTCCTCACCAACAGCTAAGTCCAGCTGTCTTGAGCTCTTGCATAGGTGATCAGAGCAAGACAGCAGAGTTCATGTTTATTACCTGAATTGTCTGGTAAACCGAAGGATCGAATCCTTTAACAGTCACTTCTCGGAAAACTCTTGGCTCCAGTTCCTCTTTGGTCAGATCACAGTGATATATAATACCTAAAATACAGAATACAATGCAAGCTTGTCAGCTTAGTATACATCCATCATTAAAAAGATGCCAGTTTAGGCACTGTGATGGAGTCATGAATGGGAAAGGTAACTCAGCAGGGTGAAAATCAGTAGTTTTGGACACATTTTTTCATTTATTACACAATTTAACACTTACATATATGCATTTCATCTAGGGAGGGTGCAAAAGCTTTCTGTGCAGAAAGAGTAATTCTCACCACTCACACAAAGCCAGGGGGGCTTAAGCAAAACAGGGCAAGAAAACAATCATTCACATAAAGTTAGAAAGGACTTATTAAGAACAAAAATGTTAGAAGAAAGAAATGTCAAGTCAAATTTAAACCACTCCCTTTTACATCCACCAGACTGAGAATAAATATATCAAGAATTTAACTCAGGTCAACAATTTTCTCCTTATGGTAAAATATTTGAAATTAAAATTCAAATGGCCCAGATAACAGAAAGAGCTAAACATCCACTTGAAATTGTGGCAGATTAGCACAGGTTACCTATTGAACTGAACAAAATCTGGTCCTGAGTAGCTTTTCTTACATCTTGATTCTGCAAATTTGAAGACAACTTCACTTGAGCTGTATGTATGATTTCCAAAGGATTGTGCCCATGAGAAAACTTAAGTCTATAAATAGTATAGAACTTCTAGGTTGCAGCAGAGGCTGAATCACAGGGAATGCAGCAATCTAGACACATCACAGATGTGCAATTAACCAAGAATAATTTTGCATTTGAACTATAAAACAGATTTCCTGCCATTTAACCCTCATAACATTTGAGTATCTGTCATACAACATGACTATCATGTTTGCACACTGGTTAACATACTAAAAAATCCTAATATTCATGCCTGTACTACAGATACATGTGATACATTAACTAACTTGAGTGTTAATTATTCTTTTTTTTTTCTCCTTTACAACAAGCTGGTCTCTGCAAAATTTGGAACATATATTAGGGAAAAGAATAGCAAAAGGTATGGCAGTAAGCACTCTACTGGGATCCTCAATGTAATAAAAGTTAACCCAGGTGGACAGGACTTGATTGAAATCCTGATGTATTGTGTGTATTATAGATACATTCAGGAAGTAGAAGTAATTACCAGAGAGATTTTAACTATAAAATTCATACAGACTAAAGCATGAAATAATGAAGAAACTTCTCTGATACCAAGGAATTGCCTCTTTAAGTTAGTCTTACAGACTGGAAAATCAGGAAGATAGAGATTGGTAAACAAATGCAGATGTAAACAACCATTTCTAGCAATTGATGAAGCCTTTTTCCATAACACTGAATTAACAGGGGACTAAAGTAGGACTATTATAGTTTGTTGGGATTTTTTTTTATTTAACACAAAATTATATAACAAACCTAATCAGGTTGATAGGCTCAAATCAGCATTAAGGCAGCATTTCCCTTAAATATCAGGATCCAGAAAATCATGTGGAAGTTCAGTGTAAAGCCCTCCAGGCAGCAACAGCAGAGCAGCTGTTGGGCACACAGGCAGCTGCCCAAGCTGGGCAATGTACTGGCAAACACTGCACACAGAGCAGGCAGAATTCCCACATCTTAGCAAACCACAGGATGAAGAATAAGCACAGTCACAGACTGCATTTCCAGAGCAAGTCAACCTAATGTTACACTAACATGCAATTCAACCCCTGCTACTGCATCTCTTGTTCTGCTTTATTTTTAGTGTCACAGCAGTTAATATAAAAAAAAAAACATTGTAGTATTTTTAACTGCTTAGCTGGGTACTAAATAAATGCAAAATGCCAGTGGTCACCTAAGCATCAGACCAGACTGAACAGCAGGGATAGCCATATTTTTCAGGGAATAACAGAAATTATTTTATGGCGTCAGTATATATGGGTTTAGAACTCCTTTACTCATTATTTCATATATATGGTTATTATTACATTTGTTGTAGGTATTAAACACGAGTATGTTAATTTGTTTCTCATTAAAAAAAAATAATAGTCCAACCTAATACAGGTGCAAATCACATTTATAGTAAAGTAGGAATATTTAGGTTAACCAAGGATGAGCCACATACCTTTTGTATGACTATTCCACTGATGAGGTGAACAGAGGTTGCACACAAACTAAAATAAACCTACCTAATAATTACCTCTCTGATCTGCTTTTCTCATTCTTTCCTTATCCTCATACAGTCTACCCACATTTCTTACCTCCCCTTTTTCTTCCAGATACCAGGTCACTCTGCCCCAGTTAACAGAGCTATGCCATAGTGAATTCTTTGTAGATGCTAAGGAAATCAATGAAAAGGAGAAAAATAATCTGCCTAAGCAACCAGCAGGCAGTGAGAGCAGCTATTGCTGGCCAGCTGGAAAGCCACAGGCTAAAACAGGTCTGGGCTCTTCCCCTACACATTTTTAGCAGCTGCAGAGACTCTGTTGGATCAACTGAGACGAATGGTGCACGCCTGTAAAACTGGCAACTTCTGGCCCACAGTGTGGGCAACTCAACTATGAACCATCAAGCTGGACAAAGTTAAATGCAAGAGTGTCCTCAAGCTACTCTCCAGCTGCAATGGCTGCAACAATCAGAACATTGTTTAAAAGAGGAACTGAAAATAGATAATATTTTTTTTATGTAAACAGTAAGACAATAGGCAATTCATACCCTTATTATCTGCTATGATCGAAACCTAATTTTGATAATTTGACATAATCCTTTCTAGGAAAACCACCAAACTTATCTGAAGTATTTTACAGCCATTTTGCAATGTATTGTTGCTGTGCTCTAACTGAAACAAGCAAAAACATAGGTCAGATGCTATAAGCACATTTATGATACAAAACCTTGGAAGGAGATAGATAAAGATGCTGAAACCTATCTGCCCCTTCATATTTGAATCCCGTCTTGTATTAGGTATTGATTGTTTGGGCCATAAAGAAAGAAAAAAAAAGAGTAAACAGTAAATACATTTTCTTGTCATGTACAAGATTGACAATTGTGTAGAAACTCCCTTCCTATACAAAATCCTAGAATATTTACTGTTTTGCCACACCTGTATTATGTAATGCTTTGGACAGCTCCAGCTTTGCAGGACTGTACAAAGATGATTCCTACAGCAATCCAACACCACCAAATATTCTAAGGACAGACAGTAAGGATGCTCAAAAAAGGCTATGCATAAAATGAATCATAAAACTATCAAGAGAACAATTTCTGTGACTTTTATTAGTGTTCTTTAAAATTGTGATTAAAAATCACATTAAACACATTAACAATTATCTTTCACTGAAGTTTTCTCCTTCTATCTTGCTGTATGAAGCAAGAACTGTGAGAATGCAATTTTATCTCCAGTACAAGTCAGTCTTTAGTCTTAATAAAGGTGTCTCAAATACTAGTAGGCACATTATTTAGGCTTGATGGATCAAAGACTGATACATTTTTACGTGCACAATCACTGCTAATATGGGTGGAAATACAAAAAAATGAGAAAGACACTGTTCTTGGGAAAAGGAACCATAACAGGAGACAAAACAAATCTTACCTGGAGATAAAAAGGAAGTAAACTGGTAGAATATTTCAGTGTCCTTCTTTTGGCCACTATATCCCACAATACTACCAACTTCTAGGGGAAAAGTCTTGAGATGTGCACCAGTGGCTAGGTCATGAAGCTGCAGGATATTCTTCACATCATGCAGGTAGCACAAAACCAGGAAATTTGACCTCACACAAGCAACCCATTCTGTATAGCATGGAAAAGAAAAACAAAGCCACAGAAAATACAATTAAAAAAAGTAAGAAAGAAAACAATCAGACATACTCTGATCCTATGCATTTAGCATACCTAAATGCACGCAGCAAAATTTCTGACACACACTGCCTTTAACTTTTAAATCTTTGTATATGAATCCAAAGTAAAGTCTGACATTCTCTGGAAATGCATTAACCATGCTGCTTAAAGTTAATTTATGCAGACACAGGAATAAAGAATTGCTTAATCAATATGCTTATGCATTTAGGATATTTATAGATCAATACTGCTCTTAAATATCACAGATTTCAATGCATAACCCAATCAAAACATTTATCTTTGCCAGCAATACTTATGGAAAGTCATGAAAATCAAAACAATCATTATGATTTGTACTCAAACTAAACTCATAAGGAAAAAAGACCTGATCCTGTATTGCACACTGAGGTATAGAACCTAGATGTTACCGTTTCTCTTGGTTCTATTGCTGAAGTAATCAGGAGACTATTCTTGCAAGCAAGCCCCACAGGGTGTAAGAAAAGGGTTATTCTGGGGTGATATTCTCATCAAGCCATTAAAAAAAGCCCACGTGCTTATTCAAGATGCTAATGTTGCTAAACAGCATTCTTGAGACTGCAAGGTAAGAGAAGCAGGATGCAGCACAGTGAATCCAATCCAGCAGAAGGATCCAGGAACAAATCCCTCTGCAGAGGTTCACTGCCTTCATGTCTCTCCTGGCAATCCTAGTTCTAGTCCCACTGTGTCTGTGCAGCTGTGCAGGAATGAAAGCTTCTGCTCTGCAGAACTTTTCCCATCCTGAGTTTGTTCCTTCGAGTAACTACTAGACATATGTGAACCTTTATTTCATGGCATGCCAATTTTTCATTTGCACTTAAAAAAATTAAAACCAATTAAAATAAAATATCTGGGCTGTCATTTCTAAAAATCTCTGTGGTTCTACTGACTATCTCACTTCAATCTCCACCTCTATAGCCTGTAAAATGTAGAAACTCTTTGGAGCTCTGGTTTACCCATGATATATAATGTAAGATATTCTCTCCTGTCTCCTGTGTGACTGGCTTTAGATCTCTAGTGACAAGTCTATTTATTTACTCATACAGACAGGAGAAAGATTAAAACATCTTAATCTTGCTCAATATTTCTGCCATTTAAGAAATTATTTTGCAACAAAAGTATTTTAATTTCTCATTAATTCACAAATTGAATACAAGCAAGACAAAATATAAGCAAAGTTAAAAATCAAAGAAAGTATCCTGAAGGAGGTAATGTGGGACATTTTTATTTGTTTGTAAGACTTGATGAGGAGGTGATTCTTATTCTCTTCCAACTACATATACACAACTTCTTCTCTGACAATGCAGACTGGAAATCTAAATCGCGGGCAAAATACCAGTGTTGGAAAATGGCTTTTTTTATCTGCTGGAAGCAAAGAATTAGGAGAGGAACCAAATGAGCAAGAAATTGTAGGTAGGACAGACAGGGGTACAACTGTAATGCCAAAGTAGCACTGTGAGATGGAGAGTTTAATGTGACAACATTGGAGAAAAAATATTAGAGCATAAGCATATAAAAATTGATGGAATTTCAGTTTTATGCCATTTTATGTTATTCACATCTTAACAGCTCTTGTTAGTTTCCTCAATGTCCTATAAAACCAAATAATTTGAATTCAAAGAGCTGTAAAGAAGACAGTCTTATAAATGCATCTTTGCATATTCAAATTCCAGAATAGAAGTTCCAAGTTGTATGCAGTGCCCCTTCCATTAAGGGTAAAAAGTTTTTGGAACTGAAGGTCAAAACTCATTATTCTGAAAGCATCATACATGCTTTCATATAGAGTTCAGGTCTGTCATGAAGCCCTAGAGCTCAAAGACTTTCAAATCCTTTTAGCTTGTTTCTGAAGGACCAGTGAAGTGTAATACTTGTCTTTCTAGACGTGTGAAATAATGTTTCATAAACACCTAAATAAAGCTCTACTACTCCCCTCTTACCAAATGCCACCATTCAGATTTTCTTTTCCCTCAAACTGTCCAACTCCCTCACGAGCTTATAATCTAAATTTGGGAATCTTCTAACCAAAACCTCAGAGAATATTAACTAAAAGTTTAGCCACGACCTGAAATAATAAGGTACAGGATAACATAACACTGTTTATAAATTAGTAATCGATGTGTAATTTTAGTTCTAGGGTGGCTAAAATTTCTTAAGTGAGGCTGGAAAACATAATAAAGGTTGTAAGTTAATAGTTCTATTCAATTACATATTTTGAAATAGAGAATCACTCTTGGCTGTATACACAAAGAGAATATGTAGTAATTTAAAATATTTTTTAAACTGTCATTGCACAAATTTTCCAACATTTTTACGTCGTTTATGAAATTCATATAAAATATGAATTTAAAAGTTAGCATCCCAACAGCAACACACCTTTTTTGCATGCAGAATTATTGTCTCTGCAATGAGTAGATCCCATGATCTCCACTGGTATTCTTTATCAGATCAACTTCCAATATATATAATATATAGATTTGCCTCAACAAAAATAATTAAGATATTTTTATTTTAAAATTATGTTGTGGTGATACTTTAAAATTATGTTGTGGTGATACGTTTATTTTAAAATTATGTTGTGGTGATACTTTACTTCCCCACTCATTACTTGATTAAACAATTCAGTTTAATGGATTTTTCTTTAAGAGCCGATGTTCATTATTACTTTGACTTATATATTTATGAAGAGGTAGTACTCTTTTTATTAGAAAGATTCAATTGCTCAGCAGCAAGGCTGCTGGCTTATGTGGGGATTTCTGCTACTAAGGAATTTGCCTAGGAAGCAGCAATATCAACTCTCCATCACCTCTTTGGTTTACAAATTAGATGCTCTCAGGTGGAAATAGCAGATGAGAAACCAATACAAAATGTTTTTAAAACATTCCATGAAATTTAGGAACACAGCCTCTGTGTACAGTACCTGTATTATAACTGGGTTTGGTGCATTGCTAACTGCCTCCATAACTTACAGTAATGGCAGCTACAAAGAAACGCAAAAATCAAAATAGAGCAAAAAACTGAAGCAGACTTGAAAGACCAGAAGTAAAAGAAGACACTAAGAACCAACTCTTATATACACAGCAAGCTAAAACAATGGTGAATTATTAACAAGAGCTATTTTTGGACTGCAAGCTTTAAGCTGAGTCTCTGTTACTTTCATGCTCAGCACTGAGAACCACAGATACTGCTGGGTGTGTTGCATTGGCAGCCAACCTTCTGGTTTTGCTCGTGCAGTGCAGGATGCATCCTGCATGCCTCTGAATTTCCTAGAAACTTTTAAGACTTTGTGATTTCAAATCTCCTGTCTAAGCTTGACACCATTGCTGTAGGCACCCTTTATAGACAAATGGGGAGAAGAAATAGCACCTTTAGAGTGCAGATGAACCATTTATTTTGGATACCCCATTCTGGGATACTGTGAATTGCTTGCTGAGCACTTTTATATACAAAAGTGATTGTTTTTAAAAAGCTAACTATCCAAAACCTCTCCAATGTATGGGTCAATTTATGTTCAGTTAATACCAATGAACAGAGCAGTGACTCTCTGGGATATACCCAAATTTATCAACCTATCTACTTCCAACATCCATCAGGCACAGGATTTATATTACTACACAATAAACACTAAGAGGTTGCCTTCTCCAACCTGAGCATCTTGCTTCTGGCATCAGAGAGAGATGAATACATTTGGAGGCAGCCCTAAGTAGTGAAAGCAGCTATGAAGAGTTATCCTTGGTACTGGCCAGTTCTCTCTGAACAGTACAGTGACCACTTTGGTGAGGAAAATACTTTACATACAATTCTTAAATAGCTAAATTTGGGCTAGAGGAGATACAATTCATAACAAGGCCTAGAAAACTGAGCTCAACTGCGTCGAGAACTTCTAGTTCAACCTTCCAGAGATTCATATACTACTACTTTCCAAAAACTTTTTAAAATTTTGACAGCTGTCATTAGTCACAAAGCTGCTAACTGCAATGATGCTATGAACAATTTTTTGAAACAGTTTCAGTGAAAAAAGGGTTTGAATCCTCACACTAAACATCCGTGCCACTAACCTTAATGACTTAAAACAGTTTTGACCTTTACTTTCTGCAGCACTACTACAGCATGTTAAGTGTGTGAATGTACAAACTATGCTTTGACAGATGCAGGCTGAAATGCTGATGGAGAACACACCACCCTAGAGGAGCCAAGCAGCCCCAGAGCTTCAGCAGGAATTGCTGAGTTACTTGATGTGGCTGTGCTTATGCATCCACTCAATGCATGTATTGCTGAGTGAGAATAATTAATGTATTTCAATGGATGCCAAATTGTAACTGCAAGACAGACCTGGAATGTCATGGTGGTTTTTTTGGTCCTCACAGACAGTGACCATAAACTTCAATGTCTCTGCAGATTAACAGGTACCAATGCTGACCTCAACTAGAATGACCTGTAAGCACTACTCAAGGCTACTTTACAAGTAGACTTGCAGGTAAAGCGTGAGCAATTTACAGAATAAAACATGAATAATTCTGAAACGGGTGAGTAAATGTTGAGAAGCCCTCACAATATAAAGCATGTATCTTCTCATTGAGACCCCATCCTCAGTGGCAGCCTGCCATGTCAAAGTTAATGGGAAAGCTTCAACCAATTTCAACAAGTCAAGAATTTGGTGCTCCTTTCAGACTTTCCCTCCTGGTTTCACTGTGGTGCTAAAATACAAATTTCAGCTGCAGTAACTCCCCTCCCCATCTCCCACACATTTATGAATTAGTTAGCAGGTTAAAGGTATAAAGAAAAATACTATTTTCCATTGGGAATTGTAGCTGACGGAAGGGAAGCTTTTACACACGCTGAATTTAGGTGTGCAGATGTGTACAAGGTACAGGGAGCACTGCTAGCTTTGCCTCTGCTTGTTAAATGGCCAACTGAGATTCAAGGAACTGTTCAAGATCCTCTCCTCATCTACAACACGTTCAGGAATTTGTCCTATTCCTCAGCTCCTCAGCTCTCCTTACACAGGAGATCTATTTTGCTTTCACTGCCCCAAGGAAAGGGCTGGATACTAACTGTTGCTCTCTGGTTGTCCTGCTCTACCAGTACTGAGCACCCTGGGTGCAATGGGGGGTGTAACAGTTCTCAAAATAAATCATTTAACCTTCTAAACCCATCAGGTCTATCCTGTGCCTTAGAACTAGGGTTGCAGGTCTGTTATGGTCAGTCTGCATTTCTAGTGTCATAGCTGCCTTTCAATTCAGCATGCTTCTTGCAGCTATGTGGCCATTTAAAGCACAAGTTCAATGTCAGATGTGAATCTCTCCTGTGGTTTGATTTCAGACTCCCTGAAAATTAAAACTAACATTTGATAAACAAACTCCAAAGGGAAGGAAATTAGCCTCATCACATTACAATATGCTCTGAGGTGCCCTCTTCAATTTCCTTTTAAAATAGTTGTCATTTATTTCTTCCCCTCAGTTCACAGAGTAGAGATCTAAATTTACCTCATCCCTGTGTAAAATCCCTGCTGACAGTTGTAAAATGAAGTGCGTGTACAACTTCACTGCAGCAATATGCTTGATTTTTCCCTTATTTCCCAAATTATCTCACTTATAAACAGTTCTTGAAAAAGAAAGGGTCAAAGCCAATAGAAAAGTCTATCTTAAAGAATATGTTGAGGAAACCAAATGACATTCACACCATCATATAGGCATGTGTCTTTATTTCTTGGTTAGATTGTATTAGCTGTAGCATCTTTCTAAGAATACAGTAATACTTTGTGGAACATCTCTTTATGCTGGTGATGGACACTGGCAGAGATTCTTAATTCTCAATCATGAATTTATTATTTGTAAATAAATCTATTTCTGTAACTGCAGCTTTCATAAAATTGAATCTAAGTTAAGATGCAGAAATGAACAGGCTATGTCTTCCAGGTAGGCCATACCAGAATAGGATCCAAATATCCCAATAAAACAGATTTGTGACCTAGGGTATCGCTAATTATAATGCTTGTGAAGAAATACTAATACAGTTAAATTACATCTTGTTAAAGTCACTCCCACACGTAAGTAAAAAGCAGTAATACCCATTTACCCTCTGAATCACTGCTGTCTTAGCTTTTGCAGAAGGAGCTTCATTACACTGTCATCTCTTTATCACCCAAATCAAAGTCACTTGACTCCAAGGTTTTCAAGAACGAATTATTAACTGTCATCGCTACAATTATGTCTTCCTTAACAAAACTTGTAATGATTAAAAGAGCCTGACATGGAGACTGGTTTGCTTGTGGGCTATATCAAGCAAAGGAGTGAAGTTTTTTATTTATTCAGGACTACAACTTGAACATGATAGAACTCCCATATCTTGATGCTAAGATAAAACATTAATCTGCAAGTGTCTGTAACAAAGAAGCAACTGAAGAATTTAAGTTTACTTTTCTGTAAGATCTACTATAGATTTATTAAGATCTACTTAAAACTCAGACTCTTGCATTTGTTACTTCAATCCAATTTCTTTACATATTGCCCCAAAAAGCTATAGAGAGTAGACATATGATTGCCTATTCTGGCTTCACATTCAACTACAGTAAAAGATAAATGACACACAACATATTCCTGAAAGTCACCCTGATGGTTTTATATGACGGATTATGTTTGCTTTCAACTGTTTAAGAGCTGAATGCCTGTTGGGTTTACAGTCTAAAGGCCAGTGTCCTCAGCAAACCCATTCATCTGAGCTTTCAGCTTTTTTAGTGCAGTTCTTGTTAATTCTGTACTGTCAAGGCTGTCATGTATAAGCCATTAAATGAATGCTGCATGCATTAATTTTTTTTTTGTTTGTGCACGAACATGAACTCATCACGACTTTGCCTTTAGAATGAAACCAAAATGGAGTTGAGCTAAATACCATCATGTAGGAAAGAGCAGATCTGGCATTCATCTTACTGGAAAGGAATAGATAATCAGTGCTTACAGAGCCACTGGTCAATGCTCCTTTGGCTGCCTAGACCACTCTCCATGTAAATCCACACATGGCAACCACATTTCATGTCAGTCACAGGTTTCTGTCCCATTCTGTTTATACACTCACCACATCAATTCTTCAATTTTGTCCCACTTTATAAACTGCTGTCCCTCATAACTTAAGCAGAGCTTAACACACTGCCAGTGAATTTGCACATGACCAAAAATAAGACTTGGAAGCAATTTTCACTTACATCTATTACTAATTCTCTGCTTAGGACTTGAAACATATTTCATTTAAGATGTAGGTTGCTCCTGATTCAAATAGTTCCCAATCTTAAGAAAAGATTTGTGCCCCACCAAACTCCAATTTGCTACATTTCCGTTCACTAAAATTCTCTCAACATTCTAGACCCCAGTCATTTGCAACATCACTACAATTCTGGATATGTTTAGAATAAACATTTTTGTCACAGTGGGGACATCTAGTCTGGGGCAGAAATCACACAGGACACATTGTGAACTGCAGAGAGAAATAAAGATCTTTTTAAGTGACAAAAGCCTTAAGCTGACTTTGAAATGTAGTAAAATAGGTGTGTCTCAGTGAGGAAAGACAGAAGGTACACTATTATGTACATATGAAATCAGATACACAAAGAGAATTCTACTCATTCTACAAAGCAGCTGTTCACTGGAAAGTAGCAAACATAAAGGAATTTGTATAAAACCTGATTAATAAAAAATTCAGAGTATTTTTGAATAACTAATTATGCTAGTCAGATAAATCATAATTATACCTTGTACTGTATGGAGAGCAAACTACATAAATGCACATGAGGTATCTGTCAAAAAATAGCTCAAAGGTGGCTCTTCTGCATTATCTGAAACTAATTCTAAGCTTTCATACAACTTTCTGCAAAATTATAGGATTAAAAAATACACCTTTATTTTGATTATATTAAAACCAAACGTTTATGTTTTGAACTTACTTCTATACTTTAAGAATTCCATGCCCTTACACTTTCCTGAGGCTTTTTTTTTTTCAAGTATTGTTTACTCCTCTTTTTCCAGGAACAAAAGAAATCCTGTCTCAATTTCTGACCAATTCTGTTCAAAGCATGTTGCAGTACTGCCAGATTTGCTCTTTCCCTTCTTTCTGTTTACAAAGTCCCTCTTGTTGTAATCACTGACTATCTAGTAAACATTTATTTCACTGACATGAAGCAGGAAAATACTTTCCCCTCATTTCCTACAAGCACCAAATTAAAACAAGGACAGATGAAGCAACTTCACTAGGGCCACACAGGACGTTGGAGAGAGAGAGAAAGAGATGTTCTGAATTGCTTGCATCTCAGCAAGTCTTTTAAACTGCAAATCCTAACCAAAGCTTAAACACAGAAAAAAAGCAAGAAGGTCTGTAAAAGATCATTCAACAGACTAATTACTGAATTAATTTGGAAAAAGCAGAACCTAATGTCTTTAACTTGACATGAACTCTTACCTAGAACATCTTTTTCATGTTCAGGGACGAGAACTTTCCATTTGGATTCCTCTGGATCACTGAAGTCAATGTTGATTAACCGATAATTTGGAGAGTGGCGGTTTGTCTTGAAAGTGAACACTGTTCCTTCATTGGTGACATACTCATACTCAGCCTCAAAGTTATCTATCAGCTTCACCCACTGAAGAATTCCTGTAAGACCAAACACAGAATGTCAATTCCTCAAACAAAACCTTCCAACAACGGAGGGCAAGGCCTCCCTGACAGTTGGTGTAGGCTCCTTCTTGAACAACAGTGGCGACCAGAAGCACTACAGTTAGGGAAAGGCCAGAATGTGTACCAGGAATTAAGAACTTCCAAAGACTGAAGTTAAATACACCAACATCTAATCCAGATCAATAGGCTGCAGTGGAAAAATGCCAGTTCACAGATGTGTTAAGATGACTGGTTCGGAGGAATTTCTAGCAAAATACTGACAGAATTATGGCTCATGTTTCACCAGCTTTCCTAAGGGGTTTCTGGAGAGCTCAGATGTTTGCCACAGCAATGCTCCTACCACAGTGGCTGCTGTGAAGCCAATGCCATGGAGCACGTCAGGTTCAAGGGAGTTCACAAGTGCCCCCTTCCACAGTCTTAGAATGAAGGGCTGCAGCTGAGTTGAAAGACTGCACTAAGCTTTCAAGTGCAATTTTACTTTTAACAGCTTTTCTAAAATTACTGTTTAATTATAAAGAAATGTTTGGGGATTTTAGTTCCTGAAAAAAAAATTACTCTGAATGGAAAGTTTTCCATTCTCCTTAAAAGCCCAGAACTTCCCGCAGAATAGAAATGATGCTATTGGAATGAGACAATAAACTTCAACATGAGGAATTTCTCTTTCAACTCAGAAACGACATTCCTGAAATGCTGTTCTGCAGAAATTTGTCACCATCAAAGGACAACTACAGTTAGAAAAAACATTTGGATTTCTGAAGAAAGAAACTGCATTCTGCCTATCAATCTCTTAGAATATCACAGTCACTAAAACAAGTGGACTTCTCTCAAAAATGAATTGCCTCAGTTTCAGACTGTGGTACAGAGTGGGTAGTACTGACTCAACCTGAAGATGGGATTTTAAGACTCCACTGCTTTTTATTCACATTTTCCTGTTTTGCAATAGGTTGAGAGACTAGTAGAAAGAAAAAGCAGCAAGGCTAGATAAGATATGTGATATTATATGTACAACCCAGCCTATCATCCAAACTTACCATTGCAAGCATCATACATTAGCTATGCTGAAAAATCAGAATCCTTATTGACATGTGAAACTAAAGCTCTTATATCTTAAAATAACATTTAGTGCACTGTCTGCTCCTTTCCTAAAGCTACAGGCTGGGTATCTGCTTTTAAGTATAAACAAACTGTTCATAAATCTGTTTGTGAAACTCTATAATGCAATGTTTGTATGAATAAAAAAAGCATTTCAGCTTATTTTATAATATTAAAAACTGAGCAAGTAGATCATAGCCAAGCTGTAATTACTATAAATTTAAAAAAAAGAGAATAATTGAGGAAGCAGTGAGATGACTAAGGTAGTTTTAAACCCATTAGATGTAATAACAGAGTATAGTCAGGCCTGGTACATTCATAAAGTTTGTATCTCTTAATTGCCATTTTGGTTTAAAGAACACTTCCTTGTCTCTTCATGCAAAGTGATTAAATTCCACTTTGTGTACTGCTGTAGTATGGACTTTCCACACAATCCAGTCAATTTAGTATCCTAAGTGAATACACTGCCCCTTAAACTTGATTTTTATTGAGATCCAAAGTTTAGTCCTTCTAAAGAGATTTCATGTTGAAGAAAAATCCTGCTAAGTCACTGCAGTTGCTGTGAGTTCCACAGAGAAAACCTGCTTTGATGCCCAGTAAAAACAAAGCAAATCCATCCTGCAGCAAATCTTAATAAACACCATGAAACCATTTCAAGATCACAAGTCACATGGCATTTTAATAAATAAAAACTTTAACTGCAGAGTAACACCATAACAATACTGGTAGTATCTGACAGAATGAAACCATCATACTGAAGTACAAGACTGCATAAAAAGAAATTGCCAGGCTGTTGAAAAAACACACTTTTTTAATGGCAAATGTGAACAATAGTTGTAGTCTCCATGAGTGCAGCAGAACTTGGATTCCATGAAGAAAAAGGACAGTAATGTGACACTAGGGATTTACATTGCTTCCTTGCAACTCATTCATCCACTCCCAAATGAGCAGCTAGTAAATATGTGAGAGGGTTGATGTTCTGCAGGGGTACAGTTAGTTGTTATTATACAAAAACAAGAGCATCCATCTTATTAAAGTGGCTTTTATGTAGTCCTTAGAAGACAAATATTGCAGTTGAATTACCTCTTAACCACTATCTTACTGAAGTGGTTAAATACACCAACATCTAATCCAGGATCAGAGGCAACAAGAGGCAGCCCTCACATCAGACACATCATGGCTGCACAGGGGATGTGCCACAGTTCTCCAGTGAGAGGAACAAATCCTTTGCAATGACACAGCTATCAGCCATAAGAGGATGCTTCTTCATGCTTGGTTGCAGGTGACCTAGTTGTGGCTGTGACTGAAAGGGATATTCTAGCATTGCTTCAGATCCTCCTGCTTAGCCTTCTCCTTTGGGCTAGAAATAACAACCTGATGACAAACACAGGCACTAATATGGCTGAAAAGTGATGGGGACAGACATCATTTCTCCCCAGGTCAGGGACAGGCCCATAGAGCTCACTAGAATGGCACTGCCCCCATGTCAAGCACTCTGGCCTTGCCCCTCAGTAACAAAGAACAGTATGTCTGTAAGTTATGACTTTAAAAAGTACTTGAAGAACAAGGTGAAGGACAGACATTCAGTCCATTCTTCATAAAAAGGAGAGAAAAGAGTTGAGGAACTGGATATTGATAAGGCATTCAAACGTTCAAACAGCAGCCCTCTGAGAACATGTGTCTTCGAGAAGAATCACTGAGAAGTGGCATTTGGATAGCATAAGGGTACTCTTAACACCTCAAACGCTGAAGACTTCAGTTTAATCCACATAAGCACACAATGAGACAGATTTATTATATGCAGGAAAAGCATGACTGTTTCCTGTACACTGCTGCTATACCATAATCCTTTCCCCTGCACAGTCCTTCTATTAAAATACATTGCTGAAAAGATACAGATGGTTTTGCCTATATGTTTTATACCAATCAGTTATTCATCATCACATAACTGCATTACAATAGGAACTGCAGTAGAATTCAGCGGACAATAAAGCCATGCCACACAACAGAAGATCATAATCCTACAGAGCTAGGCTTCTGCAAAAAACAAAAAAGCAACATTCAGTGTTACAGACAGAATTTTAAAACTAATTTCTTGGATCCATAGCAGATCAAAAGAGAAATTTTTTCAGTAAGCATCACAGAATAAGCCCTGAGTCTTGTACTGGCCTCTGAACATAGTAAAATATTCTATGGTCTGCTGAGAGCTCTGGGTGATGAAGCAGGTCTGTGAATGACAACAACTGCAGGAGAAGGAGAAGATAATTTGAACAAATTGGTAAGAGCATGAATTATCACAAGATCTTGTTACCAACCCTCTTTATATAGAAAGGACAGAGTAGCTGAGAGTCACTGTCAATCACTTCACAAAATGTTCTTGATACTTCTATATTTCATCTTTCACAGAAAGACCAAACTATCAATTAAAGGCAAATAACCTCTTGCCTGTGCCTACTGGAGAGACAGGGTTTAATGTTAGGTTATCTGATACTGGGAAAAAAAGTTTTCAAAAGGCCAACACTTGCATTTGGTTTTTTTCAAGTGCTCTAACAGTCAAAATTATCAGGTGAACATATAAATTCTCATCTCCATAAATTCCATTGTGTCTTGTAACTTTTTGCAAGACAACTTTTCTGCAAACGGAGTAGTGCTGAGAAAGCTCAGGAAATTAACCAGGAGGCTTGGCTCATAACAACAGGACAGGTTTTCTAAATCAAAGAATGATGCCACATTTTATTACGGTACACACATTAAGTAAATAAACTTTTACCTACAGAAAGATCATGATTTTTTAACTCCTAGATTTTCAAAGAATCCAGAATGATTTGAGTTGGAAGGGAGCTTAAAAGCCATCTGGTTCCAACTACCCTGCCATGGGGATAGGGTCATGTTCCATTAGACCAGGTGCTTAAAGCCCTGTCCAACTGAGATTTGAATACCTCCAGGGATGGGGCACCCACCTCTCTAGGCAGCCTTTTACAGTGTTTCACAGTACTAATCCACAAAATGTCTTACATTCAATAGAAGACAGATAATCTCATGGTGTACGTATATATCAGATTGGAAGACACTATTTCAGGGCCCCTGTGGCATGTTCATTACATATTCTGGGAACTGAATGGCAGAGTTCTTCACTCAGACATCTACTTCCACATCAAAATCTAATTTCTTCTTTAATCATACAAGACTCAACTTGCTCCCAAGCCCCTGCTCTGAGCGAGGCAGCTAGGGAAAAGAACTCAAGGTTTTTTCCTCTTTTTTCTTCAAAGACACAAATATTTAATTGTCTCACTCTGATCTCCAAAGGCCAGAGATATTTTCAAACAATTTGGACTTTCTTTAAAAGCAAGATCTCTCTATGTCTTGGGACCTGACTTCACCTAAAAACATCTGAGGGAGGAAATACTGTAAAGGAGATATTAAGATGTTCTTAAAGGAATCCAACTTTTGTATTTGTATTGAGAGGGTACAGCTCATCTTGCAGATGATGGATGACAGCTACTCAATGATCATGGAAAGTTAATGTATTTTCCATCTAAAATATAAATAAATGGAAGGAAGCAATCTTCATTCCCTTGAGTTAAAAAGTTCAGACGTGTCAAGATATATTCAAAGATTAATCCAGAAGAAAGAAATCAAGCACTTTTGTGAACAGACATTTCTCAATCACTTTCAAGGCTCCAATTTTACTTCCACTGGGATAATCACTCAAAAGACAGGAGAGGAGAATACAGATGATTCATTTTGAGAGAGTTATAGCTCATGCCCTCAGACAGCAGAACACAGCAACTGAAAAGCAGGCCATCAAAGCTAATCTTTCTCCCTCACACTATACTTTCTCTAATACAAACAGATGAAAGCACAAATACCTCAACTAAAAAATAACTTCATTATGAGTACTATTTACCCTGGTGGTGTTCAAAGCCAGCCTAAATAAGGCTTTAGTAATCTGGTCTAAAGGGAGGTGACCCTGCCCATGGCAGGTAGGGCTGGGACTGGATGATCTTTAAGGTCCATTCCAACCCCTCAACATTCTATGATTCAGTGATTTATAAATGTATTGTCCAGTCAGAGAGTAGCAGCATGAACATGTCCTTGCTCAAATTAACAGCAAGCTATTTAATTTCATAGAATAGTTTGCATTTGAAAGGACCTTTAAAGGTCATCTATGCCAATCCCTGTGCAATGAGCAGAGACACCTTCAACTAGATCCAGTTGCTAAAAGCCCCATCCCACCTAAATTTAAATGTTTTCAGGAATGGGGTATCCATCACCTCTTTGTGATATGACAACCTCTTCAAATGTTTTAACACATTCCTTGTAAAAATCTTCTTCCTTCTGTCTAACCTAAACTTACCCCTTTTAAAGTAAAGCCATTACTGTATTTTGTATGGGAACAAGGCCTGCTAAAAGTTTGTCCCCACCCTTCTTACAGACTCCCCTGAAGTTGTGAGGCAGCAGCAAGGTTTCCCTGAAGCCTTCTCTTCTCCAGGCTGAACAACCACAGCTCTTTCAGCCTTTCCTCATAGGAGAGGTGCTCCAGTCTTTTGATCTTCATCATGGGCCCACTCCAAAAGGTCAATGTCCTCTCTGTGCTGGGGTCCCCAGAGCTGGATGCAGTGTTCCAGATGTCTCACGAGAGCATGGCTGAGGCACAGAATCCCCTCCCTCATCCTGCTGCCCATGCTGCTTTGGATGCAGCCTAGCATACAACTGGCTATCTGGGCTGTGAGTGCACATTGCTGGGTCATGTCCAGCCTCTCATCCACCAATACCAAGTCCTTCTCAGACCCAGCAGGGCTGCTCTCAATCCCTTCATCCTGCAGCTTGCCTTGATAAGGGGGGTTACCCCAACACAGCAGCACCTTGCACTTGGCCCTATGGAACTTCATGAGGCTCCCATGGGTCCATTCCTTGAGCTTGTCCAGATCCATCTGTACAGTATCCTGTCCTTCAGGAACGAAGCACCACTCAGCTTAGTGATGTCTGCAGGCTGGTGAAGGTGCAATAGATCCCATTGCCTATCCAGCACTGCTCCCACTCCGGGACCCCTGAGTACCCATGGTCCCACTGGACCACAGACACTCATCACCCCTGACCGCTGGGACACTGAGCTGCTGACCCTTGGGATGTGATCATCCACAAATACCTCGGCCACCCAAAAATCCACCCATCAAATTCCTATCTTTCCAATTTTGAGAGACAGATATTGTAGGGGATCACGTCAAAGGTCCCAAAGAAATTCAAATAGATGACACCCTGTAGTGCTTTTTTTGTAACTCATTTTATTTATTTTCACTTCCAATCATTTCCCTCCAAAAATAAATGCATATGAAATATGTATTTATACTTATAATTATGCATAATAAATAAAAAAATACAGTGAGAGCAAAACTCTGAAATTGACATTTAAGGGATATGAGACATTTTTCTTAAACACTCTATTGTTGATCCTTCCACATATTTTTCAAGACAACTAATTTTTTCTCCCCATTTGTTTAGGATACAAGAGCCTTGTTTTGATATTCCTTTTTGAAACTTATTTTTTAAAGTTACTTCAATCACAGAAAAGTTTTTCAGAACACAGAAGAGTATTCTCCCTCTCACCACATTACACTTTCTAGCTGATGTCTACTGTCGCCTCACTGTCTCTTGTTCATTTTCTTTACAAAGGTTTTGACCCACTATTTCAGGCTACACAGCACATACTGACTCATCCCTTTGATGTTACTGTATATAGCACTGTTCATTGCTTATTTATTTATTAAGAGAGCCCGATAAATTGCAATACTAAACTAAAATACAAAAGGCCAAACAAGCCTATTTACAGCACTGAAGTGGAAAAACATTAACTTTTTCCACCTGCCCTCAAGTCACATACATGCGTTTTTAGTGTGGGGGGAAAAACCCCAAAATTCTAAAGACAGAAAGAAAATTTTTAAAAAATTCTGACAGGTTTGCTCTTAAATTCTTTATTGCAACCTTCCCCTGCCAGTCTAACACAAAGCAATTCCAGCTGACAATGACTAAGCAATTCCAGCTGAAAATGACTAAGCTGTGAACTTCTGTGTTTGCTCCATTTTTATCACAACTTTACAAGCCAGTGGTTCTGAAGTATTTTTCTAGCTCCTATTCCTGCACATGTGTCCTCCTACCACCTCACACTGTTCCCACCAGACACAAACCACCAACTTCCAAGCAGCCAGTACCCAAGCACAAGAGCCCCTGTCACTGTTCTCTTTCCAGAAGACCCCTGTACCTCCTATTTAAAACAAATCTGTGTTTAGCTTCCTTTCCAATCCAACAACTCAGGTGTGCTTTCCAATTGGCCAACCCTCTCAGCTTTTTGCATTCCAGAAATCATTGCAGGTTTTCATTAAGGCTATGTTTCTACACACCCGAAGATAAAAGAAGAGCCACCTCTTCTGCTCCCCATGCTGGTTTATACCCCTTCTTTTTTCCCCTCTGCTATCATGCTTCGGGTCCCCTAGGAAGAGCAAAGTGGGGCTCTGCCCAGAGCTCTGAGTCAGTAACTCATAAAACAGTTCTACAGTGGTCACAAGAGGATCCAGATTTTTTTCATTAGGCTTCCCAGCTGCTACCACAATACAAAATAAAGAAAAAGGTCAATACTAAGGACAACTTCAACAAGACCAATAGACCATGTCATGCTGGTCTATGTTCACAGCCAACAGTGATTAAACAGCTTTCATTTATTTCTTTTTGTACACCAACTTGGTGCTAAATTCCTTCTTCACAGCACCAAATCACATATTCAAAAGAGTAAACAGACAAGGCCGACAATCAAATAAAAAAGAAACAAACAACCTCATTTCTCAAGAAAAGGGAAAAACAAAATTATTACCAGGCACAGAAGCATGAAGAGACATGCTACATAAAAAAACCCCACTGTTTTTGGGGTTTGTTTGGTGCTTGGTGGTTTTTTTTGGTTGGCTGGGTTTTTTCGTTTTTGGTTGGGTTTTTTTTTTTTTTGGTAAGGTGTACAACAAGGTTAGCTAATAAATAACTGCTTCATTACTGTGTATCCAGCTGTTTGGCTACTTTCAGAGACATTTTCAGGTATACCAAGGACAATTAAGCAATGTGACTAATGAAAGAAGTTTTCTTGTTTGACTGGTTCAACAAACAAGCAAACCTGAGTGCTGTCTGTCTTGTGGAAGCCAAGTTTGATAAAATAGCTACCAAAAATTGTGCCTTACAGTGCTCAGCTACTGGGTAAATATGTGGGTTTTTAAAGAAATACTCAGCATTAGATAATTTTTAAATGTTTGTTACAGGAGCCAAGAGTTGAAAAGCCTTCGAGCAGCTTAGCAAGCTAAGTAGGGAAATCTGGAGCTCTGAATGAGGGAATAACCTTCTGGTCATAAACCCACAGTGCTGTCCTTCCTGACCCAGCAGGCACTGCACTCCTGCTACTGATTCATAAGGCAAAATTAAACCTTATCAGTTGGTTGACAGAGTGGTCAAATCCAGACAAAAATCCCATAATTTTGTCCCTGACCTTTCTAAACCTCACCTCACAAGGAACTAAAGAGGAAGAACAAAGCACAAAGGAAAGAGTTATACATATCCACAGTTACTTGAAACAGAGTGCAGCAAGGGAGTTACCCCAAAAGCTTAAAGAGCAGCCAGCTGTCTGCTCCCAGGGGGTCTTCTCACAGCACTGTCTTGCCACAATACTGTGAATTATGACCTCAGGTCTTGAGAAATAGATTATTTGTAAAATACCAATATCAGATAAAAATCTTTTAAAAGGTGTGTATGGTTAAGTTAGTTGTAAACATAAAATTCCAATTGGTAAACCTGGTCATTTCTAACACAAAGAGCTTTGTCACAAAAACTATGCCACAAACTGGGTTAATCTGGTGGGACTCAAAAAACGCCTATGGAAGGAGGGGAGGAAGGGAAACAATATCTCCCCAAATCTCTTATCTCCTCAGACTAATTTAAAATCGCCATTAAAATGAAGCTATTACATATTTGTCATAGGCTACTTAGCACAGTGATTTTCTATTCTAAAAAGGAGCATTCTTGGCACAAGTACCTCACAATGGCCTTCTTAAAAACCTGAACATTTGAAGAGGAAAATGACTCAGTCTGTATACAGTAGAAACCCTGTGACAGTAGAAACCCTGTGAAGAGGGGGAAGGAAAGCATGAAGAACGTTTTAGCTAATCTGGGAGGCAGAAAAGATGCTCAGATGCTTCCTGTACCATTCATGGAAAGAAACAGAAACACTGCTGTGTAGATTATCTTCTGAGGAAAACAATCTGACAAGGAATATCACAGGAGACTGCACGGCCAATTTCATTAGGCTACCGCTGTTGACAAAAATATCATGACACAATAAAGGGGGGAGATTACTGACGCACCTAAATTTTCAGATGCAGAAACAGACAAGTTAAATCCTTTAAAGTCACCTGAACATTTAGAAATAGTCTACTCTCATTTATTAGATGGGATCTCCATTCAGAGACTAAGATGATTTCCTGCTCAACACAGGACAAGTTATCATCTGTTGACTCACAGCCTGAGAAATACACGAACAATCTATGAATGCAGAGGACACAACTGCCTTCAGTACAACAGAACGAATATAATGTTCTCTCTTCCAGAGAGTCTTTGATGACATCATTATCATCTCACTCATTATTTAAAATATGCAAAATGAAGCAACAACTCATGCTGTGCAGGAAAGTAATGAAATGCATTAACTCAAGATTACTAAAGCAATAACTAAGTGGCAAATATCAGACAAATCATGTTTTATAAAAAGACAAATTGCGAGAAAGTTAAACCAGAGGTTTCCTCTTCCTCAAAGCAATTTACTTTAGATTGTTAGCAAAATCATTCTGTTACATTTCTTGATAATTGTTGTAGAACAATCTGGATCTTCCCTTTCAGTGTCTTGGGTTGAAAAGGTGCAAATTTACTTTTTTATTTGTATTGTCTAGACAGACAGCAAAAATGGGACAGGCATGTAATTGAGCAAAAATATAGAAGTTCACAATTTAAGAAGGCAAGAAAGGGTTTTACAGCTTTGTTTTTTCAACTGAATGAGCTTATCTGGTTGGATTAAGATTTTCAAAACAGCCACAAACTGTTGAGTCTAATTTGAAATTTAAAAAGGAAATATTTTCTTGCTATAAAAACATGCCATATATAAATAAGAGTAAAAATGGAAGATTACACGTTCTTTTCACCTACTGGGGAAAGAAATATCTGGGCTCCTGCAAGCTTGTTATGGGCTATATTGTGTTGCTTGATGATTCCCACAGTAGCTGACTCATCCCTGAATTCACAGTCATATTCCAAGTTCCATCAGGCAGATATTTGTTAACCATTTTTTATTTCCACACATGAAACACACTGTTTAATTTTGCACTCCTGTTTCTTCTTTCTTTTCCCAAGATGGATACCTCCCTTTTCACTCTGCTTCCCCACTCTACCCTGCAAATTTAAGCAAAATAATTCAACCAGCTACTGTGCTCTTTGAGGGAAAAGGCCTCTTTTTGTCTCTCAGACAGACAAAATGAACTTTATTCTGAGCAAGAAGGTCTCCTAACATATGGGTAGAAATATTTTTTAAAAATTGTGCCACATCTCTCACCTACAGTAAGTTAGAAGCAAAGCCCACAAATCAGCTAGCCAACCTTAATTCTAACAATCCTTAAGTAGAGCACATTTACTCATTCTAAAGTATGACCTTACAATACAAATAAACTCAGAAGTATGAGAAAGTTGTTGACACCAGACTTGAAATATTTAACGAGCATATAATTTCATGTCCAGCTGTGTGCAGAAGTAGCCTAGTTCAGCTAAATCAAACAAGCCCCCAAATATGAAAATAATGAAAAACTCTATCAATAAAGTCTATAGATGAAAGAGAAGACTTAAATTTATTTGATCACATGAAACCTGCCACATACCAATCTCTATACATCCAGTGCAACATTGCCAGATTGCATGAAGTTTTCAAAATCTTTTTCTTCAGTCTCAGTGAAATGAGAAAATTATAAAAAACAATAACTATTTCTAAATAAGCTGTACATCATATTATCAAAAGGATCCAAACTATGAATCACTTCATGGAAACACAAATGGCTTTCACTGAATCCAAGAGCCTCAACCTAGAAACCACAATATTGCTATCTAGTACAAGAAGAGCTAGTACCAGGGAACTACCCTATAAAATACCTATACAGGAATAGTTTGTTACTGTGATTCCTTCATAGCTGAGGGAAGTCCTACCCTTTGTTTTGCTCCATCCAGACAAGGGAAGTCAGGCCTGCCTATTCATCCTCGCTGCTACAGCCAGGATGCTGCTGCAGAGTGACACAGTCAGCACACTGAGCACAGGAGCTTCTATGAGCATTGTGTGGCTTTAGTCCATAAATACACACATGGGCATTTATCTTGACCTGCTGCTCAAACAGGACTTAAATTCTGATGTATCTCATAGAAATAAAACAGTATAAAGGACACTTCTATAACCAGCCTCTGTGGGATTTTCAAGGGCAAGTCCAAACAGTGGAAGTGATATAAGTAACACGGATATAAGAGGTCTATTACAGAAGGAAGGATAAAAAAGAAGAGGGGGACAGAACAACCTAAGTGCAAAATTACTACAAGACTGATTGTAATATCAGCTGTGTCCCTTCAGTTCTGAGATACATTCCACATATCAGGTCCTTTCCCTTGATTACTAGCTCTGTTACTTTTTTCCTCTTCATTACAAAACCATAGTCCTGTCTCTTAACAGAACTTTTCCTTGGTCAATTTATTTCAACAATTCAGGAAGCAGTGTAGTCAGTATCACTTTCATAAGGTGCTAAAAACAAACGTAACTAAGAATTCAATTGTCATTTCCAGCTTTCAGTTGCAAAATCAGACTTATTTGCACCTCTGTCTTCAGCAACCATCTCCAGGATGCAAAAGCATTTTGACTGAATTAAGCAGAGCCTCTCCAATATTATTTCACTTCTTCTTTATGGTTACTAAATTGAAGCTTCACTGTAAAATCACTGTCCTTAAAACAGCATCTATTATCAGATGTGTTATCTGCTATATCCTAGACTACCTATAATATCAGCCATTTTCTTTCATTTTTCAGCATCCCTCATTCCCCCTTTGCCAGTCAGTACAATTTCTGAAATAACCAATACTCACTCAGACAGTCCTGAAACTAGTTTTGGTTTTTTTTTTTCTGACAGCTTCTTCACAAACATCTGTGTCTTAATCATTTTCTCTCTCCCCTCAACTTTGTACTTTTTTTCAGATTTCCTGCTTCAATTTTTTCAAGTTGATTTCAGTTTTGAGGTATTTCTCTTCTTTTTCTCCCTTTGATCTTAGAAGCATGTGAGCTACAAGCCACTTTTTGCAATCAGCACAGGGGTCCAAATCTGTCCAGAGAGATACTTGTATTTCAGATGCACTCAATTATCCTGAGGGAGCACAAGAGAGCATGAGCCTCAGCTAATGGTCTAAACAGTACATTCAGTACATCACCTTATCACACCTACAGTCTGAATGATTCTCACTTTACCTCCAACACAGAATATGGCAGAGTCCTTCGTTACAGCACAAGGTAAGAAAACTCATTAATCATCTCATCCACTTTAGATCTCAAACCAGTCAGTGATGTAACAGTTGTAGGATGAACATGTGGCTTAGGCTAATTTAGCCTTGTTATTACATACCCAATAGCCCATTCAAGCAGATGGGTTTACAAATTTAAAACCTAACAGAATTACTCCACTTGTCCACCCTATGGGTCCTTTAAATCAGACACCTCCCTATCAGCCAATATTACTTGCCTACAATATTACAATGCATTTCCCCATTTATTTAACACTCTTCCCTGTTAGACTTTATTTCAACTTTGAGAGCACACTTGCCTAACACACTATGAACTGATCTTACAGATGGCACTTCTGAGAAAAATCAGAATAAAAAACAGGTTGTTTAAGGAGCTCTATAGAAATGTAGCTATGCTTATAACTGTTCCTTCTAACCCACAGATGGGTTCTGAAACTTCATCATCTCAGGTCACCACAACCTCCCAGTGATGACAAAGCCCTGCTGAACACCATAGTGATCAAAATAAACATATGTACAGGAAGGGTGCATCCTAAAAGTCCTCTTAATGAATACAACACACAGACAGAGTCTTGTATGCAACGATGAGACCCAAGTCTCTAAACACTGGAAACAGCAGAACCTAGTGGTGTATGGGTTTGTATAAAGTCATTTGACATTCTAACTTAATTATATTAAGATTCAGCATAAACAGAGTGTCATCCAAGAATTCACACAGGAGAGAGCTGTTATGAATATCAAAGTTGGAAGACAAATCTTCATTGACTTTCACATCTCTGAGAATCCACAGGGGAGAGAGCTTTGACTGAAAGTGGATCAAGTCTAAGATGATAAAAATTTCTTCTGAAGCACTCTCCACATCTCAGGAATCCATAAGGGTGTCCATTTGAGTCAGTCTTCAAGATGTAACAAGATTAAATTTATGCCACAAGCTAATGGTCTCATGTCTACCTGGCCAGCTGAACTTCCACACATTCTTGTGAGGGCTGGACCACTGGGACTCCTGCTTTTCCATTACCACTGATTGCATTTGGGAGCCAATGCTTCCAAAAGCAAAGTGGGATTAAGCATCTCTTATTTCCACAGAAAGCAGGCTGCAAATAAGGAAGAGGAGACATTTATCCATACACATCCAAGAGAAAAATCAATGATTTGGCAGCAATTCTAGGTAACCCTATTCTGTACTATTGCTGCATTGTTGTCCACTGGAATGAGCAAGGCAAAAGGAACCATGTAGGTTAGACAACCCAGTAAGCAGAGCTTTAAACCAGAAAAAACAGGAGAAAGTGATTCCTCGACAAGTAAGGAAGATGTGGATGGGGTAGGCAAGCCAAGGGGCTGGGTGGTAAGAATGAAAGAGACACAGCAATCCACAAAACAGAGCTGAAGTGGAGTCTCTCCAAGCATGGCCATGTGAAGAAGGAAGTGCCAGCAGAACAGCCTCATGGAGAAAGCTCTCAAACCTGTACTGAGGAATCAGCACACTTGGGTGCCTGCCTGAACTGTCTCTACACTGATGCACACAACATGGGAACAAACAGGAGGAGTTAGAAGTCCATGTCCAGTGTTTGGACTATGACCTCAGTGGGAAAATGGAGACATGGTGGGATAGCTCACAGGAATGCTGTGCTACCATGGAGAGGTAAAGGTTGTTTAGTAAGGATAGGTTGGCAAGGTGAGGAGGTGAGTTGTCTTTTATGCAAAAGAACAGCTGGAGTTTGTGAAGTTCTGCCTTGGGAATATTCAGGACATGGTAAATAGCTCATAGGTTAAGATTAACAGGCAGACCAGCATGGATACTACTGCAGAGGTATATACTACTGTGTGCTACAGAGCACATAGTAGTAGTCTACTGTATGTAGTAGTACATGCTATGAACTTCCTAAGTAGGAAGAAGTAGATGATGCCTTCTTCAGACAACTGGAAGATGACTCATGCTCACAGGCGGTACTCCTTACAGTGGAAACTGTAGCCACTGTGATGCCTTCTGTGTGGAAGGACAATGTAATCTAGGGCTCAAGCAATCTAGAATTCCACAGGGCCTTGATAAGTTCCCAAGGTGATCAAGAAGCCAAAGAAAGAAAGGTGCCCTGTCTGACCTGGTATGCACAAATAACAAAGAATTGGCTGTGCATGTGGAAGTTGCTGGCAGCCTTGGTTGACATTTGGCTGTAGACAAGTCAGTAGTAGGGTCCCTTCCTTAGCCTGAAATATGCTGTTAATAAACAAGAGGACAAGTTTCTTGAGGTCCAATATTCAACAAAGAGCCACTGCAGTATTTATTCTGTTTATGAAGTTTCCGAAGAGAGGAGCTGCAAGGATCAAAAAAGCTAAGTTGTGTTCTATCCAAAACACATACTGAGGAATACCTTTCCATAACCCAATACTCTGGAAATACAAAACTACCAATCAGTAAACCAGCTAACTATGTCAACAATTAACAACAGGCACATGGTGTAAAGTGCCATACCTTCAGCTCACACCATTGTGGCTTCAAAGCCTAATACACAAAAGCCCAAGACTACTCCAACTAGAAGGCAAGAAAGGAGCATTTCAGGAGAGTGCATTTGAAATATGAGTTAATACTTCTACTGTAACAACAATGGTGCTACCAAATATCACTGGAGCATTTTTATTTCCTAGCACTATACATAAAAAAAAAATGTTATCTATAAGTTAGTCACTTTTTGTAAAAAAGTGCTATCAGTGCTTGAAGGGAGATACATGAAATTTTTAAAATACAAAAAAAAATTTTAACATGGAAAAGTATTAGTGGTGTACAATGAAACTGAACATACACTGTACAGCTGCTTACACTATACCAACTTTTCCTCGTGACCTTTTAAACAAACTACTGAATGAAGAATGGAGTTTTTCAACTACTGATACATAACAGAAAATGGAATGCTAGCAGTGCTTATTTTGTCTAATTTCTGCATTAAGGTGGTTAAGCAATACATGTATTTCAATATTTTTTTTCATTCAAACATAAAGTATTTCAAATTTTATATTGCCTTAAAAGGAAGTAAGCTTACAAAACAACACATACCTGATATACCCTGAGACTCCTTCTGTAGATCACAGTACCACAGTCTGTTCACTGGATCACAGCCTTCCCTGATAGACAGCAAGACATATCGACCATCGTCCGACACCTGTAAGAAGTTACAGAAAAATCAAAGACAATTCACCCTCTGGAAAAGAGAATTCCAACTTGAAAAAGTTCACACATGCAGAAAAATTTAGTGCTGCTGTTAAAAGAACATTACAAACTATAACCACGTTATAAATTATCTGATGAAGATTCTTGGTTTGCTTTTGCACATGCATGTACACACACAACAGAATTTCTGAAATGGTGTCTGCTAGTACAGAAAGTCATCAATTAATCCTTCTTGCTACTCAGGCTTTGCAAACATACTACATTTCCTGACAAAGCTTTTGAAAGTGCAAATCCAACAAGAAAAGGTAGAAAGTAACAACAAGTCTTAAAGTCTCCTTCTCCTGACTGAGCTGTTTGAGCATATTCCAAAATTACCAAATTTTGATGTTTTATTAACAGAGCTGATAGTGAAGGCTGTTTACTGTTCACATTCTTATACGACCATATCTAATGGGAATTTAAAGTCACAAAATACAAATCTGGGTTCTGGACATTTTCCACTTGGCACTCACTATACACAGCTTCAAAACAATTCTTATATTGTAATTACTTCTTAGGTATATTTCAGTTTATATTTGTAACATTTGTTATGCAAAATATCTGTAGAATGAGTTGTGCAAAATAAATTTCAAAATAATTAATTGTAATTATACTGCTATTCCAATAAAGCCACAATCTTAAGGACACAAGAAATGGACCTAGTAGAATAAAAACAAATCTCAGTGTATGAAAGTTAATAAAAAAACCCCAAAAACCAAACACTCCTTGAAACAAAAACAAGTCCCAAATGAGTGTTTCCAAATCGTATTTTTACAGACATTTTGTTATGATCTAATTATACCACAAAAAAGAGCTCGTACAGCCTAAAGCTCACAAGACAAACAGAAAAGAACACCTTTTCTAGAAAAGATTCCTACTGTAGCCAAAAACCCACTCCCTTATATGAAACAGCTAAGACATCTTTAACAGGGCACCCTGCACCTAGAAACAAGTATATCCAGAAATGGAAATCTAGATTAGGTGATCTTTCTTGAAAGATACCTCTTCAGTGGTTTTAGGTAAGCAATAATTGCAGGTGTAAATTTTAATTAAGAAAATTATTGCAATACACTGCTTAAACATCTGTCCATACTTGTGAAAGCACCAAGTTCCCTTCACTTCCTCACCAACTGAAAAAACATAACAAATCATTTTAAGTTATATAAAAATACAGATTTCAGTTATATTCAAGAGTATGACACACAAAACTCTTTTAGTCACGGTCAGAACCCACATAAATTTATTCTTTGATTCTGTGAGTAAAACAGTGAAGAGAAGACTGGTAACTTTACCCAAGAAAGAACAGAGATGTGCAAATTTCTGATGTTGCAAGGGCAATTCAGGATCTCTGATGACAGCAAATCTGAGTACATCTAATTTTTCCTTCCATATTCCCAGCTGGACTAGTTAAGAGTTTATAGCAGTTTATGTTTAATTTGAAGTAAGAACTCCCAAAGCATCTTGCTGGTGGGATACCAATTAAGTGTGTCTCTATCACTAAAGCTATTCTTATACCAGTGAGTTCTACAACCCAAAGGATTTTGACAGAAACAGGACAAGATGGTTGGCTGCAGCATGCTAAAATGTTCAGTATTATACTGCAGATTTAGACATCTACACTGCAAAGTTACAGTTTGATGAGCAGTCTTGGCAGCAGCATCACCTTATGCAGTCTCCACCTCTAGCTCTTCTGACTGCTATCATTGCTTGTGTCCATGTTAATTCAATCCCCATGTCATGCCAGTACAAGCATCCACGATTTGTGAAGTACACCAGTTCAGGGAACTGATCCAACTGATAAAATGGCATGTTCAACAACAACAAAAAAAATTAAACCTCCAAAAACCAGAAAAGAAGAAAGAATCCAGAAGAACAAAACACTCAAACAAACAAAACAAATAATCCAGGAGGGGAAGGAGAAAGAAAAAGGAAAAATACTTAAACAATCCACAATAAAAAACCAAAGAAGAATAAAAGAAGCCCCACTGCCAGATTAGTATCTCAGTCAGTTCACTATTCAGTTTCACAAATGGCCAAGCTAACACACAGCACCAAACAGCTGAAAACATGAATAACAGGGGTAGAGATTGCTTAAGGCAGCTCAGATTGCAGCACTGATGAAAATGCCACTGACCCTACACAGTAAACAGACAAGAGTCTGGGTTTCAGGACAGCAAAAGGAAACAGGATTTACCAACTACCATTAGAATTATTCTTACACTACTACATCATCTTCATGAGCTGAGCTGCAATCACTGCTCTTGGCTCACAAATGTATGAACTGAAATTTCATGCTAGTACCTCGCTCAAATCTCAGAATGCATTCATGGTTCAGCATCAGGGGGACAGCTGCAATGTCAGACCTTATTTCCCACATTTACGATGAAAAGGAAACATCTCAAAAATTTCTGAGAGATCTGGAATGCCAGTCAGTGCACATTTCCCTCATTAAAATAATTACTATCATTTCAAACACCACCCACTGGTAAAAGGTAAGCAGGCTATAAAGCAATTGCACCTCTTAAAACAACATTTAGTATCTGTCAAAACAGGACAGAAGAAATCCTGTAGCCTTTCAACTGGAGCTTTTGAAAACCTTCAGCATAACAATTTTACTGGCATAACACAGCACTAATCCCTAACTCAGCACCAGTAAAGGAAGGATTATTTCAAAGAACTGATGTTGGTGTGTAGCTTTTAGTTTCACTACTACTGTCATTCAGTCAGCAATTTTGAGTTTGTTAGACCTACTATTTCTTAAATATTTGTTGCGACCATCATTACACCACACAAACATACACAACAGTATCACTAAGACAGCTGTACTCCTCTAAGTACTATTTTATCTAGCTTTTCAAGCATCAAAACCTTTAAATCCTCCTTTATAGTAGAGTTGGGGTTTATAGTGGAGTGTTTTCTCTGGGCTGTTTTTCTGCCTAGTGATTTCAATGCTACCTGTTCTCTCCATTTTGATGAACAGTAACCACTGCTAAGACAAACATTAAAAAAAGAACCTGTAACTTCAATATATCAATGAACACCAAAATAAAAAAAATTATATGAAGTCTAATCAGTAAAAACAATCTAACCACTCAAATCTCATCTTTGTTACAAAATACAACTAATTCATTATACAAGCCACATAAGGAACTGCAAAAGGTTATGAGAATCCACAGTAAAAACAAAGTGAAATATTTTGTCTAGCAGCAGCAGCAGATTTCAGACAAAAACCTCATACATAATTGAACAAACAACAACAAAAAAGAATGAACATGGGAAAGCTGTTGGGTTTTTAGACTTCCTGGCTTTATGCTTTACTCAACTAAAATGTCAATATGAGAGATATTAGAGTGCTCTAGTTTCAAGTCATGTGCACACCAACAGTGAATATTAATGCAAGGTCTGTGAACACTACCTGGAGAGTCACAATTGCCAGGTTCAGGATAAGGAAGAGCTCTCTATATTCAGCTCTTAGAGTACATTGTATTCTATTAAGGCAACTATATACACACATCATTCCTTTACAGATAATAAATTAAAAGTTTTACTACCTTTGCCCATTTTTATTACCAAGGTGGAAAAAACCTAATTACTGTGTAATTTATTTCTGCATAACAAGGCACTAAAAATAAAATAAATAAAATTCAATTATTAGATCCTATGCCTGTGTTGAGAAAAAGATAAACTCTCTTCTTAACTGCAGGCATTAACACTATGGTAATCTAAAACCTGATCTGCATCTGCAGTTATTTCACAAAGTACCACTCCTCATGCACTGGTGCCCTTTGCATATCAAACTGAGCAATTGTCACTGCTATCTAATGCATTTCCAATGAAGCACAGCAAATGAATCATGCACCAAAAAAAAAAAAAAAAAAAAGCAGTGTTCAAAAAAATCACAGACAGAATCAAAGCTTTTCAACAGTGCTAAGAGGTCAAATTACTAACTGTAATGTATCCAGTAATGAAAGATCAGATCATCCAGAAAAAGAAAGATGTGTGGCAATAAAGATGCAACCGTGCAATGCATGGAACTAAAAACTCACTGCATCAATAAGCTGGATTTTAACACTTTCACTATATGCTATGGATGTAACAGCTCAAAACCACCCAGAGAGACTGAATAGATTTTTTTAAAAATACTTATTTAGGAATGTACCCAGTCACCACAATAAAACAGATTAATGACAGCAGTTACTTCCTTAACTTTAGGTATATGCTGTTTTGCATAACACCACTGACCCTGGAAACGACTCCACTAAGAAGAATTTACATGCAAGAAACCTTTCACTTGCTGCAAAAATTACCTCTTTTGTTATTTATGAGTATTTGTAAGTTTTTTATCAGATGAACAAACGAAAATATTAAGCACAAAAATCCACAAAGCATGCTGGTTCTACAGAGAGAAAAAAGATTACTGTAAAATTTGCTAAAATATTTGTCAAGTAAAGAGCAATTACACTGTCTGAACAGCCTCAAGTGTTCTACAGATGTGCACATGTGCCTGTGCTGCAAAGATCTGCCTGCATGATGACAAAGAACTCCCACAGTAGTCTCCTAGCCTTTCAAATTCCACTTCTATTATCTCACATTTATTAGAAAAATCAAAGCTATTTTCTTTCCTAGATAGGAAACTTTTTTGTAAAGGGTTGTGAGGTTTTGTGGGGTTTTTTTGGGGGTTGTGGGGTGTTGTACTAGTTTGTTGTTTTTTTAATGAAGGGAACTATGGAGCTATGTTCTGATATTATCTTTGCAGCAGTGCCAGAAAATCACTGAAGCTTGCAAATAGCTCCTATCACATTTTATGTTCTTGCAGTCTTTTAAGATGCTGAGGACTGGGGCACAAAGGAACCTCTTGGGACTGTCAGCACAATCCAACCCACCTGAACCCACTACTCTCAGGCTGTAAAGGTGCTGCTTTGTTTTCTGTTTGCAGAGTACCAGTTTCAGAATCAATCAGATTTCAGAAGCCCTAATGATGGATGATCACAGGAATGCAAAATTTCAGGATGAGGTCCAACAGAACCTCCTTCCTACATTCTGAGGCACAGACACTTTATGCAGGACATGGACACGGTTATATGCAAACAACATTCTGATGTGTTCTATCCACCCACTCCCCAGGTTAGAAAACTTGCTCCAGGCATTAATTCCAATCTCTTATTCCAGCTGGGGTTTTATGCTTGGATTTTAGATACAAAGTGCTGGTATAATGAGCACTTCTGTTCTGACCATATTTTGAGCCTCTGTCAGCTCTGGGGTTGAAGGAGCCACACCAAAGCCAGAGAACAGGGATTTTGACCCTAGATCATCACAGCAACATGCACACACATATTTACATGCATTCTCTTTCCTAAGTCTAGCACAGAACAAAATCAGTAGCCTTTTGGGGTGACAAACATCACACACATTTTACTGTGGCTCTCAGCTTGCTTTTGAGCAATGAAAGCACCAAAGCATCTGGAACCTGGCTATGTAAGAAATTATGAGCTCCCATAGTCCCATGTGCAGCCACGATTATCTGCCTCTTTCTTACGAGTAAAATTCTCTGGCCCTGCTGCCAGGGCTGTAGGAGGATATTCATACTAGTCTTCAATTCAAGATTCATCCTTGACTAAGACAGTGTAAGGCTTTAGAAAAACTCCCACAGCCCTGTTTTACCCAGCAGTGTGTCTCACTTGAGTGAACTGGCAATGTTTTCAGCCCTCCATGCTGCTCACTCTTCCCCAGTGGATGCTTCTATGTTGCTGCAGGGAAACCACTACAGTCAGCACACATCTGCACAGCCTGCTCCTCTGTGCTCTGAATTTCATGTGCAAGATTGCCTCCCTGGTTTAGAACCACTGATGTTAACTGACAGCTCTAAATATAAAATGAAGAATTAATAATAAATAAATAATTGGCAATTCAGAGATAGTAGACAGTGTTTGTTAGAAAACAAGAAAAACTGTACTTATTTCACTGCTGGCAGAATTGGGATAGGAGGGTTCCTCTCACCCACTCCTTTCTGTTCTGTTTACTTTCCTGCTGGTACCACAGGGACTTCCCGCACTACCAACTGTGAAAGACTGTTATATAACTTATTGTTTAACTTTGAGAGTAACAGTCTGTCTGTGAAAGAGAGATATGTTCAACCAGTCTGGAAAAGAAGCAAGAAAATGACACTTAAACAGAAAAGCATGGGAAGCTCCTGTTTTCCCAGAGTACCTGTGACATTGCCAAGGTTTTAAAAATCTTCATACCAGACTGCCCTCTGCTGGGCTGTTATTCAATTAAATTCCATCCCTGCTCTTCACAACTCTCCCAGAAATGCTTATGCTTTCTCTAGACTAATGAAAAGATTATTATCTTCAAAACTTACATATCTGACTAAAAAAAGAGATTTTTTTCCCACAGAAACAATCCATTCAAGTGAAGAGCTGGAAATGCATCTGTATTTCTTTGCCAACACCATTTTCAGCACCACAGATTTTGTTTAAATCAAGCATACTTGGGGTTGGTGTTGAATGCATAATAAGGAAAAGCACCCTGAAGCTATTTGCTTGCATATTGTCCTGTAAATATATTAAGCTGACAAAATTTTATACAACCCTCTTTTGTCCTTATGAATGACCCAGCTTCCTATCTCCATTGGGAATACACACCATTCTGACTCCCTACAGTGCACCTGAGATTATTTTTTCTGAAATATCATGGCAACATTATTAATTCTGCAGTCTCTGAAGAATTTCCTTGCCAGGTGCTTTTCACTTGCAAGTGAGGTATTTCTCTTCCTTGACCTTGGCTGCAAGACCCGCAAACTCTGTTCAAACCTAGGTATGGAAGTTCAACTCTCTCTCCACCATGGAGAAAGGTTTGGTACTAGAACACCTACACTGCAAATCAACTGTTTTCATGGAAGCTTATGTATATGTCCATAATGTCTCTAGTTAGCAGCACTAGCCACCAGCAAAGCTGGTAAAATAATTTTTTTTTAATCTGACAGAAACACACGAAAACATGCATTTTATAACATGCTGTACCATGCAAAGTTGTATTTTAAAACCTATAGCAGCATCTTAGCACCAAGGAAATATATTCAGGATAGTACCAAACAGCCTATATATATAATTTGATTTTGACTAACGATATTTTAATTTTTCCCCCACTACTTTGTGGTCTTCCACTTTCTTAAACACTTAGAAAAAGCTGACCAGAAAACTTATCGAAATTGCCTGCAAATAAGATTTTTGATCCATTGCACAAGGATGAAACCACATTTTGCAACTACATTTGGGTTTTGGTTTTGTTGTTTGTTTTTTTTTAAATTGCAGAATATTTTTCTCCTGACCTTTAAAAGCACCTTTGTTTTCTGTCAGCCTAAAGCAAAGACAGCTCTAACATTTTCATGGGTAAATGTGTTGAAAAGTGACACAAACTGATGATCACACTTTCCAAAAGAGATTCTTGCAGAGAAAAGTATTTGCAGGAACTGAGCACCCCAAACCAGGCTAAAACCACTTCATATTCATCAAAAGTGTCAGACAAAAAAGAGACCAATATAGAAACAAAAAGTACTGACCAAACACAGTAGGCAGGAGAGTACAGAGTATTACAAGTATTCATTCACAGGGAAAACATCAGTTCCCTGATAAATAGAATGACCATCACTACATTCCACCAGCACTTCAAATAAGGGCACTCAACTGCACACTGCTAAATCTAATATGGGGAATGAAACACATTAATTACAAAAGATTTACTGGGATTTTGCACTATCTAGTAGTAGTTTAACAAATGAAGCTTAGGAAATCAATTCCATTTCCAACAACACAGTCTGTACCATATGTGTGCTGATAAAACTTGTAGGGAAATTTAGAGTTCCCCAATTATACACAGACTATTAACAGATTTTGACTTGTATATCTCCATTCCTCAATTAAGAAGAACAGAGATATTTATTTTTGAGGGAAGACATTGCAAAATTAAATACAACCAAATAAACATATGGCAGGGAATATCCAGACACTGGATATTAGAATAAGCTTTTTGTGCAGGAAGTACAGGCTGGGGCTAAACACTGACCAAGAAGAATCAAGAACAGTGACACATTGTCCATCAAATGATCTTCTCTGTCTTGGAATTTGTATCAGGCAGAATGACCTCAGTGAAGAAAAAGGGTATGTGATTGTGTCATTGCAGGCTGGAGGAGTGATTTAAAGCAAATTAGGCAGTCTTATTTTCAGGAATTCTTAATCAATGATTCTTAGTTCAATTGTCAACTCTACAACACTAATAAAAAGTGTTCTTTTAACAAAATGTTTTCAAATTAATATCCACAATCAGTTGTTAGAATCTGAAACAGAACATGATAATGGTAAGGTGCAGGAATTTACCATACCTCAGCTCCACCCATCCATTTTGGTTCATCAGGAAATTCAGCACACAGGATATCTTCGGACTGGTTAGTTCCTAATATGTGATAATACAGCTTTTGATGCAGATTAGTGGAGGTCTCAGTACCTAGTGAAATGCAGATATTTAAACCAGTAAGTTCTCAAAGAAATTCAACAATCATATGAAACCCTTAGAAACTTGTGTATCCCTTCGTATATGAATGAGAAATTCAGAAGGGAGGACTAGGAATGGTTCCAAGCTACAACCATTCCACTCCAAACAAACACCGTCCTACTAAACAAGATAAAACTTCATGCTGGAAACCTGTTTCAAAAGTAACCCTTTCCTTTTATTGTTGATAATAAATCTTCACATTTGAAGAAGGTATCATTTCTAGAAATAAAAGCAAGCAAAGCAAAGGAAACCAAGAATCCCTGCCACTCTCTAATGACATTTTCATTTCCATTTCACCCAGTGCAATTAAGGGGAGATTTACTGCTAATTACATTCCTAGAAACTTTCATGCTTCCATTCGCTGAAAATATAAAAGTGATGTATTTTAAAGCACTGTATGAGGTGCCACTTAATTTAATTTTTTTTAAAATTTCATTCTTGCAATATTTTCCAACACTTCAGCTTTTGAACTACAAACAGGAGGTAAAAAAAGCCTCAACAAAACAAGGTTGGTGTCTATATTGCCAGTCTGGCAAAATTATAGCCTTCAAAAGCAAATACAGAGGCAAAACTCAGGTTTTCTCCAGTTTAATGAAGAGCACATCTCCAGAAGAAACTTTTCAGTAGCTCTGCCCTATAATAAAAGCTGCTAAATTCCTTCCCCATTGATGCTCCTCTGCAATTTATTCCAATTTGTGTGGTGCTCCTTGAATTTTGCTAGCATAAACATTTTATTTTGCTTTGCTGTGAACCACACATGAATTAATCTGTTTGAACAAGAGAAACCTTATGCCTCACATTGCTATTCATCAGGTCAATCTCCCAAAGCAGTTTATCTATGCCCACACAAATGCATTAGGGGAAAGATCTAAGTAAGTTTCCAGCAGGCATTAAATTCTAATCAACACCACCAACAATATGGAACCTAAGTAACCCAGAGGAAAAGAAAGGGAGCAGCAAACTTTGAGAAAAAGAGGGGCTGGCAGACAAAAAGTGATTCACACTAACTAAACATAGGCTTTGGTGATACAAGACATAATCTGATCTCTAATTGCAGAACCAATACAGCCACTTGTTTCAATACAGATTTGTAGAGCTAATTGTTGCACCAATTCACTGCAAAAGTGATTTTGCTTCCACATAACATGGAATTAGAATGGTCATACCTACCATCACTTTTCCCATCTTGTTGTGGGTAGCAGTTATAGAACATGCCTTTTCCATCATGGGTCCATGCCATGCAACTGAATTTAACTCTCTCCAGTGTATCTGGGAGATCCTCAGGACCTTCTACTTTCATAAACTTAATAGTAATCCAATCAGAGCCACTAGAACTCAGGCCATATGCAAAGTATTCACCGTCTTCACTGAATGCATAACCTAGGAAATCAGAAACAAACAAAATGAAGAGGGATTAAATTGGGATACTAGTTAAAGAAACTGTTCACCAAACACTAAGAGGAGGTTTATTTTCTAAAAGCACTGCAAGACACTACACCTGCTATCACTTAGGAGTCACACCACTTTGTCCAACTCTGTGGAATTCTCAATTAATCTGCAGATCCAAGTTTGGGCACAGATACTCAGTAAGTGCATCCATATTCAGTAACATAAGTTGTGCCAAACCAATTGTGGCTTGAATCATATTTCTTCTACTGCCTGCCCTAAGCTTGGCAGGAAGAGCTAGAGAATTAAAATAGGTGGAAAACTTGAGTGAAATTTCAAGACAAACAGTACCAAAGAAGCTAACAAAGATGCAAGCTGTATATCGAAATAGTGCAAATACCACTTAAAAAATGAAGTCACTGAAAACTAGACCCTTTAAAACCCTGAAAACTGAAGTTACTGGGAAACCACTAGAATGTAAATGGTTAATTCCCAGTATTCTCAGCTAAGACCTGTGATATATATTTCACTTTATCCAAACAGTGATAAGAAAATAAGACAATAAAGAGCTTCCATTTTAGTTGATGAAGATCAAATTCAAGCTTGCAAATCAAGTCAAGCGAAGAGACTGAATTATCACAGGCCTGCACAGACCTGAAAGCATCTACCAAAAAAACAACCTAAGAAAAAGTTGCATTTCACAGACATGACAGTTTTGAGAGGCACCACTGTGCCACACCAATATATTCTCTCCTGTAAGAATGCAAGAGTGGCAATTCTGATTCAGAACACAATTCCATCTGGCTGTCCTCGGGAATAACCACAATATGATACCTAAACAAGAATAACCACATAATCATGGAGTGGTTTGGTTGGAAGGGATCTTAAAAATCATCCAGTTCCTACCCTTCTGCGGTAGACAGGGACACCTTACACTAGAAAAAGGTTGCTCAAAGCTCTGTCTAACCCGGCCTTGAACACTTTCAGGTGTGGGACACCCACAACTTCTCTGGGCAACCTGTACCAGTTCCTCATCACCTTCACAGTAAATAATTTTTTTTATAATATCTAATCTAAACCTATTCTCTTTCAGTTTAAAACCATACTCCATTGTCCTATCACTACATGCTTGTGTAAAAAGTCCCTCTCCAGCTTTCTTGTAGGCCCCATTTCGGTACAGGAAAGCTACTAGTGGGTCATCTCACAGCTTTCTCTCTTTCAGAATGAATAATCTCAACTCTCTCAGCCCTTCATCATAGGTGAGGTGCTTCAGCCCTCTAATGTTTTCATGGCCCTCTTCTGGAATCTCTCCAACAGGTCCATGTCTCTCCTAGGTTGGGGGCCTAGATGCAGCGCTCCAGCAGAGTCTCACAGGAGCCCAGTGCAGGGGCAGAATCCCCTCCCTTGCCCTGCTGGCCCCACTGCTCTGGATGCAGCCCAGGAATAAATTGCTTTCTGGGCTGCAAGCTCACACTGCTGGCTCACAGCCAGCCTCTCATCCACCAGGACCCCCAAGTCCTTGGTAGCAAGGATGCTCTCAATCTCTTAATTCCCCAGCCTGTGCTGATACTGTGCAATGCAAGCACAAGAACAAAATGCAGGAATAAATGCAAGAACAATGCAAGCATATGTAATATTTCCCTCAAATATTCTTATCACCTCCAACTACATTTAGTTTAGCAGACTCCTTTTCCATACAGTAGTTGGTTAATAGTCCTGAATGCCTCCCTTCTCCTTTATTATGTCCAGTTTGCTTTCTTCCACCACCACCATCCATTGGTAAGGGGTTCTACAGATCTACTTCTTGAAGCAAGAACCATCACCTTCTTCTGTTTGCTTGGGACCTGACTCCCACTGCTTTCATTTGATATTCCCTCATTCTTGTAATAGAAAAATTACTATCAATCCTTATTCCTCCTCTCCATTCTATTGCATGCCACAAATGATTCTGCAGACCTCTAACATCCTTGCTAAACTGTCCCTTTTCCAAGCTGATTAATCCAGGCACACTCAGTTTTTCCTTTGATTGTTCCTATTGCCCTCCTCCAACCTGTATTTCAGAACCCCTTTTGAGAAGAGGAGACTGGGACTTGACTTAGTGTTCAATGTATTAACTCCTGGGTTGCTAATGTAATGGTGTCTCCTTGTTTTGTTCTCTATTTCATATAATCACAGAATCATGAAGGTTGGAAAAGACCTCCAAGAGTTCAACCTTTGACTGATCACCACCTTGTCAACTAAATCTCAGCACTGAGTGCCACACTGAGTTTTTCTTGAACGCCTCCAGGGAGAAATTTTTTCTCGATGAATAAATTTGTATTTGATGTCCTTGTTTGGCTTCTACCAAGAACCAAGTTAACATTTTCATGGAATTATGTGTTACACTCCAAGCATTGCTCCCAAGAGGTCATCACGAGCTCAAGAGTTCACTCCATCCTTTCCTCCATAAATGAAGATAGGATTGTTTATCCCCTATGCATCACTTAATTTATTTGCACAAAGACTTTTACCTGTTAATTTATTGCCCACTTAAATTATTATTAAGGTCTTCCTACAACTCTTTAGTCATTCTTCAACCAGGAGTAACTTTGTACATTCACCAATCTCTGCCACCTCACTGCTCACTCCTTTTTCTAGTATGTTCAGTAGATGAACACTGCAAATCCTAGCACAGTCCTTGACAGGACTTAACTTGACAGCCATTCAGCTCTTCCTTTCCCTGCCCTTAAATCAATTATTAATCAACACCAGGAGTTTTCCCTCTTGTTACACAGCTGTTGGTTTCTAAGTGCATTTGGAAGGAGACTATGCCTTAAGACTTCTAGAAATTCTAGAAGAAGTTCTAGAAAATTCTAGAGATTATATGAATGCAATATACACAGATTAAGGCAGGACTTCACCATAAAAAAGCCATATTGATTCTTTTCAGCTAGGTCACTTTTAGAGAAACATTCACTAATTCTGACAGCTGTGTTTATTAACTGTCCTTGAATGGACTTAGAGGACTTCTAGGTCCAAGAGTCTGCTTCTAAAAATGAGCAAGTGGGGAGTGAAAATTGTACCTAAGAGATGTTACAGCTCTAGTGAATACAAACAGTTTTGTGATCATAGAAGTTGATGCTATGTTCCTTCACAGTCTCTAACTTGTTGGCTTGTGTTAAAGCTGCAAATTACAATTTTAAGAGAACTAATCAATATAAAAACAAACTTTTTTTCCTTGCTATGGACAGCCTCAAGAGCTGCTCATATTTCCCTGGAAACCTGTTACAAAGTTGTGAAAAAAAGTATTGGGAAACTAAACCAAGTTAATTGTGGATACAATGTAGATTTAGAAATGTTCTTCTGAAATGCCCTATAAATCCACATAGGGCTATTGTAATGACTAAGATTAAATTTTCAGCTTCTGCTGAAGACTGAGACTTACTCAGCAGGAACTGCTGTCTCACTAACCTCGTAAGGCCACTGTGCCATCATCAGAAAGCTTATTTGGATCAAGAAAAACTTTGGCATCAGCATCCAAGGAATCTTGTACATATAAAACTCGCTGATTCTGGAGCCCAGTATTGTAGAAGTGAAAATACCTAAAAAGAACACAAGAGGGAAAAATTAAGTAGGAAGAACTCTGATTTTCAGTTAGGCAAGCACAAAAAAACTTGTGTGAAGTTGTCATGAAGTGAATAAAAGACAGATGAACAGGTTAGGGAAACACAAGTTTTATAGCAGAGTAGGAGTCATGGATATTTTGGATGGATCCAAAACATCCTTTAAAAATAAAAGTTGCATTTGCCACAGTGCATTTCAAAGAATTCCAAGTATACTATAAACCCCACATAACTGTCTATGTTAAACAATTCTGGCAGCTGCAGCATTTCTCTGTTACAAGCACTGGCGCAGGATCCCATCCCTTATGTTCTCAGTTTTGTCATTCATACAGCTGCTTTCAATCCATGCTAGGTGACAGACTTATGTTCAAATCAAATAGAACCAAAACTGTTTCAATGTCCTTACAAATGTGTGTTTGAAAAAGTTGTAGGAACAGACAATTACAGAGCTGCCTTTAGTGAGTGTACTCTTCATCATCCTAAGTCACATCCTAAGACACCACAGAGCTCACAGAAATCAACACCCATCTTCACAGTACTTTACTATACAAACACATGTCTTAAAAAAAAAAAGCAGGCAGCAGCTTTGCTGGGGGAACAGAAGAATTTACAGAGCAACATTCAAATCTAAATATAAGTTCATCTATTCCCTAAGACTGACAACTACTTGGGTACAAACATGGGAACTTGGTAAAGCCAGAAGGGGAAAATATACTCACAAGGGCTTGGTTAACAATATTAGCTAGTAATATGTTCAAGTAATAACAGTAATGTTCAACAAGTGCAAAACTGAAAGATTAAAAGAAATAGAAGAAAAAGAAAAGTAATTTTCTATTTGATCAGCCATTCTCTTGCCAATTTCATTTCTGCAATGCTGGGCAACAAGCTGGGAAGCAAAGGTCAAGCAATGAGACAGACACAGCACCTCCCTGGGCACCCTTCCTTTCTGCAGACTCCACAGAACAACTCTTCAAACACTGTCCTTCAGCAGCTATTCTTCATCAGAAAACCAGAGTGGTTAAATTTAAGGATTTCTAAGTGTCATGAGCAGTTCAGAAAATTCTTCAAATAGAATAGTTCCTTTCCCCACACCTTACTAACGGTTATTTAAATTGGTAGAGACCTCTTGATCACCTCAAACACCACAACATAGGGCTTTTCTATTATATTTGTATTATATTTGAACTGCTCTGATTTAAATCCAGCACATGCCAAGAAGTAGAGTATCACCCAGAAAGACTAAAAAGATAGCTATTAAAGTCAAAGTAGTGTCATGAATTACAAGCACATCAAGCTCTGGGCACAAATGTTCTTCCTGGAGGACAGTCAGCTGCATTAAATTAAGAATTTGTATCTGTTAGCAGAGACTGTATTTACCACTGCCAGCCCTTCTGCAACAGTAAGCCTTAATAGCACTGAAGGTAACAACACCTAGACGTGTTTGCACTGCACAGGGAGAATGGGTCAGAGAATCCAGAGCATTCACTGACCAGACCTGGTCACCTGCTACATCTGCATGAGCATCACATACAAACTAGCAAGCTCTGCCTGACTCACTCAGTAAGGCAAACTTCCCCAGATGCAGCATGTCCTAAACAGCTCCACTGCCTCTGGGCTTAAATCTCGCACCTCTACACACTGACACGTTGTGCCACATCCATGACAATTAAAAGTCACATTAAATCCAACAACAGCTTGGGTTCACTCCCCACCATATACCTCCAACAAACCCTACACATTACAGAATTTCCCTCCCTTAGTGCCTTCCTCACAGCACAGATCACTAAAACAAAGTGATCTGTTTTAGTGAGTGCCTTCCTCACTAAAACAGATCACTAAAAAATCCTCTCAATATCTGTGTAGAAATCTTAAGGCAACAAGATATCCTCTCTTTCTCATTATCTGTGGATTAAGGTGAACACATGTATGACATACCTGGGCGCTCACTCAACAAGGATTAAACAAACTGAAAATTTTGAAAAAGATTATCTGTGGTTCCCATGATTAAGAGTGGCTGGTTGTTTGCACTACCTCTTTTTCAACTGCTAGAACAATCTTTACATGTAGTTAAGTCCCTTTACTCCCTTTCTCTAGAAGCTTGCTAATGTCTCTAAAAGAAGCCACATTAAATTCAGTAGCAGCTGCAGTCTCCAAATCTTGGGCAAGACACAGAAACACCATTTCTTCACTTAGCCACATATTTAAAACAGGGATATGAGTAGGCAAGGCACTGGAATATAGCAAGATTTCTTTGTTTCTAAGAAAACAGATCTTTTTCCATCAGTTGCTTTAAGTCCTCCAGATGATTTTTCCCATATACCCTGCAGCTACAGAACAGGTTTTCACAAGGGAATTCCTACTGCTTTTCACTGGCTATGATTAAACAAAAAAAGCCTACCAGCTGCTCAATGAATGACCAGTGTAAGAGCAGGGTTCTAGCAAATATGTGGAACAGGACACACATGATGGGCTTATGCTGTTTTCAGACAACATGCCTTTAACTATACTGACAGTGACCAAACTTTTCTGAAAGGAACTCCTCAAAGCTTTATTTTTACAATAATTATTCTACAAAATCCTCTGAGATCTGATAAACTCACAAATTCTTCTTATAAAAGGAAAAGAAGAAGATAATATGACTGGGAACTGGAGAGAGTGAAGCACCTTTTGCTCTGCATCATGCAACTACACGTTAACATTGGCTTAGTTTTCTTACTTCACAACTGTAAGAAAATAAATACTAATTTAATTTGTTTTCCTAATTAATACTTGCTTCTGACTTGCTTCACATTCATCACCACCTCCAAAGACATTCCTCACATACCTTTTTCCTTTCTTGAAGTGGCAGCTGTACTTAGGATAATCATAGAGTTCAGTCATTCGTTCCTTGAACAGTCCTCTAACAGGACACTGCTCGAGAAAGGGTACTGTGAGCTTGTTCTGAGCCTCCACAAAGGCCTGAAAGAAAACAATCAAAAAATATAAACTCAAGCAGAAATACCTATTTTCTACAGTAAACACATTCAGAACCAAGGTATCACAGACATCTTTCCCCCATATAGATTATGCAGTGTCACACATGAAGAATCCTACATGCTTATTTGTATTATGCCACAATTCTTTAATAGGACTCAATTTATATCTTGAACAATGACTCTCCAGGCCATACACTGGGGTTACCAGCCAAGAGACAAGAAAAGTCCTATCTTTCCCCTTAAAAAAAACCCAAAGCAAAATCCCAACTATCAAAGAAACCATAAACAAACAAAACCCCATACAAACACACAAAAAGTCCCCAAAATCTAAGGTAACAACCTCCAAAAGCACACCATGCTTTTAAAAACTCTCATATTTGCCTAAATGACAAATATGGCACATAGACTGCACTATTATTTCAGGAGCTGGGAAGAGCTTTAAGGATGACACAAAATTGCCATGTGCATCGTCTGTTCATGTTATAAACGTAACACACAGAATTAGTCCCAGCCAGTATTTCACGATAAGCCCAAAGTCCTGCTCAAAGATCAGTTCTTAGGAAAAAAATACTAATCTCTGAAAACTCTGGGAAGTCTGGTTTCTTTAGAACACTCCAGCTCCCATCACAAACACTTATGGACAGTGATCAAAACCATTACCACTCCAGCTGTTTGTTGCATGCATGGCAAACCTGGTGCTCTGTTGGGTGTTTCATCATCCCTATTTATAGCATGGTACACTAACCTAAAATTAATACCTAAGCATCTTAAGGTGAATCACTGCTGCCAACAAGTAGACATGCAGGCTTTTCTGTCTCTAACATGAAGCAGGGAGGAGAGGACACAGTGTGCGGCTGTAACTCAGCCAAATGTCGCAGTGGCAGCTGCAGTGTCACCCTTGACCTCTAGCTCCTCACCTCTAGCACAAAATCCCATCCACTCATCCTTTGCTTACAAGGGGCTCTTTTCCAGGAGAGGGTTTGAAAGAGCCTATTGTTTCTACCTGTCCTGAATCTGTTACAGGGCAATGAGATCAATGCATCCTAACATCTGAGTTACACCTTCATTGCAGGGCATGACCCACAGGAACAGCAGGGCTACAATCCACATTGCACAACTTGTGCTCCACAGATCTTCAGAAAAGCCAGTGGCTCTACAGGCAGAGTACCAGGCACACACTTACCAGCTGCTATCAGTGTTTAGTTGTGTGTTAATGCTTCAGGTGAAGAATTAATATGTGCACCGCACATCCCATTGGTAAGTCATGCAGCCTCCACATTTTATCACTATAACCGTCCCCCCATCAGATGGTAAAAGAACTTAATCAAATCTACCCAAAATTATGTGTATCTGAATTGGTTTCCCTAAATGGAAATATGTGAATTTCAAAGACTACATACACAAAAACATGGACTGTGGATCCTATACAAATAAACTAACTTCTCCCAGTCCTGTGACATTTTCAGAGAAACAGTTGATTTTAAAAACATGTGTAAGACCATCTAGTGTACTGGACAGCCAAAAGCACTTTCCAGTTACATGTAGGGAACAGAAATTGGCACACAGCTTTGTCTCATCCATCAATAACATGACCAAAATGACAACATTGCTGCAAGGGTATACTGGAACTGTGTGTTACCCTCTTTTAACTGCACAGACACATCCTACCACATCTGCTTTCATTAGTGATATTTAGAGAAACACAGACTTTTCTTTACAAGCATTTGTTGCCCAAGAGCATGCTTACAGACTAATTATTACACTCGCAACTGTATCACTCGTAATTTTGCTTTAATAGGAACTTAATGTATTTTTCTCATTTTCAATTAGTATGCACCAAAGACTCCTAGATTATTTGTAAATGGAATGCCACAGCTGCATGAAAAAGGACCAAGGAATTACAGATTTTTCAAAGAGTTTTGTGGAGAAGAATACAGTCTACTTTGGAAACTTCCTGTTTCCACACTTTTGAGTGTGACGTTACACTCATGTTTGAAAAGCAATACATAATTGAAATATTGCTCCAGATAAAGTACAAGAACGTATGTCAGCAGAAACTCTCACAGTAAACAACTCCACCCACCACGCTGAACTAAACAGATGCCGCCCAGGCTACAGGTCTAACAGTAACTGTACACCTTCATGAACCTAGAGAGAAAGATTTTTATTGTACCTGTAGGTATCTGCAATGTATCATAAGCCTTGAACCAGGGCAGACTTTGCTAGCAGAAGAAAGTAAAGAGTAAGGGTCCAAGTAAAGCAACTTCTTATGGCTGGTTTGGAAGATAAGGTAATTTGAAAAGCCAAACAATTTTTAAAGCATTGTACTACCAGTAGAGATGGTCTACCTGAGGCTGAAGTGTCTGGCCATTAAGGCCAACTGTCATTCTAAAATAACAGTCAAACTAAATTCCATCTAAGAAACACATGCCCCAAATTCTTTTTAACCATGCTCTTCTACAACCTATCACCTTTCTACATTCTACTAAGCTACTCTATCAACATAACTGTTCCACTGACAGAATATACTTTCCATCCAAAAGCCTCAGAATAGAAACTGTTTAAACATGACCAGTCTTTGTTATTACTCTGCAAAGCATTTACAGTTCATATATATATTCAGCCAAAGGTAGCTCAGTGAACTCCTACAAGAGAGCACATACCTTTCCTAAGTATTACAAAGAAAAATTTATTAGAGTTCTTGTGACTTCCAAGGGCAATTGGAAAATTTATCAAAACATGAACAAAATACTGGTCTATTATCAAATCCATTTAACTGTAGATTTGAGAACTTCAGTTCTAGTCCTAATTCAAATACATACATGTTCAGAACAGTACAACCCAACCCCACATGATCCCTGGTTTTTCATCACTTGTCCATCCCTCATGGAACAAGCTCAGCATTACTGCCTACACTGTCAGTGAGTTAAGGTACTGTACATGACTAAAACAGCAGCAAAAGGCTTTGCTGTAATTTAAAAATGACCTTATTTCCCATGAAGTGTTAAAAACAACCAAGAATTTGAAAGTCCAACTAAGCCAAAGCCAAGACAACAGTGAAAGTGTGTGTTGCAGTTGTGGCTTATGTCATTACCAGAAGTGTTTCACCAATGTAGCTCATTTCAGCTGTGCCAGGGATGTTTCCTCAATCTGTCTTAGAAGTCAACGGACAAACAGCAGCAGACCATGAACTCACATTCTGCACTTTCCCCAAAGTGAGACAGGAACTTCCCCACCTGACCACAGATTCATTTTTATTACATTATATACCTTACATATCTGGAGGAGGGAGTTTGGTTACCTTACATATCTGGAGGAGTTGGTTTGTGTGCTTGTGGGCCCTTGACTGGTCCAACCAAGCACACACAGGGAAAAAAAAGTTTCTCTTCAGTAGGACACCACCACCTTGAACATTCAAACTGGCCAAGAAAAATGGGGGCAAAACAAGCATGGGTTTAGTTTTAAAAATTCTTTGATCTAAGTTATACTAAGTATTCCAGACTTTCATAGAACCATAGAATGGTTTGGGTAGGAAAGGACCTTGAAAATCATTTAGTTCAATGCCATGGGCTGGGACAATTGCCAGTAAACGAGGTTGAAGCCCCATTCAACCTTTCCTTCATTAAAACACAGGGAGAAAATAATGGCATTGCTGTTGGTGCCATGAAATACCACATGAACTACACCTTCGTTTACTATGCAAGTTTTCAAAATGTATTGGCAGGTTCTTTAGAAGCAGAGTACCAGTGCATCTGGTCTATAAAAGAGAAGCATGTGAAAGCAGCCATTGCCATGCAAAGAAGGGTTACCTTCGTCTCCTCACTGTCGGGATCTTCAAGCCAGCAGTATGGATCGCTGATTTTACACCCATGGTAATCCGACACCTGAATTTATAAAAGACAGTAATTTCAAAAAAGACATGCACACAAGCAGACTATCCATCAAGCAATGATAGTCAGCATGAGGAAGGGCATTTGGAATTTCACAAAAGCATACACTGCTAAGGAGCAAAGACAGAACCAACACATTGCTGCCAGGTGAGTTACAACTATTACCATTCTTTGGTGACCGCACCACAGCAGCAGAGTTGCTCTCAGAAAAAAACAGAGAGCACCAGAAAAATGGTGAAATGCACATAAATTCCTCCCACAAGATAGATTAGTAAGCAAAAAAGAAACCCCACCAACCAAACCAAGACCCTTAAGGTTTTCAAGCCAAATTATAAAACCCAATTACTAGATGCACCCAAGGTATGGTTACTGGTTATACAAACGGTCTCTGGTTTAGCCCTCCCTACTACTGTTGCCCACAAATATGTGCATAATGTGTATATATATATAAATCGTAATTTAAAAAATAAAATGCCCACCCCCAAACCAACAAACAAAACAAATAAACCACAGAAAATTAATCCACGTGGTTGAATTTACCTGCTTCCTTCCTCCAGTACATAAAAAAGACTAGATACCTGCTACTAGGGCTTGCACAGTTCAGCCTTACAGTCAACTAGGAAAGTAAATACTTCAGGATTTTTTCCAGCTTTGGCTCATACCGGCAAACAGTTTGGTTTAAATGCAATGTAAATCCTTCCTGGCCGGTGCACAACGTACAGTGCTTTGAGGAAGGGAAAGAAAATCGATCCCATTTTAGCCAAACTTAGACTGTAATCCCTTGTGTATCCAGATGCGGTGGAAACACAAGGAGATGAGACTATGTTACAGATGTGCCATCCTATATAAATAGACTATTTGTTCCTCTGCTGACGCTGCTGCAGCCCGGGCGGAGGCCTGGGTTTCCCTGACACACACACCGGTACCGAAGCTCCGGGATGCGCCGTGGGGCCGCTGCTCCCGCACCCCGCTCCCGCCGCCCGGCCCGGACCGGCTCCCGGCCCCGCACACGCGGGACGTGCCCGGAGGCACCGGCGCAAGGGCCCCAATCCCGCCCTAACAAGCCCCCGGCAGCCGCCACGGCCCGCGGGCGCGGTAAACCCGAGGCTCTCTGCACGGAGCAAGCCGGGCGTTCCGCGGCCGCAGCCGAACAAAGCCCCGACAGCCGAGGCGGCACCGCCGCCCCGAGGCGACCCCGCCGGCAACGGCGAGCCGGGTGTCCCGGGCCCAGCGGCCGCCGCACGCCGGGTGCTGTCCCAGCCAGCGCCCTACTCACGGCGGTCTCGTCGCGGTACACCTCGGGGTACTGGAAGGCCGGCATGGCGGGCTGCGGCGGAGAGGACCGGGAAGCTGAGGAGGCGGAGGAGGAAGAGGTGGAGGAGGAGGCGAGGCGCGGAGGCGGCCGCGGGGCTGGGGCCGTGTTTTGGGTCGCGGCGGCAGCAGCCGGCAGCAGGCGCACAGCGCGGCACAGGCGCAGCGCCGCTGCCGCCATACGGCCGCCCCCTGCCAGCGCCGCGCGTCGCGCAGCGCCCCCTGCCGGCTCCCGCCGCGCAGGCGGCCCCGGGGCCGGGCGCCATGGCGGCGGCTGAGGAGCCGGCCCTGCCCGTGCGGCTCCGCCGACCTTGGACTCTGCTCCCCGCTCCCGGTGTTCAGGCAGGGTTCGGTACCCGGCTGCACCCGGGTTTCATCCTCCTTATAATAAACGTTTGCCAAAAAATAAAATTGCAGGTTCTCATTCTTTTTCCGCTTGGCTCCCCAGCCTTGGGCACAAGGTGAGGGAAGAGGCTCAGGTCTGGTTTGCAGAGGTCCCCTCCGCGCCGGCCCGAAATTAGAGCTGATTCCTAGGTGGAGTTGATTCTTTGATTCTGATTCTGTGACTCAGGCAGCTCAAAGCCAGGTCACAGAATCACAGAATCGATTAGGTTGGAAAAGACTTCTGAGATCATCAACCTGTGACAGAACTCTAGCTTGTCAAGTAAACCGTGGCATTAAGTGCCATATCCAGTCTTTCCTTAAACGCTTTAGGAATGGTGACTCCACCACCTCTCTGGGCACCCCATTCTGATGTCTAATCACCCATTCTGTGAAGAAACTCCTCCTGATGTCCAGCCTAAACCTACCCTAGTGCAGCTTAATACTGAGTCCTGTCATTCTGTCACTGGTTGCCTGGGAGAAGAGACGGATGCTCACCTGGATAGAACCTCCTCTCGGGGAGCTGTAGAGGCAATAAGATCACCCCTGAGCCTTCTCCAGGCTAAACCTGGCTTAGTCCACTCAAACCTCTAGTGCATTTCCATTGAACATACCCCTACAAGTTTCCAGTGACTCCCCTTCACCCTGAAAGCGAAGGCCAAGTTGGCCACCTGGTCCCAGTGAACTCCAGAACACCAGCCCGGCTGACTGGCGCTTGTCACCCTCGCCCCCAGAGTCATGGTGTGTAGTCCCACGCCAGCCCCTACTCTGGCCTGTGCAGCCAGGCTGGATGAAAGGGCACCCAGTAAAGGTGCTTCACATGAATGTCTTCAGGCTCATCCAAGGGTATTTGTTTTACAATAGGATTTTCTGGGTCAGAAAACTTGCAAACATTTTTCCTCCAGGGAGAGACCAGGCGTACTCCTCCTGCGCAAATGACGAGACGAGGAGGTTTGGCAGCATGGCTGAACCAATTTTCTTCTGAATGAAGCTGCTGCCCACAGCCTTTGCCAAGCTGTTCTGTCAGCCTGGGGAGGACTTCACTGCAGCTCTTCACCCAGGGTAAACTCATGTGTATATGTGGTTAGTCGCACCAGCTGGAGACATGGACGTTCGTGTGTGGCCTTTAAAGGTCTGGTAAGCCCAAAGAGTGCTCATGGTTGTTAGTAAAATAACCACCTGGAATGACAGTCACCTAAAATATTTTGGAAATGGCATCAAACCTTTATAGTTACCAGCTCAGACCTGTGTCTTGATTGCCTTCTCTTAATGGAAAGAGTTACCATCTCTAATTGGACATCCTGTGTAGAGACTGAGGGTTGTGTACGTATGAAATATGCCAGCCCCGCAACGGCTACTATTACAAAGCAACATAACCATGCTCATCATCTTTCCTTACATCCTGAACAGCAGCTATGTGGCTTCTTTTCTCTTATCCCTTCCCTTTTGGCCATTTTTCCTTCTTTCCTTGTTTCTTTGTTAATCTTCTCCCTTTGCAAGGCAGGAGGACAGCTGCTGACTACAACTGCACCTTTTATTCTGGGGCTCAAGAATATGCCACCAGCAAGGAAGTTGATGGCAATGCCTTGACATGCCCGATGCTGATAAAAGCTTGCTAATTGTCTGAGCAACTTGCTTAGGTAGACACTGGCAAGCCAAGGCTGTTTCTGTCTAAAGCTTCCCAGACAGAATTGTATATGCACACAAATTTGCATCATGGGGAGAATTATAGCTCAATACCTCTGTCAAGCGTTCTGCTTGCCAGTGTGCAACACAAACAAGCTGTATGTCCACAGCTTGTCTGGGAGTTTTGGGCAGCTTACTGTGAATTTATTTTGTAGACAGTAGAGGCCATGCGTTTGATTCAGAGCTGCAGTTTGCCTTGTGAGAAATGTCTTTTTCAGCCAGGATGAGTGTATTTATTTTTATCCAGAATGCCTGACTGTTTAGCAGCTGGGGCACGGTTATCTGTCGTATATCTGACTGAACAGCCCTACATCTCAACATCCTGGGCATTTCCATGTCTCAGAAAATCAGCTTCATGCTGTAAAAGCAGCCAGTCTGAGTTGTAGTGGAAGTTTTGGGCAGCTGTGCTTCTTCCACACAGCTGGAGCTCCCTGAGCTGGCGGGAGAGGGCAGCCTGGGCACACGGGTGCTCCACACGGCAGCGCCCGAAGTTCCTCAGGCTCCAGCCGCGCTCTCGGAGCAGGGCAGGGCAATTCCTGAATGGGCTGGCAAGCATCCAGTAAGCACAGCAATTATCCATCACGACACCTTTCAATTCATCCTGGATACAGGACGAAGGTGGGAATATGCAAAAAACCCCCAAGTACATAGCGGTCCAGGGTAAGATCTTTGGACCTGTAATTTTACAAGCAGTAATTTTCTTTCAAAGATGAGCACCAGGGACTGAAAGTTAATTTTCTCTGTACTGTAAACTTCTCCCTTGTTTTCTTGGGGGGCAGTCGCGGGGAGAAGGAAGTGAACAGCAGGAGGAGCAAATCTACACTGTTGGATCTTTTCTTATCAGGAAAGCAGTTAATGCAGGTTCACATCGCGTCTAAAATACTGCACAAAACATATGTTTTTTTACCGGAGACCACACACGCCCTGTACAAATGCAAGAGAGTGCAGTGTGCAGTCTGATAACAGAAATCCTTACTATGAAAGGGGTGGCACACTTCTGCCTTCTTTGATATGTTTGGCTAACACAAAATTAAGTTATTCGGACTGTGCTATGGCTGAATATTTGAAACCTATCTTAATTGTTTGTATTGTAGCAGAAAGTAAATTTCTACTAAAATTTTACCTTTTCTTGGGCCTAACTAGCAGAGTTCTTCTTTGATATTTTGCTGTGTTTTGAAGATAAATTGCTGAGTAAGCAGAATTTTATCTCCCCATATATAAAATAAAAAGTTTGAAAATCTCTCAATAGTGTTTGTCGTCTTATCACACTCCCGTGTTAGCGTGAGTCTGATCATTTGCAAAACAGATACCGGTCTCTGCTGATATTAATTATAATTCTGCTGATCATCCAGTCATTAGCAAATCTCTTTCAGCTTAGTCAGCATCTCCACAATGACTCACAGCAAGTAGTATATTGACTCAGTAGGAAGTGAACTCATCATCTTGGTCAGGGAAGATCTGACAAAAAAATCTAGCAGCAAATTTTGTTTTTACCTTTCATTGTCGCCCTTTCCCCAACCTCACTCGCATTATGACTTACCAATAACTGGAAACTTTTCTGTTATAGAATGACGAGACGTCTGTACCTTTACTCCTGTTTTCTATACGTGTTTTTTATTTCGTTTACTTAATTGTGTGCCATCAGTTCTGCTGTTCAGATGTTTACCAACAGGTGTCAGCAGAACCTCAGTCTTGTGCTACGATGAGCGTGTGTTGAGGTGTACGAATAACTCCAGTTTCGGAGGAATGTGACTCTCAAATTGTCTGCACTGATGGGTTTCTATTTTGGAAGCACTGACTCAGGAGTCTAAGTCCTGTTGATTTTCAGTGATCCTTTGATTCCTGAATTATGTTCATCTAGTCTACACCTTAATTATGATAATTTTGTATTGTTTATAGGTAATTAAAGGATTGCTCGTTTTTGAGTTGAATTATGGAGTGGCTTACATAATAAAATATGGTTTTATTATCTCAGTCACAGAAACTTCTACATGTCATAGGTGTGGTCAATATTTGAATGTACAATCAAGCAAAACAATATTTCATTGTGGCAAACTTCTCTGTACACCATGAGACAGGATGGGTTCATTGAAGTCAGTCACACTGCAGAATCATCCTCTGGCTTGTCCTGGGTATGTGCATTGGTGTGCTTACATGTGCTTACACGTGCTTACACTGCTGTGATGTCAGTTCAGTGATGCAGTGATATCCACAAAGCATTAGCGTGGCATTGCAATTACAAAGTAGTATTAAAAGGCATTTCATCAGGTGGGCGATCTAAACCAAAATATCTAAACTGTTGTAGGAGGATGAGCACAGAGATCATTGTATAAGTACACCCAATCCAAAAGTCACTTTTCTGTGAAGGAACTTTTTCAGACAGATGAAAGTTAAGGTGTTTTAAGTTCACCTTTTCCTTGTGCAGTGACCTAAGGTGAAGAATGAACACAATTCTAATTGTAGTCAAGACTGATGACTCTTTATTATTATTATTAAATTTTAACATGAAGGATTTGCCAAAAACCAGAGATCACATAGTAAAATCTGTGGCCTTGTGCCCTTGTGTCCTTGAGTAGACAGTCAATACTCAGGTCTCACTGCATGTGGTGTGCTTGGGTTGTTTAATTAGTTTTCACAGAGACCTTCAGGTTTGCAAGGTTTGTAGGTCTGGTGCCTACTTATGCACCAATTCACTGTGTTCCTGATACCTAGATTATACTTACTTCAGCATTTCTGGAAATTAATCCTAATCTTATACAATTCAGCTGGGACTCATGGCTCAAGTATTTTGCAAATTCTTCTTAAGAAGGCTCTTGCAGAAAAAAAGTTAGAAGAAGTTGAACTTTTCTTGCTGCACAGTATTTTATTACCACACAGGGGACTAGGGTGTGACACAAAGTCCAACAAAGTCAATAGAAGGTTTTGTGTCTGCTTTTTTCCCGCACCTATTTCACTGAATCTTGAATCAGCCCTTCCTCCACCTCCTCCCACCAAATATCACTCTGAAAACAAAATTATCTTTACAAATATAATTTTATATCTAAAGAAATTATGTTCATTCTTTTGTGTGGAAAGGTAGCAAATCCATATTAGTAAAATGGAAATATAAGTGTTAGTTTTCAGTGTTTGCTTTTGCCTTGTTGTTATTGTATGCTGCAAAAACACCTTATATGCTAACTCCTGCCTTCAGTGTCAAAAGCAGCTAAGATAATCTTTATATAGAAAAGGATGAAAAGCTCAGATAATCTTTATCTGGAAAAGTGTAAATAATTCTTACATGGCAGTATCTGAAAATGGAGCTAAATATGAATTGGAAGAAAGCTTTTAATTCTTTTTCATTTTGAAAATGTAAGGATAAAAATTTTCTTGCTTTAGATGAAATCTTCTGCCTATTGAAGTCAAAGGAAGTTTTGTCACTGATTTCAAGAGTGTAGGAATGTCACCCCTAATCTTGGCAGTGAGCAAACCAGTAGGCAGCTTCCTGTTAGCAGATTATGACATGATGACAGAATTTGAAATTCACTAAACATAGGGAATTGGATATATTTTTCTTGGAAAGGAAAACAGTTTTAGCTCTTTTTAAAAAAGACTCCACATCTAGAAATATCTTCTGCAGTCATCATCTACCCACGTTTAATATGTTTTGAATGTATGTGTTCAAATGACTTAGAAATAAAACTTTCTGTTATGCCTCAGAAAACATTTGGTTTGGGTTATAAAAATATATAAACTATAGATCCTTGCAGAAAGAATAAACTTTGGAGTCAGAGCACCAGAAATGTGCTTCCAAGGACTTGCACATGCCTTTGAGAAGAACCTCTCAATACTTGAGAGAGAAAGAAAACTATATGTAATTCAGTGATCACCAAATCTGAAATTCAAAGTAAATTGAACACTGTGCAAGGTTATCCCCCAAAGTAGTACTTTAGCCACCCTCTACAGCAATTCATTTAAAATATTACTTCTACAATTTCACAATGAAGGTATAAATAAGAAGAATGAAAAAAAAAATCCATTTCCAGAATTGCTTTTTTATGAAAGGCACCTGATTTCAGTAGATGCTAAATAATCACAATAATTATAATTCACTTTTTAAATATTTAGGGATAACTTTAGCCTCCTCTCTGAAGGAGTGTGAGTCAAACCTAGTCCTGAAACTGAATAACACATTCCAAAGATACTGAATATCGAATCTCTGTATTTCTAGTACTGCAGACTCTGTGCAATTAAGATGTGGACCAGGTCATCACTGTGCCATTTTCCACGCAGGACCAGGTGGTAGAGATGCTCCATGCGTTTATGATCTACTATTTTCAATCAAAGTGAAGAACACAAGACAACAGGTAGCTTGCATTCAGAGACACAGAGGAAAATAATGTGATGTTACAGGTCACTGTGCATGTTAACACTTGCAGCATCCCCACAATCTGGTGTTTTGTAGACTGTGAAAAAGGAGGACTCCTGGGGAAAGGTTGAAGGTGCATAATGGCAAAGTTCTGTATGTTTTTACAGAGAGCTTCACCTTGACTGGCAGAGCAATGTAGAAAGAGAGCATTACTGATGTGAAAGGTTCCTGAATGTGTGATGACAGATGGTGCCACGGATGGGTTGTCCAAGATGGCAGCGTGGCTGCAGTCTGTACACAGGGGAATTGTGTTGTGCTTGATGTCAGGGGAGTGGATGGGAACATGGGAGGAGAGGGGGAAGCCTGCTTACAGCCATAGGCATGGAGGAATGAGCAGGAAATGGGCTCCATCCAAATCAGGGAGAAGCATCTTGTGGTGAAAGGATGAAAGCTGGACTGGTAATTTTGGCTGTGTGGAAGTATTAGGAAGGTCAAAGCTTTGATGTTTTGTGTATCAAAATTTACAGAAAGCCTTGAGAGGCCTGGACTGAAGGTACTGGACAAGCTCAAGGGCCAAGCAACAGAACAGCCAGTGATGTTAACCACAGCGACTGAAAAAGCAGTAGCAAGGAGAGCTTAGAAGACAGATTAAGAGCTCTGGTGAGCCATCCTGAGCTTGAGCCGATGGCGAGACTTTTAGAGAGAAGCAGATTGAGCTTTGGGCTTGGACAGACTGGAGCAGACGGGTGGATTTGAGTCATCAGTGTGAGCAGTTGGACCTGTGTGTACAGACGACCTTCCCCGGAGAGGAGGTGCCCTCTCCAGTGGGAAGAGGGAAGCTGACCAAGGACAGAGCCCTCTGGAGCTCACAGAACGCTGGAGAAAAATGAGAATAATTTAATTATTCTCCTGCTCCAATATGCAATTTATTGATAAGAAAAGCTTTTAATAACTAATTTCAAACCATACAACCAAAACTTTTCAAGATATACATTCTGATGTAGTGTGGGGCTGGTACAGAAGCCCTATGGGATTTATTCAGTAAATAGTCACTTTTTTAGAAGAATTAGAAGTTTTTCAAGTTACAATATTACTGAAAATTAATGTCTTTCGTGAATTCTGTTATTTCCTTCTCTTGGAGAATTGTGCAGTAATTTCAATGATCCAATGTGTATTAGAACAAGTTAAACATTTTTCTTCACCTGGAAATTTTAATTCAATTTTTCAAACTTTTTTTTTTTAAGTTTTTTTATCCCTATGGTTTCAAATTCTGACAAAATATGAAGGAGGAGAAATTGAGAGAGGTTTCATGGAAATAAATTCCTCTTCTGAGTATTTTTATTAGATGTTTTCCCTTTGCATTCAGTCTAGGCAGAGAAGATATTTTTCAGTGCCTGGAACAGGTTCCTGAGTACAGCCAGAAAACATGGAGCAAATCAGAGAAATTGCAGAAATAAGTATGACACATTTCAGTAGAAAAAAAATCCACTAAAATTTTCTCACAAACTTCTCTCTAGTTCATTGTATCTAATTAATCTCATTTATTTTTGCCTCTTGGCAGGTCTCCTGTTCTAAACTCTGCACATGCCTGAGAGTCATCAAAATGCACAGGACAGGGCCAAGGTAAAACAAGGCCTCTGCCCTATAATTTCATAGACCAACTATTCCAAAGCACTGCTGAAATTACCCAGGTCAGAAGAGCCCTTTATGAATCTTGAGAAAAAAATTTAAACAAGCATTTGTACTAAATAACAGTGGTGTTATTTAGCTCCCCTTCTCCCCTGTCCTCTCATATGAAGTGGGATTGTGATGTCAATATTCTTCACCCATTTCTCATGTTTAGCTTCTGTAGAACCAACAGACAACTGCTACAGGTTATCTGATCCTTTACAAAAATTATTTAATTATCTACAGTTAAATATTCTAGAGGAAATAAAAGTACTTAGGAAAGAAACCTAAATGAGAGAAAAGCCAGAATTAAAGACTAGGACACATATTCTGCAAGAAGGGTCTTGCTTGCCTGCAAGACTTTCTTTGATCTCTAATTATGTTAGATGTTATGTTGTTGATGTTAGTGCTGTAAATAATCCCTCTGAATTCACTAATTAAATCTTTTAATATTATTCATTCCCTCCTACCAAAACTTACTTTAGTAATTAAAAACATCATGGTAATTTATTCTGACCGTATGACTATTTTGTCAGTTATTTATTTAAATAATTTTATTTTATTACAACCTCACAAAAAATTCATCCTCATCATTTAATTAAATGATGTATGTGAAAAGCCAAGAGGTCTTTGGAGTTAGGCTGTGTTTGTTCGCTTTATTTCTGCGCTTACTCTTGCGAACTGCAGGGTATTTACAAAGGTATAAAGGGTAACAGTTGTTACCACACCAAGTAAAACTTGCAAAATATCTCCGTTTGCTTCATGATAAGCATGTTATCTAAATCTTGTAAGCACTAAAGAGATCAGAGAAAGAAATGTACCTTTCTCTTGTGTAATGCTACCTGGATTTTCTTTTTGTCTCGTGGGAGACTGGCATGTTGCTGTAAACCAGCCTTCTTAATCACTTGTGCACTCACTGCCCTTTTACTGATACCACTCACATGGAGAAAGACACATTTCTACACAGCTCTTAGGATTTCTCTTTTACCAGAGCTAACTGAAGGTGGCTGCCTACTTAAGATCTTTGCTCACACTGGCAGCTCTGAGCTGGGGGATTTCAGCCAGAGACACATTGGAGCATCAGACAGACTTGCTCCAAGACTCAAACCTTCGGAAAAAGCACAGTAAATTTAGTAACCATGCCCCCACATCTACTAAAGAAACTGAATTTGTCTTCTAGTTTCAGGTTAATAAACCTAACAGCCTCATTTCCTGGAGAGTGCTGAAAATAAATTCAGACTCCTTGTTCCAGGGTGTGGAAAATTTGGCAAGCAGTGTTCTCCAAGGAAAATCACACAGAACAAGTCCCTTGGTTGGAAATCCAGGGCAGTCTTCCTTTTTCTTTTTGCAGAGCACAGACCTGAAATCATGGTTGTCTGAGTTAACCCTTTTTTATTCCCTGGAGGCAGCCTGATATACAAAATAGACACTGAGCCAACCACCAGCCTGGAGCAGGTGCCTTGTCTGCTGAGCCATCCACTTCCTACAGCCCACCATAGCCAGGGGAGGTCAACTCCCACTGATTTGCTCCTCTTAACTTCTCCATTTTAGGATTATTTGCTCACCAGTGAGGAGAGACACTCAGTGATAAGACAGACCATTACATCTGAGCCTGACTCTTCACAATCACATTAAAAGAATATTTATCTGTGTCTTCCCCACTGCCATTCAACTCCTCCAAACCCCCTCATAATCTGTCCCTGAATGGGCAAGATCAGGTTTGGAATGAAAGCAAGGCAATGAGGAGAGCCTTGATTGCCCAGCACCCTGGGAGTCTGCCTTAGAAACCACTCAACCAGCCCATGGCTCATAGCTGCCCTAGTCAAATTGTGGGATCATGGTTACAGGCAGGTCTTCCACAGAACCTCATGCTTCTGTCATTCCACAACATCCTCACCTTTCCTCAAGTTCATCTTCACCATATGTAAGCAGAAATCTTACATTACCTTATGCTGTGTTGATTAAACTACTTGAAGACCCTTCTGGAGCAACTCAGGGAGGACCCCATCTAGTCTAGGAAAATGGAATTCTGGAATGGCACCACTGGAGGACCATCAGCAGGTCTGTGGTCCAGCTTGCACCTACAAAGCAGGTGGTGAGTAACGAGCAGGACTGAACACATAACCATGTTTCTGGCCCATATACCTAAACCTTTCTGCTATCATCCAATTTAACTGTGAAGTGGAGACATCTTGCATTGTTTTGCTACAAATCTTGCAGAATCCAGCGCTGTCCAAAAAGTGGGCTCTGAAGGCTCATTTACCAGTATATACTATGCTGTCTGGTATGATAAAAAAATGCCCAATCCAATGAAGTCAGGTCCCCTCCTCCTTTCCCCTGCCCTTGCATACCTGCACACTCAGCACTTTCCTCACATAAAGCATGATCTGCCTCTGGGTTTGCTTATCACAGTCTCAAGAGTAACTACTATGCAAAGTTAAAATCTGTTGAGCACAAGGGCATTTGACCCTGACCACAACCTGCTGTTCCTTTAACAAACAATTAAGACATTCCATGTGTGACTAAATTTGAAAGCAAACCCAAGAATTAACCAGCTTGTTTTAAATAGGGATATAAATAAGAACCGGCCCAGCCATTGCCTAAGAGATAAGCCAAAACTTTGGGGTTCAATAAAAGTTCAGTCGCTTCTGAAGGCTGAATATTTATTTAGGGAACAGGGTCATATTTAGGAAAAGGGTCATTATTTAGGGATTCTAGGGAACACAATGTCCCCCTGAATCTCATTTCTGTTTGAGTAAGTTTCCTCTGAGTATGAATGAAGCTAAAGGAAAATAACAAAGCCAAATCCATTCTTTCCTAGCACAAAAAGTATTTCTGTAGGACTTCTAATACTGGTGTGAAGTAGCAACAAACAAAATAGTCACAAAGATATCTGCATAACTCTGCATTTATGTCTGTCTCATGGCTTGTGACAAGAGAATGTAGTAAAAAAAATCTGCATTTAAATCAGGTTTGTCATAGAAGCTTGGCTGGCACAACACAGATTAGCTTTTAAAAAGATGCTAACAAAAAATAGTAGAGTCTTAAAATTAGTGGCACCTTGCTTGATCAATTTCATTAGAATGGCAAATGCCATTTCTTACATGGAGTGGTGTATCAAATCCTTGAAAAGCTAATTGAAATACATCTAACTGTTAATATAGTTATGTGTTACATATGTGTTATATGTATCATATAACTTAGGAAAACCTAAAATAGTTTTCATGATCTATCTAGGTAAAACATTCTAGAATAAAACTGCATGTAGCGGAAGAATTTGAAAGTAGTATTTTAGCATGAAAATTTTCTCTGTGGCAGAAAAATAGATGTAAGAGAACTTTGGTTCTGCTTAATAGTGTGAAATTAGGAAAATCAGTAATTAAGTTATGAGATCATGGAAAGTGACTATATCCACACATTTTTCGAGGTAATGTGGAGTGCAGAGAGTTCGTTTTTCAGGATTTGTAGATGGAAGATTACACATTAACCACTGACCTAACTGATAACTCTATGGACAGAGTCCATTCTTCTATGTAACATGGCCTCACTTGTCCCATGCATGATGTTTTATGGGAGCTCTAAAACTTATGCTTGCACTGTTTCCTTGCAAATTGTTTTCCATGTAGGTCAAAAGAGTCTTTCCTAAAGGGTTCAGCAAAATATCTGAGGATTTTCATGTAGATAAAATGAAACCTTACATGAAAACTATTAGAAGGAAGACTTTTACTTCAGAATATGAAAGGGATCAATTATTCCTATTCCTGTTGAATTTGGAAGAGCATTGCTGTTTGTCTAAGAATTGCACACTACAGCCTATCACTGCAGTGTAAAACTTAAATGCTTGAAAATATTTAAGTACCTCACAAATATTGTGATTTCAAAGAGACTGGGTACATGAGCATCTTTGAAATCTTAGTAACTTCTACATAAAATCAAGGGCAGTAGCAAGGTCAAGGGGTTTTCGTGATACTTCTGACACTTCTTTTTGTGAGAGATTTTCTCTGAGTAGCAGAGAAATTGTTAATATATCTGAAGTTGCTGGTTTAATATTCTGTTTTAACAGCAGAGAAAGGTAAGGACATTGTTACAGCAATTAGTACAGCGTTAGGATTTGTTTTGAAAAGAAGGAAGTTTCCATGCAATATTTTAAAGAGATGTTTCATGGCAGTATCAGGGGTCAGATGAAAGTCAGAAGATCCATTTATTCTGTTAAACACAGGAAAATATATAAGCACAGCTACAAGTGAACTAAAATTGTGCAGCCATTATGGTAAGTTAACACTCAGATACAACACAGTGGTATCAATATTGAATTTTATCACCCTGTAGATCCTTTGTGATAGTTTTTTCTTTAAACCTTACATAAAGAAAGTGAACACATACCATTCATTTACTAGTACATATTTTTCTGTATGCATTTATAGCATTTACAAAACAATAATTCTCAACCACATAATTTTTTATGGCTCTTTTTTCACAGACATGCTACAAAAGTGTTTCAGTCACCATGATGTGGAGGTTTTCTATTATTGGTAAAAAGAAATTATAGGTATTTTGATGAAATCAAAAGGCTTCAGAGCATTTCAATGTCCATATTTCCAAGATGAAAGTTGTACTGAATATTTTGACTCACCCATTTGCTCCCATTTCACCATCCTAATCCATTTTCATTGCGTGGCACATTTTATTAATCATACATTTAATATGCGCCTACTATTTCAAATCTACTAACTAATACTATGATATTTCAGGATTTTCATCAGGATTTTTTTTCATCAGGATTTCAGCAGGATTTTCATCAGGATTTTCAAAACAAATCAGCGCCAATAATTTGATTGCTTTACCCCAATTTTCCGCTTTCCAAGAAATTTCAAATTAACAGCTTTTCCACCATAAAAAAACTGAATATCAAAACGTAAAGAAAAACTTGTCTTAAAAAAAGTTTTCTTTTAAAAACTTGCAATGGTAATTTTCATTTGGAGTAATTTAAAAATGCATTTTTTTCTCTGTAACCTACAACAAATAGATTAAGTTGTTTATTGCCACAGCTGTGGCAATAATTGCTTTTTTGAAAGGCTTCAAACCCAAAAAGTTTTAGAATGTTTTAATTAACTTCAGAGAAATCATAGATTTTTGATTTCCTGGAAACTCATGTTAAAAGGCAGATGGTACTTTCTTGTTTGATTTATGCCTCTTTTGAGGAGCTTCTTAAAGATCAGAAAGTTTAGAGGTCAATGAGATGATCTGACCCTTAGTAAGTGAACCCCTAATTATTCCAAAAGACTGAGGCACAGGGGATCTGGGATCTTCATTATTCTCCAAAATGCAGTGTTTCCACTGAGCTTTGTTGAGAGATCCCTTTCCTCAATCAGCTCTTTGCCTGCCCAGCAATTCTATACTTTACATTCTTGTTTTGCAGATAACATGAAATCTGTCAAATGAGATATATACTTGATCTTTCTTATCATATTGTTTTACCACAAATGATGCAATGCATGGTATACAATTCTAAAATAGCACCAGAAACGATTATATTCTGCTTCCAAAAGTGAGGCTGTCTGAAGTCCACAGGTGCTGGCAATGTCTTTCGAAAACCTTCAGGAGCTTGATCCAAAGCCAGCTCAAGCTAATGAGACATTTTCCACTGACTTAAAAATGTCAGAGTGCAATACGTGTTATGAGTTACAATGAAATAGCTGCATTTTACTTTCAGGCTTTTTAGGGTGTTGTGGTGGGGAGTATTTTTAAACAATCAGTTTAAGGCTAGTTCCAAAGTCCACTGGACTCAGAAGTCTGAATCAAGCTGAAAATTCTGTTCTGTGAGTATTAATATTTCACTAAGGCAAAATTCAGCTCATAAATGCACCCATCACTTACCCAGCTGACTAGATCCTTCCTCATCTGCTTCACCCTTCTATTGAATATAAGTTGACTGGTGCCAATGTTTGCAAAGAAACACCCTTGTACTGGGGCAATTTATTCATTGTTAGATTTAGTGACCTGTGCTTCTAAGCTGTAATGATAAATGATACAATAATGCGAATATTTCAGGCTCTAGACCCCATTTTTTTTGGTTCTTTTATGAACAAAATGACAAAGTATTTTTTCACCCATACTCTGAGACATGCCCATTTTTAAAGGAATTTTATATAACACACATGAACTCAGTTAAAATGAATGAGAACTGAGGAATTAATTCAGTAAAAATAGTGACTGGCCAGCAGTGAGCTCCACTTAGGAGTTCTGCGTGACTTAAATATGATATTTTACTTCTTCACCACTATGCACCTCAGTGAAATGGGTTAGGCTTATTATAAAGAAACAGCCAGATTTTTGTCTTTCACCTGTTTTTTACTGCAGGTTCCTGTCTTTTAACTTTGATTTGTATAGCTGCACTGTCTGCTGTGTGCTGGTGTCCCCACAGGACCCTTTGTTTCCTACCTTTGAAAACATTCAAAACAAACAAGACCCTTTCTCTTCCCATAGACAGTACACATAATATTAATGGTTATCTACCTGTGATAAGCAGAGCAGTATCATTTTACATGACTTGAAAGAGTCATCCATATCATCAAGCACAATTAACTTGTCTTACTCTCACAAAATGGGCTGGGGGAAGCAACTAAGAGGCCATACTTCTTCACATGCCTGGAAAACAGTTCCAGGACAAGGAGACACCCAAAAGACACAAAAAGATCCTGAACAACAACCACAACAGGCTTTCTATTGAGAAAAGAAGCTGTATTGCACCTTTTTGATGTGATACTCTCTATTTGTGGTGCCAGTGTCTGTATTTACTGAGGTGAACAGTTTCATACAAGTTTGAACAAGCCGAGCTGCAGAATTTAACTTCCTGTGTATCCCACTTTTAAAGAAAGCAAACTCTTTGAAATATTTCTGGAAAATGGAGTGAAAGTTATTTTGAGGCTATATCCAGACTTCAATTAAAAGTGTTCTGAAATGTCACAGAACTTGCACTGTTTCTCTATTCAGGTTTTGATTTGCAGCCTACCTAGATCAGAAGAGCAAACTAAGAATGGTAACTAAGAATGGAGTGGTAATTCCAGCTCTCTGAAGGAGGCTTTCACACCCTACAGTACCTTTCAATTCTCAAAACTAATGTGAAACAAAGATTTTGCTTAGAGGAGAAAATGCTCAAGTAACCACTGTGTGGAGAACAATGTTTGTAATTCAGCATGTGAGCATATCCCCTCTGAGTCAGCTCTGAATCAGTGTCCCAGCTGATGTTTAGGGTAGTGCCATACTGTTTAATTCAGATGTAATGATGTTGACCACTTGGGCTGTGGAGAATGGCATAGCAGTTGTCACAATAACACAGCTATTAAATGCGTGACGTGACCAAATGCCATATCAAAGTACTGTTCTAGCCACATACATTATTCCTGCAATTAAATTAAATGCATTTCACTTCCTGTCTTAAATAACTGGGTAGTACTGCTGCAACAAGGTGCTGACTTTCAACAGAAGAATGGTTGGCTGTCAATAGCACATCCTTTATCCTTTAGAGTTTTTTTCCTACAATGCTTTAGGATCCTTTAGGAGAAAGTGACCTGGTTAATCCAAATTGTTTCTTTTTTAATAAAATCACAAGTTTGAATCTGCCATTTTATTTTTACTACTAATGAAAAAAAATCTTTACAATGCCAGTCATGTTGTCTTTTCTCCATTTAATATGCCTGTATAGGGAGAGATGGTCAGAATAATGCTAGCCTTCCTTGCTCAGATGAAATTTAAAATAGAGAAGTAATTGAACAATGCCTATTTCCCATGTTTTTATTTTTAAAAATCAGTAGATTAATTTTTTCAGCAGAAAAAAAAGTCTTGAAAAAAAGCAACAATATTCCCAAATAATTCTTGTCAATTTAAAATTATTCTGTGAATCACTTCTACGTGCGTTTTCACCTTGACAAGAAAAGGAAAGTTGGAAATGTTTCAGACATCCATTTTTATTTCTTTGACAATGATTAAAGCTAAACTGGTATGTTTTGGTAAAGAAATCGCCTTTTACCCTGTAGAGTCAAATTTTTTGCGAGCCCTGTGCTGGGCGAGCGCAGCCTGCATGAAAGCCGGGAGATGCCCAAGGTTTGGGACGGGCTGGAAGGAGAGAACGGAGTCCCCGGCAGGCAGCGAGGGCTGGGCATGGAGGGGCTCTGAGTCCCCGGCAGGCAGCGAGGGCTGGGCATGGAGGGGTTCTGAGCCCCCGGCAGGCAGCGAGGGCTGAGCTTGGAGCAGCTCTGTGTCCCCGGCAGGCAGCGAGGGCTGGGCACGGAGCAGCTCTGTGTCCCCGGCAGGCAGCGAGGGCTGGGCACGGAGCAGCTCTGTGTCCCCGGCAGGCAGCGAGGGCTGGGCACGGAGCAGCTCTGTCGGTGCTGCTGTAACACGAAGGTCGGGAAAGGTCAATGGCCGCGCTCTGCAGTCGGCTCTCTGCCTATCTGTGCCATCTCTTGAAATAACAGCGACTTCCAGGACTCCTTTTTCCCTCTCGGGCCCCGGCATCCCTTCCCTCCCCGGTCCTTCTCTGGCACACATCCTTCAGCGCCACTCTCTTTTCTTCCTTGAGCTTTTCCTGTTGTCATCACCAAGACCTCTATGTCCTTTATTGTACTGTGTCCTCTCAGGCTCAAAGGCTATCTCTGGCACTGGAGATAAAGTCTCCACTAAGAAGGGTGGAGATTTAATTTAGACAAAAAAACACCATAAAGGGTTAAGGAAAAGAAACATGCTGGTGCCCTGTTTTGGGAAGGAATCCACTCTCTCTGTTATTTACTCACATAGGTAAAATCAAAAATTGCTCTTAATTATCTACTCTCTCTTTATGATACCCAAACTTTGTGAATTTCCTGAAAAATCTATTTATGATCTGTACCCTTGAAAACTTGGAAGCAGTTCATTGCAGAAAAGCTTCCATATTACTCTGCCAAGTGGATTACCAAAATAGACCTGCATTGTTATTTTTGAGTATTCATGACCCTTCATTCATTTGTTTGTTTTAAGGGGATTTTTTTGATTGAAGCTGTTTTGCCTTGGTAACAATGAAAGTTGAAAAGGATGTTTTAAGCAATAAAGAAGTAATTGTTTAAGTTTGCAGTGCAAATTTTTTTCAGAGGGATCTGTGTATTTGAAAGAAGGAGATTGCTTCTGTAACACGCTATGTTATGTGGTAGACCAGGTACTAAGAAACTTTACTAACCTGAAACAGAAACTTTGGTTTCAGTACTTTACTTTGGTAGAAAAGTAATTTCCAATGTACTTTTAGGTCATAAAGTCTTGATGAAATTTTCTTCTGAAATGAAGAAATCATCCTTGCTGCAATAGCTGTGCTTGGGTCTAAGGAGCCACCTGTGTCTCCTTTTCCCACGTGCTTCTCACAGATGTGCCAGCAGTGGGTCTTTTGCTGCAGGCAGTGTTTGTCACTAGCAGGGCCTCCTAAACACCTGCTCAGGTGGGCACCAGCCTGGTGACTGGCAGGGGAGGGGGAACCAGGCTTTGCTGTTCACAGACACCAATCCTGTGTGAATTAAATAGCTGTCTGCAGAGATACATTGGTGAGTAGCTGAGTCCCTTCTCTCGATGGTACACATAGCAGAGAAAGCACCCTGTGCACTGTCACACCACAGCACTGATGGCACTGAGGAGTAATAGCAACCTCTTCTCTTCCTTGCATTGCTAAATTGTTTTGCTGCAATACAGCATAAACACAAGGAAAAATCTGCGGCATCCAAATCATGTTCCTACCTGAAGAATGTTTCACATTAGAAAAAAAGCAAGCAAACAAAGTGAAAATTCTTAACCTAATAGAAATATGATGAGCACTGCACAGAATTTAGCAGACTTTGTAATTAACTGTTCCCCAGTGCCTGCTGAAATATTTGACCAGACACTCCAAGGGAAGTCAGTTATGATTAAGTAAAAAAGAGAGTAGGGCTTATTTAAAAGGAAGGCATTTGTAGCAAAATACCTTAAAAATGTTCCTAGGACAGACGGATAATCTCTAAAAACATTCATGCACTTTGCAGCAATGCTGTACCTGGTTTCAAAAAGACATCTCAGCTTGTACAGACAGAGGAATCAAAATAAACTCTGATTGCTGAAGCTATGTTACAATTGAGGAGCATCCTTATATCCACTCTGCTGAAGATAAAAACTCTTCCTCACCACAGAGTACCTGCAGCCTTTCAGGACCAGGCATTGAAGTAGTGCTCTGAACACATATATAAGCTTATTTGTAAATAATTCTGTACACATACATGTTGCCTTCTCAAAAATCATGGTACCTACTTGTCAGTGATTTGTCTGCATTGCTGCTCTTTAATTTACTTTTGAAGCTCCTAACACCCAAGGCAGATCTGAGCTCAAGAATTACAGGCATGGTGTGTTCTTCCTGAAAGTTTCACTAGGAGATCTCTGAAAGGAAATTGTCGATTTTCACACAGAGAAAAAATATTCCTGTCTTAACAAATGCATAGATGTCTGACTATACCATTGTAAAATGCCATTAGATAAACACCCCTCTCCTAAATATGGTGGAAGATTATGCCATTTGCAAGAACACCTACTGAAAAACAGTATTTTATGTCCAGAAAGAACTACTTTTTCAAATGGTAATTTCTTAAAATTATGTATTATTCCATAACTCCAGTGAATAGACATACTTACAGGAATATGCATGCATTTCTGTACCCCAAATCCTGTGTTTATCTTCTAAACGTGATGACTAAGACATTGTTGTCTCCAATGAAGATAAGTGGTAGGATTTCAGGTCAATAAATTAAACTAATATTTCACTGGAGGAAGTCCAAATCTTTACAACTCTTCCACTTTTCTTTTACACTATTTCTACCAGAATAGTCCATTTATTTGACAGATAAAATCATAGTAAAGAGTGATTGATTTGACATAAAGTCATGCTAAAAAATGTGTAAGTGAATTGTAGAAGTACTTAATGGCTTTGTGGCCATAGTGAATTATTCTCTTGGCTTTGATAGCTTGATTTAGACTGCAACCTAGAAATATTGTTATAAGTCCAGCTCATCCTACATTGCATCACAGCTGCCACTTTTCTGTCATCTCTTTCCAGTGAAGAGTTTCCATCTAATCTCAGTAAATGATGACTTAGCTTTGCTTATCTATGTCCTTCTGCTGGGGTACAGCAATGTGATGTACACAGGATTTTGAAGCATCAGATGGCATGGGACACTACAGCATATAAATTATCTAAAGCTATTGGAAAACTTTTCTTTTTTAGTTTCTACAAACCATTACATGCACAAACCAAGAGATTACCATGTCATGTAAAAACCATGAGCAGCCAAACCCTTTCCCTGCTCTAATGAAACTAAGTGTAGTAAGGATGATGGTCTTTGAGGAAGACAAATGATCCCTGAGTGAACTCCTGTCTAAAGAGTTCCACCAACTTCCCTTCCAAGGGCCTAGCACCTTGGGGCCCATTTTTTGGACTTGCTTGCCTTACCTAATCATATTTGGAACAAATATTAGAATGTATTTTTCAACCATTGAAACAACAGGTTCTGAAATAGCTGCCAGGGTTGATGGAGAAAGAATGCAAAATTACTTCTAAGATAAATTTATCAATGGGATTAAACAGCAAGAGATTATGATGATGATGATCTCCAAGCATGGACACTAATATTTAAGCCATTAGGCTTTGTTAGTTTCATGTCTGGACCTTCTAATCAGCACTAAAATAAATGTGATTTCTGTTCATGAAATGAATTGTTTCACATTAAGGCTTTACTTTTCTGCTGGCCATTAGCAGAGACCAAAGATTTTTTTTTCTCTTGATATCAAATTTGACTCCTAATTTATTTTGTGCTTGAAGATAATTTCTTCCTGCTCCTTTCTTACTGTAAGAAAGAATATCACATAGGATGTGCTGGGGGTCCTATCTGCTCTCTTGGCTGCATAAAGTAACCAATAGATTTAGGATCAGGAACACATTTTCCCTCATGCCCAATTGATGAGGCTCATAGGTGTATGGAGAGAGTGAGGGCTTCTCTATAGAGGCACATGTAAATAAATTCCTGCAGCCCTGTGAGCAAAGCAAACAGTAAATATAAAGAGGACATTGCCAGTGATCTTGATTTTCCTTGTTCCCTTCCTGTGGCACTACACTGTCCTGCAAGGATCTTGACAAATCTTTTTTCTGTGGCATGCTGGGAATTTTATGGCTTGTGGTAGATGGAGACATATGGAATACATGTGCTTGGCATGCTTTTAGGACTTTTGCCTGGACCCCAGTCTGTGTGATAGTCTTAGATTCCACAGTATGTTAAAAAGAAAAAAGTCCCACATTCTGTAAGCAGAAAATCCGAACAATCCATTGTGTGCCTCTCCTCTTGGAGGAGAAGAGGACAAGAAAACATTTTGTGCATATGTGATGAACACTACCTATGCTACTTAATGCATTAATGACAATTATTTGCAAACTTCTGGTGATTGAGCTGTAAGTCTCTAAAGCACAGACTAGAATAAAGTATGGGAAAGTAGCACAAAGAAACAGAGATTTCACTGTAGAACACCTTAAGTATTTTTAGCATGCTAAGCATAAATTTCCTTCAATTACATAGATAGAGGGACTCAAAGGTAAATGTAATTGTTAATATTCCCAGAATGTGTATCTAAATTATGTTATTTATTGACCATTTGTACTATGAGTAAGTGTACTTAAAGACACTTTAGTGTAAAGTGTTACTGTCTGCTAAAGTTCTCTTCACTAAATGTTTGTAGAGTCCTGAGTGGTTTGCAAGTCAATTAAACCACTGATAGAGCAGAAATAAACACTTCCTATTGAGAAATGTCACATCGGTCTTTCTGCTTCATTTCACTGTGTCATTTAATGCACTGAATGGCATTCAAGTGACACAGCACCAGCTATGATATCATGGCATGAGCTGTATAACGTGCTGAGCCACGTGCAGATGGATAAACAGTACTCTAGTTGTACCAACTGGCACAGAGACTAGAGACAAGCTGTCATGTATTTTTTCTTAGGGCACGCTAACCTGCAACTGGAGTTTTGATAAATGGATTTTCTTCCCTGCGTTACTCTCTAAGGAGCAGCATGCAGGCATGTGCAATTTAACACCTGCTAGCTCTCCCTTCCTTGAAAATTAAGAAGTCTGGCAACCAGTGTTGTCAGGATCTTTTTAGGATTGGGTTTCCTCTTGCTTTCTACAAATGAGAATGTCAACAAACACTGTCACTGTGTTCTACCTGATACATCATTCACATTGTTCATGTTAATAGATAAGGCACTGGAGTTTCAGGAGTGCAACTTTTTAGTGCTTACAATTTTTTAAACAGATGAAGTACCTACCTATAATAAACTATCATTATGAAGAGCTTAAAAGGTCCTGATTTCTTCAGAGCTATGTAGTTACAAGGAAGGTAAAAGCAATCTTGGTGAGCAGAGAAACCATATGTCCCTATTTTATTATAAGGCCTCATGAATTCAGTTTTAAAATACTTGAAAGCTTCCAGATTTTTATTGCATTGCTTAGATGTCTGATATGGTGGATAGCATGTTGTTTAATAACAGCAAAATATATATCAGAGTTGACTTAGAATTCATTGTTATATTGAGTACTATGTTTCATTCAAATCTAAATTGCAGAGGAAGTACACAGTAGTATTTAGAAATATTTGGTGAGATAAACACAGAAAAAAGAGAAGATAGCTCAATGCACTTGGGAGCCATTAGATTTGTTCTTGTACCAAATTAACGTTGGTGTCATATGATTCATATTTTATGATAAACTAATGTAGCACCCTGAAATAGAAATAAACAAGGCTCCATTTCTCAGAAATGTGCTTGCATTGCTGTTGAATCAGAGCTTGGCATCAATACCAGTGGAACACATGAAATAAATGTCTTTTTTTTCTCCTACAGGAATATTTTTGGAGCTGTGTTTTGAAAATACTGAAGTGCTTGTATCTGCAGAAAACCAAAGTGAGCTAGGTAGCCAAGATAACCAGGAATGAAACTTGCTGCATTTCCTAATCAGAGCAGTGACACAATATTTTCTCTGCTCCTCTTGCCAGCTAACTCAACCTCCTTCCCACTGCCCCTGAACCATGCTTCCAGCACAGGGTGTGTCACATGGAAGAGAGACCTGTCCCTCTTTTCCATCCGTGCCTTTGCTCACAGAGTATATCTCAATTTGACCTTGATTATTTTTATACATTCCTGGCCCTTTTTTTGCAATGCATTTTGAAAACAAAATTAGAAATTAAATTGGAATCAGGAAAATGGGATTGAAAATACTTGGAGACTTCACATTTTTGTTTTCGGAAAGCAAAAAGACATGAAATTATAAAAGTAGAAATATGCATAGAAAACCAGAGTCAGGGTTTGTGTATATTTCTTGTCACCCTACTGTATACAAAAGGAAAGTCATTAAGGTTACGAGTCATGAGAGTTCTTCTTGATGGTAAAATTGCTTTGTCAACAAAAGGGCTAAGTATGTTAATGTATCATGTTTCATCTCCTGCTCTTGCTGTCTATATATTATATGCTTGCTCGTTTGAGTATAATAAACCCCTAAAATTTACAGCTTCTTCTAGGATTTTTATGTGAAGTTAACTGAAAACAGATTTTACTCAGGGAAAGAAAACAAAACCCACTACAATATTTGCAACTGAAATGCTTCTGCTTTGGAATCAGTTCTCTGAACAGAGAAAGTTCTCAGTGAACCACTGCTTCTAGGCCTCTGTGCTGTGGGACCCTGTACACAAGGCTCTTAGGCAGATGGGAACACCTCCTCTCACCTGTGTGTGTCCTCCTCAGGGGAGCACAGCATCAGGGGTTTGCTCATTTGCTCTCCTTTTGGACCTTTAGCTTGACCTGTCATTGCTCATCTCCAGTGGGAAGGGTGAAGGTTTATCTGTCCCAGAAAAACCGATTTGGTGGTTACAGGGTTCTTCTGGGATGTGGGATTTTTGGAGTCAAATTCTCTGAGGCTGAAGATATTATCCAGATTTCCTGCCTCCTGGATGAAGGGACTGTGGTATCATGCACAGTGTAAGCACAAGTACTTCTTCATTCAAGCTTAAGGAAAAAGAGGCCATAACATTTCTTCCCTGAGCACAGAAAATCATTTGAAGCTCTGAAGCTGTTTCAAAAGGGTGTCATACACAAGCAAGAGAAAAATACTATTGGCACCTCTTTTTTTCAGTGATCATTGTAGTTTGTTTAGAAATTCTTATCATGCTGAGTAGAGCACTCAGACAGGAATTTTTGGGTGCTTATTTCTCTCCAGTCAGCCTGCTAGATACCTCACCCAGAAATCCCTCTCCACAGCCAGATGTTCCAGCCTGTAGTGTGGGTTATTAAAAGAGGCTGAAATTCCTTCTGGTGCCTTGGCCTCACAAGGTTCTTCGTAAGTAATAGACACTCAGCATTGGTGTGAGCCATCTGCTTCAGTGCATTCTCATTCTGTCATGGACAACATGTGCCATCAAGTGCTGAAGGTCACCACAAGGTCACCTAGAAGGATATGGATGATTCCAGGTATGGATGCAACTGGACACAGAGCTCTTGCAAGAAAAAAACCTCAGATCTGCAGTAACCAGAATCCAACCCAAAGCCTGTAGGAGTCAAAACAGATATTGCTATCTTTAGTGTAAAGCAGCCACTCCATTAGCTGCAGGAAAAATTTCTTCAGCACAGGCTTGCTATGCAAAAGCAACATTAAGCCACTTCACAGTTAAAACTTTAGAACAGACTAACATGAAGATTATTGGGAAATTAAAAGAAAATATTTTAAATTGACTACACTACATTAGAGGTAAGAATACATCTTAAAGGAAATTTTCAGAGAGCCCAGATAAAATATTAAATATTATAACATTTTAAAATAGGCAGCATCTTCCAAGAATTTCACCAGGTGCCTGGATTTTTTTTGTCCTGGGGAAAAGGAGAGTGTGAAATAAAACCAGAGCATATTGATAAATCTGTAGTTATAATGCTGCAGCAAGCAAGTCTTTGGGCATCATCTCGAACTGTAGCTACTGAGACCAGATGGATTGCCCCACAGAATGTGTGACAGAAGACAGCAACACACGAGGTGAGCATCCCTTTCATACCTTAAATCCTGCCCATCTTAACTTTCTAAACTGCCACAGTGGTCATGTCACAGCTTAAAATATATCTTTCCTGGTTCCTTATGTTTGCTACCCTGAGAGTTACTCTTGAGGCTAGTGGAAGGCAGGAAGTTAGGTGCTGTTATTTTTTTCCATGTGTATGTAAAGCTTAATAGACTAAACTAGGAGGGTCAACAATAGACAAAATTAAAACAGTTCTAAAAATGAACTAGACAAGAGGAAACAATTATGGGGCTGCTATTTGGAGGAAACAAGCACTGGGTGGTTCAGTCACTAACACAATGAAGGAGACAGCCCACGATGGTGCTTCTAAACCCTTCCTGGTCTGATATTCCCAAACTGTGCAGTGTTGTTTAGTTGCCTGGAACACTGCCACAGACACATCCTGATAGGTCAGGAGCAATCCTAGCCAATTGCTGTGAGAAATAGGAAGCAGGCAAAGAGGGCAGCAGTAAGTGACATCTGCTCCTTTGAGGAACAGCGAGCACTTTCCTCTCTCTGGGTTGTCTGAGGCAACGCCTTTGGTCAAAAAATAACTCCAGGAGGTATCATAGATTTCAGAATACATTGTCAGATAACATTTACAGTTGCCCAGGTCTGCTTGTAGGATGTCAAAGAGCTTGGCAGTATTCTTGCTGCCAGAACCCCAAATCACTAAAGCAATATTAATCCGTGGGAATCAAAAGAGATGTGACCTTAAGCCAAATGCACTGACTGGGAACTTAGAAGACTTGTCCTGGTTTTTGTGTTGATACAGAATTACACTGACTACATCCTTAGAATGCTCAGCTTTCCACCTGTGACCAGAATTCTTACTTTCTCCTTGTCCTTTAAATGATACATTCAGCTGCAAGATGTTTGTGGCAGGCACTGTCTCACATTGGGTGTCAATACTCCACATGGCACAGCAGTGCTGAGTTTCACACTGCCCTAACAATAAGAGAGAGAAAGAGACTCTTACATCCATCTGCCTTACTGCTAATTAATGAGCTTACCTATCAAACCCTAGATCTGTAAAATAATCAGTTTCATTTTTAGTGGCAGACTTTTGCCAAGTTCTCTGATGTCTAATTGAAAGTTAATGATTAAAAAACAAAGTCTTTGTTGAACACAGAGGAATGTCAGAAAGGGAAAGTGCTAAGAGCCCAACACATATATTACCCAAATACCCATTGATAAGTGGGACAAAGATAATAAAGAGTTTCTCTAGTACAATTTTTTTTGTGCCTCCTAAAATGTTTTTAGTAGGTGAAGGTAATCTAAAAATTTTCATTCAAAAGGCTAAATAAAAAAACAGTGAAGTGCTTTCAAATCTCTGCTCTGGAGAATGCATGGAAGACATCATGCACAGATTTCTTGTCTGTCAGGTTTTATGACATGAGGTGAGAGTGGTGGTTTTTTTTTTAATCCAGAAAACAATGCAGACCACAACTATATCATCAGAAATTTACCACATGGTTATTCTTTTTTTTTTTTTCTGCAAACATTTTAATTGCAGCTGCAAGAGACTGGAAAATCTTGCCTGATAAGCTTGCTTTTCTGCTTTGAAAATACAATGGAAAGCTCCGATGCACACACAAAAGCTCATTAAATTAAATGCTAGGGATTATCTCTGAAGGTAAGGGAATATAGAAGGCAGGTGGAGATAATGAAAGCAGGACATTATCCCATTAACATTTGTTCTGTTACTGCACCCACTTTGCTGTCAGTTCTCATTAGCATCCAACCAGAAAGCTACAAACTAGCTGGTAACTCCAGCACCTCTGCATACCGGCCACTCCTGCAGAGTGAGGAAAGGTGCTGATGGCTGCAGGTCAGTCAGGGCACTCACATGCCAGGGAAAAGTGCAGGCTGCAGGTGAGACTGCAGAGAGGTGCCTGATTCACCCTTCTCAGCACAGCCAAGTGCAGTCAGTGATGCAAGAGCTCTGCTGGGTCCCACCAGAGAAGTGTATGCCCTTTCAGTGTTCCATTGCCTCACAGAACCCATGCAGCTGTGAATGGTACTCCTTTTACTGGAAAGTGATTCAGCGTGATGCACTTGCCCCAGAGCACACTCAGCACCCACAGACCCCTCTCCAACACCTAGGAACTCAATGTACTCTTTAAACACAGGCTGGCAACAAGGGTGGCGCAGGGCTCTGCTGGCCCTGGGGCAGCTCAGGGGAAGGAGGCAGCAGAGTGAGGATCCTCTCGTCACTCCCGGGCTGCCAGGGGGGACCTGGCAGGGTCTGCAGCCCCGTTCCTCGCTGCGCGGCTCTTCCAGAACAGAAAAGCCAAAGGGGAAGACGACAATAGGACAGCTCTGCTGGCTCTGCTGTGTCCCTGGCTCTGCCCTCTGGAGTTCCCCTGAAACAGGAGAAAGGCATTTGCCTGCATTCCAAGGGTTTGTCTGTTTATTTGTTTGTTTTCCGGAGAATCACAGTCATGGCAGTGGGAAAGCAAGAGCCACTGGGAGCTGGTTCTTTGGGCTTGCTCAGGAGACTGATTTAGAGCTTTCCTTTCCCAGAATTTGAAACCATTTCTGCAAGCACAGATTGACCTTGTCTGTTCATCCGATTAAGCATAGACTTTCATTCCTCCTGCAGAAGATGAGGTAGAAGATACAGAGTAAAAAAGCATCCATGGAGGAGTCCTTATGATGCCCCCAAACTGGTAGCAATTATTACATGACAGTAGAATTTGCAGAAATGGGGACACTGTAGTTAGCTGGCAGTCAATTCATTGCTAGTCCAGCTCATTGCCAATTCATTGCCAGTCCAGGTAATCCATTTTCAGTCAGTGCCCTCACTATTTTTACCTGCTTATTCCTTCCTATTCTTTCCCTTGCCTTTGGAGTTTTTCCTGTGATTTCACTCCCTTCCTTGTCTTTCTGTGTAACTAATCTCTTCCTAATTAAACCCTATCCCAAGAACCAGACTCCCAAATCCATTAATCATTTCTCTCCCTGGTTTTATGTTTTAGTTTTCCCTTACCCCATCTCTAGTTTGTTTACGTACACTAAAAACTCTAATCTGATGAGGTGGGGAAAGCCCATTATTCCCTGTTTCTATTCTAAATCTCTTTTGCCTCTCTTCTTTCTCCCTCTCACCCTCTAACTGCCCCTAAGCCTCCAAGTCTTAAAAACATAAATACAATTGCATTTGGCTTTGGAGCACATATCAGCCCCATACAAAAAGATGCCATACACAGGATACCTATAGGCTATGCTTCATTTTTTAAACTGTTTTCCTTCCTCTTTTCTTCTCCTGTTTTCATTATCTCTCTGTTTTTGTTTGTCTTCTCTGCCCCATTTTTCATCCAGGACCTCTCTCTGCTTCACCCCACCCTTGCAGCCTCACCTCAGAGGAATGCAAACCAAATAACCATTCAAGACTGGTGAACTTTAAAACCCATGACATTCAAGTGGGTTGGAAATGAGACAAAACAATTTCACCCATCCCTTGTTTAGGACCCTGATGAACAGCTTGCTGTAGCCTCCTGGGTTAGTGTGCAGAAGGATGTGCTGCTGCATGTCTCCCTTTCATAAGGGAAACACTGGAATGTGGCTGGGTACCAAAAAGCCTGTTGCAACATGGTTTGTTAGAAGGACACCCTGGATTCCCCACACACATCTCATGCACAGAGTTTTTCAGCTCACCTTCTTTGATAGTGAGCACATGGAAATGGCAGGATGAGTCTTGTTGATTGCTTAAGTGGAGTAATTTTTTAGGGTAATGAATAGACTAGTTGGCAAATCTGTTTGGCCCAAGTTGAAAATCTAACCCAAACAACCAAATAGAGCTTTGTTTTCTTGAGTGAGAAAACAAAATTAAAAGGGCTCCCCAGTTTTCATTCTCTTGCTTTTATTATAAACAATTTCTTAAGGCTGCCCAAGAAAGTCACGTGCCATCCCTTCATTGTCGTCAAAAATCACATCCAAGCTGAGTCCAAAATGTATTTTATTTAGTTAGAAAGTAGTTTAAACAGTGTCAGTGTGAGCAAAGCTAGGGTGCTGGAGCCTGGGACATCAGGAGGAGATACTTTCCCCTGTGCCCCCAGTGTGTCAGGGATGCAGGCAGCAGCCAGAGTCCCTCAATGTGGGGGCTCCCAGACAGTGGGGGGTCCCCAGAGCAGAGGGGTCCCTGCCCATGGCACAGCAAGGGGACAGGGGCTCAGGCACAGGTGCCAGAAGGGCCAGTGCTGTGCCACTGCACACAGGAGCAGCAAAAGCCCATCCCAGCCCATTGTTTACTCAGCTCTCTCCCTTCCCTCTCCTCACACACAAAACCAGGCTTGCAATTATGACAGTAACAAAGCTGGAATTGAATTTGTTTTCTGGAAAACCTTTAATATCAGTTCTGGTTTTGGCTCTTATAGGATGAAGCTGTTCTTTTTACAGAAAGGAGCGGAGATACTTTCTTGAAAATGAGCAAACAAAGTGAAAATATAATATTGTAAACTACAGGAAAATGCTTGAATCCAGATTCAAGCAATAACAGATCTTTAAGGGACATAAATCTAATTTTCCATGCAATTAGTTTCAAATCATGATAAGTGACAGATGCTTTCATTTATTTGGCTGAATTGTGACCGCATTTTTTTTTCTATAGCCATCCAAGCCTGATCCAAAATCTACTAATGCCAGTGGAAGACTCCCATTGTCCTGAAATGGGCTTTGGATCAGGCCCTAATTAGTCTAGGAAAAACCAATAAATTCAAATACTTGAATTGTTTTATATTGAACCTCAAACCATACCTTGTTTTCATTCTATGTTTACTAGAAAAGCTATGAATAACTTAGATCCCTTCATTTAGGAAAATTTAACTGAATTAGTTTCTATGAAAAACCCCCAGCAAGTTAAAAAACTGCACTGGAAACACTATACCTACATCATGTTAAGAAAAAATAGGAAAAGCATACAGTTTTTCAATAGAATCAATGGACACATTTCAAACATTGCAAAAAGCATACCCGGGAATCTTCCTTCAGCAGAACCTTAGTGTTCACTAATGACACTGCTGTATGCCTACCTATACCACAGCAGCTGATGTGTGTATGGTATATAAAAGAGTGTGTACACAAGGATGCATATTAAGTATACCTATAAGCAACTATAATTTTTATTGACGTAAATAAACTACACTTGCTGAAGGGTATTTTTTTGTTGATATAATTATATCTACATTTGAGCTCTTTTGGCATGACTGTGTGCTTCAGGTGAATTTTTCACACATCATAACAAAGCTGGCAAGACTTTTAAGGGTTATTAAGTCGTAGGCTGGATAACATTTTAGTTGGCAAGGTGTAAGTTTCTTGACTTGCTCTGCACTAAGATGATACAGTAGAATTTACCTAATGAGCACACTGGAGAAGGTGCATGGTTCAGATGCTTAAATCAAAATCTTACATTCATAACAGATCTAGTGCCAATCACAAGTTTTTATAAAGAATAAAAAATGCAGAAAAGGTACACAAACAAGTGCAGACAGCTGTCTTTTCCCTCTGTTTATAATTAGAGCAGACAGCACCCTACCTAGCTCACTCTGTTCCAGTAGACAGGTAGCCACTTTATTATTGCCACATACTCTTCCAGCAATGTGGTTTATTAGGCTGGGCTTGCTGCCATGATAGCACAGCCTCATGACTTTCAAAGCAGACCTGGGGTATGTCTGGCTAGCTCAGAACAGAGCTATGTAGGAATCAGCTGCATTGCAATACTCAGTGGGACTTCTGGTTCAAAGTTAGAGGTCCACCATGTAGGCATCTATGCCTGAGTTAGGTCTCAAGGCTCGTTTTAGAGGCAGCGAAGAGAAATGGGCACATCTGGGGTTCAGTTCTTTTCATTTGCAGGTGTGTGTCTAAAGTCAGAGGAATTACATGTGCAGGTGTCTAAACTTAGATGGGGTGATCTTCCACCACCTTCATAAATGTCTGCAGCTTGGGCTTGATACCATGGAAGCTGCACTGTTTTAAGTAAAAGAGAGATGCTATAGCCACATTGAGCCATGGCCATGGTACAAAGTGAAGATGTGTCCCTGTGGATAGTAGAGATAAGTATCTTCACGAACACTTCAGCAAAATTCTTTTTTGGAGACACGTCGCAGACATCTTTTTCTGAAAACCCTTTTCTTGGGATTTTTTCTTCCTGAGAAGCTGAGAGGCTTCAGGAACAAAATGTAAACAGTGGTTATCTGCTACTGTGGAATGCAACAGGTCCATCTGTGATTGGTCTCATGTGCTTGTTTGTAATTAATGGACAATCACAGCACAACTGACTCAGACAGAGAGTCTGAGGCAGCTGCCTTTGTTATCATTCTTTCTTTTCTATTCTTAGCTTAGCTAGCCTTCTGAGATGAAAGAGATGAAACTTTTTCTTCTATTATTTTAGTTTAGTTTTAATGTAATATATATCATAAAACAATAAATCAAGCCTTCTGAACATTGAGTCAACATTCTTGTCTCTTCCCTCACCTGAAAACCCCTGTGAACACCATCATAGAGACACATCAAATCATTGTGTTTGTGCTGTGACTACTTCCCTGGGGAGCCTGTACCAGTGCTCAATCACTGTCTGCATGAAAAACTTTTTACTGATATCCAATCTAAACCTCCTCTGATTCAGCTTCATGATGTTTCCTTAGGTCCTGTCACTGGTCATGAGAGAAAAGAGTGGGAGTAATGGCAAAAGCAAAGTATGTTCTTAGTGATGAAGAGGGCCCAGATACTAAGGTCTTCTCCCTGCATGGAGTTCCAATGAAATGGAGGATGGCTGTGTCAGCAGGCAATATGTCTTACTTAATTAGGTCATTTACAGGAAAATAGCCAGCACAATCTTAGGTTAAAAAACATTTGCAGGTTTTCAGCAGCTATCCAGTATGAGATGTAAACCTTCAAAATGAATAAGCTGATTGTGGTGTGTCAGACACTCCTGACCTAGTTTGAAAAAAAAAAACATTTAAAAGGCCTGCTCACACTGCATAGTTTCTTATGTCCTTTCTGGAAATTAGCACATCTATTCTGTGAAACAACCTGTTAAATAAATGCATTTGATCTACTGCACTTTTTGTCAATGGTTCAGGCAAATTCACCTAGTGCATCTTTAAGAACTAAATCTGCTGAAAGAGAGGTTTATTTTATTCTGAGGCAATATTTTTAACAGACCTCAGCTGTGTGGGAATGAACAAATGGGTGACTTTAGAAGGTACTAGCAACAGCAACTTCTGATGTGTATTTGATGTTTAGAAATACCTTCATGTTATAAAGGCATCTCTATTTCCCTTTACATGGAAAACAGAGTATTTGGGTTGAATCTTTCATGTTCACTGGTGACCAGATAATCCTAATACCTGGCACGTTTCAAAGCTGGGGTTCTTTTAATCAGCCTGTATTAAAGTCTGCTTCACAAATTTACCTCATTACAATATATAGCGGTCAAAGAAGGTTATTAATATAAATTTGAATGAGGTGTGTTATTCAACAGTCTCTCCTCTCTTGTTTGGCTTCCTGAATAACCACCACCAGAGCATGTGCACATAAAAGAAATTGAATCCAAATCAGCAGCCTGCCTACCTCTGTGATTTACTTCATTCATCTGTGGTAAGGTTTTTCAAAGCTCTCACAATTCAGTCTTTTAATGGCAACAGTAGATTATTTTCCTGATGAAGAGGGAAAGCATTTTTATGAACACCTCAGTCTTTTCAGAGTGACAATGTATAGTAAGAAGAACTCTTAAGTACTAGATGCAACTTCTACACTTTAACCAAAGGCTACTTAACAGAAACTATTTCCTCTTCTGACATTTTTTCCCTTAATTGATTCTTTCTTCTAAGGTCATTTTAAATACCCTAAATATGCCCAGCTTTTTTGTCTTGCAGGTTTTGAGCAACTCTCCATCAGTATAACAAGTAAATGTCATAGGGATCACTAAGGTAGGGTTACATAAGTCAAAGAGAACAATTTCATGTCATTTAAAATGGTGTAACTCTCCACACTGTTCATCTTGCCTTCAGACATTTGTTCGCCCAGCTTTGAAAGAACAGTTAGGAGCATAGCCCTGGGGGCTAAACTAACAAATCTTTGATCCAGCTATGTACAAATAAGCAAGTGTTTACTCTCTGTCTGACAGCTTGGCAACAAATTTCACCCCTGATTTCACCAAATCCTTCAGAAGAAGTTACATTTATTTTGACTGCTGTTGTTTAGCCATGTATAGTATGTCCTACCAGATCAACCCAAAGTTTCTTCAGGTAAATGCATGCTGCAAGGTGAGAGGCAGGTCAGGGGATGATTAAAGGGTGTGTGTCTGGCCCTGGGCTGCCAAGGTGTGGGTGTCACCTACCCACATTGCTCTCAGGGCAGCTCAGCATGCAGATGCCCTTCCCTCCCCAGAGGAGCTGCCTGCCTGCCCCATGGGCCTGTTCCCCAAGGAGCCCGTGCTGCTGTGTGACACTGCTCCAGACAGGGCTGTGTGACACTGACACTGCTCCAGACAGGGCTGTGTGACACTGACACTGCTCCAGGCCTGGCTGTGTGACACCGACACTGCTCCAGGCCTGGCTGTGTGACACCGACCCTGCTCCAGGCCTGGCTATGTGACACTGACACTGCTCCAGGCAGGGCTGTGTGACACTGACCCTTCTCCAGGCCGGGCTGTGTGACACTGACACTGCTCCAGACCGGGCTGTGTGACACTGACACTGCTCCAGGCCAAGCTGTGTGACACTGACACTGCTCCAGGCAGAGCTGTGTGACCCTGATGCAGGCCTGGCTGTGTGACACTGACACTGCTCCAGGCCAGGCTGTGTGACACTGACACTGCTCCAAGGCACTCTGGGGCTGGCATGGTAAACCCACCCTGAGCTAGCCTGGCCTCTTTGTGCTGCCACTGCAGTGGCAGTGAGGGGGGAATGGGGGGCCAGCCTCCTCTGCCTCCCAGTGTCCTCTGCCTCCCAGATTCCCTGGGCTCTCACAGGGAATCCCCTGTTGCCATCAAAATGCTCGGACTGCTGTTCAAAAGGCCTTATAAGGGGTCAAATCAGAGCAAGGTCAACATGAAGCACTGCTGGTCAATTATTTTGTGACTTATCCTTACTTTTTTGTCCAGAATGCTGGAAACCATTTGCTGGATCTCTGGTCAAAGGCAGGCTGGATTCAGCTGTCATTAGAGGGGGAGTGGGGTGCTCTGGTGGACAGTGGTTTTTCTAACTTCAGTACATCCATTCAACATTCAGGCTGTTACACTTGAATCTACTATTTCCAGAACTTAATGTCAGTGGGCAATTAGTCACTGGAGAATGAGACAAATATTTGCCTGGAAAAGGGACCTCATGAGATGAGTCAGCAGATCAGCCTTTGCTCTCTCCCCTAAGAGGCAAATCCTTACTCAAACGCTAGTCATCAGAGCAATCAGAATATTTTATAAACTGGTAATCCAGGCAGAAGTTAATGATGTGAAGTAAGAAGAAGGGATATTCCTAAATGTTTTACCCATTCACTCATCCCTAGTGTAAGGAGCTAAATTTCAGCTCTCCAGTAGATGTGTGCCAAAGTTCACATAAGGCTGTGTTGGTGTTCATCAGTTGTATTCATAAATTGAACTTATGGCACATTTCTTATTAGAATTTGAAATAATGAATGAAGCAATGTTTTCCCCATGGAAGTTTCTTGGCACAAGTTCTTGGATACTTTCAAATATGATTTTTGAAACATCTTTATACAAAACAGAAAGTCGTTGCATATTTACTTTGCCTTACCATGGTTAGATTTTTGTCCTCTGGCCTAAAACAAAAGAGCTTCTCACCTGAGTGGAAGGAGATTTATTTATTGTGAATTCATGGCAAGATGCTATTGAGTTCATGTCCACCATTGGCTACTTTCAGACTTTGTTTCTGTTGTTGTGTACCAGGGTCACTGTCAGCACCCCAAAACCCACTATCACCCTGACAGCCCACTTTACTTCTTGCACCCCCAGTCTCATTGCAAAAGCAGTCCATGCATAGGAGCAAGGGCTTATGCTCTCCTCAGCCCCACTATCATTCAGTGTGACCCACACAGTCAGAAAGCCCACTCCCCTCCTGGACCCTGGTTTGCAAAGACTCCCTGACACCTTTCTGCACCAGTCCCAGGCTTGCCATGTTTGATGACGCATTGGCCGCAAGAGGATGGAGATGAGGATGACCCTTGCAGGGTGCAGCTGTGCATTGGTGCAGCTCCACTGGCATGGGCTGGTCAAGAATACTCCTCTATCCCCTGCTCAGACCCAGCAGAAGCTGGTCCCATCAGGGTGGTGTTGTGAATATGCAAAAGCACTGCCTGCAGCCACCATGTGCAAGCAGGCAGCAGGAAACAAAATATATAAAAGGGTCTGCTTTTTCAATGGATGCAAAATACTCCCCATGAGGTAAGGATTTTGGGACATGGTGTTCTGACATGCTGGTTACCTTCTCTCCAGCTCACTCCCAGAGCAGAAGCAAGAATGGTACAGAGAGGAGTAAGACAATTTTTGCCCACACTTGTGTGCTTCAGCCAGATTGTCCAGCTCCTGGGGACACTTGTCATGAGCACATGCCAGAGCACCCTCACCTGACACCATCACTCCTTGCCATACAGCACAGGACCTTTGGATTCAACCTTTCCCCCAGGTCCTGCCAAAACACTCCTAGGCAGAGGTTCCACTTTCCTGTGTCCTCCACCAGCCAGCCAAGCCCAGCTTGGTTCAGACGGATTCCACTGCTTTGGGAAAAGCAGGCTCTGAACCTGTCTGTGCTGTAGAGAGACAGAGAGCTGGCCAGAGCATCTTCCAAGGAGTGGGGCAGGGTGCTGGCCTGGCTCCTGGCTTGCACTGCTTGCACCTGGGTAGTCATAGTGTTGGCATCAGCCTTTCCAAGGCTGGAAGGTATTGGAGAGGCAAAGGTGATGCTGATGTTTATGAAAAGGCCCTGCTGGTGCTTAATTAGGTGTGAGTCTCATCTCAGAGAGGTGAACCACAAGCCAGCTGGCCTCCTACTGCCAGCATGGTGGGGCTGGACTCAGTTCTTCCTAAAACCCCCAGGACTAGCATGCTGGGGAACACATCTGGTGATCAGAGGGTGGGGAGAACCTAAAAAGACTAAGAAATACCCTCCAGAAGTGCTCTGACCTTTGTCAGCAGTTGGTCTGGACCTATTTTGTGGTCTCTTCCTAGCCTCACCTTTTCCCCAACTTCCTCCACATCTTAAAATTACAGACAAACCACTCCCTAGATGCCTCTAACTAATACCTTCATCTGGACTGGCTTTTCCCAGGACCTCTAACTTACTCAGGCTGCTGTGTGTGAGAAGGAGTCACACTTCTATGCTCTTTTGGTTTCTAAAAAATGCCTCTGAGGAGATATCCTGAGAGATGTCTTGGGAAGTTGTCTTAGAGAGGGAAAGCCTCAGCCCTGGGAGTTGCACCCCTTTTGCCACTGCTTCTTTTATTTCCAAAAAATGGTGCTCAGGGTTTCCTGGTAATAATTTAAATGATTACTGGCTTTGTTTTTCAGTGTGCCTGAGATGTTCCCAGAGCTGCCTAGGCAGCCTGCAAAGTGAATTTCTTTGCACACAGTTCTTTAATGAGCTAGGAGCTTTAGCTAGTCAGGGCAGCAGGTTCAACAGCATGGGCCATAGGGAGGGCTTGGGGATGCTGTTTTTTGAAAAAGGTCTTTCTATTCAAAGATGCATTGCCTAGTGCCTTTTTTCCAGGTCTGTTGGCTGAGTAGCCAGTCCTGATTTGAAGGCTGGCTTGAGCTAGTGCTGGATTAAAAGCTGTTGATGTAGTTGGCACATTGCAGTGTGGAAGAACAGTTTCTCTTGCAAATGCCTGTCCTCCATGGATCCTGTGAGGATCCTGGAAACTGAAGGCGATTTCCCCCTTTTGGAGCATTTTTGTGAATCTTGGAGGACTGCAAAGCATCACTTACAAATGCCCTGACCCATGGGGGCAGGCTACAAATCTGCCAGTTCATTGCACTATCTGGGAGAACACTTGTGTTTTATCCCAAGCAGTATTAACAGGCTTTGCTTTTGGGTTGGGAAGCTATATCACATCTCTAACCTGCATCTCATCTCCCAGCTTGGAGAGGTGGGAAAAGATGAGTCACAGCTCCTCTCACTCCAAGGTGAGTGCAGTACCAGCGAGGGCCACCGCCACTGCTCACAGATGGCAAAAGAGAGCCCGTGCCAATGCACTGCCTGTGCCCAGCCTCCTGCCCTGACATCTAGGTGAAGAAAAAGGAGAAGCCTTTCTCTGTAGGCAACCAGACAGGCCAGTTGTGTGTGGGTGGAGCCTGGCTGCTGTGTCCTTGTGGGCGTCTGGGCAGAGGCACAGACAGCCCTGGGGAAGGGAGGAGAAGGTGGCTGCCCAGAGCTCTCCCTGTCTGGCCCGTGCTTTTCCCTATCCCCTGCTTTTGCTGGAAGGTACTGGTGGATAATGCAGTGAGTCAGGCAGTGCTTATGTGGTCTGCTGCATTTCTCCTGGGGACAATAGGTGTTTTGATTTTGTGGTTTGGGTTTTTTCTTTTTTCTCCCCCCTTCTGTCAATAATTGAAAAGAAAGGTCAGGAGGAATAACTAGAAAGAAGGGGAATAGAAGTACTTATAAAGCAAATAAGCTTCTGGCTGGGAATCTTGGCTGATATCTGTTTTGCACAAAATTCTCTGGTAGCTTTAGCTGTCAGGGATGACCAGGGCTGACAACTCAAATACCAAAACCAAGGCAGGGCTAAATTAAGTCCATTCCCTGGATGGAGAGCTAGATTCTGGAAAACATAATGAGAACTGGCAATCTCCACAGGTGTTTTAGCAGACACACAATCCAAATCTATGTATATAGCTCAGCATATCCAGTGAATAGCTTTGTATTTCAACTTCACAGTGAAGGTTTAATTGAATTGGTACAAATATCCCACTGACTAAGGAAGGTCTCAAGGCAGCATCAGTTTGAGCCAGCTTCAGGAGGTAGACCAGAAGTTTTGCCTACTTCTCCATCTTCCTTCTAGCAACCTGACAACACATCTGTCACCTCTGTTGCTGATTTGAATTCTAACCAGTCATTTCCAGGTAGCATTAAGGAAGCTTGGCATACTTACAAATTAGCTTCTCAGTTATCCATTTATTTGTTGGTATGTCCTGTCAATGCATTTTAGGTAATTTGAAACAGGCAAAGATAAAGGTAAGGAGAGAATCCTAGTAATTATGGTGGAAAACAGTCTGTGCTTGTGAAAAGTTTTTTCTATGAGCACAGGGATTAATAGTTTAGTTTTAAAGAGGCTGTAGAGCTAACATATATTTGGTTTAGTAACTACATCTATGGGTGAAAAGAATACTCTAGTCTCTGAACTGAGTAGAAAAGGACAAGTAATTCAACAAGTTTTCTGCCCGTTCTAACTTTTCTTCTCTTTCAGTTCTCTGTAAAAAGGCATGAGATAGAAAGAAGTAGAGATGACAGGAAGAAAACCTTAAAACATGTTTTTCGAAAATTTAATCTTGGATGATCAAAAACTCAGAAATTAGTCACCATGTCTTTCCAAAAATTACCATGGATCCTACCATTTTTGGCCAGCTCTTATGGACAAAATGTTAAACATGATTTTTCAAGAATAGAATCACAAGAAAGGAGCAAATCAAACTTCTACCATAGGGCACAGACATGTCATTGAAATAATTCCCCTCTCTGCTCACTGAAACTACATTCTGTAATTGGATTAAACTACAAGAAAAAGGATGTGTCACTTGAAGGGATTAATTTATGAGAGAGGATTTAGGTAGGAGATGTATTTTTAAAAAGAAGACCCTTTCTAATAATTTTTGGATATATACATCCAAAAAAGGGAAGAAATTTGCAGGAAAATCTCTTTACAGCAGGATGCACAGTTCCGAATTTTTTCCCACAATAACTGGTCAAAAAACAGTCATTTTCATTAGATCTGACCAACTACCACCAGGACAGCTCTGCATAACAAATATCCAAGGGCAACCCTGCATAATATTGATTGTTTCCTTCTTTCATGGTTTTCCTCTCAAAAAGATCTCATTTTCTTTTCAAAATGAAGCAGGGGGACTAGCATGGCATATCTGATACAGACAGGTTAGAAATAGGTCAAAACAAAGCCTATCAGAACCTTTCCTAAATGGCAGGGGTGCAGCCTGATCAGTAGGCTTACCAGCCCTGACACCTCTGCAGGAGTTACCATACTTCATTATGCAAGAGCAGAAAATACTCTGATCATCTGGTTCTTTTTCACTCATCTACTGCATAGAGGTTAGACAGCAGTGAACCACCAGATCTTATCAAAGAGTAGAAAGAAATGAATAGGTTTGTGAACAGCAGAGCCAATGCAGCCTTGTCGGCAGGGAATTGTGTCTTGTGGTTGGGTTCTGATGTCTGTTAAGGCTTGAGCTTTGCTTAAAGCTTTACACACACAAGGGAAGCACTTGTTCACCATTGCTGTCTCCCACGTGAATCCTCTAATTCACAAAGGCAGAATCGATGACACACTGATTCCTTGGAACTGGATTTCTTGGAAATAGTCTTTCTTTTCTTTAATCTCTCCTTCCCATCCTTTGAGACTGCTCTACAGCTAACAAATTTAGTTAACGTTGGCTGTATGAATGCCCAAGTGATTCCTTCCCACTCAGTAGTCTCTACTCCCTGGAGGCTTTCATGGGACCAGAGCAGAGAGCTGAGTTGCTCAGAAAAACTGAATTAATAAAGCCAGAGGGTCAGTTCAACAGAGTGGGCCAGATCAACAACAACATGTTCTGGCTCCCTGAACTAGGTTTCTCCCAAATGCTCCAGCCAACAAAGGCAGGGGACAGCCCAGCATGAATGGTGGTTTGGGGCAGGATGGCAGCTCAGCAGCTTCCTCCAGCAGCTCTCTTCTGGCAGCTGGTGATGAGCCTGTGGTACAAAAAAACATGCCTGGAAGTGTTAAACAGTAGTCTCTGAACAAAGTTCACTGGATGAATCCAGACTGTGTGTGCTCACACCTACTCATGGGCAAGCCTGTGGCCACCTATCACGTACAAGGCCTGGGCTGGGGCAGTGGTTGTTTCCCTGAGAGAAAGTATGTCCTTGCCAAAGCTGGATTATAACAAGTTCAGAGGAGAAGCTCAGAGGCATTGCTTTGTTCTTAGATAAAGACAGTTTTAAGCAAATGGAAATCTGGATAGGAAGAGTTGCAACAAGAGTGTAAGTATTAAAAGGGAGCTGTCAGATCTTTCACCAGCTGTTGGTCCCTCTCCCCTCTCAGTTCCATGCACTTCATTCCCAGGACAGGATGTAAGACCTGGCAGCTGCAGTGAACTGGTGGGAACAGAGAGAGTTTCAGAACAAAATCCCTGAAATATTGAGTTTCCTAAGTTGTCAAACCTCTGTATGCTCAAGATTGTGGGCAAAACATTAAGGTGAAAAAGAAACTGATGCTGATTTCTGCCTATCATTGTCCATGTGGCAGAAACGGGTAGCTGATGGTGGAGAATTCTTTTTGTGGATTAAAGCTGACTGTATGTGGTGCTCTGGTCAGAAATGAAATGGCCACCACAGAGGAACTATAAACACAGCAAAAGTCTGGCAAGCTAAGTAAACCCAGGTAAACCATCTATTTAGATGAGTATCATTCTCATACATAGCATCTGTCTCAGTCCACATAGTTCCTGGTAAATCCAAATGCTGTTTCATAATAAATCCCATTGCTTCCAAAGGTCTTAGTTTCAGTGCTACTTCCTATACTTACCTCATCAGGCATAATTTTAATACTGCCCTGGTAGTGTGAGTGCATTCACTTTAGCAACTTTGTGTATTGGTGCCCATTTTTAAACCTCCTCCACTTTTCTTCCTTTGCTGTAGTAAATGTGGCAAGCATGCCCCAAGTGATTAAGCTTTGCCTGCCTGTCTAGTCAGTGAAGTCTGGAAAAATTACATTCACACAGAAATGCTGAGTTCATAATGATGAGGTGCTGAAAAAGTTTTGGGCCGTTTCCAAGTCTGTGTTTCCAAAAATGAGACCCAATGCAAGAAGCACAGACTCAGAAAAATATGAAAATCAGATTCACTTTTTAAACCTTACAAGGGGCTTTTTCTTCATCGCAAAGGAAATTCTGTTCAGTTACGCACATGAAACTTTAACAATTTGAGGATGTAATCCTGTAATTCTTTGTCAGACAAGTCTCCCATTGACTCAGTGATTTCAAAGGCATTGGTGCCTGTGTATGAATGGCAGGATATGGTGCAAATTAATAATCATGAAGAGCTTTACTCTGTACTTTCGCATTATTTATTTAAATTCACTTTATGGGAACACAAAGAGAAAGAGATCCTGGCCTCAATTCATACAACTGGAGCTCTGCCACCCAATTCTGCAGAGCCAGGCTTCCACCCCTTCTGCTTTTTGCTAGATAAACAACTTGTGGACGGCATCCCTAGAGTGAACCTTGAAACAGCATCCAAAATCATCAGAGAGGAGGTGACTGGCTTTAAGCAAATACACAAATTGTTTCTTAGGAGAAGGAGAATCAAGGGTGTGTGGCATAATGGCACTGTGACAAGAAAGTTCACTCTGCAGAAAAGATCTCACAGTGCAGTGACTGTACCTGACAGAGACAGCTTATGGCAAACATCTGAACTTCCTTATCCTCCCAACCTCCTTTCTTAATATGAACTGCTTTGATAGGAGGTGAAGGATAAGATGGATTAATAAAACAGCCTTTCTCCACACCTAAATCATGCACAAAGTAAGATTTATGGCACAGTTTGTGTCATAAAATAGAGATGTGATATAATTGCTGTGACATTATCTCCCTTGCTACCCTTGAACTCGAGACTTAATGGCCTTCAAATAAATGATATTTAAACAAACCACTTCTCAAATGATCTTGTGGAACCTATTTAATCATTACCAGGAAAAAGTGGTCATTTGCTAAGAACTGGATTTTCCTGGCTGCACAAGTGATAGCCAGTGAGCTCAGACCCTAGGCATCAGAAGTTTGTTTAGCTACTTTTCTGAGTGCAACTGCATCCTTTAGCGAATTTGGAAAATGATGACACAGATTTAGAAGCCTCCAATCACATTTTTGTTATTATGAGTGGTCTTCAAACTGCCAATCTTAAAATACAAGCTCCCACCAGTTAAATATGTATATTTTTATATCTTCCTCTCCATGTACAATGTATGGATAAATGTATTCTGAACCTTCAATGTCATGTCATCATTTTTACAAAGGGGCCAACAAGCGCATTGCTTATTCAGGCTTGGAACTGAATTCAGTGATGGCTAATCACCATGCTTCATGTGCTGGAAATAAGATTCTCAATTCTTTTTCCAAATATGCAATTAGTCATAATTGTTGCTGTAAAAACAGAGTAAACCTGAGAAGATGCATCTGCTTAGACAGAAAAAATGGATCTGCAAGTACTTTCTTTCTCATGTAATTTCACTAGTGTAGCAACAACCAAGTTCTCTGAGCACGTTTTTCTCTTTAATCATATCCATGGAGCACAGCAGTGGGTGAGTGCACGTGCTTTATATATATCAACCCTTTGACTAGTAAATGATACTTCCTGTCTATTCTCATTTTCCCACTCTATGTTTCAGTCTGTTTCAACTTTATGTCCCACACCATGATTCCATCATTGCTGTGGATCTTAAACGCTGGCATTTATGTGTGAGATGTAGTAAATTGGGAAGTTAGATGGAACATTGCAGAGAAAAAGAAAAAGAGCTGTTATCTAACAAAATCCAGTGCTCCATATGTTGTCCTGCAGGTGTCCCTTTATGTTCTTGAGCTGAGTACTTAAGCACTCTACTTTTCGCATGAGCACTGTCAGATTTTCTTTACCTGTTTATATCGTCATGTCCAAATGTCCACAAAAGAATTTCCTGTCAGTAAAGTAGTCCTAATGCCAGTCAGAGAAGATGTTTTTCTCAGCAAAGCCATACTTCTCTAGTGTCAATTTCTCTCCCATCCTGAAACATTTTTCTAAAAGATGAGAGAAAAGGAATTAATCTTCATAGACTCATAGAATAGTTTGGGCTGGGAGGATTATTTTAAGGTGATCTAATCAAAGCAAGCAGAGTCATCTTCAACTTGAATGTTGGATAATGTGGGTAACGCATCCACCACCTCTCTGGGCAACCTGTTCCTATGTCTGACCATCCTCATTGTAAAAAAACCTCTTCCTAACGTCTAGTCTAAATTTATTCCCTTTCAGTTTAGCCATTATATCTTGTCCTATCCCTACAGGGACTGCTAAAAAGTCTGTCCCTAACTTTCTCATAAGCCCCCTTGAAGTACTGGAAGGCGCTCTAAGGTCTTCCCAGAGCCTTCTCTTCTCCCGGCTGAACAAACCCAGCTCTCTCAGCCCATCTCATCATCTTTGTGTCTCTCCTCTGGACCTCCTCCTGCAGGTCTGCGTCCTTCTCGTGTCGGGTTCCTAGACCTGGAAGCAGCACTCCGGGTCGCACCAGCGTGGGGCAGAGGTGCAGAATTCCGTCCCTCGCCCCGCCGGCCGCACTGCAGAGCACGCAGCGCAGCCCGCGCTTGGCTTTCAGCGCTGCCACCTGAGTCCAATGCCAGGGGCATTTCCACGGCAGCGCCCAAGGGGCCAAGGCACGGTTTTTAAGCTTTTTCCCCGGCCCAAATTCCCTTCCCTTCCCCCCGCCTCCGCAGCCGGGCGCTGCCGTTCCTGCTGCCGTCGCTAGTTGGGGCTCCCGGCCAAGGCACCGGCCCCGCCGCACCGCCAGGAGCTGCCGCACATCCCGCCACGGCAGCACCGCCTGCATCTGCCAGGAGGGCTTCTCCATCTCCTGCTCCAAGGACACCGCCTGCCTCTACCAGGGGGGCTTCTCCATCTCCTGCTCCAGGGGCCCGTGCCTGCCTCTGCCAGGGGGGCTTCTCCATCTCCTGCTCCAGGGGCCCATGCCTGCCTCTGCCACGGGGGCTTCTCCATCTCCTGCTCCAAGGGTCCGTGCGCTTCCCGCTAAAAATCCCACCTAGGAGGTAGCTACACGCTGCCATCCCGGCTTTGCACGGAGGGAAAATACCCCTAAATCGAGCACCTTTCTCAAGGGCAGGGAATAAGGCTATTACAGGTATCTAGATGGATTGTAAGCAGCAATTATTTTCTTTGGAAACAAATAACTTGTCATCTTAAAAATGTCCTAAAATCTGTGCACGGTTTTAAGGATGTAAGTGATACCGGTGACTTCACTGGGATGGCTCATGCTGTGGCATCCTCTGAAATGTGCTGCCCTGACTTGGTTTTCGGAATGTCTTGGTTGTTTCACATCCAGGGAGATGGCTTTGCCAGCCCTGAAGGAGCAACCTAAAATAGAATAAACTTATGTATCTAAGGTTCTGGGCAAAGTTTCAGTTTGAATCCTAAATGGCCTTAAATCCTTTCTTAGTAAGATGTGAATCATCATGTTTATAGTCAGAGCTAGAGAGATAAAACCCAGCACAGTCTGTAAAAACAATTCTGTATTAAAATGTGAAACTGCAGTTGCTCTTCAAGCTCTAAAACCTGATACCTGATACTAAAAAGGTATCACCCTCTTAAAACAAGTGCCAACTATCTGTTCAGACAGGGAAACCTGCCAAAAAGCTGGTGTCCCTTTTCCAGTCTCTGCACAAAACCAACATAACTCCTCCCAACCTTTAACAGTCAAAAGCATTCAAGCTACAGAACAGATTTTCTCTCCTATTAATTTTTCCCCCCCTAGGTTTGTGTGTTCTGTCCCCTCCTCACAACCTGTGTTCCTCTGGTACAACTGATAAACAATGTTTTTTATTGCTATAGACACATAATTCTGCTTAATACAATAGCAGGCAAGGCTTGGCAGGACTGCAGAGTGCAGGTGTTTGGAGTATTGTGGTCATCCAAACCAGATGCTGAGGAGATGGAGCACCTGTTTCCCTTCTTTTCTGTGCTGGAGGATACAGCACTATGCAGGCTACAGAAACAGCCTGACATTAATAGCGCTGCTGCTGCAGTTTTCCCTTGACAGGGTAACAGAGATGTACCATCTACAGCTTTTGCAAGCTCTCCTCTGAGTGCTCTGTACTGGAGTTTTTAATTTTTTTTTTCCCAGACTGGCAGAAAGCATTCAGAGATGGGTCTGCAAGGTAATTTCTTTCCAGATCATTTTATTCATGATTGATCATGCCCTGGTGTGAAGAAGAAGTTGGGTTTTATAGCCCTGACAGCAGTAAAGATAAACCCAAAAAATTAATGTGCATTTTATATCCATTTTTACAGGTTCTACAAATGTCTGGGTTGGATGTGGAGATGCATTTACAGTGTTGTGCTCAGGACAGTTGACTCCCAGCTACTGCCTCTGCAGGTGATGGAAAATCTTCTGCTAATGTGATAGAAGTTGGGCACCTACCTCTACTGAAATGCAGCAGTAATCCTACAAGAAATGGTGCCCAAAATGATAACCCTAAATAGGCTCTCTTTATCTAATTGGCAGTCCCTATGGCTTGCATGCCTGGGAGTCAGGAGATCACCTGGGAACTCCAGGCAGCAGCGTGATGGCGAGCAATGAGCCCTCCCTGGGCTCAGCCCAACTTCAGCTGCTCCTTCCCACCTCCCACCTGCAGCACTCTTCAGAGAGGGAGGAAGAGCACACATTCAGCTGCAGCCTTTGTGGGACCAGGTTTTTGTCAAACCATATGGGAAGGACCAGCTTCTCACAGCCTGGAGGACTGTGTCTGATGCAGTGGCTGTAACCCCAATTTGTGCTGACCTCTGAACAGTAGTCAGTCTTTAAATGAAGAAATGAAACAGGTTTAAACCAATAGGGAACATAAAGCACCAACCACTTTATAGCTGTTTGTTTGTTTTTAATTTAGGGAAATTTGAATGGGAAGCAATATTTTCGAGTTTTTGGCAACAGAGTTATTTGTGCTAAGAATATGTAAGTATTTGAAAAAAACTTTGAACAAAAAGTATTTGAAAAAGAAAAGTAAAATTAGAGAAACTTTGAAGAATTTTATTTTAGGCCCATGTCACTTTTAAATGGAGCTCTAGCTCTTATCACTTAAAAAATACATCTACCTGAAAAAAAAAAAAAGGAGCCAAAATAAAATACTGACACTTTAGTTTTACCACCATCTAAATCCCAGTAAAGTCAAGCTTCCACAAGGAAAAAACACTCAAGACACTATGGTAATATCACAGAAAAATGAAGACACAGTGCTTTCAATGTGATTTTAGCTCAGGATGGCTCACAGCCATTGGTTATCTGGTGGAAGCTGCAATCATTTTTGTGGAGAAAAAATGACTGCACAAATACTGCCTTTCTCTTGTTCATAAAAGAATTAATTATGCAACCAAGGCTCTTGCTGGGCACAAGAACTGCTCCAGGTCTTCAGCCATTCAAGCAGCTCCTCCGACATTTGGGTTTCACAAGGAATTGTCTGAGAGCATGCAAGCTACAGAAGCAACATCTCAATTGCATCTTTCCATGCATGCCCAGCTCAGAGCAGGGTTGAAATTGCTCATGGCTTCCTCGGTCCTCAACCAAAGCCACCCATAAGTCCCAAATTATTTGGGGTAGAGGTGATTTTTTTCCCTGACTCCTTGCAATTCATTCTGCTGACAAATGAGAGCTCATCATTGCTACCATTTGACATTCATGAAACTATTTTTCTCATGTCTCCACGGGCAAGGTACACTGGTTTCACCATATAAGCCCTTTATTTTTATGGCTTCTGAGGTATACTTCAGTTTAGCCCCCAAAAGTCCCCCACTGCAGCACAGATAAACTCTGCCTGACATGAGAACAACCACATTCAATCCCCTTTCTTCTCCCTGCTCCCCCTCCCTGCCCTAAACAGACAGCGTTAATGAGCCAGAAACTGTTCTGAATCAGGAAAAAGGGAATTTTGGCAACCAGAGACCCATTTCTGTAAGGAATCAAAAACGAAATCAAGAGGAGAAAAAAGTCTTACAAAGAAGCCGTTTAAGCTGGAATCACAAGAGAGGGAAATTACCCACGCTGGGAGACAGGCAAAAGAAGGGCAAGTTGGGAGACAGATACGCTGGGCAGACTTCAAGGTCTACAAAAGATTGGTTGTCTCTTTTGGGGTTTACACTCTCTTTGTCTAATTAGACTAATAGAGGTAGAATAGAACTGGGAGAGATTAAAAACCGTGATAAACAAGGCATCTTTTATTTGATATTATTGGAACTGGTTTCACTTATCTTTAGAAATCTTTCTTTTTGTGCTCCTTAATTTGTCCTTGAAGTCCTGTATCTAATCACTAGTTGAGCAACCAATAATCCTTCTCCAGCCCCTCCACCCCTTTTTATGGCCAACTTTAATCTTTCAACTCAGTGAAAAACATGTTTCCCCTATCATAACTAGTTTAACAAAAATTCCCTTTCAAGTTTAGATTGTGCAGATACAATGGCTTTCCTGCAGCTTCATGCTGAAGAGAGGAATTTACATTAGAAAAAAAAATAGAGATTTATGATAGCATTGTATTTCCATTTGAATATGGAGAGTTAATAACATGCATATGTTTTTTTATTATTATTATTTTAAGGTTTAAGCTATGCCATAAGCAAAAGGAAACCTGGAAACTGTGAGACTGGCAGGGCTCAATGAATAACCTAATCTGGATTTCATTCACAAACAGCAGCTCATACATAGGGAAAGGGCTGGTGTGTTTCGCCAAATCGGAACTGGAGTAAGTGCCAGGATTTCCTGATTTGTTTACATTTCTCAAAAAAACTTTTTTTCCTCTGGATGAGGCTAGAATTAGACTTCCTTTTCCACTTTTGGCCCTTTCCAAACTATTCTTGCTTGACATATTCTCTCCCTTTCCCTGTATTCTCCTTTGTTCCAGTCTCAGCTGGCTCTTTTGTCTTGGAAAACAGAAAAGGCAATGAAAGATGTCAGTCTATGATAATAATGATAATGCAGCCAGGTTTGCATGACAGCAAAACAATGCCTCAGGCTTTTCCAACACCCTTGGATCCACCACTCTTCTTACAATGGCTGCGGGGGTGGGGGGTGGATGGAGTGAGTGGGATCTCTCCGGGACCGCAAACTGGAACAATAGTGTCACAAGGTAAAAGGATAAAAAGATCGGAATGAAACAGGCTAGCTCGAATTCTCGTGATGAGGCGTGTCACTGAGTTAATCAGAAATTAGAGGGGGCTAGTTACACATAACGAAATCGCCTCTGCACTAGCTCACTGCCTTCTCGGTCAGCTGAAATGGTCGTGTTCCCTGCCAGTCCTTTCTCACTTTCACTGACTTTACTGTACTTTGCCCATTGTCTGCAACCTCAGTGCGATCACTGCAGAAACTTGTTTGGGAGACCTTCTCCGTGCCTTTGTTTAGAGCTCTTTGATCATCCCACAGAAAGAAAAACACTGTAGCTTGGACCTGAGCCATGGTTTTCTTAGCATGACAAGACTGCCAGCCTGCAATCAGTGCTTGATGCGCAGGCGTGTGGGCTGCTAGGGACTTGGAAAATCATGGGAAGACTATCAGCAATCTTGGGAGGGATCAATCTCCAGGGAGCTTGGGCACAGTGCTGAGCAGAGGTGAGAGTTTAAAGTGCCTGATGTAGCCGCCCTGCCACTGCAGAGTAGCAGCCTGAGTCGCCACTGTCCTTAGCAGCAGTGTTATAGCAACACCAGGTTGTTCTTGTGGGGATGTTGGGTCCTTCTTGCCACAGCACCTCACCTGCCATCAGGGATTGCCCTGTGCATGGTTCGTGCTTTAACAGGGTTAGGTGGCAAGGAGGGGCTGTGCCAAGCACGGGCTTCCAGCACACGGGTCACAACAGGAGGCAGGGGTGCAAGACTGAATTTCTGCATTTCAAACAAGTGGTGTCAGCCAGATTTTTAGCTGACATCGCTCCTATTGACATCGATGTACCAATGCTGATTTACACCCGCTGATGAATATGCGTCTGGGAGAAGAGTGGGACTCGGTAATGGTGCAGAAGAGTTAGATGGGAAAAGGAAGTGAGGGGCGGCAAGATGAAGATAAAAGGGGAAGGGAAGGAGAGACGTGATCATGGGACTCAGGAAACACGAACTGCAACGTACGGCTGTGGGAAAATGATTAGAAGAGATTGCATCAGACTGGACACCAATTCTGCAATTTTTGCAGCACCTTTTTAAGATTCCATACTGAGATACTGAGCAGAATGTGTGTAGCTGTATGTCTGGAACAAGTCCAAGCAAAAGGCCAAATGCAATCAGTCATCTGTGTTTGCTGGATCTGTGTACTAATGCTTCCTGTGTAGTCATTGCAATATATGTCTACTCTCGCTGATCTGAATCCTGTTTTTCACCTTTAAGTATTTGTATCATGTTTAGTTGCTTACACCGTGTATAAGCTCCTGTTTTTTGCACATTGCTTAGTTTGAGGCCAGAAGTCACTGCTTCACTTATTCTCAGCAGACAGAGGGGTAAAAGAGAGAGTTAGATGGGGAAAGCTACGTGAAGGAGAAGGAACAGACCTCTGAAAATAGGAGTAAGACTCTGTAAGGTGTGGCAGAAAGCACCTTTGCGCACAAAATCATCAGCCAGCTTCTTTCAGTTTAGGAGATCTCTGCAGAGAGGCAGGAGATCCAGAAGCTGTTTTGCTTACACAATTGGTTTGGCTGTTCTCAGTAGTGTTTCTCATGTGAGTAAGGTGAGCAGGAAATGGATCGATGTGAGCAGGAAATGGATTGATGTTAGCAGGCAGCCTGCACTAGAAACTCACACCCACCCTTTCTGCTTCATCAGTTGTCTGAGGCCACAGTTTCACTATTAGGTTTTGGTGGTGTGTTTTTAGATTTCCAGTTACAGCTTGCATGACTACCACCGACGGTCTGCACCTGACCAGTTACTGCTTGACTTAGCAAGAACCTTAGTAAGAACCATAAAAGAAGCCTTCTTCCAGGAGATAGAGGAAGATATAAGTGCATTTCCAGTGCTTTCCAATAACTGTGAATCATGACTTCTTCCAGCCAGAGTATGGTTCTCACTGGCAAGTGTCAGTAAGAAAGTCTGACTTTAGGAAAACACTTCCGCTTTTTTTTTTTTTGCATTACTGATAGCTAATACAGATGAAACCACAAACCTGAAGAGTTCAGACTTCACCAAGTATCAGTCATGCAGAATTTGGAGTAAATGAGTATATGACAGTAATTGGCATTTAATTTGGATGTTCCTTTTTCTCACAAACCCAAATAAATTTTAATTTTCAGTTTTTGTACTACTCCTTGTGTGGTAAAGATCACCTGATTGTTTGAGCCTAAAGTTTAGGCAATATTTTCTAATGTGTTAAGTCATAAAGAGTTCATACTAAGGAGCCTGAATAGTTGACCTAAGAGACCCCTTTGACCCACACAAAATTCTAATGATACTCTATAAGGAAAGTTACATTTGAGTTATTAATTTTCATTTAAAAAGTTACTTTCTGTTTTTCTACATCATATCTCCAGGAAAAGAGAAGTTGAAAACTACATATGCAGGGTGACACGATTCCTTTTCTCGGTCCAAGGATGTGAGCTGATGATCTCCATGCTGTTCTGCTGTGGCTCTGTCACTCCTGACCTGACCTTCAGGATACACTGAGAGTATTGTGAGTCCTTTCAGCAGCACTACAGGGTTTTACCTACTTCAGGCAAAGCCCATCCTCTGGCAATGGCATGCTTCTGGAAGCTCATGAATTCCAGCCAATGGAGAAATTACAGTAGCGGAATTACAGTAGTGGTGTGGGATGCTTTCAGTGATCCCTTTCCACTGAGGGAAGGGGCTGTTGGCAGGGAGCAAGGCTGAGTTTATAGTCAGTAGGATAGGGCTGCTAAACTCAAGATGTTATTGGCTATTAGCTAACCCTGGCTGCAGTGCAGCCTGCAGGCTCATGGGGGTGGAATCACAGCAGGTGATCGAGATGGACATTTGCGGACAGGAATGGGAGGGAAGGTGATCCTGAGAATTGGATTGAAATTTTTGATAGAGATCAACCAAGAACTCAGACTCTGAATCCAGAAAACCCCCTTCAAACTGGAACTAAAACCATACTTGAAAGCTCAAGTTAAATTTTGTTGTCCTCAGACTGTGATATAAGGAACATGCTTGACCTAGAAGAAATCTCCCTGTTCCTCACAGAAATGGGGAATTCCCTTTCTGATACAGCTACAAGAAATAACATAATATTTTTATTTTTTTCAGTTACAATTCACTTTTTTTCTTTTTAAGTAAGAATGTAACATTTTAAAAAATATGTGTAATAATTCTTGATCAGGATCCAAGGCATAGTTCTTCTGGTTCTCCGGATGGAATTCATATTTCTTTGTTGTGAACATGTAGAGTTTGTGTAAAATGAAAGTCTTCTTCCCGGCAAGATTCCCTCTCCACTCCAGACCCCTATGTTTTTCTTTGTTCCTTTGCAATTATAGTAGGACACAACTGACAGAGGTAACATATATGGAATTTTGGTGAAAATTTGCTTTTTTATTATTTCCTTTTTAAAATGGAAAGACTGCCATGGGTCCAACCAAATCCATCTAGCTCACTAGCCAGCTGGGGTTGGCTAAGCAAACCAGAGAGAATGACCCTTCTTTGCATAAGGCCAACAATCAAGAGTTCAGAGAATTTTTGAGTCAGAGGCTGCATCTGGGCTATTGTTTTTGATGTTCATCAATGGACCTATTCTTTATAAAATTCTTTATTATAATTTTGAATCCATTTATATGTCTTGGCTTCCATGACATCCTGTGACAGTGAATTAATTATGCTTTGAGTAAAATAATTACTTGCTTCCTTTTACTTTAGATCCTATGCTTCAACATTTCAAATAACGTACCCTGTTGTGTGTTAAGAAATAGTGAATATATGGTGCCTAGGACTTCTATTATGCCTGTTCACCTTCCTTACATTCTAAGTTTCCCTAAATGCCAGGCTAAGCTCCATTTGTTGAAATAAACTAGAGAAAAAACTAAAACCTGAAGTTTCTGTTTATCTGTTTCTGCCACTTTCAGGATAATCTCTGTGTTTTGCTTTTGTTTAGTCGTTTTTATTAGGGAGAGTGATTCATGATTTTGGGGTTAGCAATACTTTACTTACGTGCTTTCCAGCACTGTCTTTGGTTTCTGGCTCCTCTCTCTTTCTCACACTTATAGGAACATGATATCCAAGTGAAATCAATCATAAACATAATATATCCCAATTTTGAGTGTTATACTGCATTACTCTCTAAGGAAAGCTCTGTCTATTTACAATTTTATAGCATGCTTAGGTTTTTGATCTGAGCAGACACAACCCATTCAAAGATAAAAACATCAATTAATTAAACAGTTGTTGAGATCAGAAATCTGACACCCATATGGTGTCAAATTAGTGCCTGAGAGCAGTTAACTGCCAAAAGAAGCACATGCATCTGTTGCAAGAGATTAAAATGAAGTATCTATTAATTACTGAGAGTTTCTTGATTGACTTCAAAATTATATTGCTGAACTGATTCTCTTTGTGTTATTCATCTGTAATGTCATCACTTGTAAATAAGGACTTGCTTCAAAACTATCAAGTTCCAAGCAAATGCTAAGTGCCCTCTAAAAAGCAAGCAAAGGAAACTCAGCTGTGAAGAGATGCCACAAAGCATGTGCTCTGTTTTTGTTCCATTGCTAGGAACTACATAAAACCAGATGTATGCAGGAGAGAAATGTTGCCTGCTACAACAATGAGCAGTAAAGAGTATCTCACAATCATAGGATGCATAACACAATAATGAATTGTATATTAAATGCCTAAGAAACACAATTAAAACTGTCAATTTCTTTCTAGTGGAAGTTCATTGGCAGAATTGTGATGCAACAAAAATTCCGCTTCAGGTCTTTTATACTATTTTCCTGTTTTCGTGTACTCACAAATAAGAAAGAGTGCAGATGTTAGAAGAACACACACTGTGTCTCTCTGTATCCAAGGAAATAATTGTTTCAAAATAAGCAGTTATCCGGTTATCACCAGCTTATTTTTAGCATCCTCAAGTCAAAACTACATCTGCTTGGATAACACTGAATCCCAAGTCAGATGTGTCTGTCTCAGTTGGGCCTCTGGATGGAAAAGGAAATATTTCGTGCTAACTCCAGTGGTGACATTCTTTCTTCTGAAGGAATGACTTGATATTAATTTTATGAGGGTAACTATTCTGTTTCTTTAAACACGTAGCAGGAAACAGGGCAGGATGGGGATGGGGAAAGACTCTACAGCAGCAAACCTACAGTGAGGAGAAAGAAAGAGTGCTTGCACGTGTGGTTTTTAAGAAAAACAGTCTTCTCCTTACTTAAATATCTTTGTATAGGTGTTCAGGAAAAAAAAAAAAAACCAACAACAAAAAAGCGCAACCAAAATCAGGGGCCAGGAATTCCCACACTGCCAAGACTGGGTTTTGTGACTGCAGTGCAAGGGAGAGCATACACTTCTGAACATAAAAGTCTTCTCTCACTTACCTAAGACTCAGTCTAAACAACTCTCACCCAAGCTACCCACTTTATACCTGCTGTATCATCAGATAAATTATGGAGAAAAAATTATTTGGAGATTATCAGCAAAATGGCTCTTTTAGAAAACATATCTTGTCCTTACTTGGTCTTGTGGAGATTGTCGGCACTTGCTGTGTAAGAAAGCTGAAAAACAGATGCTTGAAGGACCCTGCCTCTGTAAGTTTTCTGGTCATTTCCGTAGAAAATGAAAAATGGGGACTAATCTACTTAACACCAATAAAATTCTCCCCTTGTAGTGCAGGCAAATTAATGTGTCTTCAAAACACTGATATCAAAGACTAGAACAAATCTAAAGAACTTTGCAGACCTTTTGGCCTGCACACAGATGCCACTTCTGTCTAATAGTTAGGTTCATAAGCTAAATCAACAGTTTTAAGGAAATCAATACTTCAAGGAGATAACTATCCTGCCACAAGCTTCCCATTGGCTTTTCTCCAAAAAGGAAACTGAAACAAGACAGCAAGATTAGCAGGCACAGTTTTAAAATTCTCTTTTGGGGACAAAATATTTTGTGACATTTTCTGGTTTGTTACTGAAGAATAGATGTATCTCACACCCACTCCTTTCTAGTTTATCTTATATAAATCTTTAATGAAAGACATCTCTTCTCATGTAGGGAAGCACCCATGGAGTCACCAAACAAGACAGATATTCCAAGTATAATATGGAATAATGCCCTCCTGTTCTGTCTGCATTGTTTATTTCCAGGGACATGTCATTTTGGCTCAAAGATGAAAGGAGAAACACAGAATAAGGCCTTGATTAAGATATGTACCAACATCAAGCTGCCAGTAACAAATAAAAGTCTTGCAAAAAAAGATTTTATCATTTTTGTTCATCAGCACTTTCCTATCAACACCGGAAATTTACTGTTTCTGGGTTTAAAAATAAATAAATAAAATTACTCTGATTTTAACATTTCTCTTTATGTGAAGCCAATAATAATTACTTTTAAGTTAATGTTTAAGGTGAGTTTGATCACTGTTCCTGCCCTGTGAAGTATCATAGCTCCTTCATGATCAGTTAGAAGCTGGGGGAGGAAGACAAGTTCCCCTTATTAAAATTGTGTCACTGACATGAAGAAAGCCTGGGAATGAGCCTTTTGCATCTGATGGTTCCCAAACACAGCCATGTCCTTTGCAATTCTCCTATGAAACTCCTTTCCTTTTTGACAGATCCTCTTTATACACCGTAAGACAGATAAAATAAATTCAGTAAACAAGCGCAAATGCAGTGTCTGAATGCTAAACCCCAAGACCAAGTTCTCTCCCCACACCAGTCCTATATGCATCTTCTTCTAAGTCCTCTGCACCTGCTGGAGTCCTACTGGAGAGTTGTAATGCCAAAATCTCTCCCCAGAAATGATTTCTTGGTGTAGGCTTTGACAGACAGCCCTTGAAGTTACTCCTGAGTGCTACACTTCTTGCTCTGGCATCTGTGGTGGGCCAAGCTGAGACCCTTGGCAGAGATGGGCTTTTTGGGGCTGCAGAGCATCCAGCAGCACCCTGGGGAGCACTGGAAGTTGTCAGGAGGCTGGAGAAAAATCCAGCAGCTTTGGCTGCTCACAGGTGCCTCTCAATGCTCACCCAGGAGGTGCAGGTACAGCTCATGGTTGGGAAGAGGCCATAATGCTTCAAATAACAGGACTATTATGTCCTCCTTAGCATTCAAGTTCTCATCTGCATTTTTGACAAGGTGCTGTGTGGCATTTCTCCCTGACTCTGCTTCACTTTGAAGATTAATGCAAGTTACTGTTTAATTGAGAGCTGTTCAGAATGGAAAAGAAAGCAAAATATTCACAACAGAATGGTAAAACTTCAGGCTTTGGTGTATAAATTCAGCATATATCAGTGTAGGGGGTATGACAGAACAATCCACATTATGGAGTTGTTTTGGTAATAAATACCTTCTCTATCCAGATGCTTCTAAATAACTGATACATAATACACATATTTCTCATCCTAGTCAGCATCTAGTAGCATCAAATGCTCCCAAAAGTGTCGAGCTGCATCCATCTGAATTTGTGAACAGGCAAATAGCCATCTTACACATCTTTAACTATCTGTGAAGAGCACAGCAGGTTGTCCTTGTGCACTTCTAAAATGTCCCACTTACTCCCCTATGCCTGGTTTTAATATAATTGTTCTTTACAAGGGTCAGCATCTGTACTACGGTAGAAATAAATCTTGAACAGTGTTTGACTGCAGATTTAAGTGGATAGTACATGTGTCTTACTTTTTATTAGCATGAATATGGTCTAAATGGCACATACTTTTGTCTTGACAATGTTAGAAATGCTGCTCAAGAAGCCTAGACCAGACTGACCATGTGGTTTAAGGTCCATATTTGTGTGCATTTTGGCATCCTGAAAATGCATTGATAGCCTGCAGAAAAAAGAGGCCAGCTGTTTTTAATGGTTGGAGAATTATTTACAAACACGTGTATTAACTGCTTAAAAATCAGAAATTCCTAGAAGCACAGATTATCCTTGCTGAACTTGTAGTCATTTATTGGATTCACAGAAGATGAGGGCATTCATTCATCGAGACCTAGTCTGAAGCCATCCTCTGTTGCAATTCACTGAGATTTGGATTAGATTATGACAGAAAACACTAATGTTAACCTTCTCATTATCAGTTTGAGTAGCTATAAATCCCCGTTCTATGCTGAAGCTGGGATGGGCATCAGGTCCCAAGTGTTATGCAGAGCTTTTAGCAGTCCCAGTGGGGCTCTTGTGCACAGCTTGTTGCCAGCCTACTCTGAAGGATTTTGATATAAAAAATATTGCCAGCTGTAGGCGGAAATGTGTGACAGCTGGAATTTCCTTCTGCATCTATGTAATGGACCAGTCATAAGTGACTTGCACTGTCCTGGAAACTTTGAAATTTTGTCAGCTGTATTTGAACTCAGCAATAATTTTGTTTAAATTTCTGTGAAGACATAATGGTATACTTAATCAAGACCTAAAGAATATGCTGTTCTGAATATGCATCAGATCTTGCATTCGGACAAAGAATTTTAATTATGTTTCCCATTCATAAAGATCACGAAGATTAATGAAAGATACAGGAAAAGCCTCTAGTCTTTTTATTGCCACCCTAGGTTGCAGCTAACACAATCCAAGAGGCACTCATTTACCTCTCTGAAGAGAAAATACTGAAAACCAGCACATATTTCAGTATCATCCAGCTTGTTTTGGCACACAGAAAACTTAATGGAGACTAAAGCCTTCTTGAATTCACAAATACAGGCATCCTACTTCATTTACTCATTATACAGTTATTTGGCTTAAACATTGCCTCTATGAATCTCCAACCAAAAGCAGGATCTATAGAACTGGACTCTGTACAAAGAAAAATCACCAATAGAGAAGGCTAAAAATATAAATGGAATTAATGAAGGAATGAACATTCCCAATTTATAGTATTACCACATGCCCATTGCCCACTGGATGTGCTTAATATACATGTCACATTTCTCTCCACTGATTCCAGAAAAAGACAGGGTGTAACAACCTGGGGGCTGTGGGTGAATGAATTTCTCATTCACCTCTTTATCCAATTTACCAAAGCAACAGCAGCATCTTTGGTTCAACACCCATAGGCAGGATTCCCAGCAAAGTACCATCCAGTCTGATTTTAACTTGTGAAATGTAACGAAAGTAGGAGCATTTTTGTGACTCAGAAATTATTTTGTCCGAACTCCGCTCTTTCATGGGTTTGGACAGTTCTCCTTTGCTTGCATTCCAATTTCTGACATTCAGATAAATTGAAAAAATTGTGTGTCAATATCTTCTGTAGTGGGATGAGGTGAGGATGTTTAAACTGAGATTCTTTTAATCATTTTCCATGTGTTTCTTAATTGGCTTGGTTTCTTTTTTTTCTGGCTTTGTTCTCCAGTACTGGTTCATTCATTTCCTGAAGTTTCACTTCACCTTGTCTGGTTTTTCCGTCTGCAGTATGTTGTTGTGTGCATTTGGTGATGAGAATTAGTTTAAAATAATCTGTACCATAATTACTGACTTCAGACTTGTTTGTGTCTATAGGGAGATATTCACGACAAAACAAAATAACAACAAAGAGGGAAAGCTACCACGTTCTTCCATATTTGGATAGCCCAGATGTTATTTACAGCATTGTTTATGAAGCTTTTTCTTTGCCTTGCTGGCTTTGATCCACACACGTTGTCAGTTTTGAGCACACACGTCCTGTCACATGGTGACTGTGTGCCCCTGACAAGTAAACATGCGGGAATGCAATTTATAAAGACAGGCTAGAGCAGCAATTAAGGAGAAAAAGAACTACAAACAAGACAAAGGAAATTAGGCAGGAAGATGAGCTAAATCTGGTCAGAATACAGGATATCAAGGCAACTGCATTGCATGTCATTTATTCTTTAGTCACCAGCAAGTGTCAACATCAGTATGTGATGTCTGTGCCCATGAAACTTTTATCATTAGTTTGCGAGAGGATGAGGGACTCAGACAGACTTGTTGCTGCAGAATCTCCAAAGTGTGGGATCTTTAAAGGCCAAAGATTCGTTATCACGTTTGGCACTCAGTCAAAGTGGTGGAGTTCTTCAAGCACATTTGGACAATGAACAAACAGAACAAACAGAAGACTGTAAAATCGCCTTTTCCTAAAAAGTTAAAGAGGGAGCAGCTGCCAGTAAGGGTCCACAAAATATGTAGGACGGGGAAAATATCTGACATGCATTACATTTTCATGCTAAAACACAGCAATGCCATAAATGTTTCAGCTAATAAAATTCAGTCACACAAATATTTGGGTGACAGCAGTGGAAGGTTATATACCAGAACTCCTGGGGCCTGGGAAGGGAGCATGAAGTATTGCTTATTTCCTTGTTTACAAACAAACCAACCCCAGGCAAATGCTGGGATTTGGGAAGTTCATCTAGGAGCCTGTGGGCTGAGCTGCTGAATCTTGGGTCTGTAATAGGAAGAGGTCTCTACTCAGTAAGAGGTGTAGTTTATTAAAGACTATCATATCAGCTAGAGGAACTGGTAATTCATTCTCTCCATACCTGGTAGGACAGTATTCTGGTGGGAATCTTTCTTTTAGCTTTACCTATCTAAGTCTATAGGAGAGGACAACAGGGAAAGCTCCTTCTCTGAGATTAATTTAACTCCATAATTGCTTATTTCCTTTCAGTCATCTGCCATGTTATCTTCGTGATCACTGTCCTAACAGTTATTGTCCTCATAGGGCAGACCTTGGTTTTCCCAATCCTTTTCTGACAAACCTCACAGTATATGGAAGAGAACTTTGCTACTAGCCTCATTTAGGGAGGGACTGTAGTTGAACAGACTCACATGGGAATGTGGAATGTAGGTTTAAACCTCCAGTTATTTGCCACCCAGGACTTGGAACAAACCCTTGCATTGTGCTTGGATCTTTGATGTAAAAGCACTTGTATTTTCTCTAATGGCATTGTGGCTTCCATACATGAATAATCAAGGCAGTAAACCAGCCTGTGGTTTATATGATGACTTTGAAATACCCATCCAAAGGGTTTCTGGTTTTATGTTTAGCTCATCAATGTTGTCTGCTAAGGAATCTTTGCCAATATTTAAGAATCCATGTCCAGTAATTATGGATGTCTTTGGAATGGTATCTAACTGTTCAAATAAAGTGTTAAGATAATCTGAAATTAAAGATATATATGAAGTGCTGGATCCAATCCTAGCCTCCCTATTTCAAGAAAGAATTGAAGCAAGTGCAGTGATGGGCCACAAGGGTGGATAACAGACTGAAAGACCTGACCCAGGAGGAGAGGCTGAGAGAGCTGGGGCTGTTCACCCTGGAGATGAGAAGGCTCAGGGGAATCTGATCAATGTGTGTAAATACCTGATTGGTGGAAGTAGAGCACATGAAACCAGCTTTATTTCTGCTTTGTCATATCCAGTGACAGAACAAGAGACAACAAGCACAAATTAAAAAATGGGACATTCTGTTTAACATAAGGAAAGACTTTTTTTTTTATTTATAGTGGAGGATGTCAAACGCTGGCACAAGTTATCTAGACATGTTTTAGAGCGTGAAGATGTTTAAGTATTTTCTTGAAGATACTTAAATACTGACAGACATGGCCCTGGATCAAGCTGCTTTTCTTGATGCTCCTCTGAGCAGGAAGGCTAGACTAGACCATCTCTAGAGGTCCCTTCCAAACTCAGCTGTTCTGTGATTCTGTAAAAGATATGATGAAACAGATGCACATGTCCAGATACACGTGCAAATAAAAATTATGCATTCCAGAGCTCAGTAACTCAACCAAAGTATCATTTTCAAGACAAGATAGAAACCAAAAAGAAGCAAGAAGTGAGAATGACAGAAGAATCACATGCACATCCAGTCAATGAGACATGGAAAGAAGAGCTTTGATTAATTTTCTTTAGCACACACTGAAGGGAATTCAAGGTAGGCTAAATGGAGTTTTTAATCTGTATGCTAATATTTCTAACCACTTATAGGGCTCACAAGGACAGCTAAGCCAGAACCAAAAAATACAGATCAATCAAAAAGCAGCAGCAGGTAAAGTCACATCTAGCACAAAAGTGGCTAGCCTAAGGTTGATGTAAAATAAGGGTAAAAATAGGCCCACTTTTTCTTTCCCAGAGCTTCAAGATTCTAAGACACTTGAGGATGCCATGGAAGCAACTGTTAGCACAGCTAAGAAGAAAGGCTGAATTTAACTGCCTTAAAACAAAGAAACAAAATTAGAAGCTCCAAGCAGGGTGAGAAGGACAGAGGGCTTTGAGGAATGTGTCACCAGGCACATTCAGATATACTGGGGAGAGCTCCAGATGACAAAGGCACCATGACCTTATTTAGCCCATCCATCTTCTCCCTGGTAAAGGGTTTCACTCTCCTCCCTGCTTTTTTCCCCCTGAAACCTATTTGCTGGAATAAACCAGGAATTTGAAGAACTAATTTGAAAATGAGATTATAACTAGCTCTCACTTGTTTTCAGCAGATTTCTCATTAACAGCGGAGTGACCCCAAGGGTGGGGGGTCTTTAGCTTCCTGCTAGCAGAGTCTTTGAATCAGGTACCCCCCAAAAGTGACAGCAACATTTACCAGTACATATTTGGAGGGCTATAGCAAAGGCAAAATAAAACCCAAAGCCATAGCAGTTTTACTGCCTCAAGCAAGTCCAAAACCAGATCAGGGCTCTCGCAGCTGAAAATAGGACTAAGAGTCTTAGTACAGGATATTCTAAAAAAGCTCATGATATACAGATTTCATGTTACCAGAGAGCTGTATATTTAGACAGAATCGAAATATATACAACTGTGTATAACTATGTATAACTGTAACTATGTGTAACAGTCTAATTCTTTAGACTGTTCACCTTCTCCACCACATTCCATCCCACGTTTTTGCTGTCTTTTCCACATAAAAGAGAAAAAAATACTTATGATTACATGATTAGCAAAGTGGGGGTTTTTCCACCATTCTTCAGAGAACTGATTTATTTGCATGTTAATATTCTTATCCGTATACAAAAATGTGCACCATAAATACTTTTATAAGGGAGAACCAGCCAACTGGAAATCCTTCCTTTATTTTAAAGATAATAGCTCCATTTGTTTATTGCTTCTGTTGTTGATTTTTTCCAAGCAGAACAGCAAATCTGCTCTCAGTTAGGGGAGCACAACCCTTCTGTGGCCAGAGTTCAGTACATATCCCAGGGTACCTTTCCCTAGTAAAACACCCTGCCTACTTCAATGAAGCTGATCACAATTAACTCTTCTGGATGTGGAGATCCAAGCAACATAGCCTTTTATTGATTGCCTGGGGGCTGCATTCATATGGCCTGAATTCCACCCAACTCCCCCAGTGCTGCTCCACAGGGAGGGTTGCTGCAATTGGAGGGGAGCCTGGGGCAGGCAGCCGGTGGGAAAATGTCCACGGGGGCTCTGCTGGAGCATGTGAGCATCCCCTGGACAGAAACAGAGGCCAGCGACTGCTGTGTGGTTCAGCCTGGGTTTGGTTCAGCTGGACAAGTAAGGGTGTTTTTTTTTTCCCCCAGCAAGTGATATTTATAAAATTTACTATTTTAATATTTTTTTCAGAAATGTCTTACTTTTTCCATATGTTTGTGAAGCAGGGTCGAGCAGAAGTCCGGAGAGATCAGCATCAGCGATTGTTTTCCTTTAATAATTATGTTTGACAACTGTTAAAACACAGACTGTAGTGAAATCATCGCTACCCCCTTTATTATGGTAAACTACTCGATTTTTTCCAGTGGTTTGAGGTAAACACTCCAAACATCCATAACAATTGGTTGCACCAGGACACACAGTAAAATCAACATAACAAGCACACTGGGGGCAGTACGTTGCTGCAGGGTAAACTAATGCCAAAGAGCCACAGCACTAATGACTTAATTATTGCCTTGGTGGTTGTCAGGATGACACCAAAACATCAAACAAACTGAATCTTTCTCCCCAGCTGGGTTAAGGTCTCCTTTGGTTTCCTGGTCAGGTCATCATTTCTCTCACAGGAGCTTTAAATCTATATTTTTACAAATTTATACCAGAGAGCTGCCTCATGGCCTGAGCTGTTGTTCCCAAAGTGTTCTGTATTGGACTATAGCATATTTCAGAATCCTGAATCCTTTTTCCAAATGTGTTTTTGTTTTGAGTAGGATAGAGAGACTCTTCTTCCATATCTCAGCAAGGAAACTCTGGGATGTAGTCAGGGTTGTGAGCTGGGAAAAAAGAAGGATACTACTGAGGTCTTAGCTGCCACCAAGGAAGGAACAGGGCCTTACAGATCTTGCTTAGAGTATTTCCTTGAAAATATGTGGCTAAGTCAGCAAAAAGAGCATTTTAGTATGACAGGCCTTAACATTAGTCTGGTTCTTGCCAGTCTTCCTTCCCTGGTGCTGTCATGCCCTCCCTCCATTGCCATGCACTTCAGGCATCACCAGAACCTAAGTCTCAGGTAGCAAAAGTTCAGACTTTTCAAAAAAAATATTGCTTTGCTGGAGCCAGTCATTACAGCTTTCCTCTTCATTATGGATCTTACAGGAATGAGATCAAGCAAAACCAGTCAAAAGCATGATTGCTCAAATATAAGATCTGGGAGCATATTTAACTAATGTGCAGCCAGAAAGCAATTGTCAAGAATTTAATATGATTCAGAATGTTCTTGGTTTTCCTTGTAAAACAGCCTCCTTGAACAATGGAGAGGTTTTAACAGGATTTTTGTTACTCACTCTGTGGACACAAGGAGAGAGTGCCAGGTGATTACAGCAAAATATTCATTCAGTTGGTTTGAGGAAGGACATTCATTCTTTCTTTCTTTCATAGCTGATTTGATATAAGCTTATCATACATTTTAAAGCCGGTCTCCTAAAATACCGGAGCAAGTTACTTCATGTACCTTCCAAATAATTTTATTCTGAGAAGTTGTTGATCAGACATCCATGAATTTCAAAAGTAGACTGGATAAGGCCAAAAGTCAGTCACGATAAGGCCCCTTTTCCAAAGATCAGAGGCTTATCCAGACCTGACCCACATAAGCCAGACTGGTTAGGCCTAGGAGCACTATAGGGTCAAAAAACAAACAAAAGTTAACACAGAACTGGCCAAAAGGTGACAGTAAATCAATTATTAATACATCTCTAATACAAAGGTTCAGGCTTACCTAAAGTCTGGGTTTACCCCTCATTTCCTCTGGGGATTTTTTAACAGATGGATGAGTGGGATAACTTGGCTTAAAGATGCTTTTCCTGTACTGGCTCCTATGCTTGCAATCAAAAAGGACTCCAGATCACAAAAAGCATTCCGGCCTGAGGAACAATGATCTCCCCCAGGTATCCAGAAATATGATAGAATCAACAGTCCCCAGTCCCCAGCAGGCTTGGGATGCTTTGTAGCCTCTTGGTGATCCAAACCAGCCACAAACCTGGGCTGTCTGTGCACCCACACAAAGCAGCCAAGGAGAGCTTGGCTTCACAGACATCAGCATTATGGATCACATGCACTGAGAAGCCCCTAAAGAATTATCCTATAGAGGTCTCTGGGCCTTAATGAAGCACTGCCTGATACCACAACTTTTATCATCCTAATCACAGAAATCAGCACAAAACAGAGCATCTTGGAGCCAAGTTATTCAGCTGTACCAGGTGTTTTGAAATTCCCAGAGGAAATGAGGGAAGAATGTAACAATTAAAAAATCCCCTGTCAGAATGTAACAATTAAAAAAAAAAAATTAGCAAAATTATAAACCTCCTTGTTTTACAAGTAAGGCTGCAAGAGAGTGAGTAAAGCTGGGCTGCCAGGGTGGAATGAGGCTGCAGAAGCTGGCACCGAGTCAAAGCCAGAGAATGCTGCTTCCTGATGGCTGGTTCAGGCAGAAGTCACTGAGGGGGTGAGCAGAGCAGCCAGAGGCAGCACCACAGCCCCTCTGTCAGCCTACAAGATCTTTGCCACTAACGGGGCTAGGTCAGAAGAGAGCCTTGAAAATTCCCTGGGGACATTGTGGTTCAGGGTCTAATCCACTGTACTACTGTCTGCCAAAGAAACTTCTCTAGATTATGTTAGGAATTGGAGGAGATTACACGTGCACAGACCGTGAGATTTAGGCCCCTAAACCACATCATGCAGCTCAGTGCGGGAACACTTCAGTTTTATCTATGTGAGCAAATAAAATTGGAAATGTTTCCAAGCACTGAAAATCGAACCTCTTAAATTGTTTGAATGGCCTGTGCTCTGTGGTGATGTCTCAGGCCAAACCATTCCCAGGCACCTCCTGAAAGTTGGTGCAGGCAGAGGTCACAGCTGATGGAGCTGTCCCACTTTGGGGACAAACGGGTTCTTGATGTGCTCGTGGCCTTTCAGGTAAACAGCAGACCAGGTCATGCTGAATTTTCCAGTAAGAACTGTGCCGGTGGGACTACTTCAGCTGTGCTGGGCATGCAAGAGACTGCCCATAGTTCTGGTTTTAAAGATTACTGTGTTCATAGGAAGGAGATGTGTTTCTTGTTAGCTTGTTCAGAGTAATCTTTAGCAGAAGATTTATACATGGAATAATGAGTTTATTTGAAGCATATACTTTAATAACAGTGAAATAAAGTCTCAAAATTGAAACCAAAATCCCATTATTAAAGACTAAACTAGGAGCAGGAAGTCTCCATGCTTTTCCAGTCCCCTAGGTAGCTTGCTAGGAACATCAGGCAGCTGTTATGTCTGACCTCAGGTAGGATGCAAGCATCCTTCCTTGCTTTAACTATTCACAACCTCTCCTGAAGCCACTCTGGGCAGTTGCTTACAGTGCTCCTTTCCCACTGCCCAGGGGAACAACCTACTTCGTCTTCTTCTTTCCTGTTTATTTGCCTCATTCCCTGTGATTGGATGCTGAGACATTGCATGACAACGTGGGGAATGAAGTAATTTCCTCTTTTCATACCTTCAGTCTCTGAAGTCATTTCCTTCCCCCACCCACTCAGCATTTCTTAATATTCCTATCGTGTATGCTATTTACCACTTTCTTGGCTTTATTCTGCTTTCTTCTTTCACAGTCGGAGACAGAGATATCAGTAAAATATTACACATCAGATCATGAGAAGTATGACTCTAGCAAAGAATGCTGTATATTTCGAAATTATTCCTTGAGAGTAGCATACAAAGAGAAAACAACATAACAGCAGGTTACCTGCATTACTGAAGTGTTCCCCCACCAACACTCCTGGCTGAAAAGGGGACAAAGATGAGTGGAGCAGGATGCTAAAGTAGCCTTAGGTGCTTTACAGCTGCAATGGAAAGCTAGGCACCTGGAAATTTAAAAGCCAAATCTTGTATAAAATCCCCCATAGAAACTAGCATCACCATACTCCTTTCCTCCATGTCAGGAGTCCATCAACAGCAAAGATCAGCTGGAAAACCAAATCAAACAAACATGCTCTACCTACTGATAGGCACCCTATCCTACAGAAACCAGGTTTCCAGTGGGAGCTAATTTCAGAGCTAAGGAACCCATCCCTCAGGGCACAAAGCACTCATCCCTTCGGGCACAAAGTAAGAGATTTCTTCGTGGTCCATGCTATCCCAAGAGCCCACAGTGAGCTGTGGTAATTTGTCCTGTTGTGAGACCCCACAGCACGGCACACGCAGCAGCTGTGACTGTTTGCACCCAGAGACAATTTAAAGTGAAGCTCATGTACTTGAGTCACAACAGAGTGTTCCATGCACTGTGTTTCCCCACAGCCATGTCAGCCTTTTCCATTTCAGTTTCAGGGCATACTGGAACAATTATAGGGCCAAGAATTCACACAGGGTCTGTGCCCAGGACAAGTAGTGCGAGATATGCCCGAGAGTACATCTTGCTGCCTGATTGACTTCACTTGGGAATTTAGGAATTCCATTTCAAACAAAAATACATAGCTGGAACTAATTCAAACCACAAGGGAATAAAGCAAAGAAATAAAATCAAACTAATAAATCAAGATTACAACTCCCTCAGAGAAAGATATGTTCTAATTCAGCCACAGGTTATGAGAGTTGATGCAGGAATAACTAGAGGTAACTGTATAGCCTGTGATTGCTGCTGGTCATATGAAATAATCCTGTTAGTCTCTCTTGTCTTTAGTGTAAGCAGTGCAAATACAGTTGGTGTGAATGATGATAAGGTCTCTCTTTGCCCACAGTGACTGCCAGCTACCAATTACACTTGGGGTGCCACAGTGAAACAGCTGAGGACTCTCCACAGATAAAGAGAGGAACATCCTACTCGGCAAAAGCACCTTCTTGAGCCACAGCTGGAGTCCATAGCCCAGGAATCACATTCCACAAGAGTCTTTGCCTTTCCCGTTACAAACTGCCCTTTATGGAGAAAGAATTTAGTGAAGAATGAATGCTGCAAAATGCACTCTTCAAACTGACAGGAAAAAAATTCTTATAAAAATTCGTGTTATAATGATAAGAAAGGATATTGGTACGGAGAGGTAAAATGTGTTTTTCTCAGTTCTCTTTGCAAACCCTAACTCAGTGATACTGTATTTATCCTGAGCACATAATCACTGTGTATTCCAGGGAAAGGGTTTGGAAATTCTGGTAAAACATCACATTGCATATTCTGTCATTGCTGCATTTTAAAAGCAACAAAAGCCCTCTGAGAAGATTCATGCCCTTTTTTAGTCAATGACAAACAAATATGTAGTCCAGAGAAAAATCCATTCTCTTTCTTTTTTGCAGTCAGTGTGACTTTTCCTGGGAACATGTATTTTGAGTATGTTCACAGCTTTGCTACCACCAAAGATAAAAGAAGTTTCAGCTGTTCCAACCAAAACATTTTGGAGACAACTTTACATGAATTTTGAACTATCACAACAAAATTCAAACAGAAGTTGAAAGCATAATATATTTTTTGTTCATATATGAATACTTTGCTGTGAAAACAAGTCATACCCATGTCTGAGCCCACAGTAACTGCCTGCAAGTCAAAACAATGATTCAGCACAGGGTATGTGAAGTTGTGAACAGTTTAATGATTTTTTTTTCCTCAAAACTTTTGGCACTTCAGCCTCAGATGCTATTTGTACAGAGCAAAAGTTCAGGCTCTGTTTCAAACTAAAAAATCTGAGAGTTCTCAGTTCATGCTTAAATGCTTGAAGAGCAGTTTAAAGGCTATCAATTAAAAGGTTTTACATTTCAAGCCCATTTGGATTTCTCTGACAATGTTTTCCAGAAGATCGGTGTGTTCAAATGCCATGTGAGAGGGAAGATCCAATAGCTGCTTTCTGTTTCTTTCTCTGATGAGTGACCCCTGTTCCTGTACCCTCTCACCTTCTCAGCCCGGCTCTCGTCTCTGCACAGACCTTTATTGCAAAGGATCTTCCCATCCATACCCCCCGGGGTGACAGGATGAATGTGCCACAGATTGGGTCTGGGTTACAGCCTGCTTGTAGCCAGCCAGATGGTCTGTAAGGCTCTGACCCCAGCTGTAGGAGGCTGTGACTCACACCTGCCCTTGGGAGTGCTGCCGGGAGCTTCCTCTCATCACCTTCCGGGAAGCCCAGCAGGAGCGAGTGTGGTGCCAGACGCTCCCGAGCTGCCAGGTAAGAATTACCTGGCATGCAGACAAGTGGTGAGGCAGCCTCAAAATGGAAACTCCATCTCCCTTCCTGGAGGATTTCACCATGCCCGTGGGTTTGTGCCACCTGCGGAAGCGAGTTCCAGACCTCCTGGGAAAGCCCAGCAGGACATGTCTGCATCCTCCAAGGATGAGACTTCCCATCCAGCCAGCAACCTCAGGGGCTGGAAGGGATCTCCAGGTGGGCAGCTGCCCATCACCTCTGTCCAGAGATTTTCAAGCTTCTGCAGTGTAGTCACCACCAAATCTCCCTATGGAAGCACAGATTTATGGGTGGCCAATTAAACTGATTGATATTTAAATTGTCCAAGGACTGCAAAAGAGAAGCATGAATCAATGATTTAAAAATCTGGGAGATGGAGAGCACCCAAATTAAACCCCTGTGAGGTATTAAAATCACATTTTCAAATAAAAGTGTTAAATGTTGTACTTTTCTGTATCTTACTTTTAGAGCAATAAGTCAAATCCAAATGTTCTCTGAGAAGTGTGAGAGATAGAAAAAGTCTAATTCTTGCGCATGTATTTTAGTTTTAATTTGTATTGTCCTTTTCCAAGAGTAAACATCCATTTGCAGCCAGATCAGCAGAACGTAATAGGAGAGGGAACCGAGAGTTTTTGGTTAACACAAAATAGAAAATATCTTTTCCAGGAAGAATTTTAACTGTCAGGGTCCATGGTAGCATCTGAATATATGCAAGGTGTAAGATGAACAGGAAAAGCCAAAGCTGTTAAGTAGGGGGTGGTGGCACTCAAAGAAATAACACTAAATACAAAAGAAACTAATTCTTAACTAGTTAACAAAGAAAAATTGAAATGTAGTGGCTACTGACATCCTTGTTCCTCATTATTAAAGGGCCAAGCAGGCTTCTGAAGTACAGGGCTTGCAAGACAAAAGGATCTATTTTTAAACAAACTTAGAAAATCCAGGAAAGAATGTTGAATTATAAATGTCTGGACTGATTCACTGCACCGACTCTAGATGTGAGTCACTGCAACACCACGTTTTTTAAGTAGAATAATTTAAATTTCATAAATTGAAATGGAGATAATAATATAACCATATAGTATAAGGTTTTTTTAAAAAGCATTGAAAAATATATCATGAAATCTAGTACTCTGCAGCCTTTTTGGGCACAAAAGGAAAACATTAAGGATGAAGGTTATTTTTTCTTTTGATAAACTAGTTTTATTCCTGGAAAAATCCCTTCTCTTTGTCTCAGTGAAAATTTCCGAGTAAAAATGAAATACTGAGATTCAGTGCTTGAGAAAACAATGCTCTTAAGAAACAATTGTAATGTCCCAGTTCAATGTTTTGGAAAACAAATAATTTTTTATGTTTCCTTTTTATTAGATACCTTAGATTTATTTTAATCCTGGATATCTTGAAGCAAAAACTAGTTGTAGTCAGTAATGCATTTCCTTCCCTGAAGTACCAATGAGGGAAAACAGAAAAAAGGTTATTATATGTGATCATAAATATAATTTAATAAATTTCCACTATGAAAGATCCTACCTTTCCTGTTCAGATTCTTGTCATTTGCCCATTTATGCTTCTAAGAAGACAGGTTACAGAAAACCATTTTGTTTAGAATGCTGTAAACAAATTTGTAATCTGGGAATTGTGAAAGGAAAGTTGATCTCAGACAGCTTTGGATTAATTTTCTTTTATATTGCTAGCCAAATTTCCTCTTTACTCTTCCTTCTAAACTCTGTTTTGTGAAGCTCATTTTTTTTTTTGTTTTGGGGGTTTTTGGTTTGTTTTTTTTCCTGTTGTTATTGTTTATTTTAATCAGAGGGTGAAAGACAATTTCCATCCAACTCATATCCCATGTGAGGAATCTGCATTTGTTTCCTGTGAGCAGGTATGGATTTTCCACTTGTATCTACTCAGACCCTGATCATAACAGCACCACGTCAGCAGCTTTTCAAGAGATCACATGTGTTTTCCAAGGTCTGGTGATGGAAAATCTGGAAAGCAATATTTAATGTCTCTCAGAAGGCTGTTTATTCTCAAAAATGCTCAGTTATTTAGCCTTTTAGCAATTACCCATTCCTAATTTGAATGGGTCCATTCGTCCAGGAGTTAAAGCATTGAGCTGCAATGAATCATTTGTTTCTTTTATGGGGATTAAGTGCATTGCTAAACAAAGACTGAGTTGCATAATTTTTTTTTTCCTTTTTAGTGAATAGAAAAGTGTCAAAGGAATGAGGAATATATATCTATATCTATATCTGTATCTATGTAGCTATAGCTATATCTATATCTACATATCAGGTTTTTGGGGTTTGGAATTCCTTTTTTAGAGGCTCCATTTTTGGCACTGCCAGTACTACCAGCAGAGCCCGCTATGGGACCATTCAAATTTGGAGGAGAAAGGTGGACATTCACAGCCAGGTTTCTGAAATTTCACTGTTTTCATAAATCACCGGAATTCAGCTTCACAAAGCCACCACCCATCAGGCTCAAGCACCCCCTTATCCATGGCAAAGGAGACACCGAGTGTCACCCAGCAGATGTTGCCCTCAGCAGATCAGCAGTAACTTCAGAGGCAGCACCACGTTCATCTAAGCTCATCCTTCCTGAATTTTTGCGATGATTTGCCTGAGTATGGAGTTAATTGAACTTCCCAGCTGGTCTGGGAGACGAGGCGTCAGATGGGCGTACTGCATTCGGCAGTGGAGGGACAAGGAGTATTTAGGTTGATTGTTAAGCAACAACACTGCGTGCTGTGGGCAAGAAGGACACAATGCCGGCTCTGGAAATTTCACAACTGTTGAGTTTTTTTCTTCAAGACTTTGTAATTGAGGCTTGCGGGGTTAATAAACAACAACCACCACCAAAAGTAACACTTATGACAGGAGAGAAGAAAAGGACAAGAAGAACATTTTGGACTGCTTACAGTTGTTATTCTGCTAATACTCCAGTAAGAAAGTGAGAGGTCTTTTGTGCCTTTTTTAGTCCAATAGCACGTCTCTAAATAAATCCCAGAAGGGACACGCATTTGAACACCAAGATGAAAGTGAAGGCTAAATCAGGCAGAGGGAAAGGTGGTTTTGGCTGGACCCGAGCAACTGTGCTTTGCATGTCCAAAACCAAAACCACACTTTGACTTGGTACATTAGGTGTCACTGGACTGGGAGCAGTGTGTGCAGAATGGGCCACGCAAGGTTTAGTACAGCCCTGAGCAAGCAACCCGAGGAAGGGCACAACTTTCTCATGCAGGAGACAGAAGGGTGAGTAAGAGAAAGGACAAAAACAGAGCTGGGAGCTAGCTGGAGCCATGGGGATGAGAGGCCATGGCAGGAGAGTGGTTCTTGCTGATCTTGGTGTGCAGTCCAGAGTGTGCCTAGGGTGATGTGGATCAAAGCTGAGGTAGCAATGAGCTCAAACTCTGGTCTACAGTAGACCCCACCTTCTCACCAAGGATGTGCAGATAAGAGATTTATCTCTGAGGTAGATGGACATTTTAATTTTCTTCACATGCAGAGCCCTGGGTTGAACCACTTGCTTCATCTCAATGACTGAAGGAAAAACAAGAGAAAGTCTTCTGTGCTTGCTGCTAGCCATGGCAACTGCAGTAATAAATGTGGGCTGAGACAAACCAACCCCAGCCAGGCTCTCATGCACAAATAGTAGTGCAGGCTATGGTTGCTTAATATCCCAAATGAGTAGCTAATTACTTCATGAGCTAATTAAGAGTGCCTAGGCACCATCTATGCAACCTGGTAAAAATAGGTCTCATACATTCAAAACCAGCTCAAACACAAAGCAATGCAAAAGAAATGGTCTGTAGAAGGGTAAGTGACATGTCTCTCATTTTGCCCATGTGCAGCCACTCCCATGAGGGCACAGCATGGCCAAAACTGAGCATGCAAGCCCTCAAGGATTGGTGAAGCTGGGTATTAGTGTTAAAGAAGCTGATTTTATAAACCAGAACATGCTGAACTTAGATACTGCCCCATGTTCCTGACAAATCCCCTTATAAATAATGCTGGAAGTCCAGCCAGACCAGGCTTTTGTGTAGGCAAAATGTTTCTCACTGCTATACAGAAAACATAAACCACAGACAGACAGCAAAATTATACTTTCTTGTGTCCAAAAGCTAGAGTGCTGGAGTCATGGCCACAGGAGGGATTTGTATGCTGAAGTTTAGTGTCAATCGCTAAAATTAAAACAAGTTATTTGAGCCACTGGAAATCCAAGTATTCTTTCCCCATAGAAGGAACCTCTTCTTCTTGTGGGGCTACTCTAAGCTGCCTCTGGAAGACACGGGCAGCACAGCACAACCACAGAGAGGCCACTGAAAACAAGAGACACAAGGGAAACAGAGGAAGAGGGATTATTTGAGGGGAGGCAACTCAGAGTATACTTTCCTTAGTGTGCCCTGTTCATTGCTGTTGAATGACAGGAAGAGAATGATGGTGGCATTAATTTGCTTTTTTTTTTTAAGGTGAAGTGTTCTCTTAGCCTAGATCCATGAATATATAAATTGAATTTTACTATTATATTACAATTTTAATATACTGCATTTGCTATGTGTGTCTAGTGTTTTCTGGACTATATAAATCTCTGCAAATTAGCTGCAAGACACTAAAAAAAAGCTTCTGTGGTTGCAAATTAAAATTTTTTGAACTTTTGCTTTGCAGGAAATGTGACTTGTTATTCTACCCAAGACCTCCCAAAAATTGCAATTTTGAAATATATCTCTCCCACAAATCCTTAGGGATTTCCGTTCAACAGAGGAGTTATGGGGAAGATTCACCATTGTAAGATTTTGCAATGATTTGGAGTTTGAAACTGTCTGAAAATAGCAGATCATCTGAGAGCTGGACTATTTATGTCCTAGATTTAGACACACTTCCAGTGACTTAGTTGTCCCTTATCACTCTCTTAGTTGCCCTTGGATTAATGCTTTTTGCTTTTCTGGCAGTAGATTGTCTTGGTTTCATTTCAAATACCTGGCCAACACCATAAGTGAGTCTCAGGAACTACAGTTGTAAAAGTAATAAAATGCTATGGAGTAATCCAAGAGGTAGGGAGGCAATATGTTAGTAGGTAAACATTTGTTTAATGTGACAGCACTTACAAATGGGTGCTATAATTTTAGACAATAATTCTAAATGAGCATAAGAATGAATGCTTTTGTTGTTTAAGACCACAACCTTTCATCTGAACATCTGCATCGTTCCAAAGTAAACTCTACTGGTTGAAGCTCACTTATCTTCTCGACATTTCTTGTGAGAGGCCTATGGTCTGGAGGTGAATCCATAGCTTGGATAACTGGGGTAAAGTCCTTCTTGCAGCAAGACCTGCTTGTTCCCCACAAGCATGCACATATATTTTTGGAGAGTGAAAAAGATGATGCAGGGTGGGAGGAAGAGGGTAGGAAGGGAAAGCAAGCAACCTGGTACAAGGACAGTATAGGGAAAGGTCAAACTCACAACTTGTCCATTCTTTCAGGTAGGAGGACACAGTTGTTGGAACTGTTTTTTGACAATAGGTCACCACCACCTTTTACTTTGCAGAAGACAACACTACCACCAGCTTCTGTATTTCCCCCCTTTTCTGTGCATGTTTTATTCTAATGGCTGGTGGGTTGCTTCTCAGTTCTGAGAGCCCCTCCATCACCACTGGGTTCCCTTGGTGATTCCTCAGCCACTGAGCACAGAAGTTACACCAAGATGTGCACCTGGGGTCAGGAAGAAAATAAAGGAAAAGTCTCCAGAGCAGCTGCACAAGATGGCCGTAAACAGGAGGTATTTTTCTTTCCTCTTGCCTGCCAAATGCAGCTCTGGGAGAGCCGCGCTCCTTGCTGGAGTGTGGCCCTGCCTTGCCAGAACAGATACCCATTTGGCATTGCAAAGCCCAGAAGAGGTTACCCGGTCAAGGTGGCTGTCTGGAGCAGTCTAAACAAATTCTGTGTTTCTGGGAATTACCACTCCGTTGGTCAGAGCACTGGTTGTGTGGCTGCTGGCATACCAGCTCTACAAACAGAGAAAAAAAGTGTCAGGGCTATTTTAATAAAGGATTCCAATGGGAGTCAAAAGCATGTTGATGATTTCTTTCATGTGTTAATGCCATTAGCTACCTCAGGCATTAAGCGTGGGGAGTACCAGTAACTGACAGTGCACTGAGTGGGGAATGAATCATTTTATTTTTATTTAAGTAACTTTGTTGTTCTCATGAAATTTGGCCTCGGCAACATTGTCAGGTTTCAATTAGTGTTGGTAACTCTAGTTCAGAAAAAAAAAATTAAACTTGATCCACGATGTGTTACTAGAAATTTGACAAAGAGTGCCTTCCAGCCCCCTTTAAAGTGGTCTGTGTCATGAAGGGCATTGAGAAAAAACAGGCCTATGGCAGAGGAACTGCTCTTGTGTCCTGGTTTTTCATGGAGGATGGAAATAGAGAAAGTTTTCATATGTTTCTCTATGGCCAGCCCATCCAACTTGCAGGCATCTCTTAGGTCAAAATGCATACGTGTTGTACAAATTAAGCTTTTGTGACACTTCCTTAGCAAAGACTGCTAAGAATTGTTAGATTCATAGCAGAAAACACATCACAGCTGGAGATGGGGACTTCTGAAAGCAAAAGGAACAAATACATGAGCAGCTTTACCACCAGAGAAACATTTTCTTTTGTGCTGATCCTGCCCGGCTGCATGCTACTTTTCTATTTGAAATGTAGATCATAAACAAGAGTAGGGCTCTGGAGAATGGAGGGCAGAACCCTAGAGGTTACGCTCTTTGCTCTAATTTTAAGATCTTCAAAACCCTGTGTAAAGGTATTCTCCCCTCCCTGAACCTCCATGTGCCTGAAAGCCCAGACCCAGAGGGGAGCTGGTCCTAATGATGACCGACAAGTCTCCTACCTCAGGTGTGTGCTCCTGCTCCCTTCCCCACTGTGAGCCTGGCTAGGGAGTGAAGCTGGCTGGCTGGAAATTCACTGTTTTTCCTTGCAGGGTTAGTCTTTACCTAGTTCAGCCCTGAGAGCTGGCTCCCTGCCCAGATGAGCTGGATGGAGAAGGGTAGAACAGCAGCAGAGCTGACTAAGCTTGGCTCGGACTTGCAGGGAACCGATCATTTCCCTCCGCCAGAAGCGCAGCAGCCCTCGTGGCCTTGAGCTCAGCATTGCCTCACTCATTTTGCCAAGCAGACCTAGAAGTATCAAATCAGTTCCATGGAGAGTGAAAAGCATTTAAAGAGTAATTAATATGAAATCTCCTTGAATAAATTGTAATGGGCAGACGCCTGTCTCTTGATACAGACCTAATTACTGAGTCATTCAGTAAATAAAGGAGTAATGCTATTAGTTGTTAACCATGCAGAGTTGACCCTCTTTAATCTCAGTGAAGAGTCTGGGGACTTCTATCAGAACTTTAGAGCCTGCGGGTCAGCATACATCTAAAAATGAGCAAAAAACCAGAACTTTTAAAGGTTAACCCTAAAGTCTCTATGCTATATATGAGAGAGAAACAACAATACTACAGATGTGCTCAGGCACACTAGTCCATGTACTTAATCAGTCAAGCCTGGAGGAGTTGTCCTGCGAAGTTAGAGGATATTTTATTATTGCTCCTGGACTTCTTTGCTGAGGTTGCAATGGGTGTGCCAATTAATTCCAATGCTGACTGAGTTTTAGCAAGTGGCCACCTAGCAGTCGAGCAATGATTACCAAATAACTGCATGTATTTCCTCCCCTGCAGACGTCAATGTATAAGCTGTCAATTAAATTAAACCTTTTTTTAGCATGTGAAGACTGATGTGTATAAACACGTGTGTATACATACATATATATATATATATATACTTTTTCTTTTTTTGTTTGTTTTTGTTCTGTATCATAAAATACAATAAAATCTCTTGAAAAATTGCCTATGATGAAATTGCTACAGGTGGACATGAAACTTTGAGGCCTGGGTGTACAAATACTGTACATCTTTGAAGAGATACTTTGTGTGACTGACAGACACAAATTCACCTGTCCTCTGTACTAAGTCATTATTTCACCAGCCAGTTGACAGCTGATGTAGGAAGAACAAGACAGCTGATCAGAAGTATTAAAAAAGTCTCAATAAGCACAATGAGAAGAGCAAAATGGACTGCTGACCCTGTTTTACCTGGTATGACAGCGTGTTGTGCCTTAAAATTGCTAAATCTAGTTCCCACTCCTCCTCACTTCTCACTCATGTCTAGACCAAACACTGAATTTAAGGTACTTTTACCACAGCATCTGTTTGCTTGGGTATTTCACTGGCCATCTTGATCACTCTGACTTTTTATGTCTGAAATGTGGTCTCTGGGTCAGCTGCTACAGCTCTCAGTTGTCTGCATTGTGCTTTCTCTTGACTCATAAAAGTCCTGGCTCATTAGGGAAGCTTCTGATGGTTTGACAATAGTGTCTACCCATTGCATACATATGTTTAAATCCGTTTTCATCTGCATTCACATCCAACTAGTGCACAGCATTTGCTTTGTAGTTCTGGCATAATAGCCACAAACCTTCTGATGCATTATGAAATCATGTGTTTGTAGCCTTTTCTTTTCCTTAATGAATTACAGTGCAATCAGACCTCTTAGCATCAAAAAAAACCCACTCAAAAAGTGAACATGGGAAATACTTAGAAGACAGGACGCAAATAATCTGAAATAAAATCCCTGAGTGGCAATGCTGGCATCAGTGGTTTGTAATTATCTGTTTTACACACACTCACAGAAATTGATATGATTCACTTTGAAACACTTGACCTTTTTCTTTCCTTGCACAAAACAATTCAGTTTGAATTCAGACTAATATATGAAGGACCTGAGTTATCAAAAGAGCAAGAAATTAATGAGAGTAATCAGATTAGAAACATCAGAACTTTAATATTATAGTTTAACTAATGATCAGTAACTACTGGAACAGAAAACATCAAAAAAAACCAGATGAGGTTATCCCTTCTCCTTGTATAATCAATACATATCAAGTTTTTAAACTAATTCAAAAGGTATCCTTATATAATCAATTTTTAAAATTAATTATATAAGGATACCTTTTGAATATTGGCACTTTTCTTTCTGTCTTTATTTGTTACTGTGATGATAGAAAGAAGAGGTCGGGAGTTTGTACAAGAGGAACTTTTCTACTTGCTGCCAGACCACTGAAGATGTAAGGAGGAAGACCTGTCACTCTGCCAGAAAGGTCTCTTCTCAAGAAAAAAAAAAACACCCAGGCAGGATGAGCCATTGAAGTTTTCTTTTTATCATTAAGAAGATCATTAGGAAACTCATGACATCAAGTTGGTCAGGGAAAGCCTGACAGCACATGTGCTTCAGAGGAATTCTAAGGAAGGAACTGATTCTGAAATTTCAGGCTTCAATGTCCTCTGCAGGCTTCCACAAAATAGGAGGTTAACAGAATTTCATGTAAAGCCACGAGTCTGAGTAAAACATTTCACTTTTATTTGGGTGGGATTTTTCTCCCCATTCTGGTAGATAAGAGAATGAATCACTGGAATTTTTGTACTTTCCATTTCTAACCAGGGAGAAGGGAGGGCTGCTTATTTCTGGTAGGATCAGTGTTTGTAGTGGTTTCACTCTGCATAGTCCCCTTCTACAAAATCAGCTGCTCTTTGCCAGAGTTCAGAAAACAAAACCACCTCACCTAAAGTAGGATAGACTTCTGGGAACTACTGGACCTTCTCCAGTTGTCCGGTTCTATTTAGCCTGCTGGGATCAAGGAGACAAAATGTAGCCGACTTTCTATGCTGCTTCCCAGCAAATAATAGGGTCTCAGATGCCATCTGCAGTGAAAAACAGGAGGTCCTCACACTTGTTTTTGAGTTCCCAGAAAAAATCATTCAGCTTGGGCTTGGATTTTACCGCCAAGACCGCTGACTTGAGCGAAAGGCCAGCCTTTGGCTTGTGGGCTGTTACTGTGATTGGTATAGCTTTTCCTAGTAACATGTTCCAGTGCTTAAGCAATATGAATTACCTGGGGTTTTCAACATTTTTGACAAGGTGTCAGAGGGATTTTTATGACTGAGATTAAATGAAAACTTTTCGAAGTATTGGTTACCAGCACATAACCTTGCATGAGGTATGATCCAAGACTGAAGCAAAGGAAACTTGGTTACTGGATTGCAGACTCTTTCTTTCTTCCCCTTCTGTTCCCCCATAACATGTAGAGATAGATTAAAATCCGAAGAAAGGAAAATGAAATAGAAACATAAATCAAAATAAATTAAACACAATACAATACAATAAAATAAAATACATCTATGAGCATTCCATTAATACTGAGCTGTTTTATCAGTGAAGGGCAAAATCATTAATTTAACTCATATTTGAATATGCTCTTCCTTAGCAAGCTACTCTGCCATATTGAGGACAACAGGAGTTTGGTCTGTTCTTAAAATAATGGTGAAATTACATGCATGAGACTACTGTCTACTTGCCGAGTCTAACAATTCATACTGCCCCTAAGTTTATTCTGCCCTGCTTAAAATGAATCCTTTTCCTACTGAAATCAGGATTCTTGTTGTCATTAGCCTCTAGAAAGAGTGGTTTCAGACTGCATTTCAGATGTTCAGAACAAATATTTCAGGATTTTTCATTTGTAAATTGACATGGCTCCCTGTGAATAGACAGGACAAGATCTCGGGAACCTCTGAAGTGGGACAGCAGAATTACACTCTCATTGCAAAGACCATTGTTCTCAAGCATGCAGCAAGGCTCTAAATCAGAAATCATGAGGAAAATACACCTCCATCATAAAGGTGGGATGATCCTTAAGTCCAAATAATTATTAAAAATCTAGCCTTTTTGGATGGAGCTGTGTGTATCTACTGAAAGACCAACCATGAAAACCACAGTAAAAGCTTACTGTTAGCATGGTTGTCCCACAGGGGTTGTATAAGGGCTTTTTCACATAATCATCCTGTGAGTGCTTAAGATTCTGCCAGTAACAGAGATTTTCCCCTCTTTCTTTAGACTACACATTTTGTCAAGTGCAGTAGGAATTTACCCTGGAAGGAAGGGGATGAAGTTCACTTACACAGAAGCTGACACATGAGCCTTGCAAAAACCACTTTACCACTCCCAGAGAAAGCATCAGTGTTATTTCCTTATTTTGAGCTATTGGAGCTCACATCCTCATTTCTCCTATAGGCACTTTCACATTACACACACACACACAGAACATTATCTCCCTTTCATTCTCCTTTTGAGTTTGTAGTCCACAGGTTCACTTTCTTTGCTGGGCCTCTTAGATCTTTGGAATCAGCACACTTATATTCAAAGCCAAGGACAGAGAACCCAAGGAGAAGAAAAAGGCACAAATCAGGTCTTGCCTCTTGCAGAAGCTCTTGGATGACCTTCAAAAAGTGAATTCTGGCTCTTTTACCTATAAAATAAAGAGAATATTACTTCTTTTCTCTTACCTTGTTAAAGAAAACGGAAAAAAATCTAGAGTTTAGGAACTTTTTCATAAATGTCTCAGTGCTGTGAAGCTGTTAGCACTCTTTGGAGCCAGTTGTCTGCTACAGCCTCCCTTGGCCACCCATGCCAGGATTAATCAGAATTTTATTCACAGGGCAGTTGTCATAGTTTGTAGTTGCCCTGACTGTCCTGACTACTGCTTATAGATAATTCTCTAACTTCAAATTGAAAACAGAAGGCTTGGTTAAGCCAAGCAATGACTCAGGTCAGTCTGTTATGTCAGAACAGCTTTTGCCTCAAAAGTTGTCTTGTTCTCTGGATGCAGCTGTGCTCAAGTCAGGCATGTGTTGCTTAAAAAAATGTCTCTTTCTCTTTATGACTCAGAGGTGAATAGACTGGGCTATTTCTATGGATTTTACCCTTGATTTCAGATTACTTTTGTCATCAGTACTAAGTCCCTTTGGTGAAGCTAGGGGAGCTTTCCACTGGTCAAATTAAAGATATGCTACACTGCCAGTAGAAGCTAACAGGACTAAAGCAGGAAGAAGCAGAGGCTTTGCAGCCCAGTGGATGTAGCAGTCAGATGGAATAAAGCTGTCTTGGTTTCTGGTCCCTGCTTCCATGCTTCTGTAGTACTTATTGTTCACACAGATGATATGGATTATAAAGTCACATCAGTCCCATAACCAGCTCCACTTGGAAGAAGAACTGAGTCTTGCCTGGAGTTATTGTGGAGTGGAAACCTCTTCTCCCACTTCTTCCTGCAAGTCTGGTGTTGTAGTATGCCCTTCCTGCCGTGTCTGTATGAAGACAGAGCTCCTTCAATACCTGGATGATTGTATAAGATAAGGGCAATAATTACATACTACACACTTATAACTCTTTTTATGGACAGCTTGCAAAACTCCCCAAAAACATCCATCCATTCTCACAACATGCCTGGGAGGTAGATAAGGTTTATTATGCACACAAGCCATCATTTATTGTCTACCAAGATATTGCTCGTACACCAAAGATAAACAACTTGCCCAAGCAAAGCCTGGAAGGGAACTTTGGGTTGCTCCAAACCACGTGTTTCAATCCTTGGGCCAAAGCAGTGTTTTCAAAGTTATTTAACCTGGCAAAAGTTAAGGCAGTGGGTTACACCACTGTGATAAATCCTGCACTCCTGGTTTACCACAGCAAAGCAGGGATGAGCATGGCAAAGGAGACACGGGAAGGGCTGATAAGGCTGGCAGTGCTGATAAGGCTGGCAGTGCTCTCCCATGTGCGTGCGCTCCTCAGCTCTGCCCTCCTGGGGGTGAGCACTGCTTCTAGACTGCATGATGAGTCAAGGTATTGTGGCTGAGACTGGAAGCATTGGCTCTGTCACCAGGCAGACAGACAGACAGACATTCAAAGAAACCACAACCCTCTGGTTTCTTTGCCCTTGTTTGCTTAATCAAGTTTGGGCTGTGTATGCATGTACACATTTTTTCACCCACAGCACAAACAAATACTGCTTAACACCTGAGGGTGGCTGACTCTCAGAAGTGCCTCTGGAAAGATGACTCAGAGGAGTAGTGGGAGGCTCCTATGGCATTCATCCTAAGGCGGGAAGGAGCATTCCCTCTTACTGTAAGTGATCTAATTATGTTACTGTAAATCTCACTCTCACATTTTCAGCTACCTCCGCATCAGCTCTCAGGCTGAACTTATGTAATTGTGGAAAACTCTCTGTCACACAGAGGATTCCTGTTGCATGTGGCATTGTTTGCAGAAGACTTGTATGTGAGAGTGAGCAGGGAAGGGAGACTTCAGTGTAGAAGACTGAAAGTGATACCTTCTCTAAAGGTCATGAATTTGTGCACTAAATTACACCTATTAACAATTGCAAAGAAAATGAGCAGTCTAAGGAAGGTATGTTGTTTTCTTCAGTGGGATAAATCCCATTTAGACAGGCCCATTTTTTTACTCCTAATGTTCCAATTAAAGATAGTATTCCTTCTACTTGTCCTCAGTCTCACCTAGCGCCACTGATCCTACCATTAGGCTGCTCATAGAGTGCTGGCTTCATTACAGTGGTCCTCCACCTGTATCCCCTTGTAGGTACTCCCCAAAATCTAGCTCGTCTCACACAGACCCCTGTTAACACGGGAAGAGGACCCAGGACTAAGGTCAGGAGCATCTGGTAGAAGAGGATTGAGATGATGATCTGGGAGCAACAAGAACTTGGTGAATAAAAGGTGCTTTAGGGTTGTGCCAGTTACTATTGCTATGACCAGCTGACCAGGCCTCATTAAGTGAGTGTATGGACATGAATCTACCATTGGGGCCCATGGAGAGAGAGGGTAACCACAGAACCATGGAATGGCTCTGGTTGGAAGAGACCTTACAGCTCATCTGATTCCAAACCCCCCACCATGGGCAGGGATGCCTTCCACTAGACCATCTAAATCTCTCCTTTTTCTTAGCTCAACACCATTCCCTCTTGTCCTATCATTGTCTGCCCATGTAAAAAGTCTGTCTCCGTCCTTCTTATAAGCCCTCTTCAGATATCAGAAGGTACTCTAAGGGTCTCCCAGAGCCTTCTGTTCTCCAGGCTGAGCAACTCCAGCTCTCTCAGCCTGTGTTCATAAGATACTCCAGCCTTCTCATCATCTTCCCCTAGGCTTGCTCTCAGCAATTCCATGTTTTCCATGTTTCATGTTTCTTATGCTGGAGACCAAAGGGCTGGGTGCAGCACTCCAGGTGTGGTCTCACAAGAGCAGAGTAGAGGGGGACAACACTTCCCTCAGTCTGCTGCCATTGCTTCTTTTGATGCAGCCCAGGATGCAGTTGATTCTCTGGGTTGATAGTGCACACTGACAGGTCATGTCCAGCCTCTCATCCACAAGAACATGCAAGTCCTTCTCCCCAGGGCTGCTCTCCATGGGCTCTTCTCACAGTCTGTACTCACCTCTGGGATTACCTCAACCCAGCTAAAGCACCTTGCATGCAGACTTGTTGAACTTCATGAGGTTCTGGTGGGCCAAATTCCTACAGTTGTCCAAGTCCCCCTGGATGTCATCCCTTCCTTCTCTTGTACCTGTTGTATGTACAGCTCAGCTTTGTGTAATCTGCTGAAGCTGCACTTGATGCCAATGTCTATGTCGTTGATAAAGATATTAAAGAGCACTGGTCCTAAAACATAGCCCCATGGGACAGCACTCATCATCAGCCTCCACATGGATATAGAGCTGTTGACCACAGCTTTCTGTCTGCATTTGAGGAGAAAAGGAAGAGCGCTGCCCACAAGCCTGCTCTCACTGCAGCTCAGAGACATCACTAGGAAATGAAGCAGAGGCACAAATGGATGCAGCTGTGTGTGTCAGTGCTTGCCAGAGCACCTGTAGAGAGTTTCAGAGAGGTACAAGTACCAAGGACATGGACAGAGCAGCACCCTGAGCATGTCCTGAGAAAATGTCTGAGAAGGTACCTGGGGAAAAATGTAGATTGGAAAAGAAACATGAATGGCAGAAGATTCTGAGCATGTTTCTGCAGCCTGGTGCCCCTGGCTGATGCCATTCCACGTGTGTGCTGAGCCAGCCTGGGAGGAGAGCCTGAGCTTGCCCCTCAGCTGATGCTGTTGTGCTCAGCTGGCTGAGCTCCAGCTGCCTCCGAGCTCTGCAGAGCAGCCTGTCCACATCTGATCAAAGGCACGTCTGCACAGCCTCTGAGATGATTCTGATTCTTTTTTTTAAATTGGTTTTATTTTAAACCCTGCTCTGTTCAGAGAAGGAAAAAAACCACAAAGCAAAACACACATACCTTGTAAATAAGTTAGAACATTTCAAGCAATTGACACCACCATCTTCTCTATTTAACTGAGCCCACTTGGACTGTGCATTTGATGGTTGTGACAGAAGAGGCAATATTCTTTTAAAAAGATAATTTCTAAAAGAGCCCAGAATTTGATCTATTTTCTAGGGAATCCAAATGTCAATAGGCCATATAAAAAAGGGAGGGAAATGGTCACTTTAGCCCATACTTCTAAATCAAAAAAGAAGCAAAGAAAAAAAAAAAAGCATGAGGTCAACCAAGAACTAACACCAGAGTTTAGGAAATTGTTAGACAAAGCAACTGCAGTTCATATGGATCCCTTTCTGTTTCCTAGGACTACTAGGCACAAAATGGAAATATGAACAGGGAATTTGTGCCAATTTCCTGCCACAGAAAGAGGGAAATTATAAGAATGTAACAACAGCATAAGCAAAAAGATGCTGAAAGCAACCTGAAAGAGCCAGGGAATATGTGTCTAAGCTCCAAATAAAACTTTTTTCTGTAGTTGCTATTGTCTCTATAAATGTGTGATGAAGACAAAACCGCATGTTGTGCCCCTTAAAAATGTAACACAGCTCATTCTGTCAAGAAGTGAGTTTTCCGTAACTACAGTAGTTGATTGTTTTATTCTGTGAATACTTCCAAAAAGCACACACATACACACATAAACTCTCAATAAATTGCTCTGAATTTTTATGTGCACATGGACATTCCAGTTGACCCATCAATACACATATGTTGAATTTTATCTGTTTTCTTATTATTTATTGCACACTCATGAACATGAGAGGCCAAACAATGTATATGTATTTAGGACCCTGTCCTGTTTCAGTTGAGTTGAATTGGGTATCTTTGATGTTTTCCAATGTTTTTTCCTCCCACATGAAAATCCCATCTGTTGGCATCAAATGAGTAAATGGAAATCTCAGCCTGTCTTTAAGAATCAGGATTCTGGGCTTTAAGGCTGCAACCATGTCCTCAGGACATGAAACAAAAACATTCAAAGATCCAAAGGCAATAAAAAAAGGATGTGACAATCATAATTTTTTAAGACCCTGAAGTTTTGAAGCCATGATTTTGGGGGACTAAATTGGCAGGCCTGGAATCTGTTGACTTGCACTGGGTAAACCATTGCCCTTAACATCAGCACCTCCTCTCATGGAGGGTTGAATGTGTCTCTTCTGCCCACAAGGTGCTGGTGATACATCTCTACCAAGTCAATTTTCTAGAATTCTCTGAGTCACCCTACTCTTATTAAAGAGAAAAATATTTTTAGACATTTAACAGGATCAAACAAATGGTGCTACTCTGTTTCAGATTCTCAATATGCTCTAAAATCTTTGATCCCTCAGTTTTACAATGTCCTTTTATATATGCTCTATATATATGTAGCACAGAATTTTGGATCATTTAACTTGCCAAGGTATGGAATATAGCTAGAAAAGCTATATATGTAATAAGTATAATTTATGTATAAATGTAAGCTATAAATATAAAGAGACATCTGTAAGGTATCATTTCAGAGCTAAGCAGAGGTAACAGAATGTGTGTTTAATCCTTTTATTCAGTTGTGACGGACCTATGTGCTGTGTGTGTGATTTCCCAGAATTAGTACATTAAATGATTTTTAAAAAATAAACACACTGAAGAAATACAAACAAGACAAAATGGCCAAGTATCACCCAAGAAAAATTAGGTGATAATTACACCTGGTTTAATGAAGCACATTCTAATTGAACTGAGATGAACATAAAGATAAGTTGAATTTTCTTGCTGCATTTAAAAATAATTCTCAAAATGTTAAGATCTATTCCTTATCTTCATTTCAGAGTTAACAAGCATGAAATCTGTCTAATAGGCTAAAATGTGTAAAAGAATGCTATGAAAAATTGCAATCAGCTGTCACATTTGCCAGTTTTATGTCTTCATTGTTCACTATCTGTGGACATTTATTCAAGCCAAGTGTTGTTGGTATGAATGTTGGTTTTCATTTAACCAAGAAAATCACTAGGATCATATAACTAACTAAGCACTTTTTGCAAAGATTGGTAGATGAAATGGATCTCCAATATATTTGTGAATATAATGTAGCCTTAGCTAAGGCTGTGAAAGCACAAGAAATTTCCATTTCCAAGGGACTCCTAGGAAATTGACATTTACTTTTCTCTGAATTAGAAGAAAAAAGAATTTTCATGACTGAAAAAAAAATCATTGTATCACAATACTTTTATTTCTGTGATAGACAGCAAATTACAGTTTGAAAATAAAAGTAGCTTGGAAAAAACACCTCCTCCCCTCTTAGCTTCTCTTCCAAAAATGTTGAAATGGAATATTTTGACCTTCTCATAATACTTCTTCCCAATTTCTTTCCCCAAAACAAAAGGTTGTGAAAATCAACATGCCTCAGAGAGCAGTTTTGGTTAGACAAAATGGCATTTTCTAATGGAAAAAAAAGCATTCCATTGAAAAAAAAAATTAACCAGCTCTAGTAATAACTCTGGATTTCACACTCTGGGCTAAATTTGCAACCCTTTGCCCTCTGCAATGAACTGGAACACTTGAGAAGTGAGGAACTAATCTGGGGAAAGAAGCACCCTCCCAGTATAATTTGGAGACTGTGGAGGGGGGCTACTGGAATGGAGCTGCACAGGCAGATCCATTCTGCTGCTCTGTGGGTTCCCGTGGTGCCTGCTCCCACTGGTCCAATTACAGTATCAGAGACAGATTTGTAAGAGTCGAAGTTTTTTTTCTTTTCTGAGGAAATAGCTTCATTTTGTTTTGTTTCTTGCTGTTCTTGGCGTGAAATTCATGTTTTATTGGTATGAAATACAAGTCTGTTTTGACACTTGCAGAGACAACACAGACAGAGTGAAACATCTCTCTAGCTATAAACTGAAGTTTGTATGCCTTGTAAATAGCTTTTTATTGCTCATATAGTATAAAAGAAAAAAAAGAAAATTTGTTGCACACACAGATAAGTTATCTGTGTCTTGCTGTGTGCTTTCCTCTTTCTTTCAAAATAGGAACCTGGTTCATCAAGAGCATCTGATCCTTCCACGTATTTCAGCACATGAAGCAATAAGCAAACCCCTGAAATCTGAGTACATCTTCACTGCACAGCTGTGAAACTTTGCCTCCCATTAGGCTTGGTAGAAGGTTGCTTCTGCGCAAGCAAGCTGGAGTGACAAGATGGCCTTGGTGCCTCTTTGGTCGGCAGTGGCTAAGAAATGCTGGACTAATAAGAAGAGTCTGCAGGTTCAGTCTGTGCTGTTGGAAAGCCATTGGCCCTACTTTAAGTTGCTTTTGATCTACCATGAGAGCTAAAGTCTACGGGACTGAAGCCAGCACATTTTTGTCTCGGAAGAGGCACAGATCTCTTATCTGTGTGTTGCTCCCATACCTAATACAGCATAAATGCAACTTTCATTCTATAAGGACTTCAGGCTAAAGCAGGCAGGAAACAATGTTTTCTCTCTCTCTCAAAACTTTTAAAGGCTTTTTTTTCTCAATAAGTCTGTACCTCATTAAGATGAATCAAAAGCCTTTAAGCTCCTTTCTTCTTCTTTGAGAGTGAAAATTTTGCACCCAAGACACAGGAGAGGTAAAGGCCTCAAGGACCAAACTGCTACATTTGTACCCAAATGTAGAGCAGCGTTGGGCACTCTCAAGATCTGTGGCACCTTCTTGTCCAAGAACACTCTGTTTCATGCTCCCATCCCTTGGGGCAGGGTCTGAGGGACCTGGGCTGTGACCCATGCTGACTCCTGAACTGCACTAATAAGTGGGGCTAAAACTGTGCCAGGAAACTTACTAGCAGTTTAATGACATGACTATGTTCCAGCATCCAAGTCCATGGCACTGACACTATGATTTTATCAGTATCATCACACTGGATCAGACTAAGGAGTTGCTCTAAAATCTTGCATGTGAGTACTCCATCCCCTGACTGTTTGAGCTTTTGCTCTAAGTCGTATTTTAGGACTGTTTGATAACATCAAGTGTCCCAGAGTTGTAACAGGATGACACTTTGTGCTGTGCCATCCTGAGGGTTCCATATACAACCAGCTATCCTTGCTTAGGATAAGGGGAGACAGAATTTTACCCAGACAATGGGTATGACAATGTATGAGTAATGTGGGATGGAGTGGAAAACCAGGTGGCTATGTGCAATCAGCTCAGGTTTGCTCCAGCCCTGCTGAACCCAGATAGCTTACTGCAATGTAATTTAAGTGTTGTGGCAGCACACTTGTCCTTTAGGATATGGGAGAGCTTTTGAAGTTGGTATATAGCTGCCCTATGTATTTGTGAAAAGTAGTCATTAAACACAAGCTTTGAATAGCATTTCTTCAAAGTCAGGACTCTGGAAATGCTCATTTTAATTGTGAAACTCGAACAGAAGACTGCAGAAATTCACACTTCACCCACATATCATGGATTTACTTTCTTTCTCATCAAAAGAGTATGAGAGAGTTGTCTTCTCCTTTCAGAAGATTGTTGTAGGATAGCTTTTCCTCCTTGCCCCTCTGCAAGATGATGAAGCTTACCTTTGCCTGTGACAGGGCAATGCTTTCTGGAAATGCCCTCTGGTGCTCTTGGCCTTTTTAGTTCTTATTCAAGTTTATCCTGATGACATTTTCTGGCATCTTCCTGAGACTTTTCTGCTACTCTGCCAAATGTTAATCAGTACCTCTTTTCGTACATTTCAGTACTCTGTCCCACAGATGCAGTGATAAGCCTCAAGCATCTTTGTCTAAGACTTTAACATAACTTCAGAAACCTAAGTGGGACATTTCTTCTGTGTGACCTAGCTGACTTCCTTACTGCTAAATATTTAATTTATAAGGGCATCCATTGTTCTATGGTCCTGCAGGTCTGCAAGTGAGCTCACTGAGAGCTCAATGTTCACCTACATATATGTTTTCCATAAATGCTATCCCTCTCTGGTCTATGGGTGATTTAGAAGCACCTGTCTCATGCAAAATGATCTGTGGGTGAATCTGGTTATGTGTTCTCTCATCTTCAGGAGGTGTATAACCACACCATTGGTAATTTCCCCCTCTCCATAGCATGTAGAGAAGACCAGTAATTTAAAGGTTTATCAGTCTGAAGGCTGATGCTGAGTGGATTGCCAAACTGTTTATTGCCCTTAAAGCACCGCTTCTCCCTGTACATTTTGGATTGCAGCCTGAAACAAAAACAGCCAGTCGACAATAATAAGAATGTGTATACACATTTTCTACCCATATGTTAATATCTTTTGTTTGCACAACTCATCAGATTATTGTCTGATGGGTTTAGAGTCTAAAATTATCTCTTAGAAGACACTTTGTGCCTGCTCAAGCATGTAAACCTGAATCAACAATCTGAGGTGCAGGCAATGCTAGTAAAAATTGTACTTTGCTGGATGTCAGTGATTCACTTCCAAAATATGAAGCATGATAAACTGAGAGGAAAAATAAGTAAAATACTTCTCAAGGGGAAGCTGCATTTAAGAAGAGACAGCTTGGCTCCAACTCTGAATATTTGGTGTACGGAAGTGAGGCAGAGCTGTACCTCAGACACCCATGCTGGATTTAGCTCTTTCAGTGCCTTTATTGTATGGACATTTCCCAGTGTTTCAGTGGGATATCACATCTCTCCTTTAGAGCCTTTAGTAAAACATCTTGGCCTTTAACTGCAACTTTAACCTCATGGATTATTCTTCCAGTACCAAGGATTGACTCCATTGACTCAGGAGTGAGCAGCTCTTTACTGCAGTAGTGCTTCTCAGTAGCATAAGTGAGAAGGAGATTCACTTCTGTCATCACCAAGGACATGTTTATGCCTAACATAAACTGGTAGAGGTGTAATTAGATTGACTTTAAACCAGTCTACTTAAATCACTGAAAAATTCTTTAAGCAGAAAAGAATGTCTGAAACTTCAGTTATTTCAACTTATCCTAATTGTCACTACAGTATAAATGAGGTTGAAAACGTGTTACTGGTATTTCTGTTTTGTGGTACACTAGGATAGAAGTACTGCACTGTGACAGCTTCCTTCCTCAGCAAGTTCTTCTAACTTTTCTAGGAAAGGACATCTATGCAACACACAGCCCCAAGCCCTAAAAACCTGGAATACAAAGCTTCAGATATAAAATAAGAGATGGGAATGTGGGATCAGAGATTTCCTTAGCTGTTCTTGATGTCTCCTTGATATTAAGCAATCTTGGTCTTATTCCATCCCACTCACTCTTTCATACACATACTCCTGCTATATGGTTTTGCTCCCTTCTACCAGCCTTCAAGAGAGAAAGACCCAGGCTCCAAGAGCAAAATCATAAGAGCAACATTATTTGAGTTTTAAAAATATCTGGCCTTCACATCTGGATTTGATTTTATTATCAGAGGAATAGGTCTAATTTTTTTGAAACCTCCTGGGAAAGGTCACATACAGGACTTTCTGTTATGTTGCAACAAGACCATTGTATTTTGAGTCACACAGGGCAAATGCACTCCTCCATGACCCAAGACTACATCTGAAAGTTAGAAGTTATATTTGTTTACCATTCATGCATGATTGTGTTCCTTTTCAATGGACAGGCTTTTGCTTCCTGGAAAGCGCTTTTGATTTCCAGGGATCTACAAGAAATTGCTCTTTCCCCAGGCAATGCTGACATCCCAACACTTCTTCGTCTGACTTCTCTGAGCATGATTTTGTGTGTTTTTCCCAAGTGCACCAGAGGGCTCAACCCTGTATTCCCAGACACCCAAACTAGTACTGAATCACTGATGTTCTAGATATTCAGAGTATGCAAGAGGGGACTCAAAACAAAAGGTCATTCTCTACTGAACTTTCTCCCTCATTATTAGAATTTTAGCAAAATCTAAGACCATACTGAAAATATTTTAACACAGTATTTCTGCCTTCCGCCCTTTTTTGTCTTCACTGCTTTGGGTCTTTGTCCTGCTCACCTTGATGCTGCCTCTTCACTCTGTTTTTCTGATTTTGGAGGTTCCCTCTGTTGATGTTTTTTCTATTTCTGTCTGTTGTTTTTGTCTCTGGTTTCTTCAATTTGTCTAACTCATCCTTCCCTTTTAGTTCTCTTACCTCTCTTTCATGCTCTCTCTCTCATTTTGCTTTTTTTAAAAGCCAGGACAGTTTTGTATTCTTCCTTGTTTACAGTCATCCTGTTTTATTCACCCTCTTCTTACTAGTTTCTTCATTTTTCTGTGTCTACTGTGGTTGCTAGAGCTTGTGATGAATATACAGTTAGAAACAGTCCCAGTTTAAAGAAATTTCCAATATAAATAGAAAAGAAATACAAAAAACCAGCTGGAAATAAAGGAAAACTTGTTATCTCCATTTTACTGAGGGAAAACTGTGGCAAGAAAAAGATAAATAATATTTTTTAGGTCACACAGAAAGCCTGTGGCTGAACTGGGAGGAAATGCCAAGCCTCCCAGATTTCATTCAGCGTCTTACTCATAATTTCTTGCTGATTTTTGCAAGTGTCTGCAGTGTAATGATTTGCAGAGTGATAATAATGGCACTGTCCACAAAAGAGCAGACTTCCTGCATTACTATGGGTTTTCAAGCTTACCATAAAACTTGTTGATTACTTGGCATACACAGCATTACAGACTAAGAATCACTTTAAGAAAAACAGGATGTGCTCTTCCAGGACGAATCCACATCTTATTGCAAAAGTCCACCAGACAACCAACCCTATAAGTTCTCATATCTGTATTTCACCAGCAGATTCTTTGAGAAAATTTGGAGTCATCCAGTTTTCCTAAGTTTATGTCAGCTCAATTAAGAGGTGCACTGGTCCACATTCTAATATAACCACAGAATTCACCACAGTCCATGCTCAAAATCTTTACTTTATTTGAAATAGATGTCATTATTAACAACTCCTGATTGTTCTGTGATCAGTGCTGATTGCAGGATCAGCTGATGACACTTGCAGTATTGGACATGGCTCACTTCAGCTGTGCTTGAATTTCCTTCCTACCCCTGATGCCTCTATTGCTCCTGCGAGCAGACTGGGAAAATAAAACAGACTGTACAAATACAGCCACACAGCACAGCACAAATGTACTTTAAACATATTTATGCCTCTGAGGGGATTTCAGGATCAGTGTAACTGCCATGCAGTAGCCTCAGTAGATGTGATGTGATAAATTGATATAATTGACTCCTTGGTGCTGCAGGGAGGCACAGGGATGGGAAGTGAAAGCAAAGTGCAGCCTGCTGAGGCTGCCCCACCGATGGAGGAGCTTCTCAGATGTCTCAGAGAAGCCAATGCTCACATCCATTCAAAGCGAAAACCAGCAAATGAGTGCACTGACAGTAAAATAAAACCCAAACCCACCAGCACCTCCTGATGAGGACAGAGAGGTGCCAGAGTGAAGATGAGAACTGTGTCAAATTCAGATCTCACAAAGAGCGATGTAAATACAGAGTAACTCCAGTGAAATCTATGAAATGGTCTAAGTTGGGCTAGAGGAGCATATTTACAGCATGTAAATTTAGACACTGACTCAAATCCCTAATTTATGAAGCAACAGGCTTCATCTAGAGTTTGGAGGTACCACAGAGAGAATCAGATAAACCCCAGGCAAACTCATGCTATAGATTCTTCTAGAACCTGTCTCTGTGTTAATGACAAAGAGAGAGTTTGGGGAAAGAGAATGGTCATTTTGGTGTATAAACTAGATGTGCGAACCCTGGTAGAGAGAAAATGCCCTGGAGTATCCATATGTGGATACAAAACCCTTGGGTGTCACTGTTACATGCCAGATACTCCCAAAACTGTAATCTGTTCCCAGGCCTTTACTATTATTAGGCAATATTCTCTTTCAGTATAAAATTTTGCCCCTTCCATGTTCTTGATAGTCTCACTGAAACATCACAGCATGCTTGATTTGGAAAATACTTGCTGTAGATCCCATGATGAAAAGATTTGAGGCATCGTCCATGGCTCCACATGGACATCTGTGCTAAATGCTGTGCTGCTTGGCACTCTCTGGTTGTACAGAGATTACAGTGGTGCACCTGCAAGGGCAGACTTTTTAAAATTCTCCAGCTCATATCAGCTTTCTGACTCATACTCTTGCATGCAAAGCCAAAGACGGGTGCCTTCACAGGAGCGTGGGCACTGGAGTGGAGCAGGACACTGGTCCTGTGACTGAGAACACTCCTCCCTGCCACCCAGACAGGCCATCCATCCAGCTTGATGCACCAGCTAGAAGCACCTCTAGCTTCTTCAAGGCAAAGTTAAGCAGTATGACCCACCTGCAAACACCTGGCCTCCCCTGCAATGCCTGAGCTGGGTGATGGCCAACAGCACTGGGGCAATGGCAGCTTCTTCTATCAACTCCTAACTTCACTGACTGACTGAGAGAGGACCATTTAGGAAAACTGCTCCATGTGAACCCTTTGAGGTTAGTTACCAGTGCTTCACTGAGAGAGAAAGCCAACTGAAGCCATGTAGATGGGCTTAATATATGCTCTCATGCTCAATTTGGCATATTGGCAGATGTGCCAGTGTTCCTTGGGGACAGCAACACTGCATCACCTGGACACACAGCCAGGATGCTGAGTTTGGGTCTGGGACAGGTTCACAGGCAGCACTGGGCTCCTACCAGGTGCCTGCAGCATTTCCTGTTCAAGACAGTGCCCTCATGGCTGCTGTTCCTGCAGGTGTTTGCCCTGACAGGAGACCTCCCTCGGTATGCTTTTATCCTGCAGCTCCACAGGCAACCTACCCAACCTGACCTGGTTGGCAGGAGGCAGGATGGTGACAGCTTCATGATTTTGAAGAGATAAGAGAGTTTTTCTATTACTGTACTGCCCCTTCTGCTTTGCCTTTGCAGCAGGGTGCTGTGCAGGAAGGTGGCCTGCATCATCCTGACCTGCAGTAATGGTTCATCATCTTGCATCTGGAATTCAATTATTTTGTCACTGTCAGAGCTTTCTTTCCTCAGCCCAGAGTACATCATTGTCAATGTCAGCAAGCTGGGTTTTTAAAGCTTGGGAAAAGTCCTATTTGAGGCAGCTTCTCAAATTGGTTGTCTTCCTCAACCTTGTTTACTCCTCAGTTTCTGCTGCTGTTCTCTGCAGCTGAGGGCAAAGCTGGGGTGACAGCAGCTGCTGGAAGTGTACAGCCACAGCTGCTTGGATGATATTGGCACAAAACTTTACTGTTTGAAGACAATCCCTCCATCAGCTCCCCAGCACCCCCTCTGGAACCCTGGGGATGAACCTCAAGATGCAGAAACCTGTCAAACCTCAGGTATTGGAGTCAGCTATTCCAAAGGAACTTGATCAAAGGAACTTGCAAAGGAAGAGAAAAATGTTGAGATTTTGGCCTCAACCTGTGAAAGGTAGTGATTTGGAGCAAAATTCTTCTCCCCATCCCCTTGTAAAAAGCAGAAGGTCTCTCAGAGTTCTCTCATGAATTCTCTCATGCACAGGGCCTGGCATGAATACACAGGGGCATAGAGACTCCACAGTTATAAATACAAAGTTTCAGGGAAAATTCCCCGACTTGGAAATAAATATTCAAGTAGAAGTTGTCTGTCTGCTTAAACCAGGCTGGGACAGTGAAGCCAAACAATCTCTCAGCTCATTCACACTCAGCCACTGGCTCTTTGTATCTTTCTGGCCTGTGACTTTTATAGCTGCGACCTCCATCTACTCTCCCATCCAAGGACCAGGTTTTCTCTTATGAATCATCCATCTATCCTCAAGATACAGGTCTTCTGCAAGGCCTGTTCCTCCTTAGGCTGAAGTCTCAATCACACCAATTTTGGAGAATGACACTTCCTTTAGCCCTCCTTTGGGCCTGGCACTGGTTGCTGAATCTTTTAATATTCTGCAAGTCCTGTGTATCACCTCTATACCAGATGAAGTATGGGACAAAATAAAGTCAAAAGCTGATTTAATTCTCTCAGTTTAAAAGCCTCCAGCTTACACCCTGTAATGCTTGAATGCATACAGCATGATGGTGTCATACTTCTCATCAGTGCAATGCCTAAAAACATGGCAAAACAAACTCTGGTCCCAAGCAGAAACTCCTGATAGCTGATGGCAGACTTGCAGTGGTGTAATGAGGCATAGAATTTGCTCCAATGTGGTTTTAATACAACGAGAAAGATGCAGGCTATTTATTATGGGAATCATATAAACAAATCATTCAAACAAAATCCTCCTGATTTTACAGCAGTCTAGACATGTAGCATATTGCGAAGCCATGTCTAAAGGACAGTGTCATTGAAGTTTTTATCCTTATTTTCAGTTCAGAGGAGAACTAAGGATAAATGTGGCAGTCTGGCACCTAACATATTATTCCACAGTACCTAAAAGGAGTGTCAGAGTCATCTGAAGAGCCCTTTGATTATTACATGATACATTTACTTTGTGTTTGCTGTGCTGGGATAACATTGGATCTACTGTGTTTTGCCAAGTTTGCACACTTTCTGTGGGAACCCTCCTCATTCCGATGAAATGGGATGATAGGAACGCTCCTCATTCCAATGAAATGGGATGATAGGAAGCATTTTATTAGAGCTTACTGGAAAAATGTGCCATAAGTGCCAAGGAGCCAGGACTGTTGTCCAGCTGGCTGAAGACAGACAATGCGTAAGTTACAAAAAGTCACAAGATTGCAGGGCTGCGTGGAAATTCCTGTCTCAGCTGGTGCCTGGTCCCCCAAATTCATACATACACCTTCCATGAAACACATGCAATCCTTTTGTGCCAATCCTAAAAAAAAGTTTAGGAAATATACCATAAGAAGTTAAGGCGTTAAGGTCAGTAGGATTTTAAAGACGTTTATGTGTGCAGAGTTGATCATGCACCTGGAAGACCCCCACTCTCTTAGGGACATAATGGCAGCCTGACACTCCTGCACAACTCCAGGGCACACAGCACATTCCCTCCTGTGGGGGTCTGTGAGGTGGTACAGATGGGACAATGTTGTCCCCGCTTCAGACTTTGCATGTGCCTCCCCTCCTTATTTTTTGTGTGACTGAGGCTCATCTTGAAACATAAAGCTTAGCCCAGAGCTCTCTCAGCACAGTCAATGACATCTGGAAGTAGAAAATGCCTCCCAAATATTTATGAGATATGTCAGCATTTTCCAGATAACTCTTTTTCCCTGGCGTCTAACCTGAAACTTCCTCACTGCATTTTTAACTAATTTTTTTCTGTTTATTCATGGAGACGTTTCAGTAATTAAATTTTATGAGCAATATTCTAAATGAGGGTGTAAAATTAATTTCAGGAGACGGCAGACCAAAGAAGAGGAGCCCTGTGGAGAGATTTGGAAGAGGAGACTGGGTCTGATGTGTCCATTTCTGGCACATAATGCCATAGGGGAAGGAAGGCAGAAATTGTTTGTAGGAGGAGGCAGTGGAAACTGCAGTCACTACTGGGGCACTGACAGGAGTGAGAAACACATTTACAGAAGTTGCACGCTATGTCTGGGTGAGATGCTTTACTGGGCAAAGCATCCATGGAAAGACAAACTGAGATAGAGGGGCACATGATTTCTCAAGCTACTGGGAAGAGGTTTTTGGTTGATTGCCAGGACATAAATATTTTAAATGAAATTCAGGGCCCACCAAAATCTTTGAGAGGTTAAGCATCAGCTTCAGCGGGGTTAAATTTTCACTCTTTGTGGTTTTTGGGTTTTTTGAAATGGGTGTGGTAACTTCAGAAAATGTCAAAATACAGGTAGGCTGGTATTAAATCTGTGAATCTGGATTCAGAGCTACATTCCTACTACACCTGACTCAAAGAACTGAAGCAAAACAGAGTAGCAATGGATTGAAAAGGACACAGTCAGATCTAACAAAAAAAGCGCCTTCAGTTAGAAGTAATCACTCCTTAGTTCTGGAGTTGTGGTCTTGTTTGAAACTGAAACAGGCCATCACTCTAAGTGTGGATCAGGTTTTCTTAAATAATAGAGGAGGTAAAAAAGAAACTTCTCTACCAAAGTAGCAAGAAAATTTAGCAGCTGTTTTTCCCTTGTCTTTTCATATCTGGTCGCTCTCAATTTCATATTCATACCCTGTAATTATACAGAACTGGCTATCACATATATCTCAGTTTGAAGTTTCAAGTATTGCTCCTCCTCTGTATTGTCTGGATATATATATATAAATAACATTGACAAATTGAAGTCAAAATTCAGCAAAGTCCTCTCCTGTGAGTCTATAAGATACTGTTGTGTAAATGATAAGTGTTTCAGACTGTGACTGAGCTGGAAAAAATGAGTGATGGGATTTTTGGGAGAGGGGAAGAAAAATGGAAAACAGAATATTTTATATATCTTTGATCTGAAATGTCTTATTTGGAATCAAGAATTTAATGTTGGTCTTTCTTAGTTCTTCCCAAAACAATATGAGGCTAATACTAAAATCTAAGAACTCTTAAGAATGAAATGCTGACCTTTCTCTACAATTGTCCTCTTTATTTTGTTTCTGAATGCAGTTGCAGTTTTACAACAAACTGTAGAGTAGCCAAGCTGTCATGTAAATGACCTTATGTTGCTCATATGATCAAAAGTTAGGCAACGTTGATGTGTTTCGCAACATTAAGGTGAAAGAAAAGCAAGAGAAAGTCTGCATTGAGAGAGGAAGACACACTTTGCAAATACAGATCAGTGTGTGCAAAGAATTCATTCTAGAGTGTAAACTATCTGTAAGAGTTTAGCTAGTGTACAAACAGTCTTACAATGTGTTTGTGTTTCACAGGCCAACAAACACTCATCGTTAAATCACTGAGGCCAGTCAAGATGTCTGTAACACAGCAAGAGGCACAGCAACAGCAGCAGCAACAGCAGCAACTGGCTCCTCTCTCACTGTCTGCAAACATCCCGAGCTTTTATAGGGCTCATTCCTAGCAGGCTGTTGGGAAGCGTTATCTTCTGACCTTAATATCTTTAGCCTAGCAGAGGGAAATCATCTTCTCAAAAGCTGGTGCTTTGATCGCCCTCAGAAATAAAGATCAGAGGATGACTAAGGGTCTTAGGAATTAACTTCTTGCTCTCTTTCTCCCTCATGCAGGCACCCAAAATGCACACAAAGGCAGATTTTCATATATTGGTTATGGACGCAAACAGACCTCAATGAGAGATCCTTACAACACACAAACTGAACTGACACATTACACAAACGTTTGCTGTGTACAGAACAATCAAGGAAACAGACTCATGTTTATTACTACTGAATCAGCAGCGGTCTAATGGATTAAAAACACCCTCTTTTTTTTTTTTTTCCCTCTCTCCTGTTGTGAAAGTGCCAGTGTTGTAAACACTCCCTGCAAGACAAGTGGGTGGACATGAAACGATTCATGACCTCCATGGTTCGTGAGCTCCCAGTCTCTCAGGTTAGGTCTTCTGGCTGCAACCCAAAATCCCAGCACATCAGCTACAGATATTTGGAGCCAATTGGGTTGGGAAAGAAGACAGTAAATGTCTGTTTCCGGTTCACAGGCCCCTGAACGTCACCACATATTTTGGAAGTCTGTCTGGCTTCCTGACTTTAAGAGTCTCTTGATTTAGAGTTCAGGGAGCAGCAGTGAAAGGGGGGGAAACAAAGGTTATCTAAAACCTTGTGAATTGTAGGAACTTTTTTTTTTTCTCTGACTTTTAGCACTTTTAAAGCCTTAATTTATTAATTTTTTGAGATATTTATAGTAATTCCTGTTACTAAATGACTTGTGCTTCTTTACACGCATACTCTTCAGAATGGAAGAGATGCCCTAAAATGGGTCTGAACTCTTTTTTATGCATCCAATTTTCCACTGATTTCACTGGTATCAGGACTGAACATCAAGGTCACTCCAAACCTAAAAAAGAAGGTTCCATTTGCATGGAAACAGTAGTTTCTTAAATCTGAAAATACTGCCTATCTTACTTAAAGTCAAACGTAAGTCAGAACTTGTGAAGCTTTTGTACATCTAAATTAATAAATTTGCTGAATCTGATTCAGTCTGTCTGAACATCTGCTTTTAATGTGGGAAGAAGAGGATTAAGCAACAATTTACATATTGTGATAAAACTATTTTTAATCTTGCTGTGATAAGGAGCAACACAGAACAGTGGCTTGGCTACGCTACTACTCAGAGTGGGGAAGTGGTGTGCAATTATGTGGGACTGAACCTGTTCTTGTTTATTAAAATAGCTCCGTTTGGTGAGGTGCTCATAAAAGGAGTTCTAGAATGTGACAGCAAAAACTGTGCTACTATAATGATCTCAAGAGGGAAAGAGATGTGGAGTATGCAGAAAACTGGCATTACCCATGCTGGAAGGAGTAGTTAGAAAAGGAGAAAAAGATGGAAGCGAGGGAACAAGGCAAAACCACATATTGACCTTTTTCCATTCCAACTGGCATGGGCATTTCTGTCACTCTATGCCATGTTCTGTGTTGTGGGAGGGGCTGGGTTTTGGGATTTGGGTCTGAGTGGGTGCATGCGATGGGGCTGCAACTTCTGAAACCTCAGCTACATGCTGAGTACTGGTCTTTCTGTTATTGTAATCAGAGTACAGACTGTTCCTTCCTGGGCAAGGACAGCATTCCTCACGGGCTCCTCATCAACCTGACACTATTACCACATCTCAGCAACAAAGTCCTACCCACATTTCCATACGTTTTCTCATTCTTGCAAAAGCAGTCCTGGTAGGGTCACATTTCCGGGACCAGGCCTACTGATCCATTTAACTTTCTCTTAATCAGAGCTGACCTGCATACCCTTGGCAGCGTGCCTGGGCAAGCACACAAAGCAAAGCCTTCCCTTTTCTTCCTGGGCGTTTATCAAAGGACACAGATGTTGTTCTTGTCTCTCCTCAGGCCAGTGTTCCTCCCATGCTAAGCACCTCTCCCATGGCCAAGGTGACTCTGCCTGGTGGTGTGGAAGGCAGTGCTGGAAGAACAAGAAAACCTGCCAATGGGGAAGTCAGTGAAACACAACCTAAACCAAATAGATTGCTGCCTGCATTTCTGAAGAGGAGGCCTTGTGATTTTTAACTGGTGTTTATTGATCATCTTGCAATGATCTTTCAATGATGGCCTCTGACCAGATGCTGGGCCTTGCACTTCATCACCCCTTGAAGGATGAGTGTTGCACACATGGCAAAACTGACCATTGCAAACGAGATTTTCTCAGAAGTGCAGGGTGGAAATGCCTTGTCATAGTCTTTCCTGTGCAATTTTGGGTCTGCCTGCCACAGCAGTAGGTCTGCTCTTTGTACATCAGAAAGTGGTGCTGCCAGATAGAAAGGGCAGAGGGTGTTACATCCACGGAGGTGTGAGGCACTGGAACACTCCTCCAGATGAACTCTGTCACCACAGGTGTGCTCAGGCCAAGCCATCACTTGGCACTGGCCATTCCCCAGAGGCAGAACCTGTTGTGCATGTTTGCAGGGTTTAGCTTCACTCACTGCAGCATACGTCTGACAGTCATAGGAGGAAAGAAACACTTGGGTGCATCACCTTCAGCACTTCCACTGAAAATCCTTAGGGAAAGGTAAGGCAAGTGATATAGAAAATATTCCTACTGCCATAAGCAGTTCATGCCCCTAGGGTGCTTGTGAAACCTTTTGCTACTCCAAAATCTGGGATACTAATCTCAGAAAATGGGGCTGTTGTGCCTTTTGCAATTCCACATCAAAAAAGGTAAGTTCTGGCAAGTGGGAAGTTTTCTATTAAAATGTTTTTGCCAACTGAAAGTTTCAAGCTCTTTGGTGTGAAGAATATTTGCTTGCCAAAGAAAATCATTCCTTGTCCCTGAAAATCTAAATCCTTGGCCCTGTGGCTATATATGGAGATCATGCTCAGTCTTTCTGGTCGCTTGTCCCTCTATTCCACACTGAAAATACTGACAACAATGAAATAACTTGTAATTCACGTAGTCAAGGGTTCGGATTTTTTACTATATCTATTTATTTTAGTGTGAGTCTGTATTAGTGGAGGAAAGATCCAAGAGGTTTAGGGGACTCACTCCAGTCCAGGTGCCTTGTTAGATGACATTGAGGGCATCTAAGAATGAGCCCCGAGAAGAAACAACTTGTGGATCTGGGCCCCCCTCCAGATTTACAGGGGGATAACAGAAATTGCCTTTTGTAGCTCTGTCATTTATTTTAGAGGTCTGTGTTGCATGTTTGCTCCTTGGCAGGATGAGAGCTACAAAGTGAATAAATATACTTCAGCCACAAATGAGCAAGCAAATGGAAGGAAGTGCTGTTTAAAAAAATGCTTTCAGTGACTTATTCAAGTTACAAGAATGGCAAGAGGCATTTTCTAGGAAGGAAGAGAATTTCTAAATTGTTTTATGCAAGATGGTCTATTTTATTACTTCATTGTGAAAAAAAAGTTAAGAGGTAACTACTGTGAGCAGAATAGCTCTGGCAGAACATGAGCACTCCAGGGCTTGCTTTCTTTCAGAAAGAACATGTCATATCACCATGATCATCCTCTGTTGCAACATTACAAAATTTAATACTGAGATTGTATTGCTGTTGTCTGTAAGTCCACTTAATCTCTTTTTTTCCCCCAGTCTGACCTCATTCTGCTGAGGGACAGCCAAGTACTTCTCCCCACTTCTGTGGGCAACAACCATCTGCATGTATGGCTTGTTTCCTCATTGCTCTTACATGTTGGACATTTCTCTGGTTGGTGAAATACTATGTCTGATGCCAGAAGAGGAGCTGAATAAAAACCTCTTACTGTGAGCTAGCAAGTCACTTACAGTCATTAGTCACTGAGCACCTTCTTCTGGATTAAATAACACAAAATATGACCTAATCAAATTCTCCTTATTCTCTTAGTGCAACAGCAAAAATAGGCCTGAATTTGAACTTGGGATTCCAACTCCAGTTTTGGATTTACATAATAAGCAGGCTTACCACTTCTCTCTGTTAGTGAGCACAATTCAATGTACTCTGTATTTTGAAAGTCACATTAAAGAATACTAAAAATCCAAAGCCTTGGTTCTTTCTATTTTATAATGACCATATTAGGGTTCAGGTTCAGACTTCTCTCTCACCTCTCTGAATCATGTAAAGTACACATTTCCTTTATAAACATTAACTTTTACTGAACAAAAAACCACTACTAGAGAGCTGGATTTGACTATTATCAAACATAATAATTAAACCTCTCTATTGCACTTACTGCTTTTGTTAAACCAACTAGGAAACTTCTCTTGTTTTAAAGTTTCATCTAGAGATGAGCCAGCTTATTACCAGTAATAACTGTGTATAAAGGAATGAGCCATGGCATGGGGGACAGTTCCTGGCAATTCAGGCCTCAGTGGTAAAGTAGATAGGTAGGTAGATTTGACTAAGGGTGGATTTTCTATCAAATGCACAGTAGCACCAGTGGTAATTTCTTCAGCAGCAATGAGAGGACAGCTAGAATGAAATGCTGGTGTTTGCTATCTACAGGCTAAAAGTCAGGTAAGTAATCTTTTAAATATATCTGACTGCTGACATCTTTGATTACATCCATAGGATGGGCTACATACTAGAACTGAGCAGTCTGTAGGAATGCACCACTGTGTCCCATTCCTGCAGGGAGTTTTGTGATGTTGCCTTGTCACTGTCTTCTTCTCTAAAAAGCAAATATTCAGGGTGGGGAGGGGAAAAAGTGTTTTCATTTTTGAGTGCAAAAAAGTGAGGAAAAGAAACCAGCTTCTACTGAAAGATTAAACATGCTATGCAAATATACTGCAAATATAGTCATTAATTTTCCAGGAGCAATACAGTATGTGCTGCTTACAGATAAGCTTATATTCTTCATTGCTGTGCTCCTCCTAAAAGCTGCACCTATGTGCCACAAAGTGCTCTCCTAAAAGTAGTTGCTCATTATCACGGAGGTTCAGCTCTCTGTGAGATGACAATTCATCCATTCACTTTTTGGATTAACAGAGGGAACAAAAGAAATGAACACAGAAGAAAAGCAGAAGTGAATAATTTAAAAATGAACAAACACATAAAGATAAATATTAGGTTAATGTTGGAATGTTATTAAGGGAGCATAGTGCAGTAACAAAGTGCCTTGTGTCAGCAATGAACTCTTGGAAGATAGATCCCTGCTCCCCCCATGGAACAATTAACTACTCTTGTGTTAGAGGGGAGTGCTGGAGCTTCTTCCCACTTCTTCACACGAATACAGCACTTTTTCTGTCTCTGCAAAATGTTTCAAATGCCTTTTTTCCCCCCATTTCTGTTTCTAATCTTTTCCTGGATTACTGAATGTACAGTGAAACTTCTTATCTCATGCAGGAATTATGTTTATAGCAGAAAATGAACTTAGGGACTAAATGCCTTCAGGGACTTGGATGATGGGTTGTAGAGACTTTTATCTGAGGTTGCTTTCTTGAATCTGGCCCAAGTTGGTAGTGACCTAAAATTGCCTCAGTCTGATGACTGTTTGGTCTCCACTGTGAAATGTGTTTGGTGGTCTCAGTTTAATTCCTGGTAAATACTTGTTTGTGCACTAAATTGCTTCCATAACTGGTATCCACGCTGGCAGTCTCACAGAGAGGTCAGGGGTTTGATGGGAACTGGGACTGAGCTATTCTTTCATGCTGTGAGCTAGTCCCTTGTAGACATGTGAACTGAAGAAGCAGTGCAATTTTCATTGGGTCAAGGTCTGCTTGCTTGCTAATCTGCTTCCTTTGGAGACCATAAATTGCAAGATGCTAACTCTGAAAAATTACTTTGATTCAAAATAAAGTTTCGTTCATCCAGGGTCCTTTTAGCATGCTGAAAGCCAAGGTGTCTCCAGAAACTTCAGATGATTAAGGGTTAACCCATGTCAGGACATGGTCTGACTGGCATAGCTGATGATATATATCTGGATGTAGATACAGTGCACAAACAGTCTAATTCACATAAAATATATCTGTCAGCCGTCCCCTTTCCTTTCACCCTGCTGCTCATTTCTGGCCTCTCAGTTTTACTGGCAATGATAGTCATGTGAATATATGAGGTACCAGACCAGGGAGCTCTATAGGTTACAGCAAATGAACCAGCAAAAATAAGTACATATTAGGGTAAACTAAATCAGATTGTTTGCTGTACTGAGGCAGCGCAAAGAAGTTCTTTCTTAATTTAAAAGCCTTCTGTTTTCCCACACATTTACAAATTTAAGATCCTGCAGACTGCTGTGAATAGCAGCTAAAGTGAAAAGAAAAATAGTATTTCATCAATTATTTTCACACATTTTCAAAAGTATGTTGAAGACATGTTTCTACAAGTGTGCATTTGAAATTGATATGAGCCAGAGGTCAGTAAAAAATTCAGCTGTCAGATGGCAATTTTTTAGTCACAGATTCACACAAAAATTCCCTAGGACCCTCCTGCCAGATTGCACTGGCAGAACTTACAATAAACCTTATGTTGTCTGTCAAAATGGCACAACAAAATGCAACCATGGGCATTTTCAGTCTGCATGCCATGTAAGTAAAAAAATGTTTAAGCACTGGAAATAACATCTGCTATATGCATGGTCTTAGAGTGTGATAGGATGTAAAGTGCAAAAAGAAATAGAGATTGTTTGCTGTCACGCAGCAGATACAGACAGTCAAGCTCCAGACCTGAAAGTGAGGTTTGACCACAACTCCAGCCTATGCATGCAAGCTCTTCAACAATTATTAGCGTAAATTGTATTAAATCCACTCCCACCAGCTGTTTAGGATTTTCAAGACAAGTCTCTTACTGTGTAGTTATAGCATTTACCATTGTAATTTTTAATTACAGGCTCTCATATTAACTGGAGCCACATGATATTATCATGGTTGAAGTGAATAACAACCGTACTGTTGGAAATCTGTAAGATTGTATACCACCATCTGAAAATACTGAGCTGTAATTAATTTTACAACAATGTAGGTAGAATTGGTGTTTTCCTATAGCATAAACTTTCATGTTTGTATATGTATTTAAATATTTTACAAAATACATGTACGTTATCTGTAATTATTTTCCAAACACACTGTGTTTCTGTATTTTAAAGATGTTACTTGCAGCAGATTTTGCAAGTAACTTAGAAGCCACAGTGTGCATTTAAAGTCTACATGTTCATGTGGTAAAAGGAGATCACTTGCAATAACAAGCCATTTTTTTTTCTTAGTGGATGAACTAGAAATCAATGGTTGTTCTTCTGCCTTGAAATTTTATTTTTTTGGGGCGAGTTCTGAAGTAATTTCCTTTAAAATGTAGGGTTGAGAATGGTGCAGAATGTGTTAGTTCATGTGTGTGAAAAGATCGTAAAATTGGCATCACTGCAGGCACTCAGATGTACAGAAAGTGCTAGTGGAAAAAATGAAACAAAGGAGACCTAAACACAGCCAGCCATATGATAAACCAGATTTTATGAACGTGCTTGTTTGTATCTAAGGAAGAACTGGCCTGCCTTGAAGTTTGTCTGGTTTTCCCCAGTTTATGTCATAAAAGATATTACCCACACTACTTCTAAAAACAGATTCCATTATTCAAATGGCCAGAATGGCCTAAAAATGCCCAAACCTTCTTTCAAATCTATGTGATCTGTGTATGTGATGTCTTCTTAATTGGAGTTTTGCAGAACCAATTCCTCACCAGCCCTCTGCTTTTCAGAAAAAGCCCATAGGTGTAAACCCAAGTTTCTAGCACAGCTGCACCTGGAAACATAGCACAGCTGCCAGCTGGGGAAGAACGGAAACTTTCAGTTTGCAAAGGTAAAAACATGATTCCGTCTCTCTTCTCTGCTTCTGAGAAGGTGTGAGGGTGATCCTGCACTGCCCTTGCTCCTTTCAGGACCTGCATGCATTTGATGAGAGCTGTATACACAAGATACAAGGAACGTGTGGCCCAACATGGCTATTATCTTTTTTAACTTACAAGAGTGACTGCCAAGAAACTGGTAGTGATTACACATTTCCCCACTCCTTGCACGCAGCTGCACTGGAAGGAAAGAGCATAACAACTCTGTCCTCAGTTTGCACGTGGGCAGTCTGTTCCTGAGCCTCCCCAGCCCCAAAAGCTTTGTTGCACCAATTAACTGTACACTGACTTAAAAAACACTTGCAATGGGAAAAGGAGCACATCCTAGGTCATCAGAATTTTAGGAGGCAATTTTCAATCTGCTCCCAGAGCAAGACAACATGTCTTAATAAAAGTTTCATCTATGCAGAGTAGCTGAGAACAAAATCAATCTGTTTCCCAGCATTGTTTTGCTTTTCTTCAGCGCTCACACAATGCAAACCCGTCAGTACCGCTCTGGTGGCAGTTTCCATGAAGCTGATTTTCTATAAATTTGAGTATACACTGTGCTAAATTGTTCCTTCTCCTGCATCGCCCCGCAGAGCGGTATTACTCAACACAGTATAAAATTCTTAGTCACCGCTATCACTGGACTTTCTGTGGCACAGACCCAGTTTTCTGTGCTGCATTCCTCATTTTATAGAACAAACTGGAGCTTGTTTTTGTTTGAAGAGTATTGACCAACATCCTGAACAGTGCCCATTAGGGTCAAGCGTGGAGCATTTCACCACCTCCCATTTCTCTGGGCTGCACTGTGTACCATCATTAAGTTTGTACTTGCAGGAAGCTGAGTCACACACTCTTTTCTACTTTGATGCAACACAGTTGACGGTTGATGGACAGGCATTCAAAGACAGAAGCAGGACTTTGCAGTTCTGTCCTGTGATATGTTACCTCTCCACAGGAAACAAGGTGATTTTCAAGCTCAGGTTTATTTTGGCATTGAATTTCCACCCTGTACTTTAATGACATATGGTTCTCCCATCTGATCTTACCAGTCCTTGCTGCCCAATCATTAAAACACTTTCTATAAATTAAAATAAGCGCTGGAAATGAGGGGAAGAAGACAAGAGATTTGGAAAGCCAGCCAAGGTTTCAGTGATGCATGCAAAGCAAGGCCATCTCAGCACTCTCATCCAAATGCCCAAAGACCACCACGTGGAACAGCCTGGACATCTTTGTAGAGGCAAGGTGATGCCAGGAAGGGTAGGATAGAGTGGTGTCTTTTTTAAATCTGCAGAGGACCTATGTCAGTCACTGTTTAGGCCCATGGATGACCATTTCCTGGAGATAAAGATTCTGGAGGGTTCTAAAATCCTGTGAGCACATAAACAGAACGAGCAAGGCATTTTATGCACTAACTCCTCTGTGCGGCTCCGAGAGGAGCATGCCCCCTGTGCCAGGAGAGCCAGGGGCAGCTTACCTCCTACTTTTCCCCACAAGGTCAGGCTTCCATGTGGGGGACCTGATAACTTACCAATTTTGATGGACTTGGGAAACCACATTATAGATACACTCTAGATTATTCTTTCTACTGGATTAACCTGTGGCTTAATCAAGGATGACAGAGTTGCTATAGCAGAGTACCTGAAATAGTTCTTACTCTCGTCATGATGTGCTGGGTTTGGCACATCTACACCACCCACGCCAAAAACATGCTATTGATGACAAAACCTGAAAGTCACCACAGCCTTTCATAATCTAAATTACAGAGACAGTGTCTGAGTAGCACTCACATGGCAAAGATTCTCTCTGCATGCTCAAAACCAGTTAGCCTGTGCAGTCAGGCAGAAAGGTCAGGAGATGGACAGGGTTATATCACCTGTAAATTCTCTGGGTTTTAATCCTCTCGTTAACGTAGGCTGAGGAGGTGGTATCCTATAATGTGAAATGGTTGCAGTCATACGATCACAGGCATGAAAAGGTTTTCCCTCCAAACTACAAGCTCATTTTCCTTTGTATGGAATCATAGGCTGTGATTGGAATTTTATTTATCACATTGATATCCACCATATAGGTGGGTGGTTGGACTTGATTTTAAATTTCTAACCTCAATGATTTCATGATTCTATGGCAAACTTACGGATCATTCTGCACCAGATTTACCTATTCATTAATAGGTAAATCAAAGCAAGACTTCCCCATGACTCCCCTAATTCTTGGACTGTCTTGTGAGCCTGACTTCATCTCACACCAAATTTCCTATCCCTCAAGCATCTTTCTCTTGCTTCTTGCCTGGTTGATTGAAAATTACAGGCTGTTTCTCCTCTTGATTTCCTGGCAATTTGAAAAAAAATGAGAGCTCCTAAGAAGCCTACTCAGTGTGTTCCCTTATACTCATGTGTGTGAGTGCACAGGGTTCCTCTCACTCTGTTTCCAGGGTGAAGTCTGTATGCCTCTTGTGATCAGCACTGTGCTCATTCTACCTGACATCAGACCTGAGATGTGATTGCCCTGTGAAAGACCTAATTGAGAGCAATCTGGAAAGAGCAAATATAGCAAGAGTTGCTTACAGGACCCCAAAGTTATGTGATCAGCTAAAGAAGCAGAGATGTTTGCTTAGTCACTAACAAATGAGTGAAATGCAAGAAGGTAATGTCATTTCTTTAGATAAGGTGCTGGGGATCAAAAGAATTTGGACTTGTTTCTATTGAGCACATGGCAGTAAATGTGGTAACTTGTGAAAAGTGTTTGAGAAGGCAGAATTTTGAGAAGCCAATATTTGTTTTATCTTACAGGTGAGGGTTAATGGGTCAGGTTTCTTTAGCTGGTTTAAATTATTCATCAGGATGAATAATTCTGTCTTGATTTGAAAGACAAGTCCTAAATATTCAAATCTACAAAACCGAGGAACACTCAAAGAGCTAAACTCCACATCTTGTCTCTATGGAACCAAACTTCAGAGTAACTGCACATCTATTTACTAGAAATTTGGTATCTCTTTCTCCCACCTGTAGGTTGTGGTCCTCTCAAACAGAAATAGTTACTTTAATCATTCTGTTATAAATTGACTTGCTTTGCAGTTATAGAATATCCTGATTTAACAGTAGGGCAAAAGTTGTTTTTCTTCTTTACTACTGAAATTTTATTTTCATTCTCTGTCTTTTTTTAATGGGAAAGACAGAAAAATAAGCAGTGATGACAATTGTTGAGGAACTTGAGTAAGGAAAATCTGAAGCAGCAGTAGAGACATTTTAATAATTATCTGTATCATCTGTAAACTTGGAATCTCTTCTTAGAGTAATAAATTATTACTGTGTGAAACCATCAGGACTGTGTGGATTTATATAACAAATATTTGAAATTTTTTTATTAATTTGCTTTCATTTGTTAGCAATTCTCATTTATTTCTTACAAAACTGCAAAACTGAATAGTTGCTCTGTTGTTTTGCTAGAATATTTGGAACATTTTAAACCAAATTTAGTAAGTTTAATTTAATTTAAATGATTTTTTCTCTTATTCACTTGATATTCACTGGATTTTTATGAAGAGAACTACCTTCCTCAATTCCTGTGTCTATCTTATACACATATTTATATCTCTAGTAGAAACTCCCAGTTCAATACTAGTTTAAGTGTAAAGGCATCTCATTGGTTTTTAAATTTGATGAAGTTGTAGGTTAGCTTATGTTTAGTTTAAAGCATCCAGGCTCTTTGATATGAACCTAAACTGAGTCTTCCAAAAAATGAAAAGTGGCTAAATTGAAAAAATTCTTCGGACTACAAAACTGGTAAATTCACCTTGGTTTTATCCCTGAGCAAGAAATCCTTGGTATTTGTAATGACACAGACAAAAGACCCTAGCAAACTTTTTTTAGCCCAATCTATCCATTGTCTTCCCTCACACATTCTAAAACAAGTCATGCCCATACAGGCAGGAATGCTGCGGAGCACACGGGCTGTGCGTGTGAGTACAAGGTCTGGTGGGACACTGACTTAGAGCGCTGCCCTGGCCAAAGCCTCCTCTTGGCAGAGACTGGGAATGGATCCTGCAGAGCCATTCTGGGGGCAGCTGGGGTTGGAGATGCTTTGTTGGTGCTGGCAGCAGCAGAGTCATTGCTCGCAACGCGGCGATGACGTGCGCACGGCTATGGCCAGTTTCACTTTGAGTTCTCAGGTTCACACAATACTGAAACCCAAAGCACAAATAGTGGAGGGAATGTCCCAAAGCGAGCACGCCAGGTCCATTTTCCAAAGCCTATGCAAATTGCAGTTGGTGGGTTTTGCACAGCCTTACCTGATAAATCATACTACAAAGCCAGCTAGCACATTTTACACTTGTGAGCTCAGGCTCCCAACAGGGTTGCAACAAGTGCCTCAAAAACACCACCTTGCACTCCTCTGACGCAGGAGGCAGCTCTAATAATATCCACAATAAACACTTCAGAGAGCCCTCAGCAGAGGTTTAGGCTGCCTGTACTCCCTGCATAACTCATTGAAAATGCAGTGGGATTTAGGTGACGTGAAGTTTTTGTACTGCTTAAAGTCATGGGATGCATTTCACCACAAAGCAATCTAAAATGACCACACAAAGGTCTTCAGCTACAGCGGTGTGCAAATTGTGACCCTGCTACCAGCATGGATTTAGATGTCAGCATCTTTTGTTCAGCTGGTTTAATTGTGTTATGACCACTATTTGAAAATGGAGCAGTTAAAATATTCAATGGAAAAGATTTTCTGAAAATATCTGAGATTCTACAACATGCTGCTGAAATGTCACTTTGTTTTTTTTCTGCACTTTTAAAAGACAAATGTAAGAACTACATGCTAGTGCAGGTTGAGATTGAGAAATGCAGAAGATACCCAACTTGCAATACTGCCATTTAAAAATTTGCGATCTGTTTCAACTGTACATACTGTCATTTTTCACACTGGAAAGAACTGTTCCTTGGAAATTTTGACAGAGGATAACTTGTTTGACTTAATATTGACTTGAATTATCACTTGAACAGGAAACTTATGAAGATACCATTTCACAGAGGATCATTTCTCCATTTATGAGCATGAAATAGAACAGGGTTTAATGAATCACTGACTTGTGATTCTATTCCACAGAAAATTGTATCTTTTCCTTCCTCTTCTCTTTTCAGGGAAGAGCAAGATATCATGTGAGGCTTTTCAGCTGCATGGAAAATCTGCTTTTGACCACTGCAGGTTTGCAGATCAATGGTATATTACTGGCTAGCATTAACTGTCAAGGTATATTACAGCAGCTACATTAAGTAGTGCCAAAGCACTAATCTGAATTAAATTAACAATTGCTACTAAGGGATGTTTCATTTTAATCCTTAAATAATTCACCTGGCTTTGATGTAAATAAAGTGGCTTACAGAAGTAGCATTTGATGGAAAAAGCCCTCAGATGCCAGCAACATGAAAAGCTCCTGCTTAAAGCAGTTAACAGCTGCAAAGCTAAGTGCAACAATAAAATGTATTAGTTAAAGTGATGTATGTATATTTAAGTGTACTTAGATTTTATTACTAAAATGTATAATGTGATACAATGCAAAATTTAAGTGGTAGGGATTTTTATTACCTTCTCAAGTGTTCAGAAAGAACACAGTGGAGAATGAGGGATAATACACTGCATTTTTGTGGGCAGCACCCACAAGTTCACATTTCCCAATGTTTTTTTCTTTATGGGAAAAAAAGAATGCACTGGGCAACTACTTGTTTTTTTCCCATGTAAAAATCATGTGCCAGTGATTCACTAATTCCTATTTTTTTCTTGTGCTCATAAACGGGCAGAGGAATGACTGTCAATGAAATTATTAAAGGATGGAGAATACCTCAGAGAGTCAACATTCCATGATATATTTAAGATAAGACAGATTCAAACAGGTCATTGGTTTGCAGTTGCACAACTGTCTGGATTTTTTGGATGTAGTTCATTTCATTACAGTCTCCTGAAATTCTAACTTAGGCACTGTTAGGAGGAAAACAGTTTGATGAGCTGACATTACAGTCACTCCCAAATGTTAAAAAAGCATGAGTCAGGGAAATCTAGGGAATGGCATCAAGAAAACCTGATGCTCTTTTATTTGTTTTCTGATTCCTGAGCCATTAGGGTGCACTCCTTCCACATTTCCTGGCTTTCCACTGCACCAATTAAAGATAGATATGTAAATTGATTAAAAACACAGACCAAGAGTCCCATACAGCAATATGGCTCCAGGATTTGGATTCACAATAAAACTAGCAATGTGGCCTGTATAACTACATGGAAAAATCCAGTCCCTCTACCTGTATTTCTATGTGTTGCGTTCAGTTCAAACATTTGAGTGGTCAGATTTTATTTCTATGTGTCTCCAGAGCAAGTCAGTGGTGAGTTTATACAGTGGAAACTACAGATTCATAATCTCAGAGAGGAGGAAGGCTGCTAAGTATTTTAAGAGATAATAATGGTCATTTCCTGCACTAAAATAGGCACAAAATCAGAGCTATGGATTATGTATTTACTCAGTCAATATGTTTTTCAAAAACAATCTCTTTTCCTAATATCTAATCTATGTGGTGAAAAAATGTCAAGACGAAAAAGAAGTGAAAAAATAAGCTCATATTTCCCCCTAAAAATAAAACCTTTCATCATTTATTTAAATAACAGAGATTTTCTTAGGTCTGATTATAAAGATTTCTGGTTTTTTTTTTGGTTGTTTTGTTTATAACAGTAGTCCTAAAACAGTGTGGGAACAGAAAGGAACCCCTGTGATTTATACAGCTAGTTCCAGTTAAGCCAGATAAAACTTCACATGTCAATATTGAATAGTTCACTTTTATATCCATCCACCCAAGCAAATCTACTTGAAAAGCTTTAACAACAACAGCAACAACAACAACAAAACCAACACAAGTTATGAATTCCACAAAATCATCACTTCTGTTCAAATTAGATGCAAAATCCTCAAACAAAAAGCAGTCAAGATCATGCACTTTCTTAAGGCAGCTAACAGCTTGATAGGTGTTTGCTGTGGCTTATGTCCTGTATGGAAACAGCTCACATCAGAAACAGCTGAACCTCATAGTCGGTTCTCCTGCATCAACCCAGTTCTGCATCTGATGAAGCTTTTTTCAGGGAGGCTTGCAGCATCTTCTGCTGAAGATGATGTTAAAGAATACTTGTATTTACTGGGAATCACCTTTAATGTTTTCTCTTTCCTGTGCAGCTCTTTAGGAAAAACGTAATCAAAGTTACATTAACTTCTGGCTTCTGTGTGATGCAGATCAAATCGATACCATTTTTCAAATTTCTATTTTGATCCAATAATCAATTCAAAAAATGCTGATAGTGAGTGGCAGTGTTCTACTAGTTCCTACTAGCAATTTGCTGAGTGGCGATAGTAGAAAATGAAAGGGTAAAATATTATAAAGTGATCTACTAACAGTAATTTAGAAATTACTGTTTTGGAAAATCTGAACTACAGGGGTTTATCAGTGTCTTGCAGGGATTGTGATAGGTGTGAACACCCCTTGGTAGTCTACTCCTCCTTTCAGGTAAAGAAGAACAGCTTAATAAGGAAAAAATAAAAGGGAAATGGGCTTTAGTGAAGAATAGCTGTTATGATATTTGGGAGGGTGCTAGGAAGCAGAGAAAGAAATGGTACAGTCAAATGAGAACATGCTGAGTGATGGCAAGAGGAATACAGAGATTTAAAAAGAGAGCAAGAATGGATGTTGTGAAGGCTATGGCTGTTATGTTTCTCACTAGGCAAGAAGTCAAGCACTGATCTTTCTCCCAAGACGTCACAGATGTACTTTGTGAATGTGTGAGGGCCAGATAACCTCTCCATCTTTCTGGTTCTCCATCTGTCAGTCAGGAATAAAGTATTCCTGTAAACAGATTGCTACAGGATTCTCCCCACTCTTCCATTCCTGGAAGGTGTCCAAATACCATGGTGTTGATAATCCTGCCTTTATCAGTAGATCAAAAAATAATATGTGATACAAAATGTAGGTCAAAAAAAGTCTAAATATGTTTTGAAAGTTTTCAGACTTCGTATTCTATTTTTATGTGATACCTATCACTATGATATTAGACCAACTTCTAATAGTTATGTAAGCAAGATGACTAATATCTATCATGTTAGATCCTTTCTCCTCCCGGGGAGAAATTGTGGGGGTTTAAAATAGGTGTTTATATATTTTTAATGTGATTTTAGTATTGACAGTTGGGTGAAAGAAGAGTGCTTGCACTATGAGCAGAGGTATGAACACCTTGGGGAGCCAAAATTCTGCAAGAGGCAATTCCACAAGCTTGGGAAGACCTGTCTCAGCACATCCTATTGCCATAATCAGGATTTATCCTTGCTAAAGCAGCCAGCATTTCTTTTTCAGATCTACTATAGGTCTCTACTCACAGCACTCTCCAGCATGAATGATGATCACATTTCCTGTGTTACACAATATTTGCTGCTATGGAGAGGTATTTCCAGGCAGCATTACAGGTACTGACCTTCATCCATGGACACTGCTTTATTTATCTAGGAGTTAGGTAAAACTGGTGAATACTGTATAAGCATTTAATAACCACCACTTCTGAGACAGAAAAAAAAGGAAAATAACAAGATTTGCAGAGATTTTTTTCATGCAATTGCTCAATTTATATTTGGTTTGACTGGACTGAGAGCTTTGTTATAAATCACTGACACTTGTCATTGGAAAAGCTTTGCCCAAAATGTGGCCCAAAGAGCATTTGAAAAGTTGAACAGTTATCTCTGGGCATAGGGATGCAGCGTCCCACCAAGAAATATTAATAATATATAATCTGAAAAGGTAACATGATAGAGTGGCTTTTGGGTTGTCCAGTAATTTGTAGGTAGCTGAAGTATCCATGATGAAGGGAGGGCTGGCAGGAAAGGAGATGCTCAGAGGGCAAGGTTGACTGCTGCCCTCCCATCTCTGCATTCTGTTTCTAATGTGATTCAGTCCCCAGCTGAAATGCTGTGCTTGTTCCAAGTAAGCTTTTATTAAGAAAATAAAACCACCAGAGAGGAGGTTGTGCAAACTGTCTGGAGCTCCAGAGAAGCGATGACTTACACACAGACGCAGTGGATAAGAGCAGAGGTTTTACTTACCCATCTTCTGGCACATCCCAGCGCACGCCAGCTTTCCCTTGGGGAATTGTCATTTCCCATTGGCGAAGTTGGGCTTGAGAGAACAAAACAGCATTTACAGAAACAGACATGCCAGCACATCATGCAATTTTTTGGGCTTTCTTGCAAGGTTTTTAAGAGAACAGAATATAAAGAATGTGTTTTAATAGGTAATTGTCACTGATGAAGGTTTTTTATTCTTTTTGCAGCCTGGGTTAGTGAATGCTCAAACTGATTTATTGTTCCCCTTCTTGCTATTGTTTCTACTGAAGTTAATATGCTAATCTTAGAAAAAACACTATATTACAAAGTTTTAAGTCCAAAAATAAAAGGCAGTAATAAAGCTCCTTATTTTTATGCGCTATCCTGAGCAATTTTCTTTCATTGTGTATCATGCCTTTAATTGGCTGAGATCCTGGACTGCTACAAAGGAAAAGGAGAAATGAGATTTCCTTTTGAATCCTCATTCATTGTACCATGTTTTCCAGAGGACGCTGCTGGCTTGCTTCTGCAGCACGTGATCTGGGGCCATACTCCTCTCTGAAGTCATCTCTATCCAGAGCTTCTGCCAGCAAGAGGGTTCGTTTTGTTGTTTGGTTTTTTGTTGTTGTTTTTGTTTGTTTGGTGGGGGGGTTGTGTGTTACCTTTTTTTTCTTTTTTACAAGGGCAGGCTCATGTCAATTTAGATTTCTTTACCACAAGGAAGAAATATTATAAATCTCATTTTCAGGATTCTGCTCCTGCCTGCCTTCCTCTCAGGGTAACCTTATTTTAAGACTGATATGAACATAACCATCATATGCCTACTTTTTAAAATCTATGGGTTCTTTGAAAAGGTAGGTAGCCATGTCAACACCTTCAGTAAAATACTGTTGGCATTGAAAGAATACTAACAGCAAAATAGGAGTAAGATCTGCTAATATGCTTACTGGCTCTCTTACATGCTTGATTCAGACCTCACCTATACTCTGATGCCTCTAAATGAAGTTGAATTTATTCTTTTATTCTTCAGAGCAAAATCTATTCTAGGTTGGTGCAGATAAAAGAACACTTAGAAGCCAAATATTTGGTATTCTGCCCAAAACTGAGCTGCCTACTCACTTTGGTGAGCAAGACTTATGGCTTTTTCAAACAGAAAAGTGAGAAATGTCATTATCTCTTACAACCTCCCACACCAAACATTTCTACTTGAATTTTTATGTATGACCTGTACATAGGCTTTATTCATTGCAGAGCTGGTCACACTGAGGGATTGCAGAATTAAGCCTCTGAGATGGTGCCCCCAAGCCCAGCTATCTTTTAACTTTATGTGGGAGACAGCAGCATTTCCTTGTGTAAGCAGCCTCTACAGATGCAGTTCCCTGTGCTGCATAGACCACTAAGATCTATTTCTACATGATGAAGGAGAAAACAGTTGTTTGGCAGCAGTTTACTACCCAAGCCTAGATATCAGTTCTGAAAGCACTGAAACAACAAACACTGCAGGATGGTTTTATGAGGTACTCCAAACACCCCTTTGCTGTTGATTTCAGGTATCTTAGGCAACCATTTAGTTTTTTCATACTGAACCATTAATGTGTTACTGTATTTTCTGTGCTTGTCTACTCTCAGTTGAGTGTTAATCAGCCGGGTGCACAAAGCAGAACATGTCACCTATATGAGTTCTTATTCTAAAGGTCAGGCACGTTTACTCCAAAGATATTTTGTTAATCACATGTACACTTGCAAGTTTGTAAAGAGTGAAGAAAGAGTCTTTAGTAGCTTGGTTTTGGTATCAAAGTTGATTTCTTACTAAAAATAAGCTATATAATGTTAGTTTTATGGTTGAATAGCTTCTAAACCCAAGACTATTGAGATATCCAGTTACTGCTTTCTATGGAAAACCTTTTTCCTCCACTGGCTCTATGTGTGAGAGGATTAGGATGCTTTGTATCACAGCTTCAAGAGAACTATGTATTAGAAGTCTATTTAGTGAGTGTGGAAATGAGGGTTGATTAGATGGATCTTTGTAGGTCTTTTCCAGCCCAAACCCTTCTGCAATATGTTCCGTGAGGGGTGCTCGCCTGACTGACACCAACTCATTGGTTACCCCTGGCAAAGCAATTCTTGGCACATTGGGAGTAAGGCACATTGGGAAGTGAGGGTGAGAGTGCTTGTTGCAGGTAGCAAGGCTTTACAGTGAGTTATGGACTGTCAGTGCAGCATGAAGCCCGAAGTTCACCTGTGGCAGCTTTCATTGGGACCGATCATTAGTGCTGGCTGCCGGTGCTTCAGACACATTGTAACTCTGACTAATCCCTGCAGTTCACTGAGTCCAAGTGGAGCTGAATTCAGACAGATGCCACTGGCCCATTTGGAGTAAATCTTCATGTAGTTCAGAGAGGGAATGAAGTCAGTATGGTGTATGCAAGCTGCCTTGTGCAAACATTCCACTTACATTGGCAGGTTAGAATGTGGCCAGTGCCCTTTTTTTTTTTTTTTTTTCTGAGAAGATATTATTTTAATGGGTCATTAATAGATATTCCAGCCTGATTTTATGAGATTCTATCACAGTTCAGGAAAAAAAATAATAAAAAGACCATGGGGTTTTCTTCCCTCCAGAAGTTCAGAAGGCTTATTTGAAACTAATTTTCCTGCCTTATAAATTTCCAAGGAACAAAAACTGTGTTAGAGGTGGAGATGACAAAATCTGTTGCAAACATCACTTTTATTCTGGTTCACCCTGCTTTGCTCCTCTATAATATACTCCCAAAGAAACTGGGCTAATAGCTACAAAATTTAGGGTAAGACATCCATAACCTCTCCCCAAATCCACTATAGCTTAGCACAGGCACCTAGGTTTAGCAAGCTCTAGAGCTTGTTGCAAAGTAAAAGCTGGAAAAATTTTAAATATCCAGTAAATGCAGAAAGTTCAAGCAGGTTAGAAGAAATAGTAATAATTATGGTAGTCTGAATTGCCATACATCAGTGACATACATCATTGTAACTTCTCTGAAGACCATGGGATCCAGACTTTAAAATACAGGATGGAAACCAGCTGCAAATTAAGCAAGATTAGACTTTCCTCCTTTTCTTACTTGCTTTCTTGCCTTGAGAAAAACACATGCTATTCATTTTGCCTTCCATCTGTACAAGAAGGTAGCAAGTATGCAGGCCATATCCCTGGACAGAAGTAAAAGAATACTGGGATCAGATGATTTCCAGTGGAAAAACATGAAACAAGTGTCTGCTGCTTGTGAAATGGCCACCCAGGTGTGAAGTTTCTTGCCTGATTTAAAGGGTCAGCAACAAAACTACAGACAAGAAGTTCTTAGAGGGGTCAGTGCTCATGGGAGCTAAGAGAAGGAAAGGCAGTTTCTGTGCTGTATTTCCTGCTGTTGTATCAAAGGGGAAGAGCCCCTCTGTCTGCTTGCCACCATGGACTTATACCCAAATTTGGAAAAGTACTGTGCTTGCCCAATGATAAGTGCCATCACTAGCAGCTAAAGAGCACTCAACAGCATTCAAAATGCACTTAGTCATCTTTGCAGTTGTATACTACTGGCAATGTCTTTAGAGAAGCTGATCCACCAAAAAACAGAACCAAACAAATGTGTAGAACTGTTTTCCCTGACAGCATGACTCATGTTGATCATCCTAATTTCCAGTTAACTTTGTAACACTATAGTGTGATTGTCACCTTCATCAGGTGTGGTTCAGTCTTACAGAAGGTTGCAGACATCTGGCCACAGTCATAACCCATTTAAAACTACAATAACATGAAGGAAGTGTAACCTTGTGACTTTATTTCTCATGACATTTACCATCAATGTACAGAAACTCAGATAAAACCCTCAGATGTTAATTCACCTAAGCCGCTAGAGACCAACCCACCACACTACAGCCATCTCAGTGACAGCAAAAAAATGGCAAAGAAATAACCACCAGTGCTGATAAAATGAGTGTACTTCAATGGAGGTGCAATTGGACAATGGATAAAAACAGACATAGTTTCATGAGCATGAGGAAATTCCATCCAAGCTAGAGGAAAGAGATGGCAAGAATCACCCATGCTGCCTGGATGCTATGTGTTCTCCAGCTCTGCTGGAAAAATTCCAGGTTTGGATTATTTTGAATAGTTTGAAGTGATTGAAGTGATTTCATAGGCTGTTGAAAATTCTCCCTACCATTTTGACACCTATCTGACACCGGGGCTTATTTAGACACTTAGACTCAAGGATGAGATAGGAAATCCCACCAAGGAGTTATGTGTTATCTGGTGGGCAGAAATGTCATTTTGTGAGATATCAGAGAAAAGGGAGTTCCCTTATCAGCCTGGCAGTTGTTATGAGTTCAGTGGGATGGTGGTTTACAGTTCTGCTTACATGGCTGTGCTGCTGCTGGGATAAGATCCATCACCACTCCTGGCTGCTCCTGGCTTGCCCTATTACCTCCTCTTCCCCAGGAATGATAAGATGCCTTTGCCATCCTTAGCAGTTCTCTGAATTGAAATAGCTGTGAGAAAACCATTTATACTGTAGGCTGTAGAGGCACAAAATCTTATACAAAAGCTTTCTCATAGCTCTCAAAACATCTTCACTGAACTATCCAGTTTTATAGTAAGAGGGGGACAATGCAAAGGAAATACTCCAGAGCTGGTTAACTCTCATGCTGAGTGAGTATGTGAGAGAAACATGTTCAAATCCCTGATGTAGAATGAAAAATCCAGGTAGAATCAGGTAGAGCAGGAAGCTGTGCATGTCTGCCACATGCCTGTCTTGTCCCTACACCACCCAACTATTAAAGTGATACATTCATCCTACCAGTACAAACAACTGATAGAACATTCCGGATTGAATTTCAACAAAGAACAAAAACAAATACTTAAACCTTAAAGTAGTCATGTAGTGGAATGGCTGTCTCCTAATCAGGTAATGCTTCCTGGCATTTTTCCTGGCCTTAGTTACTTTAGCTACTGCTTGCCATAATTGTCCTTGCCCATTATGCATTAGAAAAGGAAAAAAGTAAAAGGAAAAACTATTCCAAGGGTGTTCCTACTTTCAGCAGCAAGTGCATGCTTGTAAGCAAGCCCTTGGTCTCAGGTAGCATGGGTTAATTTTCTGGTAAGGTTTTGATGAGCTTCTGGCAACCAGTACTGAAGAAAGGTCTCCATCAAAACACCACTGGAATTTATTTAATGATGTTTCAAAGGCACAAAGATGTTTCCTGCGTCTTCATCACATCCTCTTTGGCTACCAACATCTTGCCATACTCTCACATTTGATTTGCCACATCTATCTGTTGTGATTGGACTCTGGGAGGCAGCTAAATACTACACAGCTGCTTGCTCATCCCCCCTCCATCCCCAGCAGGACAAAGCTGAGAATCAGAAAGGTAAAGGAGGAAACTCGGGGGCTGACATAAAGACTGTTAAACAGGTAAAGCAAAAGCCACATGCACAAGCAAAGCCAAATATAGAATCCATTCACTACTTCCCATGGACAGACAAGTGTTCACCCTGAAATGGGTTTCAATCTTTACCCAGGACTCACATATTATCATATTATTTAAACATTTCACTCTCCTTAACAGCAGTAGTTTTTAAAAATGTAAAATAGATGTGATGACTTGGAAGAAAAAAAATCACCCCTGCAGGAAGCAGGGTAAGGATATGGAATTAGGGTTTGCAAATTTTAATCAAATTTACCGGAGGATCATAACCCTTGTTTCCAATTATATGTGACTCAGTTTGTTTATTTGTTCCTGTTTATCAAGGATGTGTCTCTGATCCTCAGGAAAGAAATTCTGTGGATGCTTAAATGTGAACCATGACTGGAGAGAACCTCTGAAACTTTTCACTTGTCAACACAAGAAAAGAACTATGTAACTTTTCTCTTGTTCTTTCTAACATGTGGTATGATAAATAATAGCCAAATAATAAGTAGGAAAAATAGTGATTTCTTGTAAACAAGCAAGAACTAATTTCCTCCATATCAGGAATTATTATGTCAAATTCTGCAGTTTATTTGGGATTAAGTGATAGCTTGTGGTGTAACTGAATCTACCAGTAAATTTTATTGTAACATGGGTTTACTCATAAGTATACTTATTAGAATGGGAAGAAAACAGGTATCACATGTATAACTGTCTCCACATCTTCACAGTGACGAGTCAAATTAGTTGCACACATTTAGTATTGGAAATAGAAATGTTCCAATAATATTTGCAAGTTTCATGTAATGACCAGTAAATAATATTTGTCATGTAGCTGCCTCAGTAAGGAGCTAAGCTGTAACAAGACTGTCACAATAATGCCAAAAAGAGAGCATGAGAGTGATAAAACAGCAGAATGCCTTCAGTTTCTTTCCTTAATCCCTGGGTTACACAGCAGAGAACACAAAAGCCCAGCTGTACCTTTTCCTGTACTCCAGACAAGGTGATCCAATTGTGTGTGACTTCAGACTCAAAAATCTTACCATAATGCTTGTGAATCACTAATTCAGAGGGAGCTTTGTCTGACCATCTGCAGGTGTCTGCAGTGTGGACTTTTACACGTGAACTCTGTGTCTAGGAGTCCTGATCAGTCAGGGGACAGGCAGGCTTATGGTGCAGCTCTTCTCATCCTGTAGTAAGTAGCTAAAATTGATCAGCTAAAACAGAAAAGTGCTCTTCTGAGAGTGAAGATACTTTTTTCAGAGTTCCCATATTTGCCCTTTGTAGGCAAATCTTAAGGTCTTCTTTCTCTCTGAATAATCCAGCTAAGGCATGTCTATAATCAGCAAGATCACAGGCTGTGGTAGAAATCCTAACTCATCTGCCTGCTCCCTAACAGACAAATGTTAAGATGTGTTTTTCAAATATGGACCCTAGTGAAGACCTACTGCAGCCCTTTGAGAAAGGACTGTAATGAACTGCAGAATTATGAAAGTAAAAGAAATTTTTTTCTTATTATTTTGGAAAATAACCCTTCCTCTGGCCTAACTGGTTTGGTATTTTTTTACATTGTTAGTATGCTGTGAGTCTTCATGTTAGTGAATTATGGATGAAACCAACCAAAGATGAAAAGATATTTAAGTTATTATTTTGCCATGAAATTAGCGATACAGCATAACATAATATTGTGAAAGGCATTGTCATAAAGTATATTTTATTTTATGTTTCTTTTTACAGAAAGAAACACATATGTAGTGGCTTGAACAACTGTGTATGATTTGCCAAAGTGATTATCATATAATTAGACAAGTGGTTTGATCACTTGCAGAGTACATCTTCATATGCATTCACACATGGCTCTGTAACCTGGCTAAGTGACTAATTGCTTAAGATGCTCATCTCTATATATACCTGAATTGAATAGTCACTTAGAGTGGAATCAAAACCCTATCTAGGTCAGAAAAGTATTATTAATAATAAGGTGGGCTCACAGGGAACTGGTGCCCTTTGTAAAATGACGTGGCATCGAGCTGATTCATGACTACTGGCAATCCATATTTTAAGACAAAAATCTTCCTATTATGCAAATCTCACTTAATGGGTGGTGGGTCACTTTCTCTTGAACACACTTCACTTTTTTTATCTCTAACCAATACTACCACAACTGTGCCAAATTTATGAAGGAAAAAAACGAGTGAACCACATGACATTCTCTGTAAAAATAATAGATGCAAAGAGAATAAACACACAGTTCTTAAAATACGCAAGAAAGCAAATGAGGCCTACATGACAAAATGGTCCTAAAACACATATCACTTCTATTAAAGTTGAACTACCAGAAGAGTGTTTAGCATGCCGCAGCAAAGAGGAGAAAAAGTGTACATCAACCTGTCTATAGTTCATATAACCCTCAGCTACTGCCTTCAAAGGCAGCCTTCCGTGACAGCACAGCAGGCAGATCATCACTTTCTTACCCTTCTGCCAGGCAGATTTTCTTAGCTTTGTAATTTTGCATATGTGTAGGTTTCTGCTTGGTGCACTGCAGTAACTCAGCTACTATGGCTGTTTTGCATCTCTACCTTTCTGAGCGAGGTTTTGTTGCTAATCTTAAAGAGATTATGAGTATACTTGTGGAAATATGCATTAACAGAACAGATCTTGAAATACATCAGCTTAAAGGCTAACATATCTGTATGAGCAAGCCCAAGAGAGATCGTTTCTAGACATTCTCACCTCCACAACTGCTGCTGTAATGGAAAGTCCAAACTGCAGTTTTTTGGTTAAGTCACTGCTGCTGTTTCTGTTACAGTCTTCCCACAGATAAAAAGTTATTTGGAGGTACTGGAGTTGTTGTTAAACTCATTTGCTTTTTAGTATTTTTTATTGTGTTTGGATATTGGTAAGGCGGTTCTAGAAGCTGAAAATGTCCTTGAAACTATTGAGTCATAGGTGAAAATGCTTGTAGAAATATTTTGAGGGCTTAATTTATATATGACTATTTTATGTTACAGCAGAATCATGCCTTTAGATGATTTGTCCTGTTTCTTGGGGGTTGTGGGCTCTGCTCTGGAAGATGATGTTGACAAAGAAAATAATGGTAATTGAATTTTTTCAAAAGAGGGGTTGGATTGAGTTTTGGCTTGAGGTTAGGATATGTTCTTAGTTTAGCAGAGCTACTTCAAACATTGCTAATTAGAGAAGCATTAACATAAGAACAACATTTCAAATTCATTGATGTCATCTTGCTAACAGATTTGGATACACAGGCCATAATCCCACTGAAAATCAAGAGCTGTTTTTTCCAGAATGGGCAAGGCCCACATGTCCAGACCTGTTTTCATGGTTGGAGAAAATGGGGGAGATGGGAGGGGTGGGATCAATTCTTAATGGTCATTTTTCTTCCCAGGAGTCATCAGCAATAATGAACTACACAGAACATGTTTGGATCAAACATCAGACTGGTTTTGGTTTGTGACTCATTTATTGGTCTGAAATAGAGCTTAATATAAAATCTCAACAGTTTTCATGTGCCACATGACACCAATATCACTGATAGGTATCGTCCCAGAACGAGTGGCTACAGTGACCCAGAGAGAAAACAGGCCCCTCTCCTGCACTTAGGAGGTTTTGGGCATAAGTCTCCAGTTTCTGACCAGGAGTCAACTTTACTGTGTGCTACATTTTTGTCATATGAATACACATCAAAATGCTTTTTTTGTTCTTAAGTCAGTGCCCTCAATATTAATTTGCTTGGGCTGCTAAGAGTGTTTCAGGATCGATAGGGTATTTTCACTTGCTTTACTTCAGATGTATAACATTCCTAGTGCCTGCACAGCAAATGTCACATTGGCAAGACTGAAAGAACATGATGTATCAAGATGGTTTATTACCAACTCATATGATCCCAGCCCTCCAGCAATCCAGTACCTAGTAAAATTATTAATACCTAATAAAAAGACTTATTGAAGCTCTGAAGCTAGTGATTGTTTTTTAATTACATATTTCTTTTGATTTAATAAGGTAGTAAATATTTTCTTCATCTCTCTTTAAAGAAAAATATGCATTTTATGTACTGGTACCCTTTACATAGGTTATTTATATTCTATGCATAATCATCACCATATTTACCCTGGGTCACATCAACCTTTTAGCCACCTTTTTGCATTATTTTTGCTATCTTTACAGAACATCAGTTAGTTTACAAATTATAAAAAGAATTCCTTAAAGGATAAAAGATACAGAAGTTCCTCCTTGGTGTGAATATACTGCAAAGTAAGGAGGACCCTTAGACAAGTGATGGCACATTTGTGTTTGCTCCAGCTCAGCCCTGTGGAAATGAAGCGATGGGGTCAGAGGCTGCACGTGCGCTCAAATCTAAGATAGCGCTGTAGGTTGACAGCATGCCTGAAGATGAGCAGCACTGAAGTGCTCAGAGCCTGGGACTGAACACAAACCTGCCTCTCCTTCCAGCAGCTGAACCACTTGGCTTCTCTCTTCTCACTGTCACACCTGCCCAGTGTATCTGCCTTGCCTTTAGTAAGTCACTCCTTGAACCAGGCATATGTAGGCACATGTAGCCTCACACACAGCCCAGTCACAGCCCCACATGAGAAGGTGTCCATGCCCATGCTGGTACAGGACATTGCTTTATCCTTTTCCTTTATCCAGGACCAAGCTTTCTTCTGCCCTCTATGTTCTCTACCTATCCAGTGTTACAGTCACACAGCAAAATAAATATTCTTCTGAAATGTACAGTGGAGAGAGTGACTGTCTTAGAAACTCATGTACTTCCTACTAACTGGCTGAATGCCAGGATGAGGTCAAGTGAAAAGTGTTAATTTTGTGGTTATGTAGAAACAAATTCAGCATCCCAAAATCTGCTGTTGGTCATGATTCTCTCTCGTCCATCTTGATGCTATCAGTAAGAACATGGAGCTCCACTGGAATTTTGGCTTATTCAGGCTCTTTATGTCCAGAGCTATTTCCAGTATGGACTGCACAAACTCAGGAGAACACAATGCTAGGATTCCCTCTACAGCATCAGCCCCCAGTAAGTTGCATCAGCACTTTCATTGCCAGATGGCAACAGGAAGAGCATCATGGGGACAGGGACAAACAGGTAAGGTAGGAGAAAAATGTGGGAAATTCCTTTTCTGAACAGAATGATGAAGAAATTATTCATGCAACTTTACCCTGAAAACAGTCAAGAATTCTAGGTAGTTTGGTGACTTGGCATCAGTTAATATTTGTTTTTTGTTCACATAACTTGAAAATCTACTATAACCCATTCTGGTTTGGTTGAACCTGCAGCTTTAAATTCAACCTTCCCGGTTACAAACCTTAAAAGAAAGAAACGTGTTAAACAACAAACTGGGCAGTGTGTTACTGCAAAAAAAAGAAAAAAAAAAAAAAAAAGAGCTGTAATTGCATCCTGTCCCTAGGGATTGTTTGAAAAACCTAGAATGCACTAAGTAGACATTCTGCCATGCTATAGAGTGTAAACATAGTCCTGATGTTATCCTCCTCACATTTTCTTAGGAGAGCAAAAGTTGCATGGCAAAAGTGCTTTTTTGTGGCACACACAAGACATGGTGTGGTGGGTTGGCCACGGCTGGATGCCAGGTGCCCACCCCAGCTGCTCTATCACTGCCCTCCTCAGCTGCGCTGGGAGACAGAATGTAACTAAGGGCTCCTGAGGAGAGGTAAGGGCAGGCAAAGATCAGCCACCAGGAACTGTCATGGTCAAAACAGGCTCATCTTGAGGAAAATTAATTTAATTTATTGACAATTAAATCAGAGTAGGGTAATGAGAAATAAAACCAAAATGGGGTCACATTGGGTGCATTTGTCCTGCTGGCAAATCTGCTCCAGTGTGGCCTCCTTTCTCCATGTGTTCATAGGTCCTGCCTGGAGCCTTTTCCAGCACAGGTTTCCCACAGGGTCACAGTGTCCCTCAGGCATGGGGTCCTCAGCAACTGCAGGTGCATTTCTGCTCCGGAGTGGATCCCAAGGGCTGCAGGGAGGTATCCTGCCTTACCATGGTCTACACTAGAGGCTACAGGGGAAACCTCTGCTCTGGCACCTGGACCACATCCTCCCCCTCCTTCCTCATGGACCTTGCTATCTACAGAACTGTTTCTCTCACATATTCTCGCTCATATTCTCTCTCACTCTCACTCCCCTGGCTGTAGTTGGGCAGGTGGTTTTGCCCTTTCCAAAATCAATTATCCCACCATTGCTGATGGGATCAGCCTCAGCCAGCAGTAGGTCAATTTTTGGAAATGGTTGGGGTTGGATTTATCAGACAACAGGGGAAACTTCCAGCAGTTTCCACAGAAGCCAGCCCTGTAGTCCCTCCACAACCTAAATCTTGCCACATAAACCGAGCAAGCATGGAAAGGGCATAAAATATATTAACAACATTGCAAAATATGTGATTGGAACATCTGACTTAGTTTCTACTAGTATACAGTCTCTTTGGGGTTTTTTGCTTTGTTGCTTTACTTAATGGTCACATTATTGTCTGTATATGCTGAGACATAATCACTTTAGATGGGATTAATTTTGTATGCCTAAGGCCCCCTTGAAACTGAGGGCTGCAAACTCAAAAGCACATCCTATCTGTAAATGTCACTCCCAACCCACAGCTCCAAGTCTGCTGCTGCCTTCCCTTTACTCCATGAGACATCTTTATACATATTTTATTTTTCATCCAGGCCCACACAGCTGAAATGTTTACTATGACAGAAAGTAAAGTTTCTTTCTCCCCACTTTTCCTGTACCAAGCTGTGTGGCTGGAGAGTGGGCACAGTAATAGGTCATGGTGAAGTGATGAGATGCAGTGCCCAGCTACTGCTTGCTGCAGAAACCAAAATAACAGCCCTCAGTCTTTATTGGGAAAAAAACCACAAGAAAAAAAGAAAAAAAAACCCTTTCTGTTGAAGCTAATGGGGTATTGCCTTGGTAAACTTAGAAGGTTTAATCCTAAGTTAATAGGAGAAAAAAGAATATATATATAGTGGAAGAAAATCAGTAATGAAGCCAAATACCACATTTTTCTGGATTCTTTATTTAAATGCAAAACTATTCTCTGGTGACCCATGTCCAAAGGAAAAACCTACCTCTGGTCTGAAAGGCAGACCCTGGATGCCCCACAGAGCAGTGTAATTCTCTAAGCTACAGTGGCATAAGACAAGCCACAGACCTTGCTCCATCCCTTAGGAAGTCTGTCTTCCTTTGATGCTCTTTGATGCAGACACAGCACATGAGGAGAGAACAGCCTCATGGCTCAGGCACAGCTGCGGCCATCAACAGTGCTGTGTCTTCATGGTCAGCTGCAGATCTGCTGCCTGGAGTTGACTTGTACAGCTGCAATTTCTGCCTTTTCCTGCTAACTACCTGAACGGTTCAAACCCCTCTCAGTGGCAGTTTTGAAGCTGAGTTACTAAGGGGATGCAAAGAATTTTAAAAATCCTTCTTGAAATTCCTCACTAGTGCCAATGCATTATAAGAGGCTTTCTTCAGGCCACTCTTTTACTGCTGTTTGGTCAATTAGGGTAAATGAAAAGACAATGCCCGTGATTTTCCACTCCATCCCTTTAGTTTCACATTAAGGTAATAGAGCAATTAACACTTGAGACTTCTGCCCCTGCACCTGCTAAGCTGGAGTGAGCAGTTGTGGCTGGGAAGGCAGGGCTGGGGCAGCCTCGGTGAGCAGAGGATGCCGAGCTCTGAGCCAGACTCCCGAGTGCCCAGCCCACACTTTGATGTGCACTGAGATGCAAACAAGAGGTTGAACCTCAGTAATAAACAGCAATACTACACAGTAATAGCTGGGAATTACTAAGTGCTTCATTCTTATATGATGCCAGTAATTTTGCAAATGCTAACCTCTGCTATTAAATGTGCATACTGTGAGCTTATTAATTAGTTTATTTTTTAGCTTATTTATTAGTTTTTCTTTTTTTAACTGGAGCTGTTCCTCAGTCTAGCTCACAACATAACCCCACACCTAGTTACATGAATGTTCGTACCTACATTTTGATAGTGCTGACAAGGGAGGTAGGGGAAGGGAGCTCTTTCTACCAGTGGAGTCCTCGAAACCTTCCTGTTGTTAAACCACAGGTTTAGGCAGAATTATATTTAATTCCTCACTCCTATATTTAATTCCTGACTCAAGCAATGCAGTTGTGATTAAGATTTTACTGCCTTTCATTACAGTCTCGCTCCCCAGAGTTGTAAGAACAATTAAAAGGCCTTTTTCCATGCCCTTGACATGACCCTTTCAAAAGTAGGTTAGGGCTCACCTTTCGCCTTCTCCTGCCTCACTGCTATTAAAGGCAGGATTGAATTTTACAGCCACTAGATCTACTTAGAGTTACATTATGATTCATAAATTCCCCGAGGCAGAGACTGGAGCAGATCTGTTGCTGGTATAAACTGGCACAGCTCCACTGATTTTGACAGTAATTTGCACCACCTCACCTGCACATGTTTTCCAAGGCACCATGTTACCATTGCAGCAGCAATAAAATGAATGGGTCGTTATCGTGGGCACTGTACTTGAGTTGACTACAGCAATGATCCATGAGCCACGGGTTTGACTCAGTATTTCTTTGGCTGATGGGGAAATCATGGTCCTACAGATAAACAATATGTTTTCTGTTTGTTTTTTTATTAATATCTGGGTAGAACATATGGAGGAGGTTTTGAAAGCTTTCTTCCAAGCAAGGTTGTTTTCCACTTCTGAACTGCCAATTAACCATGAGAAATCCGTTCACTGGAATGACAGAACGAGCAAGATGTACAGCAGGGATAGTTTGGTCTGTTGCAATAAATTACAGGTTTCTTTTTCATGTGCAGCAGTAGAGGCGGCGCTGATGCAATTAGCTACAGCTGGTTATAGAAAGAAAACATGCATCTGTAGATGGCTCAGGCTGGAGGGAACTGAGATGTGTTCTCTGGAATTTATCACTGTGGAGAGAGCAGGGAGGGAAAACCAGCAATATTCATTCCTGGCTACAACAAACTTTAATAACCTTTATTTCCGCCCTGTTAAACTAACTTAACCTAATAAACACATTTAGTCCATTACACAGCAATTAGCAAATGCATCTGGGTCATCACAGATGCTCCAAAGGAAGGATACGAAGAGTCCATTTTCTGGAATAAAGGATTTGAAATAATTATTTTCTGAAGTAAAGAGCTGAAGTGCCATATGCTGTATGCCCTTTTACCTCTAGCCTTCAAATATCCCATTTAATTTTGTTGTAAGAAAGGCTTGGGACTAATTTGCCAGCAAAGCTCTTGCTGAAGGCTGTTCAGAGTCTGCATGTTCCCAGGTAAACCTGGGAACCAAGTAACCACAGTTTCCAGAAACACAGGTACAGAGGATGTGGAATACATACATGATTTTTAGCACCAGACTCATAGCATAGCAGAGCTTCTCTTCACAAATGTCCTGGTGACAGATTCATTTTGTCTCTGCCTGTTTTACCTGCCCCTTAAAAAAAAAAATCTCTGTTCAATCACTGTTTTCTACCACAATCCTCCAACAAAGCTTGTGTTTATCTTTCTTCTTTGAGACTCATGAGGTGTTTTTATTTCTAGAGACAACACGTTTCCTCAAATAAAGTGGTACCTGAATGCAGCTGCACCAGTAAATTTGATCTAAAGAAATTATTAAAATAATGTGTGTTTCAGTGTCTGAGGTGTGCTTTCCCTTTTCAATTTCCATTTCCCCTACTTTTTAAATTTTCATACTTCCATGAAAAATAAAACGAAACAAAACTTTTCCTCTGAAGCTGTCTGTGGCAAGGTTTCTCCTTAGTCCCCTGCTTTGTTTGCCTCTCACATTGCTCTGGCCCTCATCCTTTATGTAATATTATCTGCCAAGGTCAGGTCTGACAGAAAGAGATCTGCCAGACCAATTCTTTCTGCTGCTGCTTGCAAGTGACTTTGAGCAAGATTTGGTTGCAAACAGCATATTTTTTCAAAATCTAAGTACTTCTGCCATTACACCACAGGTTCTCGTTATCTGTCAGTCCCACAGCTCATCCTCTCCTGTGGAAACATCTTCAATAGCTGCTTCATCTTCTGTGCTTTGCAACACACCTAAATTAGTGAGTTGGACCTTTTCCATTTCTGTTATGCATGAAACACTAAAGTCTGGGGAGTATAAGAGAATGATAGCCATGAACATTAATATTTCCCAACAAGACATAATGTTTTCATCCTTCTACTTTCTTTTAGTTCTACTAGAATCCTTCCATGTATTTGAGTGGTAGAATGTGTTTCACAGTTTCAGCATCATAAAAGCAGCTTACTCAGCTATTTTTGCTATTGCTTTGGGTGAAAATATTATGGCAATGGCAAAATATAATTTGTCCTTTCTTGGAGTAACTGAGAACCTGGGTTGAAAACATCACAGGGTGGGAAAGGAGAGGTGACCTTGAACATTGGTATTTAAGCCCAAAATTCAAAAGGGACTTCTGGACTGTTATCCCATGCTTAATCTATGTCTAAGCTGACAGTCCAGCAAAAAAACCACAAAGGAGATTACACCAATGCAGCATGATCACTGATTTGCCACTTATTTTCAAAGCTGTTTAAAAGTAAAATGCCACTTCTTAGACTTCCTCCTCTGTTACACAGTCTGCTTTAATATTCCATCAAAACAAAAAAAAAAAAAAAAAACCAAAAACAACTGTTCCCACATTAGGCATACATTAGCTATGGAGAAAAAAAGGAAAAACATTTTATTATTACATGCTTTGGAAAAGGAAAGGAGCCAGGGTGTGTGCCTAGACGACAAATTTTTATAATCTCCACACCTATAATTTACTTCAGATACGTGTGGTAACCTTGAAGAAAAGAGGGATCTTCCCAGCTTACCAGTATAATGAATGATTCAGGTGTAAATGGAAACACATGAAGGGAAAAATAAAGATCCAAGGAAGACAGAGTTTAAAAACAGTAAGGCTAAACAATGTCTCCTCAGACCTCACCCACTCAAATTCCTGCCCCACAACTCAGCAAAAGGAGGCAAACTGTCTTGATATGGCACCCTACTGCATTCAAATAATAAAAAGGAAAAGCAAACATTGAAACCCACAGGACAGATGGCAAAGAAGGCATTTGAAGCTCTCAGATCATCCTGTAAGTTGAAAACAAATTTTGACAAGCTTCAAGCTATTGAAAACGGATCCAAGGAAGACTTGAGGCTGCTGCCAATTACTGTCTCCTTAATTACAATCAATTTTTGTCGTGTGCTCACCAGAAGGAAAAAAAAACTCTCCAACTTTTGTATTGGAGATGGGAAGTACAACCTGTACTCATACATTTCATTTGTGATACTGAATGCAGAAGATGTTCAGAACACAGGGGAACTGTGGCTACTTAATTTGCTGATGAACAGAATACTTTGTACCAACTGCTCCCAAAAGGGATAATGAGAAAGTCTGTTTTCCTCATTGCTTGCTTTGGAACCAATCTTTACAAATCCCACCAGTAATGGAAGACTAAAGTGAGTCCAAATAGATCACTTAAAGTGACCAAAAAACCTCCCATTTTCCATATCACAATTTAGCAGGGCATGCTGATGTACTCAGTTTGGATATTGTCTTCAGTGCTTGTCCAAGAATCTGGTAACAAGGAAGCATAAATCCATCGAGCCAGGTATAAAGGACACCAGCATTGTGACACGTTTGTTTAGCATCCCAGGGGACTCTGCTTCAGCTGGCTGAGAGCTGGTTATCTCAGGCTGAGCTAATCACCTGAGGCTCCTTCAGAAATAGCAGCACTTTCAGGTTTGGGACACCATTGTCAGATATCCTTCAGGATGGAAACAGCTTTCCAGAAATGCATGTGTCTCTCTGCTGAATGTGAAGGCAGCTTGGGCTGACAAGCTTGGGCTGAGGCTGCAGTTCAGCTGTACAGCAAATACTGCCTGAGGGCTCCAGCCTAACTGCGGTCACATGTTTTCACAGCCCAGTTTTTTATCAGTGAGTGTTGCTGCAGACCTGGCATTTTCCACACTCTTGCAGATGGAGAAAGCCAGCATTAAAAAAGTATAAATGTAGAGCATGGGCTCTGGCTAACTTGATGGAAAAGCAAAGGTGCACCTGTATGAGATGAGGCTCAGGTTTGGAAGGAATCCATAAGGAATAGGGATGGTGAAACACACCCTGGGGCACTGGCATTTCAGCTGTCAGAGAGCCGAAGGCCCTTGGGGGAGCAACATGGAGAGCCTTGAGGAAAATGGGTCTGTGGCATTCCTGTCCCTCTGGGCTTGGGTGGCACAGAGCCTCTCTGCATCTTTTGGGAGAGGGAATGACATGCTCAGGCTGGACTGTCACCAGTGGGAGATGGCTGCTCTCTCACCAGGCAGTAACACCAGACCTCCCCTCCTTGCCTCCTGCAGCTGGGTTCATGCCTGAGTTTCTGCCTTCTCCACGTGAGAGCAGGGCGAGAGGAAAGGAGCAATCAGCTCTGTAAGATTTTGAGCCCACGAGCAATTGACTCATGTCATCCATTCCTTTGATGTACCGAGGCTGTTTGTGGAGGCAGACGATCACAGCTCGGCCCTGGACAAGCTGATTGTTTCAATCAAAGATTTAAATGAGTGCCACATGCAAATACAAGGAAATAAAGCTGAGCTGCAGATCAGGCTCCACCATCCTGGGACCCCTTGAGCACCTGGTGGCATGGAGTCGCTGCATGGCTCTCCAGCCACTGGGGATAAATCCTTGTTCAGCTCAGTCCATCCATCTGCCCTGAAAACAGTCCACACTTTTAAGTAACTCAGGAGCCCAGGGCTTGTGTTTTAAAGCAAATTTTACAAGTTCCTTTGCTAGCTTGGGGCCTCTCTTCTGCAGGATGTTGTCAGGATAGAGTTACAGACCCATCCTGTGCCCAAGTGTTTCCCAAGGGGCAGCTCTCAAGTGGTCCCTGCTTGGTGTGCAGGTGGGTTTCAAACTCACTGTGAGGCATCCCTGCCTGCCTCTTCTTGGGTGCCTGAGGAACTGGATCACACCTCAAACAGCATCTCAGCTCCAGTCTTGTGAGTCTCAGTCCTTCATAGGTGGGTGTCTCAGAGTCTACAGCAGTGGGAGTTATGAAAACAAGGGACAGTTATGCAGCCCTTAGGGGAAGACATCTGTGGAAGAGCCATGAGATAGCTTGGCAGTGAGGAGAGGAAATGCAACTTGCACGTCCAGAGCTCTTATTAACTTACTAACAACAGTGTAATAATGTGTTCACTCATTTTGCATGACTGCACAGCCCAGAACTGCAGATACTGTTCCACATGGCTGTTCATTTCTCAGAGAAGGCTGACGGTACTTGCATGTAATTGCTTTGTGTGTCCTTCCTACCAAACCCAAGTATTTTATATCAGTTTGAATGTCATGACAGAGTCCAAGTTGCAAAATACAAGGAGAATTGAAAACATGTTGCTTCTTTGTCCAATAGTAGGCAGGTCTGCCTCATAGGAGTTTGTCTTTTATGCTTCCAGTAACTTAAATGGGCTTGAGAGCTATCTGCGCTGCTACCAGGCTGCTACTCCTCACCTGAGCTGTCCAGAGATGATTCATCTTTTACAATATGTTTTTGTGTTCATGATATCCAAAGAGGAGCTGCCAGTTAAGTTGGGTGGAAAGTTTTGCACTGCTTTTAGGAATGTGAAGCTAAGTCTTTTAATCCTGGTCTGGCCTTTGTAAACTTGGAGAAAGAAAAAACACACATGGCAAGAATAGCATCATACAAATCCCATTTTAGTTTATTCCTGCATTCATCAAACATTCGACATTCACTCTGCAATAAATATCAAGGACCAGAGGCATAAGAAAGGTGGGGATAGAGGAAAAGATGCAGGAGGCTTCAGATATACATACATGAAAACATGTAAATTTTAATGTAATGATGTAATATAAAGGACATGGTTGATTTTATGTGGAGGGGAATCTGGTTCTGAATTTAAGCAAGCTGCTGTTGTTCAGGTCCCAGACTTTGGAACCATCCAATTACATCAGGTTCAGGCCTGTGTTTGAGTGCTTTTCTACCTTTTACTGCACAATAAAACACTTTGGAGATGTGAACAGGCTATGGTGTAGATGTAGATATGCCTCTCTGAGTCAGCAGATAGCCTAAAACAATCATTCCAGAGCTGCAGCTCTTTTCCTCCATCTCCAGGGGCTATTTTCTAAAATTTTTACTGTCTTGAGAGGCTGGTGGCACAATCTAGCCTGGGAACACTGTGCAGGACAGAGGAAGAAAGACAATGCACTGTCTGTCTTTCCTAAGCAAGTCAAGCCTTACCTGCTGCTGGCAAGGCAAGGGATGCTGCCAGTCTAGCATTTTTAATAGGAAAGACAATTATTCTGAAACTTCTGGCAAAAGAGGAATATCCTACACCACAGCTTCTGTTTCTCAAATAGAACCCCCAGCCTCACTTCACACCATCTTGTTGAAGTCCTGGTGTGCTGTTCCATGGATTGCTAAACACAGCTCTCTGGGACAGAGAACAACAAACAAACATTTGTGAAATCCCAGTCAGAACTGTAAGTTCATCCTTGCTGTGCCACTTGTGTAAGACTTCCAGCCAGCATCGTGTTTTGCCCCACCACAGGGGTCTGCCCATCTTGAGGAGCCCACAGAGCTGGGCCCTACTTACGACAATAACATTTGGCAAATTAATGTTCCACAGTTTCTCCAGCACCTCTGCTCACAGTGCAGCAATTTCACAACAGTGTGCATGTAAATAAACATCAGAGCTGATCTGAGCTGTCTGAGCAAACCTCCAGCCAGAAACACCACACTTTATTGGAGGGAGCCACTTAGGCTGTCATGCTAATGATATGAAAACAAACATAGCATTGTGAGGCTTAATATTGGCGAACACTTGCTTTTACTCTGCTGAGCATGTGTGTATCTCATATGAAAAAAATAGCAATTAATGGATTATTTCTCATCATATTTCCCTCTTATGTTTTCCTCTCACACTCCAGTTTTAGCCTCCTCACACTTGAAAGTTAATATTGAAACATTGGCATGTTTTCATTTTTTCATTTTTTTACTTCACCTTCTCTGAGTTCTCAGCACATAAACCATCTCGTGCAGGGACTGTGTGTGTACAAACGTCATGCTCTTCAGAAATATCTTATACAACAATATCTGCTCTGGCTTCTGAGGGAGTGCATGGTCCTCATGGAGTGAGGCAAGGGATACAAAATGCAACTCTGCACAGAAGCGTGGCATAAGCAGCCTACTAATGCTAAGGTGACATGAAGCTGTGAATTTAATTGAGGGAGCCTTATGAGTATGGCCTGTGGAGTGATAACATATAGATCCAAATGTTGTATGCACACACATGGCTGAGCTTTAAAGCTATGCCAGCAGCAGAGGAGCTGCTCCATCTTCCTGCTTTGCAGAAGCTCTCAGGCATGGAAATCCATACCCATAGCTCAAGTCTTCAGGAAAGATGAGTGCCAGGCTTCATGCATGAATAGAAATTCAGGATGTTAATGTACAACTTTTGAGATTCAAGTGGCTATAAGCTTGCAGTGTTGGTTGGAAGCAAAAGCAGATGGTAGCATGGGATTTCTCAGGATGATTGGTCTTTGCATGAAGAGGAGGATTCACTGCATTCAACTTCAGATACTTGCAGTGTGGCAAGTTCTGCACAGACAATGAAGGGTAAATAGATTCTTCTGGGGCAAGGTTAATCTCGTCCTCACGCAGATATCTAAAATAGGTCAGATGAATCATCTCCTGTGAGTATTTCTTTCCGCTGACTATAAAGAGAGCCTGGCCTCAGATGTAGACCTCTGTATTACAAATGTCTAGAGTGAGGTGTAAAGAGTTCATCAGAAAAATATTCACTCCGGATGAACGTGCAGAAGCAGGGTCTAAATTTAAACGTCAATATTTAATGCACAGAAAAGTAGTGTAAATATATCTTCAGGTTTGAACTATGGATATTAATAAATTTTGATTACAATCTCTAAGAGAACAAACACAGAAAATCAGCAGTGTGTTTCCTTATCCCTAGGTCAATGTCCTTCCAGAAGGTTACTACACTTTCCTGCTGAGCAGCAAAGGAAGCAGAGGACAGGGTTACAGTCGTGTGCCTCTCCAGGGCTGTGGGTGTCAGTGGGAACACACCCCTCTCTTGCCAAGTGACAACCTCTGCTCCTCTGCCCAGGGTTCCCCCAGCTCACACCAAGGGCTGGATGTGCCACCAGCCACCAGTGAGATGCCCCAGCATCAGCAGGGCTAATGCCACAAGCTGGTGGCCGCCTGTTGTGATAGGACCATGTGACATTGACAGGGCTGATTCATCCCTGTGACATGGCAATTCCACCTTCCCAGCAAGAAGAAACAAAGCCGGCAAAACCCCAACAACTGATGATAATGCTGAGAGGGAAAGTAATGCAAATGCTGCAGTGATTCAAGATTATAGAAGAATCAAAGCAGTGGATCCTACCTGCTGCCCAATTTTAAACATTTCTGTGGTACTTGCTGCCTATATTTGTATGTTTGAAGGCTGAATTCTAGAAGAAAAGTGCTTGTCCAACTGACAGAAGGTAACATTTCCCACTGCTGTAATTAAAGGCATGTCCAGTGCTAAACCCTGCACCCAGGAGTGGCTGACAGTGATGAGGAGTAGCAGCAAACAGAAAATTCCTCTCTTCCTCTACCTGAAACAGCCCAAGTTGCAAAGAGGATCTTGCTTATGTTGAGAGAGGCAACTGGAGGCCATCCTGCCTGAGGAAAGACAATCAGAATTCCCTTCATTTTATTAAATGAAGAGAACTCAAAACTGTGACTCTTCAGGAGGGATAGAGTGTTAATCCTCCTAACTTTATCACATTCTCCACTAGTTCCTCCTTGTTTGGGCTTATGTCTACCACCTCCTAGTCCCTTCCAGACACTGCCAATGCCTCTGAGTGGTATGACCACATTTTTCTGCTATGAAAATCCCAGAGCTTGGCTCCCAAGGGATCTTGCTATTGAAAATGCAGTGTTGGTCTTCTTGGGTTTGGGTTTCTTGTTGTTTGCCTCTGTGAGCTGTTTATTAAGTAATCAAATAGCAGCATAGTAAATAAATAATGTCTTGCCTCACAAGGGCTGAAATATGCAAGAAGTAAGTAAACTTTCTTAGGTTTTACAAATATCTAATAAGTCTAAAGTAATACAAAATGTGTGGCGACTAACCCTTGGGTGAAAATACTTCGGGATAAAGCACTGGAATGGTTTGCTTCCTGTTATGTACAAAATGGCTGCAAAGGAGCTATTAAAGTCTCTCAAATAAATACAGTTCTTTGTGTGTTTGTTTGTTTCCAGTTAGAGGTATCCAGTCACTCCAAAGACCATGTGCTGTATGGCCTCTGCAGGGTTTGCTTTGTAGTACAGATAGTGCCTAACCACTACTTTCCTCTCTCTTGATCACTAACGAAAACAGACCATATAGAGATGAAAGTGTTCTAAATCAGTGTTCTGTGTCATTTCCCACTTACTTTGCACTTTTCTGACAGCTGAAAGGCTGCAATAAATTGAGTGCATGCACACCCACAGAGAATGACAGTACAACTATAACCTAGTATCTCAGGACATGCATTTTCTTCCCCAAGAAAGTATATTGAAAAATTATCAAAGTGGGGGGTATCTTGGTGTTTTCTACCATGATTTTAAATTTTGATCAATATAATTTCTTTCAGTACTGAGTTTTCCTGCTACTTTTGAAAAAACTCGAGAACAACATTTTTAACTAAATTAAATGAAAACAAATATGATACTATAACTAGATAAGAGTTTTATACTAGCACACATGAAAATAAAAATCAGGCATGTAATGAGAGCAGATTTTCTTTTTCTTTTTCTCCTTTCCTTCCTTCTCTCCTTTCCTTCCTTCTCTCTTTTCCTCCCTTTCACTTCTTTCTTTCTTTCACTTTTCTTTCTTTCTTTCACTTTTCTTTCTTTCTTTCACTTTTCTTTCTTTCTTTCTTTCTTTCTTTCTTTCTTTCTTTCTTTCTTTCTTTCTTTCTTTCTTTCTTTCTTTCTTTCTTTCTCTCTTTCTTTCTTTCTTTCTCTCTTTCTTTCTTTCTCTTTCTCTCTTTCTCTCTTTCTTTCTTTCCCTTTCTTTCTCTTTCTCTCTTTCTCTCTTTCTTTCTTTCCCTTTCTTTCTCTCTTTCTTTCTTTCCCTTCCTTCCTTCCTTCCTTCCTTCCTTCCTTCCTTCCTTCCTTCCTTCCTTCCTTCCTTCCTTCCTTCCTTCCTTCCTTCCTTCCTTCCTTCCTTCCTTCCTTCCTTCCTTCCTTCCTTCCTTCCTTCCATCTTTCTTCTCCCTTCTACCCTCCTGTCCTCCCTCCTTCCCTTCTTGCTCCTCTTTCATCCTCCTGTTCTTTCAGCTTTTTTTTTCCTCCTCCTCTTCTAATTTTGTTTTGTAGGTAGTTGGAGATCTGTTTTATTTTAAAACAATGAAGAAGGCAGAATCCCCTGAGGTAAATTCATTGAGTACTGGGAGGTCTTGGTAACACAATTGAACTGGCACCAAATCAATAAAAACAGAACAGAAGAAAAAACAATAATTAAAACATTCTGTCAAAAAAATGGAGCAGTAATTAAAAGATGCAAACTATTGTTTTGCTACACTAATTACATTTTAATTTTCAATAGCTTGCTGAATAGTATAAAAGCCCATGTCTATAAAATGTCCCAGTGACAGTGCTCTTTCTGCAACTAGCGTGATAACAGTGTTTATGTGCTGTAACAGAGTGGTATGTGCTTTCAACTCTGTGTGGGTGAAGCTAGCTTCCTTGTAAGATAGCATGACAACAAAGTTTCAATTTTATTTTTTTTTCTGCTGTGGAAAATTATTACTCAACACACACACACTCAGACACAAACACACACACACACAGCGACGTGCATGCACATTTACACGCACACAAACCCAGGTTCAGTCCAAGGGAGAAGCTGCTCAGGGCACTTCCATTGACCTCAGTGGGAATTCTGTGTGTGGTGCAATAGCAGGCTGCTGGCCTGTGTGAGTACTGTACTTAGGTTTAGAGCATGTTGTTTCCTTCACATGGTATTGAAGGATGAAGAGAAAAACAAATTGAATTTTCCTATTAACATACACCATTTGCAAACCTAACACATGCAACTTTTTAGGCAGGGTCCTGAGGACTTTTCTCACAGAACAACACTCACAGATTTCACTGGTAGATACCCATACATAAAAGAAACATAATAAAGCCCATATTCTCTACAGTTATGAATCATAGTAGTCCTGAAAAAAATTACGTAACTCATTTAGCTGCTTTTGAGAAGAGTTTTCTTTTGAGAAATTTCCATAGGCAGATGTACGAAATGCTCCAAATCAAGCATACATGTAAAGGAGTTTGTTGTTATTTTTGTTTGCAACAGCTCAACACAAAGTCAAGTTATCCAGATGACTCCTGGCAAAATCTGGATCCATTAGCTACAATCTGTTTCTCCACAGCTGTAGTTTACACACTCTGCCTTTCATATCATCTCATTTGAATGATAGAGTTCTTCCAGAAACAACATCCCATGTGTTTAGGCATGCCCCAAAAACAATAGATCCCTTCCATCAAAGTGGGAGCGGTGGGGAAATAATTTCTCAGTAACTAATCCCTGGATTTCAGATGTATGAAATCAATGAAATGCCTCAGTCTCTGAAAATGGTCAGCACTGCCAAACAACATTTCACAGCTGCATAATTTTTCTACATTACCAATTTAACTTGAAATTATTTCAAATTAATGTAAATATATTATTTTATAATATAAAAAATAAAGAAAAAATTGCTACAAATGATGGAATAAAAACAAAATCCTTCATACCACTGCAGCCAGAAGCACAGAGGGCAATGTATTTTAAAGAGAAAACACTGAGCAAACGTGATCTATGTTTTCACCAGTTTGCAGTTCCTTTCATATCTTTCTAAATTAACCTCTCAGTTATATGTATTCATTTCCATTCAGCTGATAAGGATTAACAAGGTATAAATCATCAGCCTACTGTCTGGAAATATGTGAAATTAAATAAAAAGGAAGCAAGGGCAACAGCATTACCAAAGCCAGAGCCACTGACAGTGTATACAAAATCTGTATGTTTTCCTAGGGAGTGGTAAGGTGATATTGGTCACACCAACAGCATTGGGACCTTTTGAAGATGGAAGCTAACCAGGAGATTAGGACAGCTAGTTACTCTCAATAGTTGAGTGGAAAACTGCAATTACATATTTTCACACACCAAAGTTGCAAAACCAAAACAGATACAAAGCCCAGAGCAAAATCTAGGAAAAAAATTAAAAATTAAAATTACAATCATCTAGTCTGAAAAAAATAATCCCTTATCTTCTGGGAACTGCCCAGATGGAAGGGGTTTTTACAATGATGCAAGAATAAATTGCTTCAATAATTACTTCGTGGACACAGAGTATTCTGCAAATCACTGTTATTATAATGCTAGTGAAATGTCCCGATTTACTGAAATTAAACAAAGACAGATATTTATTTAGAAGTCCTGTAACTGCTACAGCCAGTAAATGTATTTCATCACTGTGATTGCAAAAACAAATACCTACCAGAGAAATGCAGCTCACAACAACACAGAACTGAATGGAAATAGAAATGTTGTTAATGTTACACTAATGCTCATGGCAGAAGTATTTGACTGAAGGAAAAATAAACCAAAATAACTGACTGGGGCTGAGCCATGGATGATTCTCGGTGTCTAGTGAGCTGTGCAGGCTCCGTGCAGTAGCATTATCACCAGAACAGCTGCCAGGGCACAAGGAGGTGCTGAACAGCTCAGGAGGGGAAGGTGGGATTGGTGTGGGACACTGACAGCGGGACTGTGGGACTGGGGTCACAGCAAGGGGGAGGGAAAGGATATCCTTATGGCCCTTGGAAGGACACAAAGGACTCAGGATGCCAGAGTCATGCCACCTCCTCTGCACCATCTGGATGGAGCCAACAGCCTATCCTGCAAGTATTTTGCCTCTCTCTCTCTACCAGTCTCTGAAATTGTCTGACTATTGTAGATACAGCCTTTTTCCTTCAGGTACAATACACATCTGTCCTAGGGGAGAATGTTGCAGCAGCACCAAAGCTGTAATTCTCTTACCACTCCTAAGTGCTGGGGTTGCTGCAGGACAGAAGGGAGAATAAGATATTTCCTCACAGCAGATCGAGTATTTGTGGTCAACTTTATATGTATAAGAGTGGAAATCATGCAATGGTTGGTATTTGTGGTAAAATGCTCATACTCCCTAGTCCCAGAACTGTCTGTTCTGGGTAGGTCACTGGATCCACCCTTTCATTCATCTTTGGATACTCATATCCCTTCCTGAGAAGACAGGATCAAAAGCAACATCAAGGTACAAATTTGTATATACATATTCCTCCTGCACTTGATTTTCTTGAGTATACAAAGGCTGTGGTTTCACAGCTTGGCAGAACAGGGGTATAACCATTATTATTATTATAACAATTATTATTATAACTTGGCAAGCACCACAGAGGTAGAGACAGGCTGCTCTGTAGCTGACGCCTTGTCCCAAGCAGATTAACTTCTCTATATTGTCAATAAATGTCTGTGTCAGGTATTGTCCTCAGCTGGGTTGGGAATGTCATGGGCAGCAGGAGAGCACTGATACACTGATGAGCCAAGGTAGGGTTGTTCTCATGTTATGTACAAGCGAGCTGCTACAATTGTGTGGTCAATGGTCCATGAGTTTTAAAATTAGGTTTCCTTCTGATCTTCTGAGTGGCTTTTTGAGTTGGAGATGATGATGTGACATAACCACAAACAGCTACTCTCAGTGTGGTTTGGATTGTGTTTCCTCCTGCTGCAGATCTTTCTGTTAAAGGAGATGATCAAGGCAATTGTAAATACATTAATAAACTCAGATTTTATTACACCTTGGAAGCATAGAAAGGATAGCTCCCTGCCCTCATTTGGGTACTCTAATTAAGGTAGGTGCAAAGGCTAGGATGTACAGCTTTTTTGCTATTAAAAGATGGCTCAAGAAAGGACTAGAATTCCCACACATTTTAGTACCTTCTCTAAATATACCTGCCTTTTAATAACTTTTCACTTTTACCACAAGCCCTGTGGCAACTCAGGAGGACTTCTTTAAAGAAAAAGACAGTATAGCATGTGTAAGGTTACACTACACTGCACATTTACTTTCCCATAGAGCCCAGAGGACTAATGAAATCCTCTCTTCAGTCTCTCTAGTAGAATTATATATATCTCTTTAACAGATGTAAGACTGTACTCAGCAAAATGATTTCTTGAAACTTTCTGAAACGCTGCATGCCTCAGGCAGAGGCCTGCAGAGAAAGAGCAATCTCCCAAGATCCTTGTGATCCCAGTAAACAGCCTAGGAAAATAAAAACCCTTGCACCTCTTGCCCCTCTGGTAAGAAAGAAATCCCTCTCTATCTCCAAACAGTGAGAAACATCAACCAACCTGCTCTCCCAGTCACTACCAGCAGCAAGTAATTGATGCTGCAGTAAAGAATAAGCTTCTCTTTCCTCTTCTCTAAGCTCCAAAATACATCCAGACAATCTTTACACTGAGAAAAATGTTTTTATCCTCACCCTGTTGCCTGTAAACTCTGAATTCTGTGATTTGAGCTTCATCATCAATTCAGAATCAGATATTGAGTCTATCCCAGATGATTTTCATCCCTCTCTGGCTCATGATGGCAGAGTGGTGAACTCAGGGACTGATCGATTTAGGGATTAATGGACTCCTGTGTAGGACAGCAATACTAATGGCCTTGACTTGGCATGGAAATTAAATTAAATTGAGACATTTGGATTTTTCTTGCTTGGACAATTACAAAGCAAGTGGGAAGTAAAGAGTGCTCTAATTTCTACCCATATTTTTATCTTACCACATTTTTGAGTCTGTCCTGTAATTTATTGCAAGAGCAAAACTAACCATGAAATCCAACATTTAGTAGTATTTAGATCATACAGTGATCAGGCAGCTTCATAGGAAGTCAGTGCAGGCTAATTAGACAGGACTGAGAGAAGTGTAGCAAAGGAGTAGCAAAAATAACCCTACAGTACAAGATCTATGTTCAGCACACAAAAAGGAGGCAGAAAATTTGCCAGCTGACACATGAAGCAGTGCTCAAATGTAGAGCTCAAATAACAGGTTTCAGAATTTGCAATGAAACTACCAGATCAAATAAATATTAGGATCATTACAGGGGATAATTTCCACAATACAGTGGATAAATTCCTATTTAGCCAATACTTAGTTTCTTTCAAAATGAGCACTTCAGGTCCTGCTGTACACCCCCCTTCCTCTGAATGCACTGACAGTGGAAGTGACTAGTCAATACAGGGTATCTCTTTTCTCCACTGTATAGTCAAGGGTATTAAAAGATACCCCTTGAAATGACTGGTCTTTGGCTTTATGAAGTGAACACAGTGTTCCCTGTTGAAGGATCTCTGGCCTGACCAGGAATAATAGAAATACTTAGAAAAGATGATGTTTTCTTTGAAAGCATAAGGCACAGTTCTTCTGAAGAAGAATTAAAATATTAATTTGGGCTGTGATTAACATTTATCACCTCTGTGACAACAATAGCAACATCCTCATTTTCACTTCTACAGCCTTACAATCAAAAGCTCATTAATAGTGAGCTAACATCTTCTGAGGCATTCAAATGGCAGAACACAGCAAAAATAGGTGAGGTCACAGGCTTGTAAAAAGGGGCAACACTGCCATGCAGAAAGTGCAGGCTGTCTGTTCTGCCAGCAGCCCGTGCCAGTCCCCACAGTTTAACAATTACAAGCATTGAGACTCGTTTAACAACAAAAGAAAATGAACTCTGCACGGGGGATCCTCCTGTGGCATTCGCTGCCACTAATAACATTAGAGACATTCTTTTATTTCATCTTCATCACTGGGGAAGCTGTAGCTGTTACATTCTCAGGGGCACCACTCTGCCAATGCATACTGGGCTCTGCCACAGTGCATATAGGAGTAACAAGACAAAGCAATGAATTTCTGCTTTCTGCATGTTCTCTAAATGCTAGACTAGAAACATACATAGCAGGTCACATTTAGATATATTTAAATGTCAGTCCTGGTGTGTTTATGAGTGTTCAAAGGTGCTGATTCCTGCTTTATGTACCAAGAAGGCACAGCAGAAGGAAAGGGTCCTTTTCCCTGTTTGAGATCTGGCCAAAAGAAAAATATCTCACCTTTTTTCAGCCCATTTTCCAGCCTTTCTATAGACACAAATTATTATTAAGATTTAGTTTAATATTGACTTTTCCAATAATTTTTTCCCATTAGAAAAGGGAATGAAAACAGCAGGCAATCTCCAGGTAGCAATGAGCTTTACTGACTATAATGTAAATCATACACTGAGAAGAAATAATGTGCTTTGTTTTTTGGCATCTGTTACGAGTCCTGTCTTGCCTTCTTTTTTTTTTTCTTTTCTTTTTTTGGATGACAATCCTGCTTTTCTTATCTAGTATCACTAACTGACACTGACAAAATCTGGAAAACATACATTAGGTTTTGTAGATTGTAAGGTGACACAAAGTAAGATAACATTCAATTATTATTTATTTTTTGTTACAATCCAAAGGGAGAGGTGCCAGCTTTATTTTTTTTTAATTCTCATTTTAAAAGCCTCACAACAACCCTGCTTTAGGGTTAAGATTCTGAGATCTGCCTTTTAAAATATATAAATATATATAAAATATATAAGTATGTAAATAATGCAGAATAAAAACCTCTGTAAGAGTGGAAGTTATTAGAAGCAGGTTATTAAAAGCAGGTATTATTTTTCTCAATACAAACACGACTTATTCAAACATGTACCCTGTCGAAACTTGAGAGTGGAACAGATAAAACAGAAGACCTATATACCAGTTACCAGAACAAACAGTCTATGGTATTTCTTATTCCATCTTTAAAAAGCTGTATTGTCTCCACCATCATTAGAAGTTTATCTTGATTCCACTCAAATTTTAATTTGATGTTCATCCAGTATGAAGTGTCTCTCTCAGTTATGATATATGTCTCTTCCTCTAAGAAAACATATTTCCTCCTGAGATATGTGTATGTGTTTTCTCACTTCATGTAGTCTGTGTGATTACAGAAGCAGCCTGCCTGTACCTTCACTCTTGGACACTTCCACACATCCTTTGCAGTAAGGAAGCCAAAGGCAGTGATTTATTTGACTTGTTCCATCCCCAAATGTTTTAATTCAGAAGTAAATGCTGTCACTACAGTTTACTGTCTTGAAGTTTGTTTTCTTTAACTTGTTCAGAGAGTTCTTGAATTTTCCAATATTTTGTTGGCTGTCTTGTTCATCTGGCTTCCATTTCCTAGAACCTGATTAGCACAGCAGCACAGAGGTGAGGGCACTGGGCCTTTTTCTGCCCTTCTAGTGCAACTGCAGGAGTTACAGAGGTAGGAGGCAACTGGACCCAGCCTAGCCCTGGCTGCTGGCCACCATCCTCTCTCCCTCACCCCTTTTCCTGTCCACCTCTTCAAAAGCTCTTACATGTACTCCTTTAAATGTTTCAATGAAAATAGTCTGGATCAACAAAAAATTGCTTTTTAACATAATGCAGCTTAGTATTGTTGATATTCATAGGAAGGTCTTGCCATCTGTAGCTGGCTTTGGGAAGGCAGAAATGTTTGCCGGAAGGGGAAAAGATGATGCAGAACTTCTAGGTGTGGATTCACAGAGAATAACAGCATGGCTGAGGTTGGAAGACGTATCTAGAATTCATTTGGTTCAGCTCCTTGATAAAGCAGAGTCACTTAGAGCAAAGTTGCCCAGGACCAAACATCTGGATGGTATTTGAATGTTGCCAAAGAGGAGTATTCCACAGACCCTCCAGACCACTTGGGCCAGGACTCAGTTACCCTAACAATAAAAAGGTGTTTCCTCATGTTCAGACAGAACCTTCTGTGTTTCAGTTTGTGCCTGTTGCAGGTGTCCTGTCAGCAAAGTGAGCCTGGCTCTGTCCTCTTTACACACTTGCTGCAGGTGTTTATATACATTGATAAGATCCACCTGAGTCTCCTCTTCTCCAGCCTGAAGTCACTACTCTCTTAGCCTTTCCTTATAGGAGTGTTGCTCTAGTCCCCTCTTTTGCTTAGAAAAGGTTTTAGCAGCACCAAATTTGTGCTGCTTGTGCCTCTGCCATTTCTTGCTCCCCTGATCATCACAGTGGTTCTTTGCTGACCTCTCTCTAGTGCATCCATCTCTCTCTTGTGCTGAGGATGCCAGAACTGGAGGCAGTACTCTGGCCACAGCCCCAGCAGTGCTGAATGGAGGGGGAGGACCACCTCCCTTGATCTGTTAGAAACATTTCTCCTAATGCAGCCCAGGACAGAGTTTACTGCCTTTTCTGTGGTGTGAGGTTGCTGGCTCATGTCAGCTTGGTGTCCACCAGGACCTGCAGATCCTGCTCTGCAAAACTGTTTTCCAGCTGGTCAGCTCCCATTGCATAGTGGCCCATTAGAATAATGTGGATTATTCCTTCCCAGGTGTAGGACCTCACACTTCCTCTTGTTGAACTTCACAAGGTTCCTGTCAGTCCATTTCCCCAGCCTGCTGGAGTCCCTCTGGATGTAGCATGGTCTACTGGCACATCAGATGTTCAGGGCAGTCATTTCTTTAGCTGGCATTGCTGGAGCCAGAAGATATGCATCTGCAATGGGCAATCTGCAATCCCTGTGCCATTCCTAGTGCTATCATTCATTCTGGATCAGTTAATTCTGCAGCCTTTGCCTGGTCTGTCTCTGTACTACACACTCTGTAATAGAGTCTAACAGGTATTTAAATGCACAGGGGTTTGTATGAGACATTCCAGCAGTTAGGGTATTCTTATATCAAATGATACATACCTGGGCCATTATTAAAGCAGTCAGAGGTGAAAACAGAAGATTTTTATCTTCATTTAATAATTCATTTAATCTTCATAATTCATTTTGGCTGGTTGGAGTAGATGAGATGAGCTGAGAGAAAGACTTAGGGGGCTGAAAGGCAGCAAAGAAGTGTTGAACCAGGTGACATGGACCAGGCCTGCCATGCTACAGTTTCACCAAATATCAATGATGACACAAACCACAGCTTCTCCTGCACAAATTTAATAGGTTGTAGGACCTGGCACTTGCAGTCAGAGAGGTGTAGCAAATTTCACTAATCTCTGTGCCCACTCCTTTGAGCAGAACTCAGGCAGAACAGAGGGCTGTTCTCCTAGGATATAAAACAAAGCCATGTCACTTCTTGTGGCACTGCCCTGAACCAATCCTTCATGCAGTGACTTTTACATTTTCCTTCCAGGCCACCAGCTGTCAGATGGTAACAATTTCCATCCACTTGCTGACGTGAGCTGGTTTTGAACTTTAATCCAGTCCATGTCTTAACTGTGGTGGCAAACACTTTTTAACTAAAAAGAGCCTTCAAAACAATTAAAAAAAACCAACAGCCCTTGCTAGCAGTGCAGCTTTTATAAAAGGCTTGACAGATGTAAACAGGCTGAGCAATCACATGAAGGAAGGAAGCAGCCATTGCGTGACTGCAGGAGCTCGTGGCTGCTGGGATTGGGGCACCTGGATATTGCTCCACAGCCACCACTCCAAGGGCCAGGGCTTGCCCCAGAGAGCCTCCAGTCTGCTCTCACCAAGGGGCACAAGATAGATGCTGATTGATGGGGAACACAAGGAAACAATGAAAACAGTGATGGTCAGCATGAGAAGCAGTAGTCTCATCATTAAATCATCCCCATTTACTTTCCTAATATGCTAACATTTTCTGCCACACACAGATCTCTTCCTCCCAGGCAGAACTGAGTGCCTTCAACTCCCAGGGAAGTCTATAAGTATGGAGAGACGTCAGCATCATGCATGAGGTGCTAGCATTGTGCATGGCAAAGCCTGAAGAGCCAAATCTTGGCTAATGTACATGCTCTGGCTTGGAGCAACAGTCACCTCTGTAATGGAAAATTATTATAATACAATAATACAGCTGGGAAGAATTGGCCATGTTGCTTGGACAAAACAATAGTAGTGTCTTAGTCAAATATATATGGGTAATAGTTAAAACATTGCTCTTGCTACAATTCTGAAGAGAATTTCTTTCTTAAAAGTTAGGCCTTCACAGTAGAAAGAATAATGCTGCCATTTTCTATATGAATCCTTTCTGCTTGGGAGGGAAACAAGTCACTGCAATCTCTGGATATTTGGGTTTGCTCTTTGCATGTCTTCCATGCAACTAGTTCCTTAAATTTTCTTTTCCTGAGTGGTCCTCACTGTGGGAACTCAACTGGTCAGCCACTTTTCTGTGTTCTCCCTCTGCCTGGTGACACCCTCACATTGCAGATAAGCTGTCTTCAGCTTCTACTCATAATCTGGATAGTCTCATTTCCTTGCTGGATAAATTTGGAGTGTTGAACTGTCTGACAAGTTTCAGAATTTGTAATAAATTTATTCTACTTAATACCTAGTCTTTTTCTATAGTTGTTGCCATTGTCTGTGCCTTTGGTGAATTTATTAATAATGGAGCTTAATCAAGCATATTAACTCTAGATGCAAAACTAAGTGGTTGCAAATTAATTTGAATTACAAAGATTAGCCTTAGGAAGGAAAAATGTGGCAAACACCACAGTCTTCTGAGCTAACCGCACCTTTTGGAAATTCCCAGAGGAGCTGATTCACTGGAATGACAATTACCCCCCTGCTTCCATCCCTCCTCCCCTTCTCCCGCCAAAGTACATTGTTTTACAGGAAACTTAATAAAACTCAGTTTGTTAACAACAGTCATTAGAACTTTACTGAGATTGCTCATGCTGATGATAATCTTTGAAAAGAAATTTTTTTTTTTCATTCCAACAGGATTTCTCTGCTTATTCACACCTACTGATTGGTACGGGAACCTACCCTGAGGAAGGGCTATGAACCCATTTGTACATCACTGATGTCACTGGGAATTTTCCTGTTGGGTTCAGTAGGACCAAAGTTTATAATATCCTGAAAAGTAATCACAAAAGATCAGACACCCGTTCTCTGCTTCCTTGAGCACTCAGTTTCTAACAACAATAGTTTTAATTTCGAGTTGCTAGGATTTTTTTTTTAATTACATATTATGAGTCAAAGGATGTTGAATCCAGCACTCCGAGGAAACAATGGAGACAGATCCTTCACCCTGGCTAAGTGCCTTTTTGTCCTTCTGTGTGGCTACTTTAATTTGTACCAGAGGCCAGCCATACACACATGCATACACATGTATGCACATGAGACCGACCAAGCCTGAAAATCAAAGGGAAAAAAGAAAAATGTTTCACTGATTCTTTTAGCTTCCACTGCCTAGCTTCAGTTTTAACACACTCACAGCATGGAAGAGGGAAAATTTTAATAGCTAAACAGAAAAGGAAAATAATCACCATTAAACTATTAGAGTAGTAGGTAGCTTGGGGATACTACAAAGAAAGAAGGAAAGTATTTACAAGGGCAGCAGAGAATGATCAACACTGTAGTGCTTTGCCTGACTAAGTCAATCACAATTAATGCACAGACATTTTTGACTGCAATGGCCCTCTCCTTTTCTTTAATTTCCATTCCTGAGCTACTTTCTTTCCTGTGTTTATATTCTGGCTCTGCTAAACCGATTAGTTTTCCTGGCTGTAAAGCTACAATACAGTACCTTGTAACCTAGTACTGTACCCTACATAGTTGCCACAAGTATGTAAAATATGGTAGGAAAGCAATATTTTTTACAGGGAATAAAAGTGGGAGTGTTAGGAGTCTGATAAAATCATATTTACAAACAGTCACAGTTTATCATTACTATGAGTCACATGTCCTTCCTATCTTTCAATTAGGAAAGCAAAGCCATTTGCCCATTTTAGGGAGAAAGACAATTTTAAAGCTGGAAAAGGCTGGCAAAAACCATAGTTCAATTCAAACCACTTTTGGGAAATTCCCAGAATGTTGAATCACTGGGGTGGGCAATTACCACCCTCTTCAGCTGAACAATCAGAGATTCTAAAGACAAGAAATGTATGCATGCTTGAAGAAAGGAAATGCAGCTTTACTTCGACTGTTTGTTTTGAGAGTAATTCCTGAGAAATCATTTTCTGTTCATAATGGGTTTCCTTTCCTCTTAATCTCACTCTCACTCACCAGGAACAGAACTAACCATTGAGATTTATAAAAGTTTATCAGTGACCCCATATTTTCCCCTTCCAAAACACTTTCTGCATGGATTTTCATCTCTGCGACCCAGCTGCTGGGCAGGTTTTTTTATGTCATCTAACTCCCCTATAATGTAATCCCTTAAGCATATGCATTTTTGCATTACCTGAGGATGCCTAATAAATCCAAACATCCCAATGAATGCCAGCAATTTTGGGGTCCCAGCTTCTGGAATTATTTAAATTTATATCATGCTGAAAATCTAATGTATTTTTCATATGCATCATATGCATCTACCACACTCCATAAACATGCAAAAATGGCAGTGGTTTCTTTGATAGGATGCTTCCCCACGACAGTATTCCTCTAGTGATGTCCTCAACAGGGGGACCAACTTACACCTCTAGTTTGAGTCAACAGTCCTGTTCCACGAGACAGCAAGGGCACATCGCTAACACAGTGGAAAATAGCTGGATTCTGACATTTTTCTCAGGCCTTAAAAGTCCTAAGAACACTTCTCTTTCATTAGTCTGTCAGATGGTACAATATTTTATCTTCCTATGGTCCTCCAAACCCAAGTGATAAGGCCTTTCTGTAGAGATAGTGCTTTAACAAGCAATGTTTTGCTGTTTCTCAATACACAGCCACTGCTTCAATGGAGGGACAATAAATCACTCCAGTCCCCATTTTTACACATATTTGCAGCTTTATTAAAATGGAGAGGAATACAATGCAAGGTATCACACAGGATGAAATAAAAAAGACACATTTGGGAGAATTTCACCTCTACACTTTCCAAACCAACAAAATCCAAGCATGAAAGATCAAGAAATTTAAGCAATATTTTTTGGCCATTGTGTCTTACTCGGCCAGTTTCTTTCATAGCCTTCATTGTAAATTCCTCACCCAATTCCCCTGCAATCTCCATACCTCCCAGATTAGAGAGTGTGCGGTCAGCACTCCTCCAAAGCCCTTCCCACATGCCACTTGCTGGGCATTGTTGGGACATTTGCCCATTTCAGGGAGAAGGACATGCTGCTCATGGGTACCTGTGGGTGAGCTGTGCTCCCAGAGCAGGTCTGCACAGCCTGTTGGACTGGGACACTTGCCTTCCTGCTGAGCAAACAGAGAAAATCAAAGTGGCTTCTCACAGCGCCCAAGTTACTCACTGCTGCTCAGGGGATGACAGGAGGAGCTCTCACAGACCTGCTGCCTGTCCGAGGGGTTGGGAGTGGTGCATCACTGACTGGCACAGGAGTTGTGACCCTGGCTGTGACCAAGCCATCAGTCAGACCACAAACCAGGCTCAGGTTCTGTCACTAAGCATGAGGTACAACTCCACAGACTTCAGCTGACTGAACAGATCCAGTACAGGGCCTCCTGCCCTTCAGTGAGGGAGAGATCCCAGTGCCTTCCGAAGGCAGTGCAGCTCACCCTGCCTCAGAGAGGTGTCTCATGCAGGAAGGATCAATCTTTCTTCAGAGCTACTCATTTCCCAAAGTTTGTTGGAGAGACAGCCCGGACAACTTGTTCAGAAGGGTCCCACCTTTCAGGAGTCATGCTGCAGCTCTATTAGCATCGTTGTGTGTGAGGCTTAGAACGAAATCAAAGGTGATGGTTAAGGTGTTTTTTTCTAGGCGGTCTGGCTTTCTTCTGCTTTGAAAGGACTGGTATTGCAGTAAGACACTTGAGTGTGTGGTAATGCAGTGAGATAGCCCCACACCCAGTCACCTGAAAGTAGCTGGCATTTAGCCCAGTGACTGGCAACATCCCTTAGGGTGTGGTGCTATCTCCCAGTATCACCCCACCCTGACGTGTCCAGCATTTCATTGGCACAGGCATTAAGGTCCAGTTCTACTGCCCTTACAATGAGTAAGGATGATGATATCTAGGTCTGAGTGAATGAATATTGCCGTAATTGCAGCAGCATTTGTAACCTTATTGTGCCAGTGAAAACTCCAAATCAGAGCTTTGAGAATAAGGAACTAATTGGCTGCCAACAGTTTCAGTCTAATGACCTCTTACCAGAAGCTCAACAGTGCATTAAGGTTTATACCCAGGGTTGGTTAGATTAGTTTCAATTTCAGGTAGTGGGTATCTATCCAATTACTCTCCTCCTCCTCGCTAGGAGTAGAGCACATGGCATTCCTTCTGCTACTGAATGTGCTAAGCAGCATGTGAGTTGGCAACTTGGGTTGAAAAGCAAATTAGCATTATGCAAACTGCAGGATTCTGGCACTCACATTAGGATCACTGATCTGGCAAGAAATCCTGCCAAGCTACCAAGCTTTCCTGAGCCCAGAGAGAGCTGCAAACCCTAATCCAAGAGACCAGCTGACAATAACAAAACAAAAAGAGATTGCGGGGGAGGGGGAACAAATCTTAATTGTCTGGGTGGGTACTGGTGGGAGCTTGGAGGTAGATTTCCTATAGAGACCTGACTCTTGTATTGCAGTGAAGAAATACAGATAGAAAGGTGAGAGAGAGAAATGTAAGAGAGAAAGGGAGGGAAAGATTAAGGAAGGTAAGGTAGAAAGAGAAAATGGAAGGGAAGGAGGGAGGGAGGGAGAAGGAAGGAAGGAAGGAAGGAAGGAAGGAAGGAAGGAAGGAAGGAAGGAAGGAAGGAAGGAAGGAAGGAAGGAAGGAAGGAAGGAAGGAAGGAAGGAAGGAAGGAAGGAAGGAAGGAAGGAAGGAAGGAAGGAAGGAAGGAAGGAAGGAAGGAAGGAAGGAAGGAAGGAAGGAAGGAAGGAAGGAAGGAAGGAAGGAAGGAAACAATTATGACTGACACACAACAGGCTATGCTGGCACCCAGCTGTTCATGGCTGCCTGTCTGCTGGCATTGCTGCTGGGCAGTGGGCCAGCAGAGCAAAAAGAGGTAAACCCACTTTGCCACAAAGATACCCTCAATTAATGGGCTCATCTGTGTGATGGACCAGCTGGGACCTTGGTCCTGATGCCGTTTTGCTGACTCTGGACACAGGGGCAGCTGCTGCAGGAGTGGCAGACGACAGCAGGGCAGTAATACCTTAAAGCACTTCAGCCGGATTCATCAGAATTCATCTGTCTTCAAGGCTTTTTTAAGGCATTCACTGGTAAAGATTTATTTTTTTTCAGGTGCTGAAATAAGCTGTTCCTGTTGGTTTTGTCTGGTCTACGAAAGCAGGACAAGGTCAATAATCTTTACATCTTAGTTTGGATGGAAGGGAGAGGAAACTAGAAGAAAGTGTAGAGCAGTACCTAAGCCTCAGTGAAAACCAAAGGGAGTTGTACATCTGTCTGTGTCTGTGTGCCTGAGAAATTATTTCTGTATTTCAGCTTTAATAAGTATGCTTCTTTACAGCCTTACAACCTTTACAGCCTTTACAGCCCCAGCCAGCAGCCACCCCTGTCTGTACCAACATTGTGCACATGCAACAAAAACACTGTGTGGACCCCTAAAACCTTTTGCAGTTCTCAAATGGTAAAATGTACCTAACCACATGAGGGTCAGATAGCATTTAGTTATAGTTTTATGCCATCAGTTGCATCATATTTTTCTCTAATTACCAAACACTTGTTGCATTACAAAAGAAATTCTATATTTTTAAATGAAGATTTTTTTATGGCAAGATCTAGCAGTATAAGTAGCTCTAGAACACCTGGTAAGGATTCTTCACAGTAATGGGGGAAAGTAAATTTGTAGCTTTGTTGAGAGTAAGACCGGGTAAGAAAGATGTTCCTAAGTGACAAGGGATCAGATACAGCAGAGGAACAGAAATAGGAGCAGAGCTCTTTAATGGAGTTTTTTATCAAGCTAGTGCACTGTAGGATTGTATATACTTAACATTTAAAAATTACTCTTTTTCCCCTTGCTCATGGTTTTATCCATGCAAAGGCTGTAGAGGGCATGCAATGGGTCGAGTCCTCTGATCCCCTACGTCTCAATGGCCATCAAAGTTCAGTGCAGTTATCTCCACACTAAGCTCTACAAACTGTGCTTCTACCTCTTGACCAGTCCAAAGTCCTTTATTTTCAGTATTTATTTTGCAACTGTTTCAGTTCAGTGCATTAACATCAGAACATGAGACACAGCTTTTCAGCCTGTTGCTATTATTTCAAGGACCTGGCTCAGTGCTGTGAACCCAGGAGGCAGAATGTACCAGCCCTTTGAGGGTTTTGTGTGGAAGTCATTAAACCAAGGCAGTGGAATTGTTTCATTTACTTCATTAAATTTGTAATAGGTTTCATTAATTTCCTCTGGACTTTCATTACAATAGGAAGAAACTGAGTCAAGTTCTGGATTTCCATTTCTTATGAAACAACTGTGTTTTCTTTTATTTCAGCTGGATACACAATTCTGCATCTGCTGTGCCAGACTCTTTCAAGTAAACTGACAGAGATCTACTTTTAGACAGACTTTTCTGCTCTGTTTCCTTTTCTCTGATGGAAGGGCTCCCAAAACAGCATCCAGAAAACAGGAACCAGCCTTTGATTTCTGTGCCTTCAGTTTTCTAATCAGATCACCAAATTAGGATCACAGGAAATAGGGTGCACCATTCCACAGCTACATGTTTACAGCAATACTGCTGGGAGAAAGTTGAAGATTTTATTACACATATCTAGGTCACAAGGTCAAAAGTAATATGCTTATGCTGAGAGGGGAGGTAACCCAAGTGCCTCTGGATAATATGATTTCATGATGGCAGGCAATCTTCCAGATTTCATTGAGTTTCTTGAGAAATCCTGGTTGGCAATTAAGTGTATGTTTCCACACCTCCTCCTTACAGCACAGCAACTTGTATTTTAGGTTTTTGAAAAAAAATCTAATCCCCCTCATCCAGGTAAAATGATGTAGCATATTTGACTTCCTCCTTTACTAAAAAGGAATTTAGAAGCCAGGCAAGAGAAAGCAGGGTTTTAACCACCTCTGTTTCTGACCTTTCAGGATAATACAGGCAAGCTGATCCTCCACTGTGTTTCCTCTACCGCACACTGGTTTCTCTATTTACATCACAACCTCTTTGTGCAGTGTAATTGTCTAGCACAATGGGGCCCTCAGTGGGAACCTCAAGGTATTTCCATCAAAAGAATAACAAACAACAGCAAGGAAGAAGAACAAAAGGAGAAACACTGTGATTCCAAGAATAGGTCCGAACTTCATCAGACTGAAGAGTTTCGGGATTTGGGAGAGTTCAAAACTGGAAATAGAAGCAAATGAGAGGGTCCAGCACTGGCTTTTCTATTGAGCTGTGATGTGTGCCTCCAAAGAATCACGGCATGCACTGTGTGCATTGCTTCTATTGTTAGAACATATCAAAGTGAGAGTACAGTGAAGTTCTAGAAATTGTAGCGTGTCTAACATCATCACAACCACACGTTACATCTTGCCTTGCACAGTCTTCTTCCCAACATTTATGTTTTGAAAATCCAGTTAGGAATTTTTACTCCTTTCCTACAAATGATTTATTTTGTTTTCTTGGAACAATAGGTCACATTGTTTTTCTCCTTCGGAGCTTTCACTTTGATGTGTTGGCTTTGACTGCTGGAGGAAATGTTGTGGACCAGAAAAGAAGCATTGCTGTGGTCCAACTTCACTGTAAACAGCAGGTGCAACAGCTGCTGCAGGAAAGCCACTCGTTTTCCTGCTCTTTCTCGGGGATGAAAGAGGGGGATGTAGCAACTTATTTTTCTGGAAAATCTGAGACATAGGAAACAAAAATAAAGACACAGTTTGAAGTGTTTCCTTTATTTGTCAAAAGTCTCGACATGCAAAATAAGGAACATGTAAATACTGTACTTTAATATGTAAATACTGCATGCAAGTATGCAAATGCTTCACCTGGATGTGATAGGCTTGGTGATATCTATAAATCTGAGTACACCAGGCCAAACTCAGCTGAGCTATAATTTGAACTGCCTCCTCAGCAGAGCCAAACTAATTTTCACCAGCAGTTATGTGTCAGGCTCTTACAGTGACCTGCAGAACAGTGACAGTAATTTGTCTCCTATACAATCTTAAAGGGAAGGGTGCAGAAGAAACTGCTTGCATATATCGGTGCTTCCCATGCTCAGAACATATGGTTAATTAATAAGCCCTTAATTGTATGTGTTTCTCGCAAAGAGGTCTGGGGCAAGCTGTAAAACGTGTGTGCAGTTCTGTGTGTGTTCATACTGACCCTTGCTCTGGAGCTGCAGGGAAAAATTTCCCTAGCCCTCTGGACAGCATGGGTTATGGCCTGCTATGCTTCTCACAGGTCCACAGCACTCCAGTTTCAAAGAGAATCTACTTAAAATGTAAGGTTTTCCAGAATTTGTAAGGCAGCACCAAAAATCTCTGTTGTCTCATACTTTCCAACAGCTGAGTTTATCAGTAGAGATGGTCTTTAAGAAATCAGTCAGCCACTGTCAGCACAGGTATTGGAGTCAAGGAAATTCAACTTCTTTACCCCTAACTATGGAAAACAGGATAAAATTTTGTGTGGGAGCTCATCCATGAGTCCTGCTACAATTCTGGTCCCAATAAATCTTGTTATTTCCTTTATGAAAATGGTTTCACAAACAGCATAACAGGGATCTACACGCCCCTGTGCTGAATATATCCTTTCTTACCTATGCTACCGAAAGCAGAGCAATATTTGTGTAAATAACTCCACCTCTTGCTGATAAGTACTCTCACTTGAAGAGTTTGCAGTAAAGAGGAGACAGGCAGTCACCCCTACAGTATCTAATGATCATCTGGCAGGGGTGCTGAAGCTAAAGTTTTGGTGCTTCATTTCATCAGGTGAATCACTGAAGCCACAGAGAACAAAGTGGGGATGGAAACTTTTTGTGACAGTCACACAGGCTCTCCTTCTTGCACTCTTTCCCTCTGCTCTGGACTGCCTAATTCCTGGCTCCACCAGACATACCAAGAGTACGTTTTAAACAGGGATGTTAATCCTACTCAGAGCAGGATTAGCTGCCCCTGAAGCCTCTGAATGCCAACCAGATGTTGCTGTGCAGCTGGCAAAATGCCCAAAGCAGCTTTTAAATTCCTTTTTCTCTTTTAAGATGGAGGTCTCTTACCAGAAAGCAATATGCTCTGGGAAGCTCAAAGGATTACAGATCCATCACAGGAGATGGCTCATTTTCACCCACTTGTAGTCTACTGATGCCAATCAAAAGACTCTCAGACTATATTCCCTGGTATTAATGAACCAGGGAAGTTTACTGGCACAAGACTATCCCACATATTTTTAGCATGCTTCAAAGTCTGGTCCCAGCTCTCCCTGACACTGCCCAGGCAGCATTCAGGCGTATGACCCATGGTTGTCATTCCCAATGACAAATTGGTTCTGGTCACTCTGCTCTTCTGGAAGAGGAAGGGAGCTGAGAAATATGGGCATACACTGTACTATCAGAATTTGACATCAGGAGCAGGGAGTGGTCCTTGGTTTATCTTATTTACTGCAGTAGACATGGCCCCATTGCCTTCAGTGATCATTGGATTACACACAGAAAAAGATATACAATAGATTTTAAATGTTAAAGACACTCAGCCCAGAAACTTGGTTAAACTGGAGCTAATTAGATACCAACAAGAGCATGCTCTGCTCCATGCCCATACCAATTCATATATCATCTCTTGAAACCTTGTACCTCTTAAGGGATGCCTGCAGCATAACTAAATGAAGGTTCATAAATTGCAGATTGATTTTTCCCCTACCTTACAGGCCTCTCCTTGTGGTAAAGGAATTTCATCTCAAAAGGAGATTTGGAAATGGATCTTGGTGGCAGGCAATTTCTTACCAGGTAGCTTTTCTTGTCAAAGGATTTGGACAGGACCTTGTAGTCACCTCAGCACTCCAGCTTCTTCTGTACAAACTGTTGTACAGCACACTTCTGGCTGAACTTCTGCCATCCAAGCACAGGTCACATGTGCAGGCTTCCCCTACTTAATCTCATAAACAAAGAGACAAATTTCTGAACTGGTTACCACAGACCTCACCTTATTTTCCCAAGCTCACTCAATCACTCAACGTACCCTCTTCTATCTTGTTTTTTCCCTCCACCAATCACTCATTCATCCATGACTCGCAGCCTTTTCCATCCTTTCCAAATTGCTGCTTTTTGCTGACACAGCAGCCTACTTAGATAATGAAAATCAAATTGCTGTAATAAGATAATGCCATGCTTTTCACTAAGAACAAATAGAAGCAGAACTTAGAAGAAATCTAGAGGATTAGGAGCAGGGTTGTTATTATTGGTTAACTCCAAATGCCTGAGACAATCTGCCAAATCTTCTGAGTGTGCCTCACGTGGTTAAATTATCCTGAGATACTTTATGCTCCAAGAAGTTGGCAGAGTAGCCTCAGGTAAAGAAGTGTCTTTCAGCACATATAGAAAAAGCCCTGAAGAGCCCTTGATGTAAGGAGAGTGTGTTGAAACATGTAGCTGGAGCCAAAGAATGTATCTGTAAAACAGAAACAAATCTAATAATAATTCTATTACTAAGTTACTTGGAGTTTTTACAGCTTTAGTTTTAGGTGTTTTTAAATGCTGATTTGTAGTGAAAGATTATAAATATTTGGAGGGGGTATCTGAAGTCCTGCAGTAATCAAGTGCAGACTTTAGAAATCGTTAGCAGTTGTTCAAATTCCTTTGTAGGGCTGGATAGCAGCTCTTGATATGAAGTGGTGTTATCTTTGACTGCTTATGTACCTCTTGTCTATACTTAGTGTGTTCAAGGCTGAAGGTGATCCTCTCTCTCAGACATGTTAAGAACCCCAGTGGTATTTGGGCTCTTGCAGAACTTTCACAGCTTTCAAATCTCCTACCATTTGATTTGAAAAAGTAAATCTATGCTGCTGAGTTACAGAGGTGATTTCCCATTCTGACTGGTTGCAAGCAAGATGAATGGGAAACATCTCTCCATGATCACACTTCAGTGCTCTCACTGATTTTGGATACATTATTCAAACTTGCACTGTTCTCTGTGTTGCTGATGCTTTTGTGTCAGGGAAACTGTACCTACTATTCCACTACACAGATGATTTTGTCTTTTCTAGACTTGCAGTCTTGTTCTCAGACCACTTACTTTTTTTCATGTTGAGTAAAATTCAGCAATTCAACATTTAAATGCAAGAAAGTAATGAGGTATTCCTAAAGTGAAATCTACTTTGTTCTAGAGGTGTATAACAGTTCACAGAAATAAGATGTCTGTACCCAGATAGTTTACTGAAGGGGTATTATTTATCTTAATTTAAATATCTCAAAGTGAGTTTCTTACTCATGTAATAGTCAATGGGAAAAGAGAGGAGACTCCAGAGGCTGGATACACCCCAGTTATTTTAGATATTTATCTTAGGGTGGGATTATAAAATCAGTCTGGATAATCACCTCTGATTTAGACAGATAGAGATGTCTGAAGTTGGACAGGCGATTCCCAAGAAGAAGCAGATATCTAAGCAGACATCTAAGACATATTTAAGCTCTCTCTAAGAGAGAGCACTTAAGTAGATATCTGGGAGATAGCTGGAATTATTCATCCTTCTGTTGGAAGAACTGACTCTGTGACAACTCTCCTCTGTTGACTGGACTGAAGAAGCATACATATTACTTGTCACTTAATCTTGGACTCCATGGAGGCATGGCTGATACAGGGATTTTAGGGTAAATCATATTCTCACCTTCAGCATGGAGGGCTACATCTACCGTAAGGAAGTGTAACCAGGAAAGGTAGCACAAGGAACCCTGACCAAGCCTCCCTCAACAGCCCAGCAAACAAACTCTCAAGGCTGTTCACACAAAGAGATTGCACAGGTCAGAGTTGGAGCAAGGGCACTTTGTTGGTTAAGAAATATATAACCCATTGTCCCAGAAAACAGGCATAGGAGTTTTGTGAGCAATTATTATCTTCCAGGTTTCATGCATGGATCTGGGGAAACCCTTCTCCAACAATTTCAGTAAGAAGCTCTGCCCACCTACTCTGATATGTCCATTGTTCCAAGAGTATTTTCCTTGCCATAAAGGGAATCCCAACAAGTCCTAAAGCATAATCCTCTATCTGCTCCAAATGTGAGCATAAATGTGAATAGGAGGCAGACAGTATAAATTTTGTACTGCATGATTTTTCCATGTTAAATAGTTTCACCAACGTGGGGTCTGGCTTTCACTTTCTAATACAAGCTTCTAGTAAGTTATAAACCTCACTGAAGTCTCTCCCTTCCCTCTACCAGCTAAAAGGATTGACTTCTTTACATCATATACACCTAATTAATAGACTCTGTTAACTCACGCTTATGGGATGAAAACCAAATTGGAATCACAGAGAAACATATCCGGGGACTCCACAATATCTGATTCCCTTCAAGAATAGGAGAGTTTTGTAGTTTTGTCACAGGACTTCCCAGATGCTGAGAATGGAATACAGGCCATGGGACCAGCTAGGTTTGGTGGGGAGCAATGTAAAGCTGGTAAAAAGTACAAGTGAATGAGGGAAAATGCTCACAGAATCATGAAGAAACTTCTGGAACAAAACGAGACCTCTCCTACGACTCTGAGGTTGGCTCTCTTGGGTCTCCTTCCTCTGGATGACTCTGTTTCTTTTCACCAACAGAAAATTCTCACTATTCACTTTCCATGTGCTGCTCTAAGCGTGTTACAAGGCAACAGAAATCAGAATAGGTCCCCGTGGTACATTATGGATTTCAGAATTCTCACAGCTGTCACCAGCCAAAGACTGCTTCACAGATTAAGAAAGAAAAGTAAGCTGTTAAAAACAAGGAATGTTTTGGTTAAGGTCAAAAGCATGAAATCAGTATCACCCACCTCTGTGGCCCTGACCCTGTGCAGAGGTGCACACATGCTGCATTTCTCATACTGTGGGTGCTCTCAATCACTGCCACGCACATGAATCAGTGTTTGCAGGGTCACAGTCAATTGTTTGCAAAATGAAAGTTCCGGGGAAGTCTACCTAAAAACCCTGTGACTCATTTAACGTATTCACTAAATAAATATTGTATTAAGTGTAGTCAGTATCGCAGGGTGATATCATGAACTCTTATATGGATCCAAGCCTTTGCATACATTTTTTCAGCTTGTTGAAGGCCTCTTGAAGCCTCTTTGCCCCATCTTTCCAAGACAGAGGTTCAGTGATGGTTCTTTACTAAAATACAGTTCAGTGGAAACTAGATATTCACAGTATAGTTAAAAATCCACATTGTTTTTACTGTATTTCCCCAAGCAGAAATTGATGCCAAGCTTTAAAACCAGACATTCGTTGTGAACCAGTGCACTGAGTTTTAGACATGTCTCATCTACCTAATAGAATCCTCTAAAACTAGACATTGGTAGCTCAAAAGTAACACAACAGAATGATAGAAGGACAGGGAACTGACTTGCCTCAGGTGAGCTCCATTGTGGACTAAAATTGTGTTTGAGCATATATGTGTGTGAGTATAAGCAGCTCTGTAAGCTGTGGTTAGAGCCATTGTGGGTATTTTATATTATCACACTGATGCCAGCACAGACCTCAGACAAATCCCAATAATGAGCAAGAATTCAAGTCAAAATCTAACAACATACTTGAAACTCAAATCCACTTCTATTTTGCTTAAAATGTAACAATCTACTATATAATTACTCTCTAAATAGAAAAGGAATCATTAAGCTATAAAGGCTTACATCTTGAAAAGCTGATTAGTAACACTGCTATATATGTAAGCAAATTTTATGGTAGACATCTTTATAAATTAGATTTTAAAATGTGTCTTTTATTTCAAAATAAGGAGACCTAAACATTCTGGGTAAAATTCTGACCTTTTGAAGACACAAGCAAAATTTGTGTTTATCAGAGCAGGTACAGAATTTAATTCCATGTACTTTGTGTATACCAAGATTTTAATTACATTTTTTCATTTTGCCAGTAAGCAAAGACATAGAGGTTTCATATCAAACCCATGGTCCACCCTGCCAAAATGGTACCAAGCCGCTGGAGCTGAAGAGCAGCCAAGAAACTTCCACAGTACAGTGTCTGCTGCAAAGTTCTGGTAATTGTTTGATGGCTTCACCTATCTGTGTCCCAGCAAAGTTTGGTGTGATCCATCACTCCTAGCTCTGCTTCTCATCATCAGCTGCTATTTTTCTTCACAATAAGTTTAGAACAGTGTGTGGCATTAAAATTTGAACAAATACCCCACAGTAAGTATTGAATTTATGAAACCATATGTCTTACTGTAATGAAGTCAACTGTCCACATCATGAAGCTATTACCTGTCCTTGAAAAAGAGATTGACATTATGTACACACATATACATATATATTTGTCATAAATACACAGTGACTTCTTGGCCTTACTTAATTTTTGCACATCCAGGATTGTCTCATGGCTTTTTGCACTTTTAAAGCATATTTCTTTTCATCATGCTTCTTTTACAATAAAAGTTTGGTCACTGCCCAGATTTTTTTGCTGGTGAGAATGCCAGTTCTCTAAGAAAAAGCCTTAAAACACAAAGAATGGGAGTTTTGCTGCTCTCAGTCCAAGAAAGCCCACACTAAGATTTGCCTGAGATTGAAAGTACAAGTTATGCACTGTAATAATATTAATGGCAAGGGATAGACTTTTTTCTAAATGAATCAAACATTATCAAATCATAAATGACTTTGTAATTTAGTGACAGAAACTACGCAACAATTTCATAGAAGAAAATCATGCAAATATTAACCATTAAGTAGATCATAAAATTACCAATGTAATAAAGAACAATTGGAAACTGTAAGTGTTACTGAAAGCTATGTTTGCATTGAAGGTGCAGTTGCAGTGCCTGTTAGACAGCAGAGTGGGGAAATGGAGAAGGGAAGGAGGCAAAGACATTGTAGTGATTTCATACACAGAGGAATCAGCTCACAGCTAGGACATGGAAACTGAGACCTCTGGATTGTCCCAGGTGTAATCACAGAGCTCTTCCCCTCCAGACCGCCTCTCTAACACTTTCCTGAGCAAGCAGCTTACCGGCACGAAGGACAGCTGCAAGGATGCAGGGAGCAGAGGCAGCCTGGGCTTCCCAATCTGCAGCAGTGCATTTCCCAGTACATTCACTGGAACTGAGTGCTGCAGCTTGCTCTGTGGAATGTGGCCAGGGGGGGCCTGGCTTGATGTCTTGTCTGCAGTTGCTTCAGAACAACCAATTTAATGGTAATGATGATAACAGTATATCTGAACAGGACAGAGGTTAATTTAATTCTGTGAAGAGGTGCATACCTTAGCATAATGAAACCATTATGAGAAGCATTTTTTGCCCAAATCAAGATAAGGGCAGATTGGAATGAGAATCTTGCAGCCACATGGGTAGGGAAAACAGTCCACTAAAATGTGGGATCGGAAGGTAACACGGTCCTTTCATCTCCCACTCACTAATTATGCATGAATATAGGCCCAGGATAGTTTTCACTGCAGGCAATGAAAAGTATCCTATTAACTTCCGTGGCCTTAAAGTAGAAGTCTCAGAACAAAGTATCCCATGTGACAGCTTGAATCTATTGGTGACTCCACCATTTACTAGGGTGAGTTTTAATGTTTTGAACCCAAATTTCAGACAAAGATTTCCAGTCAGAGAGAGGAAAGAAGGTAGAGTGAACTTTTTGCAGTTGGAAGTTATTCCTCACATATAGAAACAGTAAAAAGTTAAATAAAAGCCCTCAAAGGAAGAAGACAAAAGATTCAGATATTATAAACCTGAGTTGTGATTGCTGTGTGCTGGAACCCTTTTTAACATGTTGCACAATGCTTTAAGAAGGATGCAAAGATGTGATAAAACAGATGCAGCAGATGCAGGAAATATAGCACTTCTCACAGGACAGACTTTTGGGGGTAATTCAGTTTATTAATGGCATGTATTATGGAATAATAAGTTGCAGATGATCATTAAAACTTATCCTTAACAGACATTCCTTGTGTATTCATCTTTTGTTGTTTCCATAGAAGGGATGAGAAAAACTTGTGTAGCCTGAGACTTTTGAGCTCCTAGGGCTAACATTTGCATGTTGACTTGTGATTTAAAAGTAAGGATTATTTTTAAGAACGGTTTAATTAAAAAATAATAATGAAATAATTCTGTCACGAGAAAAGCTTGTGATGTGATATATTCCAAGGACAGATTTTGTTCCAGGAATCTCATCTTCTTGTTCCCCTCATTTTCCTAACAACTCTAGCAAAATGGCAAATTTCCATTCCCATTAGAGATTAATTTCTTTCCTTAGAGCAAACGCTGCAGCTTTCAATCTTTGCCTTCAAGTCCATCCAGCTGTAGCATTGGCAATATAAGAGGTGATCCAATGGCCCTCCTGGTGATTCCATCAGGAAGCTCCATACCACTTGCAAAGACAGGCAAAGATGAAATCCTACCAGGAGAGCAGCAGTAGCTGCAATGTGGTATAAAGATGCAGTACTTTATTCCCAATCTATGCGCAGGTCAGAATCTGGAACGTGCCCTGACCAATAAAAGAACAAACAGGAATGCACGAGACATACAAAGAGAGGGATAAAGGGTGTGAGTTTGCAAGCAGAAGAAAAATCCTGGCAATGTTCTGAAGCAAAGACATAACCACAATGTCTATATCAGTTAAACATTGTGACACCAAACTCCAGACTGGCGCTGAAATGACAGGGATATTAGCAAACAAGTGAGGAATCATTTGGGAAAGCAGGCAAGAGGTGGATCATTATATTTCTGTCAGACTTAGGAGCAGCAGAATCTGAAATCACGTGCTACATCTCAAAGGACAAGTTGCATTTCCACCCAAAGTTTACACAAAACATTTACATGGGCAGAATGAAAATTATTGCTGAGGGGGATTTTGGATTTGCTGCAACTGAGAGCTTTTAAGAGTAGCTTAGACTTTTTAAAGACTAGATTAGACTAATGTCTGTCCAGACTAGCTTATGTTGTGTGTGTGCTTTGAGTAGGGGGCAAATTAAGCCACTAAAGTGGTCTTCAGCCCACGCGGGGTCTCTTGCAGGTCTGTCTTTCAATTATCCAGTGCCATGCAAGTGCTGTGCAGGACAAGATGATGTAGGTCCAGGAAGAACAGTGGAGGTGGCATTTGTGAAGAGAATACAAATGCCACCTACAAATGATGTGGGGTTGATACACAAGCTGAATGCCATGTTGTGAATGCCATGTGTGTGTCACCAAGCACACTGCTGGTAACATTCAGTGCCAGGCACCCCTGATGCTAGCAAATGAAATGTGTGCGGCCGAGGAGGTGGCTTTGCAGACAGGGTAAACAACAACAACAAATGTGATCAAGGCAAAATGTAAATATAACGGTAACCACTGTCAGTGCCACAGTGCATATGTGACAGATGTGAAACACTGTAAGTGCTAAATGTACCCAAAATAAAAAGACACAGATGTCCTGACAGCAGGCAATCTGTGTGTTTCTTCTCTGTGCCAATTCCATATAGCACTTTGTAGTCCCCAGCTGTGAGCCCACACATATAGCTCCAGACTCAAAAGTTAAAACTTAATCAGTCCCAAGCTTCTGTGCCCCAACAGGCAGCAGTGACGTCACTGCAAATGCCAGTGCCCACCGGCATGCCATTCATGGGCCGCTGTCACTCGGGGCTGCTCAGCCCCAGCAAGAGGAAAGGACAAACGTATGGGGCAATCTCAGCGAGCAACAAAAGGACATGTTGCTGGTCATGCTTCAGTGTGTGATGTTCAACTCATCTATCAGCCAGGATGAGAGGAGGCCAGGCACTGCAACAATGTGCAGAATTCCTTATCGGCTCAGTCATCACCTGGCAAAACACCAGAGCAGAGATAGAGCACTATCTATTCATTAGTGCTGTCAGGACCCTTCTCACTGTGTTGGGTACCTTTGCCAAAGAGATTCTTACTAATAGGACCATGCACTACAGTGTCTGGCCTGGTTAAATGGAAGCAGGATTCTAAACCTCATTTTCAATACCCTCTAGAGGTAAATATTTGCCTTTCCAGATGAGAAGAAATAAAGCAGACTATACAGCGTAAACAGTGCATACCATGACAAACAGCTATCTGCTTGCAAAGTAACAATCCAGGACGTCAGAGCAACCAACACTTCTCCATAACCAGGAGGGGAGGAAACCAAATCAAATTTGTGGTGGCTACAGGCTTCCTCAGGTTTAGCTATTGGCATCTTGGTGCAAAAGTGTAGCAGACAGGTTTCTGAGCTGAACGAAGGTCAATAACTGCGGGCAAGTCCTCCTCAGCCATGAGAGCATTTGATCTCCAAGGATGCAGTGGCGTGCTGCATATCCGATATTTACAACATGATGTTTCCAAATGTAGTTGATTAGTATTACAGGCCGCAGCACCATGTGTAATAAAAAAGGAGTTTGAAGCCTTCTGTGCCTTCAAAGGCAGAGAGGGCACAATCCAATTAATACCAGGTGACAAAGGCCTACACATAAACAGCATAAACATCCTGACAGACATTGGAAATGAACCATTGTCCCACAGAGCCTGAACTGTTGGCACCCAGAGCCAGAATAGTACTGGCAAGGAAAAGTTGGTTTCCAAGTGTGAGAGTGCTCTCAGTGAAGTCCACTGCCCAGCGCACACATGGAAACAACCAGGGCCCCAAGGAATATTGAAAAAAAGGGGCAGCTGATAAAGAGATATGTGAAAAAGCTGTGTGAATATGGTGTTACTGTCACCCAATACAGCATGTAACCACTCTGGTATGTGGTTTATATAGCACTCACGCATAGTACTCATGTAATATTCCAAGTCCTATGCGTGCTGCTCCAGCAGTACCACACATGCACACAATACCACAATCAAAAACACATCTTCCTGGCAAATTTTGACAACCTATATACCATGTATTGCAACCACCCGCACACATATGACGTGATGATAACAGCTGCCATTGCATCACTAGCAAATACTTCAATGGACCAGCACACATTTTCTCAGAGAGAGAGAATCTTCACACAGTCTCTGAACAACCTACAAGCAGATGGCAAACTGTGTGCATGAGGAAAAGCTTGATGAAGCACCCAACACAAAGGCAGAGCGAACAAATATGCTGATGATGAATCTGGCTAATTGAATGTTTCATGAAGTAAACACATCAGTAAAAGCTATCCCACCCATTAAAAACAGGCTGCATGTCAAAGAAGTTCAGAGCACTTAATAGTTGGTGGGCCACCAGTTGTGAACATCGCTGGTGGGCAGTCCAGTCCAGGACATGCTGTAAATATTGCTGCTGGGAGAAAACTGTGGCCCAGCATAACACATAGCATAGAGCATTCTTCCTGCCTTCCTTACAGGCTTCTTCAATGTGACAGGGACAAGAAAAACTTGCCATATCACTAACAGATGTAGCTCAGAGGAAATCTTGATATTCTGAAAATGAATTCCATTATTGTGGCAAATACATTAATCCTAGATGTGATAATTTTGGTCACAAAATTACACAAAAAGTACAGGACTGAAGTTTCAGGTTTGTTGGAGGTTTTTTTACCCATAAATCATCAAGTGACTGAAATAAACCTTGACTACTTAGTGAGATATTTAATAGAGTTAAAATAATTGTCTTATGATGGAAGGGCTGAGCTAGAAGCCAGAGGTAACTGCAAGGCAACTGATGTAGATGCATGAATTTCCAACTAGTTCCATAACTACCCTTGGTGTTTGTGCTGGTGATGTTTGGTCTATGTTTTGCTGTATCTGTGCAGTGTGTCTGTGCAGTCACAGCCATGCCTCCATGAACCTGTGCTCACAGCAAGGCTTTCATCTCATCCCACAATCATTTCTGTTCTTACACACCAGGCAGCAGAGCCACACACCTGTGTTTACTTAGCTGGCTGCATTCTTTCTCATTTCTCCAGAATTTATCCTAATCTACAGAAGATTTAGTTTGTAGGTGTTGCCTGGACAGCAATGCTCTAAGCATTTTCATGTTATGCTTAGCATAGTAATTCTGGGAATCTGGCATTTCTGTGCCAGGTTTTGCTATGTTGCTGCTGCTAACAGCAGTTGCTCACAGGGGCCCATATCCCACTGGTGGGACACCAGGAGCCAGAAAGCTCCATGAGCACCTTTCCACCTCAATTGGAATGGTCTTTCTCAAAAGCCTGGGTGAGCCTGGCCACTGGCACACCATGCCCCTGCAGCAGGGAGGGGCAGGGCAGCAGTGAAGGGGCTGAAGTGGGGTGCAAAGCTGTGCCCACCAGCTCTGCCCTGCGCGGCCAGGCAGGGCTGGGCTCCCACTGGCTCAGTGTGAGGATGGGCCGGTGGTGTTAATGAGCCTGGCTGTGCCATGTGTGCAGCTCTTCTGGAATTCTGCTCAGAAACACCATGAGAAACTCAGAGCATGTACTATTTACGCTGGTTATTAGAAGCAGATGCTAATGTTTCTCTGCTGCGATCCCCCAAGTATCCTGTCCTTTTATGATGTGTGGCATGTGTTTGCAGTATGTATGTCTCTATATCACATGCAAATAAAAGGTTACTTTCACCATTTGTGTTGTGTTCATTGATAATGAGGACCTTACAACCTCTTTCTGTGGGCTTGCCCCTGCAGATGTTGACTGTGGAGCTGAGGTAAGCATCTGTAGTGATGTGTAGGGCTGCTGTATGGTGCACACATGTGGATGTCTGGCATGAGCAATGGATCAAGTATAAGCCAGGGCAGCAGCAGTGCTCTGAGCTGCCTGCTGGCACTGGGTAGGACAAGAGCAAGCAGGATGTCTTGCCTTTGGGTTCAGGCCCAAAACAGTAAAAAATTCACATTTTCTGTCTCTTCTGTGTTTGTATATATAGGTACATATATATACATATGTGTTGGGTTCTTTTCCATCAAACATCTCCTACAAGTAAGAGTGAGTCTGCAAACAGTACTCTACACACAAAAGTTTATCTGGAAAATTATATGTATATATATTATATACATATATTATATGTATATGATACGTGTGCGTATCTACATATATATAATATACATATATTATACATATGTATACATATATAATTGCAAAATTTATATATATATTTTATATATATATATATATATTACATACACACACACACACACACACACACACACACATATATATATATATATATATATATATATATATATATTACATACACATATATATATATATATAAAGAAAATATTGTTTGCCTGGGTATTTCTCAGTATAATTTAAGTAGCAGCATAGCTGTATTCACTCAGTTAATTATTCAATAACTAGAAGATTTGTTCACATAACTCAAGTGTCTTTTAATAGCAGAATAGCAATAATTCAATGCCTATATCAGACAGAAGGGGCCAAAAGTGATCCTGCCATAAATTCAAGTCTTATCAAGATTTCTTAATCCTGTTTTCCTGGGGTGACTAGACCCTGTTGTAATGGAGCCACATGCTTAAGTTTCTATTTTTAATTTCACATTTTCAAGCCTTGTTTTTTACATAAAAAAATAGGAAATGTGTAGAAGATTTCTCAGGCTTCTTAGGCACAGAACAAACAATGCTATCTCTTGCTATTGCAGTTTTCTTCTTCTTGCTATCTTGCCTTCTTCTTCTTCTCCATCCAGGAGCTGCTGTTTTCTTCAATTCTCAATTCCTTGTCATGGCAAGACCTCATCACTGAGGTTTCATCTGACAGCCCATGTCCCAGTGTTTGGAGGTGTTCCTACCACAGTTACCATCCCAGCCTAGGCAGACAAGCTGGACCCATGATAGCTCCTGAAGAGTGAAGAACTGAGTGAAACAAAAAGAAACACAAATCAGTCCCACATGCGCCCTATTTCCACCACCAGAAGTGCTAGCAGTTTTTGACACTGCCTACTTTGATACATACTAAATTGAGAACCCCTAATCTAGATGGATTTCACCATCTTTTCATATCTGAGCAGTTATCTCCCAATAGCTTGGTGTTGCTACAGATGCAGCATTATTGCATTTGCAATCTCTTCCAAGAGATCTGATTATTTGTTTGAAGAGAGACAGACTGACCTTGTTCCAGATCACATCTACCTCTTCCTATTCCAAACTCTTGACTCCGTGGCACTTTCTACAGGAAAATCTCCTTTAAGATGTTAGAGTTGCATAGAAGATTTGGAAGAATTTAGACCACAGGTGTGTAATGGTGCAATTTTTAAATGCTGAACTGGAAGTGTCCCAAAGTTCAGCTCTATAAAACATTCAGTATAATAAACCAGCATCTTCATGAACTTCTTGAATGCACTATATATAAATGATTGTTCAGTGTCTTCATAATTATTCTTAGTAGATGCAAATAACAAGAGCTAAAGCTATATTTTCAGTTACTGGACGAGTTGGTTTATAGAAAATTATTCATGTATCCTCAAATTTTTAAATGCCAAAGTTATGAAAAACAATTTTAACCAAGTCTTGAGAGCATTAAAATATGCAGCTGATATGACCAAAACTTTTTAAAAGATTACACAAAGGCTACCTTTATATTGCATGTACTAACTTTTATTTGGTATTGATTACAGCTTGAAATTGGAATATTTATGTAGCTTTATATACTCCCCCTTTATACAGCAGAGGGTCAGATATTCTATCATGTCTCCTGATATGCCTGCTGGAAATGACCAAAGCCTTAGCTTTAACAGAAACTAGAAGAGCCAAAAGAGCCAACCACATAATTTTGAGTGAATCTCCATAGCAGCAATGTGTTCCTTCAAAGCTCTGCCTACCCTTTATTTGCCAAACAAAGGCCATTCGTTGCACCCTAATCCAGGGTGGAGTAATTAGGGGGAAGGAATGGCAATTATGGTCTAAGCTGATAGGGAAAAATGAAGAGGACGTGCAAGGTGCAACTTGTAATGATCATTGTTTATAGTATGAGGCAGGACATGAAATGAGGGATGGGGCAAGCACTTTCCTGTCATTTGGCTACTAGAGCTGAGAGACACTTCTCTTACTTTTTAACATTCTGAGTTCTGGGACAAAAACCAAAAAAATCTTCTTTAACAGCCCTTAACACCAGTACCAGAAGGGAAACCATGGATCCGGTGAAGCCTGCCTTGCACAACCTCACTGAGCTGTGACAACAAAATGAAAAACCAAACACATTCTTTCCAACCACTGCTAAGTCCTGCCCCATTTTGGAGGCTGAAGGAATCTGTCAGCATGGATGCAGCATGCTCTATGCCAGCTTGCCACCATGCCTGGGAAGGTGCTTCTGCAGATACGGCATCTGTGCTGTTATTGCAGCCCCTGGTAGCATGACTCTGACACTTGACTTTCTGAATCTGCTGAAAAAACCACCCAAGGGCTCACAGTGAAACCAAAGGGAGTCACATTGGGAGGACTTCTCAAAAGGGCTTCTGAGTCCAGTGGTTGACAGGCACATGAGGTGTCATCATTACCTGAATGGATAGTGAGCTCCTGGCCTGAAGGAAAGCTCTTGCTCATGGGGCCAGGTTCCAGCGCAGGAGCCAGTCTAGTCTGACACAGCCACCTGCCTTCCTGGCGAGGTGCACTCTTCCTGGCGAGGCTGGAGTGGACAAAACAACAACAAAACTACTTTCATTCAGGTGGTGGTGACTCAGGCTGTGTTCAGCAGCCAGGGGCTGTTGACAGGCAGGCTGGGCACTCCTAATGGCACCCTGCTCCTGCACGGGGTGGAGCTGCCCTTCCCCAGCTGCACCATCAGGATCTCCCTCCAGGGCCACAGTGCCACAGGAGTCCTGACCACAGGCAGGGTGGTGGGAAGGTCAGCAGGGCTGGGGCTGGGTTTGTCCACTGACAAACCATCTCCTTGTGGTGGGAGGCGCTGCAACATCCCCGGTCCATTCGTGAGGAGCTGGGGAGGAGAGATCATGATGGAACTCGGGAAGAAACAGGTTGGGTATCATCCAACAGCACACTCACTCTGTTCCTGGGTTGTGTAATGCACCTTTTAATCACCAGACGAGGATCTGGATGCAAATGTGACCCTTGTGCAATGCATGAGTAAGATTCTGTGCTGCCTGCAGCCTCTTTTCCAGGCTGTGTGGTTGCCTTTGCTGCATGATGAACCTGAATGTCAAATATTAATAACAAAACAAATTATCTCCACCCTATCATCAAGGTGTGGTACAGCTGATTCCTGTTTAACATCAAGATTTCTACTGCTCAAAAATCCTTCTGCAATCCTGGGATCTGGCTCTATCAGTTCTATGAGTGATTAAGGAATGACAAAAATCCTGAAAAACTTCCTGGTGTCTGAGTTGATCTTGATCCTCTTCCACGGTTTGCTGGGATGGGAGGAAAAAAAATGGAGCTCCAAAGATAGAATGGCTGGAGTAATTCTTGCAAAACTAGTCTAACCCTACCATCAAAGCACTTCCTTTAGGTAAGAATTCAACCCCACCAAGCTCACAGTGCATAAATGAAACTGTTTTTCTGTCTCATACAATAGGACTTGGTATACATCATAAATGACTCTCCCATTGTTCTAGCCACAAACTCTTTAGTGCATTCAAGTATTTAGTCTGATGAAAAGCTTTTTTGCAATGCAGGATTCAAAAACTGGAACAGACTATCCAGAGCTTTGACGTACTCAGGAGGACAGACCCTCAATAACCTGACCTAATGTCAAAGTAGGCTCTCTTCCAAATGGGGGTGGAACAGATGAGGTGCCCTCCAGAGAAGCCTTCCATACTGCATTATTCTGTTAATCTATGGGAAGGACTGGTAGTTATGGATGACAGTCTGTTACTCCATTGCTATCTGCTCAAATACTCAATAAAAAGGAGAAATGTACTGACAGTGAGAAAATGGGATTCTGTGAAAGACAGAAAATGTGTGAAAGAGAAAGGAGAAGGAAATAAGTGAGACCAAAAAAATCAACATGAAGGCATGCAGAAATAAGGAAAATAAATTGGAGCAGATTCTCATTCCTACCAGAATACTTTGAAAGCACTGGCTGTGCAAAGGAGAGACAGATAAGAACACCCACTTCAAAGCACAATACTTCATATTAATCTGGAAATAGGAGAAATCTGTCTCACTGTAAATGCAAATTCAGTCTACTTTTCAAGGATTTTCTATTTTTCTAAGGATATCCTCACTTTCATTTAACTAATTCAATAGTTTTACATGTAAAAAGTCGACTTTTAAAAATATTGCATGGAAATAGTAATTAGCAATATAATTCTTGAACACTTCAGAAATTTTATCATAGGTTGAGTAGTGGTTCATCTTACCACCAGTTCATAATTCCACCACAAGAGTCAATTAAAAAATACATTAAGTGGTCTTTCTTTTTCTGCAAATTATCCACACACAGAACATATTCTCTTTCCAACATCTGAAGAGCTCTTTCTGAAATGCCTACAGGCAAGTGTTTCTCTGAGCAAGCAGGTTTGAGGGCTTTCGTGTCAGATTTCTGTTCTTGGTTACCTGGCCACTCTGTGTCAATTTTCCTTTCTGATAGTGAAGTGATCAAGGTAGCTGCAGGAAATGTCAACAGAAATGCCAAAAGCCAGATGAAAAACAACCATCTGGAAGGGTAAATCAATGACTGAATGAAATGGGAAGCCACTAATCATTTTCCCTGCCTTCTCCTATCCTTAATGATAAGTATGAATAGAAGCTTCGTCATTCAATGCTTGCATGATGCCCTCTTTGAATTGGGTTGGACAGTATCCATATTACAAAAAATACCACAAGAACTGGAAGTAATTGGTACTTCTTACAACATATGCAGATCCTGTGTGGAACACAATGTCTCAGAGCAGTCTTTGATGGTTTTCAGTTATATAACCCCCAGGGAAGGAGAATGTTATTGTTTGCAGAGCACGTTCTCTCTATTTTCTATATCTAAATTAAAAAAAAAAAAAATCAAATCAAATCAAATTTTAAAACCTTGAGATCTTCACCAAAAAAAAGCACCTGGAAATCAAACACTTCTGTGATGGTGCCTTCTGTGTTATCTCATTCACTTTCTGATCAGAAAATAGAGCAGAGTAAATCTGAATCCAGCTGTTGCATTGCTCCTAGAAGATTAATCAGTTATGGTCACAGAAGTCACTGAAAACTCATGCCTGATGGAGAGGTGGGAATTCTTGCTATTTCACATACATAAAGATTAGAGACACCACAAAGTGAAATGGGATGTCCTGGTGGTGAATGAGAAGGTTTTTTTCTTGGAAAAAATCCACCACAGAAATGCTTTTGATTATGAGGTACTTTACCTCCAGACCACAGTTTGAGGGTCAGGAGAGAAATGGTGCTAATTACTAAAAGAGAAAAGAGTGCAGAGGGCTTTGGGTACACTCACAGTTTGTCAGACAGAGCCCAAACAGAGGTGACTCTTTTGTAATTTTTTCTCTGCTCTCTCATAAGGAGGGAGCACGTTGATACCTTGTGACTCTGGTTAACCAGCATAAAAGTACTACAGTAGATTAAATGTATTTGCAAAAGTGAAACCAGCAGCTAATCATCTTGTTCATACACGCTGATTTTTCCCCCTGACTAATTTCTCTTGTAGTGGGAGTAATTAACTTTATTAGTAACACTGACTACTCTGGTACCTTCAGGCAAGCACTGGTGGAGCTGCTTATTAGCAATCACATAGTTTCACTTACATTGAGCCTGAGCAGTTCCTACAGGGTGTAGTGCCTGTTGAACATAAAGGGGGACTGATTATCCTACTCCTTAAAAATAAATGTGATATATAATGTTGGAAACAGGGGAGGGAAGAGGCAGAAATCCTACATTTTCTGCTTGCTCTGATTCATTATCACTTTCAGTTCACCTACTGCCTTTGCAAGGAGAGGATGACTGGAGCTGCAGTTGTTATCTCCCAGTTGTGTCTCCTCAGGTGGTTTCTCAGTGACAAGTGTGCCCAGACTGGCCTCAGCTCAGGACACTCCCCATGTGTCTGGGAAATCTCCTACACAGCATTCTACAGGAGACCGCAGACAAGATTTCCATCCAGAGGTGCAGAGGTGGCAGTGGATTACTCAAGCAGCAAATCTGTGGCACTTGCAGCACAGATGAGCTGGCACTTTGCTGGAGGACAGGAGCCAGTGTGCTACAATTCTCTGGAAACACTTGCTAGTGCCAGCTTTCCTGCTTGGAATAGACCGCAAGGCGAGGTGAAGAGCGCTGTACCTGTTCTGCCTTGCTGTTCCCAGGAATACTTTCTCCAAAACTGACAGGCCAACCTGGCACGGAGCAGCATTGCTCAGGGATTGTGAAACAGCTCTAGTGCTGAAAGAAAGAGGTCACGTACCCACTCATTAACTGGGCATTGAAGTATGGAGCGTGCAAAGAGGCTCTGGCAGCCAGTCTGAGTGTTGTTTTAGAGGTGTGGCAAATGGTAGAAAGCTGTGGTCCAATAAATCTGAATGGTCTGAAGGCAAGGTCAAAGGAAGAAAAACATCCAAGGAGACGGAGAAGAAAAAATCCTCCTGCTCTGTCAGAGCAGTCATTGATGCTTTTTCTATTATCACCTCAGCTGTCCATCCCCATAATGCGTAGATTACACTTACAATGACTTACTGGGATTAGGACATAGCCCTTTTTCTCCATAGGGAAAAACATCCCATAAGGGACCAGGCATAGTCCCTTAAGGGAATCCCCTTTGTGTCTTAGAGGAAAGTCAACAAAACCCATCTGCTTTACCTGTGTGAATCTATTTTGTCCATTCTGTCCCTGCTGCATGGATATTTCAGGAGACATTGCTTAGAACAGTTTCACTCACAGACACATATACTGGTGCTAGAAATCACAGCCTGCAGTTTACTAAAGAGAGTAGTGTACCACTGAGATTGGAAACCACTAAAAACTGTATTGTATAGACCAGATAGGCTAGTCTTTCTTTTTATTATAGTTGTTTATTGAAGGAAAGGGAAGAAACACTGCAGAAGACAAGTTGCTGCACTTGCTGGCCCAGCTTGTGGCTCCTGCTGCGTTTGAATTTTGCTACAAACATCTGCTCCTAGGCTCTGGTGTGGTAGTGGGGCACGTGTGTGGAGAGAGCATGGCTGAAACATCCCTACAGTCTGCAAGTGCCAGCCCTAGCTGGCAGGCTGGCCTGGACGTTGTGGATGGCTGGCAGCAGCTGGAGCAGAGTTGAGATGTCACTCACAGGCTCTGGCAATTCAGGCAAAGGCATTTTTCAGTGTGCTCTGTGCCAAGCACAAGTGAAACAAACCTAGCACTATTATGCAGGTCAAAAAAAAGAGAGAGGAAGAGGTGGAATTGCTGTGTGGGTAGAGTTTATATCACATAAATAATTGGGAAATTATGAATTTACATTACTGAATTATTTTTTTCACTGACCTGTTATTTCAGGTGAAACTCATACACAAGCAGACAAGCAATACCACTTGTCAGATAATTATCATTTGCATGCTGAACAGCTGGCTTTGGCTCTTTCTGTAGCATACTTCATTCACTGACACACTGAATGCCTAAGAGACTAAAGAAATACCCCTGGCTCTATCAAGCTTAAGAAAACAGGACTTCATTTTAGAAAAAAGTTATTGATATTTCCCAAGCAGATCCCTTTCTAATTTGTCCTTCTCTGTCACATCCATAAAACTCAGTATACATTTCTGTCCTCGTTTCAGCCAGCACAGGGCTCATTTTTGCAGCAACCAGGAGGGGCATAGCCAGGACCCTGGGGATATTGTACCCACGCTGTGTGTCTTGGGGATGGAGGGGGTGGTGTTCTTTCAAGTGTTCCCAGGGCTGGGGGCATGTGGGTTTGGGTGGCACAGGGTTCAGTGTGGTGAGCACTCACATGTGTGCTGCTCACCTTGTCACCTCTGTCATTAGTGTTGGTGTTACTGCTCAATTTTCTCACTTCATCACAGTTTGTAGTAAATTGTTCTTATCTCAGCCTGTGATCTTTACATTTTTGTGCCTCCAGTTCTCCTTTCCATCCCAACACGAAGAGGAGAGGAACAAGTGAACAACGCCAGGGCTGGGGTGCTTCAGTAGGAACACTAAATTGGAGAATAGCATTCCTAAACCATGACAATTTCTCAGAGAAAGAGATTGAGGAACTGCTTGTACTAACCAAATATATCCAGAGAGGTGCTAGTGCCTTTGCACATAAGAGATGATACACAGCACCCAAAGACCAGAACCATGTCACCTGAGCTGCCTGGGACTCTGTGTACAGTACCCATCAGAACCCAATATGGCATCATATCTGTCAGAGTATTAAAGTACAGGTTTAAAATGAGATGCTGTTTTGCACCTACACCTTCATTTGGAAAGTTGGTTCAAAATTTCACTTCCCTGTTGTACTTCATCCAGATTCTCCTGAATTTTATATCGAATTGTTTGACACCTTCCTCTGCATTTTAATCTTAAAAACGACTCCTTCACCTGTATTTACCTCCAGCTATAATAATAACAGAGAGCAATCACACCCTCTGTCAGTCCTCAGTGTAAAGGAGTGAAGGTTTGGCTCAGGTACAAGTGTGAACACAACCCATTATTCAGTGGTTAATAAAGATCCAGTCCACCTACATTCGCTTATTGCATTTACAGTAGATAGGGTGAATAGGTATTTTCAGCCTATAAAATTTTAATTATGAAACTAAAAGTACAAGCTATATAATCAGCTTTCAACATCATCTGACATTCCGGTTCTGCTTACATTAGTGTTCAGCTTCCAGTCATTAAAGGACAGGATTGCTCTTTAGTAAACAGAACAAACAACCTTGCAAATTAAAATAATATCTGACCTGCCCTCAAGTATATTTAAAGTAGGACAGATGTAATGGGATGTTCTCACCACTGCCTCACTGAAACACATTTGATCTTGGCATTTAGGACAAACGTTTCTTACAGTGATTAAATGTACACTGCAGTCAGAGAAAGAACATTTGTTTTGAATTCAGGAGCTAATCTCAGGCCCAACCAAAGTCCATAGCACAGCCATACCACCCAGGACACAATTGTGGGTAGCTAAATCTCATTTGCCACACCAGGGAGTAAATCCCACCAGCACCAGTGGTAGCAACATTTCAACACAGAGAGCAAATCTCAGGGCTGCTCTGGCAGGTGGCTCTCTCTGACACAGGCAGTTGCCCTTTCTGTCATGCAGTAGAAATCTGGCAAGGAGACCCCATGGCTGTTGGACCCAGCAGCCAAAGCAGCTGCCAAGATAGGCTTTGCTGTTTGTGCTGCTTCTTTCCCTCCACCCTGCTCCCCTCAAGGCCTCCCCAGACAAAAGTCTCCTGAGATCTCTCCTGCTGTGAGGGTGGCAGGTGTCATTTTACGCCAAAAAACCCTCTTCATCACATGTTCAGAAGCCAAAATCCTGAAATGAAAGTGTTTTATTTCCAGAAATATGGGAAATAAACCACAACCTATAATCATTTTCCCAAAACACTTGCAACATGAGTCAATAAGTATAAGAATCAAAATTCTAGGAATGGGCAGCTTTCAACTTTTGACCTCAGACATTGTGCCAGCTCATTGCCTCTCATCCTGCCCTATTTGACAGAAGGGCAGGATGAAAGTGTCGTGGCATAATACAGCATTCAGTTGACTTTCCTGGTCCCACCCATTGATGTTTTCCAGTTTCAGTCTCTAAGTCTCCCCAGTTTCCTGGAGAAGATGCATTAAAAAATGTCTCACTTCCTCTTATAGCTAGCTATATACACCAAAAATTCTAGTGTAAGTGGGAAGGAATCATGACAAAAATACGGAATTTATTGCATGCAATGTTGCAAAAATGACGCCTTGTTAATTGATAGCGTTGTCCACTTGAAAGCTGATTAAAATCTCAATTTTTCAAAATATTGCAAAAATACATTGAAGCTTTTAATAAATAAACATTTTATTTATTTTTTAAATGTTTGACAGAACCAGAGATTGCATAAATGCTCCCTTAAATAAAGATTTCTTCTTTCCTGTGGGGCTGGTTAGGAGATGCAATATTTAAATGGAAGCATTTCTCCAATTGGTGGGGGGGGGAGAGAAAAAGTTAGTTTTGACCAAAACAATATCAAGTTACTTCCATAAAGCACCCCTTCCACTTCAGAGAAGACATTTATCCATCATCATCAAATACTTACTAAAACAAGGTATGTCAGAACAATTTCTTTAACATTCATTACCAAAAAAAAAATATTCAGTCATTAATATCAAAGAGCTCCCTCAGTGAGGTGCATATTCTAATGCCTGTGGTATGTGAGCCTGAGCCCTGCCCCGCCCCACCTCTGACACCTCATGGAGGTGCCCAGCAGACACAGAGCCCTGCTGAAGTCTTGCCCAACTTTACACCTCCCCCATCTACTCCCTCTAGCAATGTGAGTTGCTGCAATGCAGAGGTGATGCCAGGTGGTCACCCAGCTCACAGGAGCAGGGTTTGGAACTTGCCCAGGCCTCCCCAAGACCTCCCAAACATGACACACGCTGCGTTCATGTGGGAGCTCTTGGGAGAAATCCACATCTTCAGGGAGCTGGAGATGTGGGGCTAGAAAACAGATTCCTGCTGAGCAGGGCTTTGTTGTATGTTATTAAACAACTGTAAAATTAGCCAGACAAGCTCAGAAAAAGTTTATGGAGTAGTTGTGCTATACAGAGAGTCAGAGTGGGTGTATGCCCCACTGCCTCTGGTACCTCCGTTCACAGTCTAATCTTGGGGTTGGAAGTAAGTAATGTTGTGCATGCTATGTAAAATAAATTCATCTGCATTGATGTGTAGCTCCTGCTCCTCTTTTTTTCTGGCATGGCATTATGTTTTGGTAAGTATTTACAACCTTAACTTGTCATTAGATCCTTACTCTGCTATGCAAATCTAAAAACTCCTTAGGCTTCAAGTAAAAGAGACCAGTTTAGGTGCATCTTATAGTCAAAATATAGTAGTAAGGCTTGTCTACAAAGAAAAACAGCCTGAAATAATTATTCTGCAATAACTATTCCACACACAGCATTCCACCATTGCTCTTTTATAATAGTACCCCTAGGGACACATGGCTGAGCTAAACCACAAAAAGGCACTCTTCAGGCAGAGCAAAATTGTCCCCCCCACAGCGAGTGTGGACTTGCTAACTCTGGCGAGCTCTTGGTTTACTCCCTAGTACACTTCCCATTGGAATCCACAGCTGACTGATTTTTTAATTGTCTTCTGGATTTTTAATCTGAAAAAAGTGATATCTACTGGGACCCTATAAATTAGAATAAGACTCTCAGTAGCTGACCATTCCAGTCAGGTTCCTGACAGTTATTCTCTGCCATACAGAAATTTGAATGTTTTGCCCAGTTGAATTTTTGTGCTTGCAAAACAGAAAGTTCTGACCCTGCCCTTCAGAGTATAATCTCCAGCACAATAGAAATCATTATTAAGAAATTTGCTTGATAATCGTTCATAATTTGCCTCTGCTTGGTTTTGTCCTGCTCCTTGCAGTCTGTTTCCCTTAGGGAAGGATGCCTTTGCTATTTTTGCAGCATGTTGCTGACAATGAGGCTTTGAGGCTACACCTTTTGGGAAAAAAAAAAAAAAAAAAGAAGCAAATGGTTATAGTGGTGCCAAGGAGCTCTAACAACATTTCATGAGGGATGGTTTGGATGTCTGAAAGAAGCAGCTGCTGGAGTCACTTGAAAATCAGCAAACACTTACAACCCCTCAGCTGGAACCCTAAATCAGATGTGTTCATTAATGTAAGACAAGTGAAGTCAGGTTACCCAAACCACCCTGTTGCTAAACAAAGGACACCTAAATATCCTGTTGTTCCCCTGCCTGCACCATATACTACCTCCTCCCCCACCTCTCCTTACGTAACCTTGTTAAATAAAGACTCAAGAACCCTGAACAGCACAAGTAAAAACAGGCTATGGCTTTAAAAGAGGGGTGTGTGAATTGCTTCTGACAGACAGGTCTTCCTTTGCTGGAAGGGGACTCAGGGATTTCATTAAGACAAAAACTCCAACACTTTTCTTTCTGATTGTTTCAGAACTATTTTGCTGTAGCAGGCATTTTCATCTGTAAGTGCAAAAATCCCAATAGAGAGAGTAAATTAAAAAGGCTAGCATCAATCAAAAAATCCTGCAGTGTTTTTCAATGCTAGATTTATTCTCTTTGGTTCTGAGGACATTGCATAACCCTTGTAATACTATAGCTTATTGCATTGCCTCGTCATACTGCGTGAACTTGTGCTGTGACACGTCCACCTGCAGATGCATCAGACACGCTGGCAACACCGATGACACAACAAACCCAAACTATGTTAATTCAAGCTTGATGGGACATGTGGCATCCCCACCTACAGGACTGGAACCCTCCAGCTGTACGTACTCAGTGGCCAGGCAGCCTTGGACTGCTCTGTATTATAGGCTGTGGACCTGGGTGCCAGCGAAAAAATGAATTCAGGGAGGAGTCTCTATTGTTTGATATCCATGTTGAAGGAAGAATGAAAGGTCTTTGTTCCAGTTCCTTAATTACATTATTTTTAGCCTTTGTTTTGCACAGCAGAACCCAAACTACACAAAACCCCAACAGTGCCCTCAAAAACTCATTCATTTTCCCACTATTAGTCACCTGTTTCTAAAGGAGGCCTTTACATCTGCAGGACATTAGAATATCTTGAAGTATTTGTGAGCAATGCATTGACATGAAGAAAAGTTGAGAACAGTTACCTGGGGGCTGAGAAGGGATTTCATGGTCATAATCAGCTCTAAAGCGCCAGTCTGAGTGAAGCTGCAAAATGTCACAAAAGAGGGCCAAAAGAAGCCTCCCTGCCTTTTCAGTCATCCCAGTTTTCCTGTTCTTGCCAGCTCTGTCACTTTCTCAACGACAACCCTTCTTGCTTTGTCATTTTTTCTGCCCTTCAGTCCAATTTGGTTGATAGGATCTAATACATTTTAATAAGGTTCAAAGCGCAGCCACATTAATTCTGTAAATGACCCTAATAGCTTTCAAATGTTCCTATCAATGCTTTTACATCTTCAGTAATAAGAATGTGGAAGTATTTGTAGTCTGTAAAATAACAGGGAAAATTGGCTTCAGACATAAGTTTTACTGCCAATAAAAGTGTATATAACCATTTGCCTATTTTTTAACGCAGATGAATTAACAATATGAATTCTAAAAATAGTCTGAAAAAAACTTAGTTTTGTCCTTTTGCCACCTTTGTCTCAAAATAAGGTGAGGCTGAGAAATATGATATCTTTTGGTCTACCCAATCTCACTTTTCTGCTGTGCCTCCCTGACAGGGAAGAATCACATTCTTCCATTTTTTTCAACACTGCTTCTCAGGAAATCAGTTCCAAGCCATCTAACATGATTTTAAAAGCAGGAGGGTAGTGGCCTTGAGTTTACTTTTCTTTCTAATTTTGGGAGGTAAAAGGATTATTTAGTAAGCAGATTCAAATTTTTCATCATGACATTGCAACCTGATGGATTTTCTTTCTCTTCTGGTTTCAGAATTACTAAAACCCAGCACTAATAGTAATGATTCAGAAGTGCTCTTTCAATGCTCCCTCACTCAATATGTTTTAAAATATAGGATAAAAAAAAAAAAAAAGCCTAGCCTGAATACTTGATATGTTTGAGTCAGGGTTGCTGTTATTGTGAATGGTCAAATAAATCACTTGGAATTGTTTCTCTTGTCTGATAGGAGGAGAAGACAAATACTTCCAGCATGATCATTGTTGTGTACAAACATAGCAATTTGATTTTATGATTATCCTTACTGGTAATTTTTGGCAGATATCAGTCCTTGCAGTCAATTGTCTCAGTGTAGATATCATACTGACTAAAAAAATCTTCTAGAAACTGATGTCTATTTCTCCAAAACATACACGGACATTTTTACCAGAGGCTGGGAGGTCATATCAACCTACAATAAGTTGGTAGAAACAAAAATGCAAATAATGAAAAGCTTCACCTCTACAATGTGAAATGGTGTGGCTTCCAAAGGGACAAAAGGTTCTTGCACTGATTTAATAAATTCTACTAAATGGGTACTCTACATGTCTGTGTAAATTCCAGCCCCAGAATGTAAGTGCTTCCCACTGATTCAATACAATAGAAGATCAACATTGCTGAATTGAATCCATGCAGACATCCAAATAAATATATAGGAAATGATTTTATGATTCTTTTCATTCAGCTCTTAGAAATGTGGAAATTTCATGCTTCTCTTTGAAAATAGGATAGCATTAGGGATAGGTCCAAATGCCTACTTTTGAGTTGCAATCCAAATCTGATTTTCCCAAGCAAGTTTATTTTGGCTCCAATACATTGATTAAGGTTCTTCCAGATGAAGAAAAAAAAAAGTTGTTTCACATTGCGCTAACTAAAACAGCAATCCAAGGCAATATTTTCTCATTTATCTGGTCATGGAAAATATTGACACTGGCTACCTCTAGCCAAGAAACATGCAAGCCTTTAGAAAAGCTTGTTATTATTGGTGACACTCTCTTTTGAGAAGCTGAGATCCCCTGGTTGGAGAAGAGGAGTCCAGGACTCTTTTGGAAAGAGGACATATCCATTGACTAGATTCTAATGAAACCTCCTTGGCACATGAATTTCCTCATATGGTTTTCTCATTTGCCAGAACAGCAAATCCACAGAAATTACTTTTCACTGAGATTAAACAAAATCCAAATGACAGTTCTATCCCATTTTATGTAAATAATATGTAAACATGGAAGTAAAACCACTCATGGGACGTGTGCCACTTTGCTGCTTCTTCCCAAATGAGCCTTTGGACAACATGGTTATTGGAAGTATGAAGACAAGCAACATCTGTTTCCAAAGGATAAAGCCAGATAGTCTGCATGATCCTGTATTATACAAATCAAGGCATAACATTGGAGAACTGAAACAAATTCTGTCTGTTAAAGGATTGGAGAGTTTTGATATATTTAGGTTAGTTGTTGTCCATGTATTTCCTATTGTTCATTTCTTAAAAAAAAAAGAAGAGAGCTACAGTGCCCTTTCTTTTTTCTCATTTGAACAAGAGGTTTTACCATTGTTCCTCAAGCAATACACCTGGAAATGGTCCTCTCTCTGTGGGAGTGGGAGGGCTGCAGAAGCAAAGAAAGCACCAGGAAGAGGCTAAAGGGAGGATTCACAACAAGAGTTTCTAACCTGTTTCCTCTAACCAAGGCAAGTAAACCTGTTAACCTCTTTCATTGCTGGAGCTAAAATTCTCCCCCAGCCCTACCATATCTGACCTGGCAGCAGGTCTGCTTTGCTGTTTCCCTTTCATTCTTATTTATTCAAGAAGAAAAACATCCCAAATTAGGGTAGGCAATTTTCAACTCCAGTCAAATCAGAGTGAGAGTGCAAAGTGTCTGTTACCAATCACAGAAAATAGTGAATATCTGCTCTGGAAAGCAGGTGGTGGAAGATATAGTCTACCTTGCCATACATGAAACAATTTTAAAGAGAGGATTAACCTGAGAACTGCATTATCAGATCCTCTGTTCTTTCAGGTGAAGTCTCAGGGTTGCAGCTCTTTTCCCCTAGGAATGACTGCACAGGTTAAATGTAATCTTTATCTTAAACTTCCTTGGCATACAGACCTGGGAATCTTAACTGTTCTCCAAAGTCTGATTTGTTTAAAACTAATTGTGAGACAATAGTATTTCTCTCTTGACATTTGTTTTCCTGTTAAAGATAATATTGGAACCCGTGACATGACCACATCCAGCTGCACCAGACACATCAAAATCAGTGACAGGATGAAACCAAATTACTAGGCCTTTTTGTGGCTGGGGCACCATGTGATGCATCACAATGCAAGATGACAATTGAAACATTTTAAACTGTAGTTCAAACCACAGCAAAGAAAACCTCAGGACTCAAGATCAGAGAGAGAGAGAAAGAGAGAGGTGTTTGCAAACTGTGAAAGAGGAAGGGATTTAGCTCTTTGCTTCTTCACAGGTTCACCATCTCTGACTTGCTGCCAATTGCCCAAAGGGCCTTGACATCTGAAGGACATTATACAAATCTACAGAACTCAGGAATAGCAGAGGGAGAAGGGATATGGGTCATATGTGCAAAAGATCTAAGCATTCCTATCTCCCTCTCTGCTGCATCCATGGGCAGAAATAATCAAGCACTGAATGGGCCATAAGGCTGGCAGGACCAGGAGAGGATGAGGCAATTATCACAGATGTGCGAGGGAGAGAAACATGCCAAGGTTTTATCACAACAGTCACCCATAAAGCAACTAAAATAGCAAATTTGCAGAATAGGCTGTCTCTTTAAAGTTGACATATGTAGAATATCAGAGATGGAAATTGTTCTGTGCTTTGGGATAGTAAACTCAGTACAACCATAGACAAAATAGTCAAATAGCAAATGGTTTGCTAGGATATGCTTTTCTGATTATCCAGTGTGATGAGGCAATCCTTTTCTCAGGTTGTAACTTGTTTTTTGTTCTTTTTTTTTAATTATTAAATAGCTTTATTTTCTATGTGCAAGTCTAAAATTTTAATTCTTTATCAAAAACTGACACAGTCAGAAGAATGCCATTGTGCTTTCTGCATCTCTTTGATCCACGAGAGTAGTGACAGTCAATTTGTATTTACCAAGTTGGGGGGCTTTTAGCCCTCAATGCTGCAAAAAACTTACTGCTCTGAAAGTCAAATCCATTGAAAAAGTTACTGCCATCAGTAAAGACTCCATGGGAAGATTCTGTGCAGATTTTACGGCGAGTTTGAATTTTTTGTCCATGTTTTCAAAATATACCATTGCTTAGCTGAAAATTATCCTTGACTTAATCTTCTTCTCTGAAATCTTTTTCTTCCATGTTAGTTCAGTGGTATCAACTTGGCATATAAGAGCATCACTAAATAGCCCTCATGTTTCCCGCTTCAGATTGCATATATTCTCTCATAATTTCTTACCTGTCTATGCAAAGAAAATGTACCTCACATTTCTATGTACTAGAAATGTACCCCATCTTTGAGTTCTACAAAGTATTCAATATTTATTTTCCATTCTGCCTTCAGTTAAAATTACTTAGATCTTTTATATTTTAGGCATAGCCTAACTTTCATTTCAGTCAGTTTTACTGCATAACTGTGATGAGTTTGGTACCTGGATTTTAAAGTTAAGCCTAGATTGGGTGGAGTTACTCCAATGCTGTAGAAGTCAGGATATCTTTCATACCAATCATTTGCAGTTATGTGGCTCAAACGAAGGTGATGGGAGGAAAAGATAAAATCTGGCAGAAATCAGTCAATAGTGAAGAACATCTGCAAGTATAGAGGTGGAAAGTCAAAAGCTCAGTTAAAAGAAATAGAGTCTTCTCGTAATTGCATTTCAGGCATAATTTTAAAATTAGTTTTAATTTCACAACCACCTGTTTTAACTATTCAGATCTCTATGAATTATTATACAATTGCTCTGGAAAGAAACATCCATTCAACGCATCCATTTCAGAGTGCTGCTTGCAGAGGACTTTGCTTCATTCCACCTCTGAAATAAAGAATGACTGTCCCATAGGTACAGGAGCCTGGGACCTCTGTGCATACAATACTTGCTGTGTAAAGTCACAATTTTTCCCCTTTTGCTCATCCTTAGAATGCATATCAAAAGTATTACCTCTTTGTGCAAGGTGATTGCAAACAGTTTAAGCTGAGGAGGAGAAAGTGAGTCTCCCCACTCATTATGTGTAATTTTCTTTTGATTTGTTTTGATTCGTCTTAATGGGGATGGAACACCATGTAGGTGTGGGCGTAGATGATGGGGTGGGTAAATTTTATGGGGAATGAGCTGAGCAAGCAAGTTTGAAACTACCTCTCAAAATGACTCTTCATACAAACTCGGGGAGGCAATCAGACACTTGTTTTAGAACCCTTTGACAAATCCCCATGCTCTGCTTAACAAAATTGTGAAAGCAAAGGATTTGCAGCCAAAATTACATGGCCATGTCAGCTCCTTCAGCACAGGAATTTGACAACAAAGTCTGTTGTCAATAAAATCATGTGCCTTCTAGCCCAGAAGATCACATACATCATGTGTTTCTGCTCACATCTAATGCTATTTACCCACCTCAATGAGGCAGCAAGGGTTACCCTAGGCTGGCCCAGAGCTCCTGAGATTGAGGGATCAGTAAAGAAAGGAGAGATAAATATTGTAGACCAAGCCTATGGGTGGAAGAGGGCTTTCATCCACCCCATCTGTTCATGGCACCATCAGGAGCTCAGTTAAAAGTCAACAAGCAGCTCTAACTTCCACAGTCCACAGTGTGATAACCCAGGAGGAGTTCAGGAAGAGGACTTATAGGTAAATGTCTCTGCAAAATGTCTCTGTTGAAATCACATGGTCACAAAGCTGAAGGGACTGGAGAAACGAAAGGAGGAGGAAAAAGTTCCTATAAGTAAGCAGGCGTCTGGATGTTCCTGAGTGTATCAACAGGTTGTCACAAATCCTACAATCCCACCCAAAGAGCAGAAGAAACCTGTGAAAATTCTGCAGGGGGAACTCAAGAGCTTCTTTCACTGGGAGGAAACAATCTGGCCTATAATTAAGTTTTCATCTCCTATTATTTATCCAACATCATAGCATCTCATCCAACATCTACCTTGCCGACGCTGTTTATTTAGTTAGTTCATTATATTTCTCTATAATTTGTTGCAGTTGAGCTGAACACAATAGCTTAGAAAAACACCATTCCAAACACTTTCATCATCACAACTTTCTAAATGTCCCAGCCCTGCCAAGCAGAGAAAGAAGCATTGCCATTTCTGTCACACTTGATTGCCATCCTTTGCCCCTAAAAATCCACCCATACTTGCTCTGCTATTCGATCGTCCTTTGTTAAGTCTTCAGACAAGATGAATATGGAGAGCAAAGGAAGACCTAAGGAAATGCAGAAGTGGGAAATGTAAAACAGAAAGAGATGAGTGACAGAAAGATAGTGACCTGCATCTGACACACCCTGCTTTTCTAGATTGTAGTTTCACATTATTCTTTGTAAGCTGTATGTTGTTTTCTTGACAGGGACTGTGACCGTGTTTTGTGTGATGTGGTAACAAAGCTTCAGTTACGACAGGTGTGGGGCCATTAGGCAAGACTGCAAAGGGTCTCTGATCAACTGCAAACATCAAAACTTGAATGAGTCTTGATTTACTGTGGATGAAACTCTGCCAGGACCTGCATCATGTATGTGCATCAGTTAAACATGCACAGACCTGTGACAGGCTTCTGCACAGCAGTAAATACCATCCATAACAAATAAAACCAGGGAGACCTGGTGGTTTAAGTCCTTGTGTGCCGTGTAGATGATTGGAGACGGCCATCTTGGTATGAAAAACAACAAAATAATGAGGATCAGCAGGTCTGATTCTGATTTCAATTATATTTATGTAACCCAGGAGTGACTCCACCAAGATGTGGAGCAGTAATGGTGGATTTGCAGGGGCAGGCCAAGATTCTGTCTTAGGTAAACAGGCTTCGTCCACAGCCCTGCCAAGGCATCGCAGACGGTTCGGTAATCGCAGATGTGACGGCAGCGTGGCCATGTTCTAGCCAGCTCCCAGAGTATGGCAGGGAATCTGCAGCTGTGCAGCCTATGGAAGGAGCTCCAGATGTGCTTTGGAAGGAAGGAGAGAGAGCTTAAACCACCGTATCTTCCTGGCTCATGTGAGTGCTAGATGAAAGTTGGTTTCAGTACATCTCACGTGCTGCAATCCCAGCTCTGGCACTGTGTGGGCACAGTGCTGGAGGCTGGCAGACATAAGCTGCACTTGCTGTAAATCTTAGCAAAGTAATGCACTTCTTCAAGGTACACTCCAGGTAATTCCCAAGAAGTTTGAGGTATTGCAGATGAGAAATCTTTCCACAGACACAGGAGGTTTTTTTTCTCCTTTTTTCCCTTTTCTCTGGCAATCAGATGAACCGAGGGATGGTTTTGATTCAGAATCTGGAGCAGATATGGGGAGGATTGATTCATGGTGTTTTTTTTTTTTTCTCTTTTAATGGGCTGACAGACTCTGCTTCAGGCCTGTGTTCCAAAGGCTTGATCCAAAACCCACTAAAGACAATTCTTGTAGTAGAGTGCAGTGTGCTGTGAATTTGGCTGTAAACTAGTACTCAACTACCATTCGGTAAAAAAACATGGAATATCAGTTTTTCTTTTAATTACCACAATTATTAAACAAGCTCTAAAAAAAGCTACCATGCCTTCTTCCTGCCAAAGCTTCCTGTCCCCTTGTTCTATACCTTACTTTTTGGCAGCTTGGCACTCCCCACTCACAGATAACCTGGCTTCTGTCCTTGCCCTGTGGCAGGAATACTTGCCTGGTCCCATGCTGTGCTCTTTGTCTCCTTTTTTCCCCTTAACACTGTTCCCAGACAAGCTCACGTGAGACACTGAAATGAAAAGGTTGCACTGCCTCACAGAAAAGAAAAATGTAAGCAACCAAGATGTTCCTGTGGCAGGAACATTTTCCCCCATCTTCTCCTATTGCAAAAATCTTTGGCATTTATATGTGCGCACACACACACCCTGCCCATGCTTTACTGTCCTCTTTGCTATAATGACTGCATAATATTGAAAACTCCTGAGGGCAGGGTCCTCCTGCATGGCTTGCTCTCAAAAGCGTCGTGCACGCCTGGACTGTTGTTTTAACGATCAAGGTAAGGCTACCAGTCAACATACCACACTGAATAGGCATCTAGTCTGTAGTCAGAGCTTCAAAAAGTCCTTTTGAAAATCCCACTTCATTACAGCTGTAGAGGTGTTTGTGCCATTTAAGCTTGCAGCCCTAGAAATGCACAAATAATGAGCTCTATCAGTTGAGCTTATGAACTGAAAAATTTTGGGGCAGAAACATCACAGTTTAAACAAATAATGTAATTAGAATAATCTAATTAGTCTTGCTGGAATGAAAACCTGTAAAACGTCATTTCATTCAACAGGAAATGTTGCATTAGACTGAAAATGATATATTTCACTTTGGGAATTTTTGAAAGATTCAATGGACTGAAGAGGCAGATCACAGAAATCTGGAATGACTGAGGATGGAAAGAACCTCTGGAGATAATCTGGTTCACCCCACCCCTGCTCAAGCAGGGCCATCAAGGGTCAGTTGTCCAAGTTACCATGTCCAGGCATCTTCTGAGTATCTACAAGGATGGAAAATCAGCAAACTCCTTGGGAAACCTGTGCAGTGCTCAGTCACTCCCACTTTAAAAAGAAATCCTTATGTTCAGATTCATAAACATTTTACAGATGGATTTTTGCTATCCTTCTCCCTTAAAACACCAGGAAAAAATTCAGAGATAGGTTTTAATCTCTCTCTCAGCAGTGATTAATCAAGCAGTCTATGAGGATATCCTGAGACAGGGCACTGCAGCCGCTTTCTTTACTTTGCCGTGTAACTTGGCCTTCACTAGAGCAACACTGAAGGCCATTCTCCATTTCCCAGGAGGATGGCTTCATTCTCATGGCTCTTAAGCCATTTCACTCCCTTGCTCCATGACTGTGTAAGTACTCTAACATAAGCAGAACAGCTCCTGCAGGAGAGACATACCTCTATGTATCTATAACCTCCTGGCTAACAGTGATCTGAGAGGTGAAATGTGTTAGTGCAGGTCTAAAGTCTCCACTGGTCCAAGGCAAAGATTTGCTTGTGAGAACTTCAACCCAGGAGGTGTTTTGTAGGTATTTTGTGGAAGAGGTTGCTCTGTCTCCACCTTTTGGAGCTATCCCATTTCTTATAAAGCATCCAGATAGTCATGGAGGAAGAGTGTGAAGAATGACTCCTGGCATGCTAGTTAAAACATTCTCCTGGAAGGTGTGACATGCAGGACACTCAACCCTGCTCCAATTAATGCTTAATTATTTAAACAAAGAGGACCAGGTAAACAAGAATAAAAGCCTGGCCCTCAGCTCCTGTCTACTGGATTAACTGAGAGGTCACAGGTGAAGAGAAAGAGAGGTTGGAAGATCAGCACCCCCAGTCCACACCACCATCTCCCACAGATTATACTTCTTCCTGTAAGTTGGCTAACCAGGGAACTCTTCCCCCACCAGCTCTGTGACCTCAGTCCTCTACTCCTGACACTATTTATGGGAGTCAGCCTCAACCCACAAATAGTTTCATGCTGACAAAAGGTTGCCCAACATATTGAGTCTCCACCAGAAAAAATTCACCAGCTCTGCAGGACCATTCACAGCTGAGCAGCCGCCCAGGCGCCTCCATCTCTTGGAGTTCCCCTCAGACTGCTGGAGCAGCCAGGCAGCTTTATCTCCACACTCCTTTAAGGTGCTGCTGTCAGTTCGCCAGGCACTTTAAGGTGCTTTGACTGCAGTGTCTAATTTACCTGCTAAATGCTTGCACAATGCCAAGCACAATGGGGTCCTGACTCTGGCAAGGGTGCCCAGACACTGCTATCATTAACTGTAATTATGGCTGATTACCCAAATCACAGTTCACGTCATGGGGCAGGCTCTTCCCGGTGCTCAGAGGCCGCAGGGCTCTACCTGAGTGCCCAGGTGGGGCACCACACCCTGGGCCAGCAGCCCTGCTCCCCACGGCAGGGGCAGCCAGAGGATGGTGGGCAGCTGACAAGGTGGCCCTGGCCTTGAGGGAGGAAGAAGAGGTTCGTGCCTTATCCTCTGCCTGGGGCCCTTGCATGTTTAATGGTGGTTCTGCCAAAATATTCCGGCAGTCTCTCCCTGAGGGCTCATTGGTAGCCAGCAGAAGTCAAGTTGTTTGCCAGAGCCTGTGCAATTAGTTGCCCTGTGGCAACCAAGAGGCTGCTGCCAGCGTCTGCCAGTGTTGTCATACCTTCCCCAGTCAGAGGGTGTAAGGGATTCGGGGGCTGTGTATGCATCACCTCTCGGGACAGCCTTATTAAAACAAAGAGAGAACTGTGGAATTTGGCTGCTTCCGTCTACTAGGCCTTAATTTTGGCATATGCAAATTAGTAAGCAATGCATATTGGAGAAAGTATAGAGACGAAAATGATAGCTGCTAATTTTCACATACTTAATTAAATTGACTCTGATAATTACCACTCTGTATGTTTTAACTCTGTAAGAGCAACCCATAGCCTATGCACATATGGTAGCAAATATTTCAGAGACTGAGTCAGAAGGTATATACCAAGCTGTCCTAAATATATTTATCTGGATTTTGAAATATGGTTATTTTTCAAGGCACTCCATGCACATCACTGCTATCTACTCATCCAATGCCATACTCCTGCCATTTCTGGTCTTGTCTTTTCCACTGCGTTTACAAGAAACAAAATTAAATAGAAAATAATGTCTGAAGTGAAGTCTAGGCTAACAGATGTAACTCTCAAAGTCATAGCTGTTTTAGGTTGGGATAATTCTCTAGGCATCACTCAAATTACTTTACAAAGAAAGTCAAGCTTTACCTTCCAGGTGGACCAACAGTGGCAGATGGCAGATCTGGGAGCAGGACATGGGTTTCACAAGGTTTGGCAAGGCAGACAAGTTTGAGGAATCATGTAAGACCTCATCTGTTTTCAGTCAATGAAGGTTCATCCCTCAAATTCTACTGTTTCATTGCTGTTACTCTCATCTGTCAAGTATGGGCATTTTAAAAGTCCTCAGTAATATTTTCCATTATGTTGGCTAAGACTTTGCTGACATTTTGTCTTTTTTCAAAGTTAATTTTTTGAAATTTATATAAGATGGTGCTGTGTAATACTTTGGGCAGCAGACTGTGAAAACTGCAGCAAACCAAAGCTGCAAGTCTGTGACTTCAATTCTGGTAGTGGGATGATGTATTTTGCCCTTGGACAAGGCCTGATAATTATGGTTGCTGTGGCACTGGATGTACCCAGCCCTTCTTCCAACTGAGATGAGAGTGTTTTTAAGATAAAGATTGCAGAAAAGCACCATAGCACTGAAGATCTGAAATTTTAGAGTTCAGCAAAAACATTTTGACCTCCTTCCATGAGATTTTTCCATCTCCTTTTTCCAATCTAAAATTTTTTGCTGATATTGTAGATTTAGAATAACTCACTTCCAAATACTTGTCATGAAGCTCTTTTACACTTGCCACTCAGACTTCCTGCTCACCACAAAACCAGGTCATTGGGTTCTTTTTGTTTCATGAATCCATCTAAGTGGTTCTTTAGGTCCTTCTAAGGTTTTTCACAATTACTTGTAAGATTTCATACACTTACTCTGTACACAGGTTGCACTGAACAGGCAATTTCCCTTTAAGTGGTTTAGGAAAATTTTTTAGTCAGAAAAATATTTATTTTAAACTTTCTTAAGTAGAAGAATTTGCCTTTTTTGAAGAAGTAGACCTTTCAAAGATGACAAGGGCCTTCCATTTTAATATGTATTAAAATGTATATTGTTTTTGACCTAGAAATATCTCTCAATGTAGAATTTTGCACTAAGGAATAATTTTTAAAGCAGGAAAATTTGAATTAATCTTTTTTGCATAATTTTAATGAAATGTCTATCTTGCTTGATGAAATGTTTTGCCTCAATGCATATTTTCCTGATTAGTCTCCTGACTTTCCATCCAAGAGGACATCTTTTTTGTCATGTGTTGGGCAAGGAAAAAAATGTTGAAATTTCAAAAACTTTCCATGGACGAGAAAGCTACTTCTCATTTTCCTCAGCTGCTAAGTACTTTGTTAGGCTAGGAGGGGGCAGTGATGTACATAGGTGGCATTCCTGCGGTGCACTCGAGAGAGCAGCTGACTTTTGCAAGCTGCGCTATGTGAGCCCAGACCTGAGCCTAGATCTGAGCCCAGGCTGGGCTCAGCCCCTCCATGCCTTGGGTTGGGGTTAGCCACAGGGAGCAGAGGCAGTGCAGAAGTGGGGACTGTGGTCTCGGGGTGGTACCCAGGGATGTGGCTTACGGCATATGAATCACTCAAACCTTTCCTCCAGTTCCTTAGGCAAAAAAGGCAGAGTTCTCCTGAACACGACAAAATGTTGATAGATGAAACATAGATTTTGTTATAGAATTTATTTATCTCCCAACTATCACTACCCAATGGAAACACCAGAACATGAAATGCAAAGCACCAAAAAACACCCTGAAGGTCTGTCCTTCCTGCTGTGATACAGAGGAAGGTTCATTTATGTCAATCTGAGTTTCATGGACAGAGTGCACATCTTCTACTTTAAAAGAGAAGCAACAGATAGGATGTGTTGCCAGCCTTGGCATTTAACCTTAAGGTCAGCTATTGTTAGGTAACTCTTCTTTGCAGAAGGCATCATATCCCAACTTTTCTCTAAACAAGAGGAAAAGGATTGTCTTCCCTATAGTACTAATGCTGCTGGTAAGTGCATTGGGTAATACTTTCAATATGCTTATATCCTTTCTAATTGCAAAAAATATAATAAATTAAAATGAAAATTTAAAAATTGCACCATGCTGTCAAGAGCCATAAAATTACCTAACTTGATGGTGTAGCTCTGCTCTCTGTTTTGAAGGCCATGTTTTCTCAGTAAAGCCTTCAAACACCAAAACCATCCAGCATTACAGATGTTTATAATTATGGGCAACTCAATGATAAAAACAGGCTTTATTTATCAATCAGGATTTTTGCGCACACCACATCCCAACAGGTACTACAGGTGTTGCTGGACATGCAGCACCAGCATCAGTCCCACTCAAGAAGGGCAAAACACATCTGAGAAACCACCAGCCACGTGCCAGCACCACACATTCTCACACACACACTGTGCCAGGGCAAGCAGCAGATAACGGGACAAGGCAGCCCAGGCTTTCTCCTTGAGGGCTGACCAAAGCTGGAGTGTCCTGTGCAGAGTTATGGCCACCTGGAAGTTATGACTGAGAGGAAGAAATTTTCCCTTTTCTGCAGCAAATACCCAAGCAACCCTTGCTCCCTCTTGCTGTCTGGAAGGCTCAGGCAAATGTCCCCTGCTGATGGATGCATCAATTTACAAGGACCCCCACGCTCCTCAGAGGGATGCCCCTCAGAGAGGTACAGCACACCCACCCTCCTGATGATCAGGTGGATCACCTGGTATGCAGGAGGTGTGATGAACTTGCTAAGCATGTGTCAGCCATCTGTGTGGTACAAGTGCAGCCGATACAGTGATCCCAGCTGGGTCAGACTCACATGCCCATGTTACATAGTACTCAAACCCTTATTTCTCCATTACATTTTCCAGGAAGAGCTTTGGGCACCCTACAGTTAAAACTCACTCTGAGTACAAAATGATCAAAACTCGAAGAAGGACAAGTATATTGGAACAATTATGTTTTGATGTATTTTCTTCCTGCTGGATACGTGCCACAAGAACATAAGCACAGAGATGGACAGTCTTCGTCTATGAGAAACTGAAGTTGTTTCAGCATTTCAAAGTAGGATTGCATATCAGCACTGCAGCCATGCTTATCCTCCCTGTTAGGAAGACTATTTGTCCTTTTGTGGATTACAAACTAAAACGCTCTGATTCTAGCATCACTTATGATAAATCAGCTGTAACTGAAGATCAGACAATTAAGGTAGTATATCATGCTCAAGTAAACCTACCTGAAAAACCAACCTCACGGCATGTCCCCCTCTCTGAGAGTGAAGAACCTCACAAGGAAGACCTGAAGTAGATCAGGGTTAGCTGGGAAAGTACACAAGGAAAATATCTCTGTACACCTGTCCCCTTCTCACCTTGTTGGAAGGCAACTATCCAAAATTGACAGGTTAATTATACCCTAAAACTGTCAAACAAAATAAGGATCTAGACTTGATGGAGTAAGTTCAAATGAGGGTCACAAAGATGACCAGAAGGCTGGAGCACCTCTCCTACAAAGACAGGCTGAGAGACTTTGGGTTGTTCAGACTGGAGAAAAGAAGGCTGCAAGGTGACCTTACAGCACCTTCCAGAACCTGAAGGGAACCTACAAGAAAGCTGGAGAGGGACTTTTTACAAGGTCATGAAAATATAGGACAAAAAGGAACACCTTCAAACTGAAAGAAATACATATGTTTATGAAGAAATGTAGATATTTGGAAAAATTCTTCATTGTGAGGGTGGTAAGGCAAAGGAACAGGTTGCCCAGAGAAGTTGTGGCTGCTCCATCCCTGGAAATGTTCAAGATCAGGTTGGATGGGGCTTGGGAGCAACCTGGTCTAGTGGGAGGTATCCAGGCCCATGGTAGGGAAGTTGAAACTAGATGATCTTTAAGGTCTCTTCCAACCCCCACCATCCAATGACTTCTCTCCATCTGTCTCACAAAGGGTCTCAAGCTGAAATGTAATTCCTTACACTGTACAAAACCCTGTTTGGTCAGTTCAGTAAACTGGCTTTGAACCTCCATGGAAAGTTCTGCTTTTCTTACCAGTGCAACCAGTACCCATCTCCTTGGAGACATTAAAGTTTTTCTGAGGTGTATCTTCTCCCTTCCCTCCAGCCCAAGCACCCCTGTTGTCAATCTCAGTGGCTTATAAAGATAATGCAGAGCCTGGTGCCATGGAGGGGAGAGGGGAGAAATCAGCCTGTGGTAAACTCTTCTTTTATAATGCCCAAAAGTGATGTGTGAAAGCCTGGCTGATTTAATGAAATCTGTCTTACTGTGGCCTGAAAGAGGATAGATGAGAAAGTACTGCCCTTGTATTTTATCCACTGGGTGAAACATCTGTTATGAAAAAAATACATCTGGAAAAAAGTAGATTCAGCTGACTTCAGTTGTCTAAAAGCTAAGCATTTAGTTTCAACATTTCTAGCAAAGGCAATTCCAGAGGTTAGATGCATCCAACCTAAGGAGCTTTCAATAGTTTCAGGTACAAAAAGGTTCTATGCAATCCTCTGGATTGTTCCTGTATCTGGAACATTGCTTCTTCTTATCATATACTGAAATTACATCATTGTTCTGTGCCTGAAGAAGATCAGTCTCCTCTTCCTCTGCCCCTTTATGAACATTCAGGACTGTTAAACACAAATCTCTGGGCTAAGACCAGTTAATTAGCTTAAGGAGGAAGATACATGGTACTATTCAGGTCTAACCTCTGTGGTCACAGAGCCAGCACTGTGGCACACTTGTGACATTTGAGCACCTTTTTTAATCCCACCAAGCAAGGCAGTGTTGGCAGCACAGTTACTTGTATTACTTTGAGGCAGGGGAAGGACAGCATTAAATTGCATTGTCTTTTCCTGCACAACTGCCAAAGGGAGCTGTAAAAAGGGCATGGGTTCATTTTGAGACTGTACAGCTCCGAGTGAGGTTGGTGCACTTCATGTGTTGATGCACAAACTCACAGAGAGCTCACTGACACAAATCTTCCTCTGCAACTGAACCTGTAATAACTAATCCTATTTCAGAGTTGAGGCACACTTGAACTTCTAAAAAGGAGGAAATTTAAAGCCTCAGGTCTTCAGAACATCTCACTGTATCCTACCTTTTTATGTCATTCCTTAAGAAACAAACACAATGAACAAGAATTATGCGACTCAGATAGATTTTCAAAAGAAAGTCTGCCTCATGAAGTGTAACTTTTCAATTTTTTGTTTTCTTTAACATTAAATTAACATTGGTTTTCATAAATTTATTCTAACTAGTTTAAATAATTTTTTAAAAATATAACACAAACCACAAAAACAAACAAACCAAAAACCCAACACACACACACAAAAAATCAGTGTCTTTCAGGTATCTTTCAAGCAAAGATCCAGCACTTGGACTGTGATGGAAGCAAGTGCCATTGTTGGACTGCATGGTCCATCACAGCCAGGTTCTCAAGATGCTCATATAAATCTGGGAGTTGCTGTCATTGTGTTCTAGTGTGTCCATACATGCAAAGCACATTTGCATCACAGGGAGCAGTGAATGGTAGGCACGTAATAACCTCTGAAGAAGATATAGATATACACCACTGTAGCAAGAAACAGTTATGATTACTTAACAAAGAAGCTGACATGTGATCCTTTCTGCCTTGGCAAAAGTAACTTTAAAGCTGTCTTTTTAATAGTCATGGGATTTGGAATTAGTGTATGTGCAGACCTCCAATAATTACATAATGGACACATCAGTAATGGAATAAAGATAAAGGCAATTAGTTTTGATTAAAAGATCCTAGTCTCTTTTAATGTCATTGGTAGGACATATGTCAACATCCAGAAACTGGTTTTTTGTTTCCTTTTATTCCTTTTTTTTCCCAGAAAAGTAGATTTACCATGCTAGATTACATCATTTTCACATACATTCCACATGTGACTTTTCTAAAAATTATACATACAGATGCAGAACCATAGTTTGTTTGGCTCCTGCCCCTGAGAGTGACAGCCATTCAACCACTAGCTGCAAAAGAGCTGTGCTGCAAAACTGACATAATGTGGATGCCAAGAGGAACTGTTTCCACTGGGATGCAGAAATGAAGTGATTCCAGAGTTCTTGATTCTTCATGTGCTTTGTCTACTAAGGAGAGCAGGTCAGCACAGATAGTAACCTTCTGGACAAGGGCCACTGGCCTAAGTAGCCCCTGGATTCAAAGGTCCTTGCGGCAGTCAGAGACTTCCGTGTGTCTCATTAATGTTGAACATTACAACATTCCTGTAAGCATGTGAAGCAGACTCTGTTTTCCCACCTTCTTACCCAATAGGTGTTTGAGATATTCCATATGCTTCAAAATTAAAGAGTGGCTACAGTTTTTTCATAGAATCCGAGAATGGTTGAGATTGAAAGAGATCTCTGAAGGTAGTTTGGTCCAACTCCTTGCTCAAGCAGAGTTATCAAAAGCAGGTTGTCCACAACCATGTCCAGAAAGCTTTTGAATATCTCCAAGATCTGTGACTCCACACCTCTGAGCAACCTGTCCCAGGGGTCAGTCACTCTCACAGTAAGTGTTTTCTAATGTTCAGGCAGATCTTCCTGTGTTTTAGTTTGTGCTTGTTGCCTCTGGTGCTGTCTCTGAGCACCATGGAAAAGAGCCTTGCCCTTTCTTCTCTGCACATCCCCTTCAGGCATTGATAAGATCCAACTGAACCTTTTTATTCCCAGGCTGAACAGCCACAACACTCTCAGCCTTTTGTCATTGGAGAGATGCTGCAGTCCCTGCTTTTGCAGAGAGAAGTCTTTAGCAGCAACAAGTGTGCGCTTTGAGCTTTTACAATTTCTTATCTACAGCATGTAAAACTCCAGAAACAAACTTTCTGCTTTTACTAGATGCTTAGTTGTGTTTAGTTCTGGTGTAGCACAAGACATGCATGCACACCTTTCTCATGGAGACTTTTTCCTAACTACTTGCATCTTCTTATCAAACATAAGATCTCTGAAGGAAAGTGCTTCATTACTCTGCTTACAGATTTTTTTTAAATCCTGCAATGATGAAGGAGGTAACAAACTCCTGCAGTCAGTTCATTTACTGTCACTGCAACAGACTGCTGGGTTTTACCAGATGAAGATTTTTTTGGGTGCCATTTTTCGACTTCTGATTCTGAGTAACATATTTTTCCAAGCTAACAGGCACAAATGGCAAACTTTTATAATTTTTTAGGGACCTATCTGATGTCAAGGGCAGTTAGGTGTCTAAGTGTAGTTAAATATCTGGGCCAGAAGAAGAGCAAAGCCAGCTAAACCAGCTAGAAGGGCTATCACAGGGAATAGGTGGTGTCTCTGAGCAGTCTAGAATTAGCATAGACTAAACCAGATTGAAAGCAGGGCCTGGCTTTTTAATAAGTGTTTGTCTAGTGACTCACATCATCAAGGCCCCCACCTCCAACTGGAGCTTTTCACACTGAAGCTGCTGGGATGCTATTACTAATAATAGTATCAGGAGCCACACCATGGAGGGGCAGATAGGTACCTGGCAGTCGCTGCAGCGTAACAGGGTGTAGCCAGCTCCAAAGGGGCTCTGGACAAGTTCCACCATGATGATAGAGCTTGGGCTGCTCTCCACAGCTCTTTCAGATTGCATCTAAACACTCCTCCCTGGAACAAAGTCCTCAGGCACTTCTCTGCTTCAAAGCCTGCCTGGGATAATAAGAATGAACAAACGCTTTGTCGTGAGTGTTGGAAGGAAGAAGGAAGACACATTTCTTGAGTATGAGGCTCTGTGTAAACACAGGTTCTTCTCTGAGTCTCTCAGCTCTGTCCAATCTTCCCACAGTTACTGCTTGGTTTTGCTTTGCAGCAGCTGTCTGTGTTTATATTTGGGATAGCTCACTGCAGACCCGCAGTGCAATTTCACCTGCAAAGCCTCTAGATCTGCTTGTGCCAAGTCTTCCTAGCCTTGCCCTGCAACCTGAGGATGGGTACAGCTCTGAGAGCTCAAAAAATGCTCTATAATGAGCTCCCAGGGTCTTGGGAGTCTCTTCGGACACATCTTCCTCTGTCTTTCCCCTCTGACCAAGTGCAGACTGCAGTCAGAGGTGATGATAGCTGGTAAGTGATACAAAGTGAAGGGAGTTTCCCTTGACAGCTTTTATGCACTCTTGGTCAAATCCCTATTAGAGGGGGAGAAGCCAAATGCACCCCCATTGCTTTTGTATCTTTCTGCAGCTATTCAGGCAGTCCTGACATTAAAGGAAAATAAGTCCTCCTTGTTTTCTTACTAACATTAATTTCTCTCATGTCAGATGGCAGGTTAAGAAAATCAATTGCCACCAGAAGTGGCAGCTTTTAAGACGGAAGTGAGAAGATTTGGAATATTACCACCACAACCCAAAGAATTGATCTTTCTGGTTGTAGCTGGGCTGCAGTGGGCAACACAAAATAGGGAAAGAAACAAACTAGCAATGCAAGGAAGCTTTATGGAGTAGAAAACAAACAGGCAATGAAAGGGTGTGTTCCTGAAATCCTTCAAAGGGTGTTAACTCTTTCATAAGGAGACTAATGACTCCCCCTTAAGCTGGTAGTTTCCTCTGTCCTCATTAGGATTAATTCAGGGGGCCAGATTCATCCCAAGAATCCTTCCATTGAAGTCACTGGAGTGATACCACCAATAACCACAGCAAAACAAAGAGCCACATACTGTGTATATGAGGAAAATAGCTATCCTGAAACTTTCTGTAAAACTTGGTTATGGCCCTGCCAAACTCTCCTGTAACTTTTCATTTCTTGTGTGAATGGAAATGAAAGGAATCTCAATATATCAAAAGGAATTTAAGGAACTGCACTCTAGCCTAATGTTGCGTTTGCAATATAGAACGCAAAATCAGCCTAGTCAAAGAGCTCATATCTAAGAATGGTTCAAATGCAGCTTGTGAAAGGACTGGAACATGAGACCCCACAGCTGGAACCATACGAGGTTGCAGGCTGCTCCCCAAACATTTTCTTCCCAACAAATGAACTGCACAAGCTGCCTTATGTGGTTGTGCACCTTTACCAGGACTGAGGGCACATCCCTGCCTCTGCTCCAGAAATGGCCTGACAGCCAGATGGACCTGACAGCCAGATGGACACACTGTCCTGCAGCCTCCACTCTTCCTCAAGACTGAGGACAGCACAGGACACTCCACCTCCCTCTTCCCCAGGTTCTGCCTCACCCTCTTGCCTTACACACTAAGACACATAAAGGCTGGGTCCCAGAGTGGCAATAATTTTCTCCTTAAGGCTGTGTTTTGAAGACTGTGCCTTGCCTGTCTATTTCACAGGATCTCAGTTAGGCTGCAGGTGGACAGGGTTCTTCCCTAGAAAAACTGCTGCTCTGCAGTGCAAGCTTCCCCAAAATCTCATCATCACTACTGCTGCCTGTTGGCCAGTTCTTGGTGGCTTTCTGCTCAGCACACAGGATCTTTGCATCACCCTGCTGAGGTGCCCAGGGATGCTGATGTGCTCCAGGGTGTGGTGCTCCATGTGTGTTTTTTGGCTGCAAAACACGCTTGAGAGTGTCCTGCTCTCCCTCACATTTTATTTCCACCCTCCCAGCAGCAGCTTGCCACCAGCTCAGTCCTGCTGACACAGCTGCTCACAAAGCCACCACCCTTCAGCCAGGTTGCTGCAATGCCCTGCAGTGAGGGGTACAAGAAGGGAAAGGAGCTGGAGGAAACAGGCTGGGAGGAGCATGTGGGAATGGGATGACTGGGTTTCTACCTAGGGGTCGACATGGACAAGGCAGGGGCTTGGTACTCTGTGTTTGCGTGCCACACATCAGAGGTCTGGAGCAGAAGGGTTGCAGCACTAGCCTTTCAGGGCCTTCACCTTCTATACTAAACCTTACTTTTCTTTCCTGTCTTCAAACCTGATTTACTGTGCTTGAAGCAAGGAGAAGGTCAAGCAAGACAGACGGCAGGAATGAAACATTATCTGTCCAGGTGTTACAGCTGAGGCAGAGACAAAACTCTGGAGATATGCTACTGTCCCTGAGTCTTAACAGGGCATTTACACCCAGATCCAAGTCACCACTATCTGCCTTTCCTGAGAGAGAAAAAGAGACAAACAAGCAGGCAGAAGGCAAGGGAGGAAAAAGAAAGGTATTGTGCTTTGGGAGCCATCTGCCTGATTTCAGGGCTGGTTTTCAAATAAGAATACATCTCTCTGCTTGTTCTCTCAGCAGGTCATCCAAATGTTGCCAAGCACCAGATGTTTGAAGTGGCAAATCATTTGGAGATTTAAAATTTTTTCATGCTGATCTGCTTCTGATAGGGTTTTTCTTGATTTTTCTTTTTGTTTAAGATTTTTCTACCCCTAAGCAAAAGCTCAGGTTCAGCTGAAAATCTGTCCTGTAAAAGTGGGAGTGAATGTCTGTACGGGTGTGGTGGGGCGGAGATAGTGAGAGAAGATCTTCTCAGCAGTTGTGTCCTTGAATTCCAGAAGTTCTTACACTCTGAGGTTTGAGAGTTGGCTCAAGTTTTTCCATCTGTCTGCTGACTCATGTTCTTTCTGACAAGGAAGAGACAGTGAGGGAAAGACTTCTCTGAACATGGGCTTCTCTCTCATGGCTTCCACAATCTTGAGCTCATCAAGTTTTCCTGTTTCTTCACAAACTTCCTGATAGCTTAGTGTTCTCTGGGTTGGTTATGTGGCACTCTCCCTTGAGCAGCATTACTTTTTTTACTTGAAAACTCTAAGAGAATTCCAGCAGTGATTTCTCCTTATTTTGAAAGACTTGCTAAAAGCGCTAGATAAAACATGTATGAAGTATCCTGAAACACCATGAAATGTGACGTGTAATGGTGGAATGAGTAGGATTTTATTTTCCCTATCTTTTAGCTGGCTTTCAATTTCTCCAAAACTCATCTGTGCCCAGAGGTATTGTTGATGCAGCTTGTTGAAAAGGAAATATTCACTGATCACAAACTTTGATAAACATATTCCACCCTCGAGAATTTTCTTAGTGTAAAATGGGCATTTATTCTTAAAGCCAGGAGGAAACATGAAGACTTTGACAATATCCTAACTGAATTTATTTTTTATTGGAAAATATCTCCTAGGTTTGGGCTGGGGGATGTGGAAACAAAAATAGGTTTATTATTGAAAAATTAATCTGTACTGTAAGAAAAGTAATCCTGCCAGAATAAATATTTTTTCATTCAAAACTGAATGACCATGGAGAGATCTGATCTGGAAACATCACAAAACAGCTTAACCTACAATTGCTGTGCCAGCCAGCTGCTTTTTGGAGGGATGTCTTACCAGTCTTGTTTGGCTTAGAAAAATTAAATAAATACATTACACAACACATAGTGATTATTTGTAAGCGTCACATGAGCAAAGAAGATTTCACTGTTTTTAAATTAATGGATTTAGAAACACTTTGACAAAGGTTTTGATTCATTACTGTGAACTCTAAAGTCTTCTGAGGTTTGATCACTACCAGCTAACATATTTTTCCCTGGCCATTTCTAGTCAACAGTTGTTCAAAATCTAGTTAGCCTTTATATTGCCAACCTCCACTTCCTCTTAGTGAAAAGTACTCTTGGAAGTAAAAGATCACATATTTCTGTCTTTGCTGGACAGCAGTCAGTTGCAGGCAGCTTTAGGCAGTAATGTGAGCCTTCATGAGACCAGACTGTGTGCTACGGGGGTTTTGTCTGATTTTTCAGTCCGCAGCTTCAATGAGAAAACAATGACATGGGCATTTTATGGTTTTACCATCAATAATTCCAACCTTTTACATCTTCCTTCATAGTCATTTTAGACTGTGCAAAGTGAGTTAAAAACGGAGGTACCAATCAGACCGATAGTATTTTACTCCTACTCTTGCAGGGTTGATAGTGACTATGCAAGGTTGCAGGTAATGGAGAATCATGGTCTCTCTTTTTCCATGAAAGGGACTAGATTCTACCACTCCCACTCAGGCTGAAGTCCTAATCTTGCAATAGGGGAACTTGAGCAGAAACACCAGTGGAAGGGGTTCACGTTTGCCACCCCCGCCTTCAACCGCATCTTTCCAGGTATCAGCAAACTACCCCCACATTAGCAAGCCTAGCTGAGTTTGAAAATACCCCCCCCCCCATTTTCCACTGTTGTTTTTCTCCTCAGTGGTTCACAGAGGAGGCTGTGTTACTCCGGAGGTGAGAGCAGAACATGCTGAGGCAGAGGGGAGCACCTTCCACAGCACTGGCACTGCTGCCTGCCTGGGTAGCCACGGCAGCTGAATGCATTTCATCCCTACCTGAGCCAAAGGCAGCTCAGAGTCCTTGGGGTCTCCCCATAAAAAATCCTGCCTTCTCACACCATGGCAATGGAGGGCTGTTGAAGAATGGGCTCTGTTTCCCTTTTGCATTCCCCTCTCACTGAGGGACCTTCTGGCACTCCTGCTCCCTTCTCTTCTCCCAGCCCTGCCAGTGGGTCAGGACTGTACCTTCTCAAAGACTGTGTCCTTTCTCAATGATTGTCACAGGCCTAGGTTACACCAACATGCAATAGAGGGGTAACTGCAGCAAGAAAGGAAGAATTTAGAATGCAGAAAACTAGAATGGATATTTCAAAAGTTTCTCAAGCTCTTATTCAGACTCTATGGGTCTGATATGAGAGTTTGCAAGCGAAGAATTAATCCTCCAAATGCTTCCTTAAGTGAGGCCACTTGCTGATGCCAACAGTAGAACTTGTGTACAACAACTTCACGCATGAGAAGACCTAGACACACCAATGTTTTTCATGCCAAAAGAGCTGTTAGGATGGTGCTGCTACTTTCTATAAATTTTTCTTTCATTTTTCCTGAAAAGTCCAAAACAATGATCCAAATTTCACTCAGACACAGTCAAAATACCTCCCCATAAGCCAGGACTTCCAGTACACAAAGCATTTCTCAGACATCCATTAATCCTCAAAACAGCCTGTGAGGTAGGAAATTGTCAGTGTTATTATCCCCACTTCACAGGTGGGGACTCTCATGCAGGGAGATTATGTGATTTGCCACAGGCTACACAGCAAATCCATGCCAGACCCAGGATTAAAATTCAGCAGCACCTGACATCTGGGCAAATACTCAAGCCCTGGTCTCTGCTGCCTCTAGAATACGTGTCTTAAGCAGGTCTCCTGGTGAGCATTCATAATCAAGCACTGTATGTCCCTGTATAGCACAAGGGTGTACACACATACCAAGAATGTACAAATCTAAGCAAAGCACAGGCTGAAACATGCCAATTTGAAGACATCTCCCCAGAAGTCTAAAGGAAGACCTGCACAGCCAACTTTTGAAAGTTTTATATTGCTAGTTAACTTCAAACAAAGAAGTAAAGTCTGGTACATAAAGCGTTTTGTATTATGCCAACAGACATAAAGGATATTATTTGGATCACTGTTTTCCTGTACGTTTGCTTTCTAAAGAAAATGTACAGGCTGGCCTATGTTCAAGAGCAGACAAAATTTATTTTCTTGTGCCCGGAAACACAGATTGGTTCCCTGGATTTGAAAGAAACACCATAAATTTTCATGTAAGAAGTGCACAATTCTGACAATATTCTGCTTTGAAAGAGGTAGATAAAATACACCATTTGTTGTACCAGTAGCATGCAGGATGTTTTTGTCTCTTTTTGTACTGTTGAGTTCTCTTTGTCAGTTTATTCTGCAAACCTCTGATCACAGAAGCTGAATGGTTTTGGTTTTCCACAGTGGAAAGTACTTGTTTGCTGTATCTGCCCTGTCAGCTCTTGCCAAAATGTGTTGTTGTTCATTTTGCATCTCAAAGGTTGTCATGAAAAGATTAATGTCTATACTTGGGAGAAAGAAAACTTTTTTCTGTTTTTTCACAGTTTGTGTGCAAGTTATTTCTAATGAACACTGGAAAGGACAAAATAATTTAAAAATGGCAATGAATGAGAAGGTTTTGGATCAGATTTCTTCTTTGGCACAGGCAGACACTCCCTTTATGTCTTTTCATCATACGTGGTCCAAGAGCCTGTGCATTTGAATAACAACACCACATAAGACCCTTTCTCCTCTAACCTGAATCAATACAGAGTAGCTACTCATTCATCTACATCTTCAGTAGTACAATCCACTTTCCCTGATTCCTCAAAGCTTTTATTTTTCACCACAGCTCTGTCTTCTTCAGTCTTACCCACTCACTCCTCACGTTTCTGCTTCCTTTTGTGGAAGCCTTTGAGATATCCAGAAGATATTAGAATCAGAGAGATGAAGAGAGAGAAGAAGGCTAAGAAAATAAAATGTAAGAGGTTCTTTCACAGGAAAAATAAATTAGAATAATAGTAATTTTCTGCATTTTAAAAGCTTTTAAATTATATTGATATATATATTCCTACAAAATAATTTATTTTACTTGCTTAATTAATTTTGCACTGCTATGTATATTCTGTCTAAAATTTTTTAAAAATGCAGTATGATAGTCATGTCTTAATGGCATTCAGGTATTCCCTGCAAAGCATATTGCAACACTAACAGGAAAAATTTTGGAACCTGCACTGCGAAGGAAAGCATTCCAAAAAAACCAGCCACAGCTCATCTGTCCCCATTAAAGCAGATTATCTATGCTATTAGCCAGTGGATCCTTCCCAGTCCACTCAGCACATATACCACTTGCTCTCTTCTAAATACTCTTTAGTGGATTTTTTGATTTTTCTGCCCTGTTCCACACAACGTAGAGCAACATGACCATTTCAGTCACTAGGATTTTTTTACATTTTCTTTTTTTCCTTTTTCCATTCAGTTTATTTCTTTCGATGTTTTGCTTTTATTTTCCATTCCTTCCTTCCAGTATCAGTATGTAATCCGGTATGTATTTTTCTCCTTGATTTTATCACTGTATTTTATGTCACATCTTTTGCACCCAAAGGAAAATTGCTGACACTGGAGATCTTTGTGAAGACAAGTCACACCACTCATAACTGTAATGAAATTATTCTTCATCTGCAAAGATATTCATTGAGTGGCTGCCTATCTCGTACGTGGGTTTGGCTTTAAATGCAATGTTTGAAACTGCTTCTTGAGCTTATGTCATTGAGCAGTGCAGCTAAAGTCCGGTTCAGACATTAATTATAGACATGTTGACCTTTCTGAAGCATGGGGAGGAGCAGAAGACGAGTGAGAGTACAGTGCAGGCTGCTCCCCTTGAGTGCGGGGAGACGAGTTGCTGACCATATGCTTGAGAGCCAGGTTAGAACTTCACTGGCTCGCCAAAGTCCAGTTCCCTCAAGAGCTGCATCAGCCCTTGACAGCTGGTTTGATAACACAGAGTCATTTTAGAGATAAGCAGTGCTCATACTTACTAAGACTGCAAGGACCAGACATTAAAATGAAGCACTACCTCATGCCAGGACTCCTCTGTCTGGTCTTAGTCATACAAAAATAGCAATGGTAATATTAGAAATATTGCTTAAAGTTTATTTTCTTTGCTCTCTTCATTTAAAGATAAGAATGCCCATGATTTTCAAATCATTCAACTGCACTGGATAAATGTTGCAGTTGTGGGTGTGCCAATTAAAGTTAATTATTACTTGACTGATCTGACTTAGCATTGAAATGTCTGGTAGAACTGGCTCTGATCTTGCAAAGGGGACTTTTTCTTCTGTATTCCTGAGTGATGAGGGAGCTTGTTGTCTTGGGATCTGCAGTTCCTGATCATCCATGCAAGAAGAATAGCAAAATCATTCCATTTCATATAATTCAGCTGCACTAGACATGACCTCTGTTTCCTTGGAAAGACATAATTGGTGCAATTCACCCCATTCAACTTCTCATGAGTTGTACAAATTTAGGCAGTGCCACTGGTCCCTTTTTACTGCCAAAGGAAACAAGCAGGAACTTCTGATCCATGCCATCCTAAAAAGATGCTGGAGAGAGTTGATGTGATGCATGTTCCAAAAAACTGTTTATCTCATGCCATTGGCTATAATAGAAACTTTCAGGGACTAGTTTAGGTTTATACAGCAGAACCTTAACTGGTGAATTAATTTAGATAAATCCCACTCATTTTCATCCAATGGCTGACCACCACTATTGGATTGGTGGGTAGGCTATCTTTCCCTTTCCAACTTACTTGTGTGGTTTCAATTACAGCTTTCAAAAGTTCCGTTTTCAGTTACTTCAAGAAAAAAAAAATCATTTGTTTTGGTTTAGTCTGAAACTACATTTTTTACAAGACAACAATAACAAGACAACAGAAATGTTTACTACTGACTGAAACTTTCATTCAACTCAGAATGGGCTGTTTTGTTTTCAATTTGGTAATTTTTAGCTCTTCATTGAATTTTCTTATCCCTTTAAAAATTAGCATTAAATTCAGACAAACTTTGAAATTAATTATTGCCTCAATTATTGAAATCTCATTTCAGAAAATATTAAGACAAAATTATGCAAAACTAAAACAAAAATATGCATAAAGTCATGTCAAATCCTGTTTCAGTTCTTCTGGCATTATATATTTCAGAAAAAAATCACTTACCAAAAAAAATGTTTTTCAGTTCTAGTTTTCTTATAAGTTATTTTGAATCAGGAGCCCTAAACAAAGCAGCTCTTTCTTTAATGTGCCTCCAAGTGCATAAAAGTAGACATTCAAAGACTACAAATATATGGAAGAGAAAATTAACAAATTTGATCATCTAAGTGAGAAAAAATACAAAGTCAAAGAATAGAGATGGGAGGTGGAAGATGAAAAAAGCTTCATCTTATTTCTACAGCAATTTAAGCATGTTCTCTGGTGCACTCTAGTCTGCTAAACATTTTGCTGAGTTGCAGCTCTGATCTTGGCAACTAAGAGATGTGGAAATATGTATTAGAGCTTATGTTTCTAGTGAGGTAAAAAAATAAACAGTGCACAAGCCAAATGCATGCACACTGCCCATTTTTAAGAGTGGTGTTGTCACTGTCTGGCAGGTATATGATGAAATAGAAAGGTGGGACCAGGCTTCAGGGTGCTGCTTGTACCACAGGAGAGCTGTTATTGCACTGGAGAACATTTAAAACACAAACACTCATCGTTCTTCTGCATGCTGTGTTGGGCCATGCCCACCTTAGCATTCAGAGATCTGTTTTCCCTCTGCTCCTCATCTCCCCTGTTATTTCTTTATTCGCTTTTTTGTGTTGGGAGAACCCCCAAGGAGCTTTTCCTATTTATTTCATTCCTAAGTGGAAAGAAAGAAGAGGACTCTGGGTTCCTTTTAAATACTGCTTACACCTCTCTGAAGTTGTTGAGATCTAGATTAATCTTCAGATTATATTCCATTAATTATACAAAGCTCCTAGAGATGACATTATGCTCCATTAATTGCACAAAGCTCCTAGAGAAAGCATTGAATTTTGTCTCTTATCATCATGTGTGAAATCAAATGAATAAACAGATGAACAAAAATTCAAGTCAGTAAGCAGAATTATAGCATGTTTTTGAACAATCTGGGTATTTTTATGAAATATATTTATTTTTTAAAATTACTCCTGTTCTGTCTCATTACTACTGCAGTTTCTACATATAAAAAAGGTACATTAATATATTTATTATAATTGGTCACGCTTCCAGAGAAAGAATAGAGAAATATAGGCCTGGGGGAAGCTGTACGTGGGAAACACACCTCTTGGTTCCCTTATATTGTCAAATATTGCCCTATAGCTCTTACATAGCAGGTGGAATAAAGGTATGAAAAAATGTTGCTTGGATTGAAGCTCAGAGAGGGTAAATTACTTCCACTGAGGCTCAGACACATGGCGTGCAGGATCAGACACTACAGAGGGATCCAGGTGTTCCCTTGTTTTTCACTTACTCACTCAACAAATTTTACAACCATTTGAGATCATGTTATACTGCACATACAGATGTCATTGTAGCCAGGGCATATTAAAGAGGTAAAGCAATAGTCATTGAGCACACTCTGCAATTCTGTGCCAAGAGATACTGTCACACTCTCTCCATATCGTAACCAGAGCTGTGCCTCTTTGCCTTGCGCTTGGCACGATTTGCTGACCATGAGATCATGGCAGATGGGAGTCTGGACATGATAACACACTTGTTAGGAACTGAAGCTGCTGCTGATAGTGTCATTAAAATTGTTTTAAAAGAATCCTGAAAGCCAGCCTCAGAAACTCCCTCATCTCATCTTGCTCTGATTACTAGCAGCACTATAAACATGGCATTCCTGAGAGAGTTTGGAGACTATGCCAGAGGTGGACCCAGTGCAGACCCATCTAATTGCAGCCACACAAAGCAATAGAGTACAATGCAGGAAAAACAATGAATATTTGTCTGGAAATGCATTTGGTTTAGCAGAAAAAGTTCAGCAAAAGCAAGAAAAGAGTATGAGCCGATTACACAGTTGCCCTGTGGACTCCTGGAATAGCAGGAAGATGGTTGAAACCCAGGACTGATGCAGCCTTACTGAGCCCTGCCTGCCAGCTGAAAACTGATAGCCAGTATTAGTTAGGTCATCAAAGAAATTTGTTTCAGTGATGCATTTTGAGGATAGGCAGTACAATGTTAGAGGTGTCTACTTTTTTTTTTTCTCAGAAGAAAGAGTAACCCACTCAGAAAACAATTACTGAATTACTGTCAAAACACTGTAGGAGGGAATATTACATAAGCAGGGAGCGTTAATGTAACCATTTATAATAGCTTATTGTCAAGTACAAAGGGATGGTCAGGAACTGTGTAGAATGACAACAAACTAAAGGGTACAGTAACAAAGGAAGGAAATGGTGCAGATTAAGTCAGTCATCCACTCTTCCTGCCCCAGTATCTCTTCACTACCACCCAGATGTGAGGACAGAGCTTTCTTGGTTGAAGCCACCTTGCCCCACAGCAAGGCTGGAGTGCATAGAAAAGGGTGGCAGCTGCGTGTTGTTCATCTCTCTTTTCAGGAGATGTTTTATCATGTGCTCTGTCTGTATTTCACCATGCTGTTCCCCTCCAGTCTTCTGCCTTTTTATTTTCCTCCTGAAAAGAGTCTTCCCCTTTCCTAGGCTCATATATCTACTGACATGCTGAGGGCTTATCAAATTTATGTCAGCATTGTTTCACCATCCAGGATGGCATGGTGAAAACAGGGGTCTGACTGTCTACCCAAACCCAGGCAAGCTCACCTGGATACAGGATGTGGGGCATGACAGAGGGCTAAGAGGTGAAATAGGTGGGGTGACAATCTAGCCCAAAGCCTGAGGAGCTGGTAAAGACTTGATGTTCCCATTGATAACTGTAGTAATAATATCCAAATTATAATCCTTTAATCCAGTCCACTGTCAATAGAGTGGAATCTCTGAAAACACAGGAGAGTTGTTACACTTGCTCTTAATAAGAAAAAAGTGTCATTTCTTGGGGAGTTTTTATCTAAATTATGAGCCGCTAAAAAAGTTGGTGGAAAAATCAGAACTACTAATAATGCTGCACTAAAGAAATACACATAGAAAAAAACATACCCTATCAAATAGTTTGCTTGGGATCAAAGGTTCAAACTGTTTCCTCAAAAGACCTTTTAATGTAATGATCAGGAGTGAGTGCTTCCGTGCTGGTCAGGATGCGCGATAAGGTATGGCTTCAAGGAAACTCTTTGTAATTTCATGGAAAGATAAAGGACCTTGCTTTCCTAAAATGACAGCAAAATACCCCTTATGATACACTGCCAGATCTGTCCCTCTAAGGAGAGAATGAGTTGGAATTCAGTCACACTACCAAAGTATTTGTAAAAGCCAGATCTATGTGAGTTCATCCCTGTAAGTCCTTTAAGTACATTGTTTGAAACAATAAATAGGGCTGTACACAAATATATGCACATGCACCAACACAATTCCTCCAAAATGCTTCTTCTGTAACTTAGAGCTGTAGTGTATGCCCAGGGACATGGTGACTTGCTGGTGACTCAGCTAGCTCCTGTTGTAGTTAAGACATTTCTTAAAGGTACATCAGGAAAGTTTCCAAATCTGTTTTCTGACCCTCAAAGAGAACTAAGACATAAAAAATGATTTGTAAACAAAGCGATTTCCAGTATAGCAATGATGTGGCTGCATTGCACAATTCAGAGACGTGTTTAGGAGTAGCAGACTTGAACACCAAAGGACTCTAGGGTAAAGCTCTTTGTCTACAAATTTTAATGGATCCTTTTTCTCTGAGAGGCAGCCACAAGTGACTGCAGAGAAGATCAATTAAGGCCACCATGTGCTAGTCACTGAACTTTGGGTATCCCTTCGTGGTGTTTGCTCTACAGAGGGCATTGGTTCATTGCAGACTGTAGTTCTCTGGATAGGATTGTAATGGTTTGGGCCTTCAGCTGTGGAGGTCTTTGGTTTGGTTTCAAGTTCTGTCTGAGATGCTGTACCAACACAATAGGTAGGGAAGGTAGTTGTGATGATGCAGCTGCAAGGCTCCATCTTCTTGAATAAGAACATAAAAATTCTAGCAACCACAAACACATCTGGAGGCTCATGCCACACTTACCAATACCTCTGTTTCCAGCCTGGCTTGGGAAACAGAGCAAATATGCAAGTTTCACAGCAAAGCAAGTGTGCACACTTGGCTCTGAAGACTCTCCCATTCCTGACAGAAATAATAACAAAGTACCTAAACACTGAGACACGGAGACCAAGAGCCCATGGGCTTTTCTAATCCCTTCCAAGAGGGTGGTGTGCTAATCTTTCAGTGTGTGCTGCGGTGCTCTGTCCTCCTGCAGCCCAAGCACGCCACCAAGTTCACCCCTGACACAGAGAAAGAAGGTGCTTTTGCTAGTCAGAGTAGGTTGAACTCTAGAGGTTGAACATCTGCTGCTTTTCCTGAAGGTTTCAGATCTTTTCCCGATTAGTATTGCCCCATGCAATGGTAGCTTGCCAAACAAATTACAGAAATTTCAGGCTTAATAAATACCACAAGAGCCACAAGTTCGAGTTTGATTCTGTTTTAGTTTTGCGTGCAGCAACATGAAATTAATCTGCTAATGCATCTTCAAGTGCTTTCCAAATAACTCTACTGTTTATTGCACACTTCACTCTGTTTACAAAAATTTTTAAATGCCATTATTTCTCTAGGTGCTTCTCTTTCTGTAGCCCTAAGTTATTGTCTTATAGTGGGTTTTGAAACTGTGAGAAACAATTTGCATTAATTTCACAGCCATAATTTATAAGGAACATAATGAGTCATTGTCACAGGCTGTCCGCCTTTGTTGTCTTCAACTTCCTTCTTTCTAAATGGAATTTTCTTAGAAAAAAAAGTACTGATTTTGATAGATAGCTTTGGGACTCAAAAAAAAAAAATAGGAACATTTCTGGAAAGCAGTGTGAGTCAAAGACAAAGTTTGACCAAAGAACAAAGAGATTGCAAGAATGTGTTCTATTTAGTGCTGAAACTTAAAAGAAGATTTGTATAAAGGGTATTATCCATTCTTTACAAACACAACCACCCATATACTCATATACTTGCACCTATTGCCTAACAATGACTTGCTGATTGCAGCAGTGAAAGTAGCACAAAACTCTAGTTCACAGAAATGTTTGCACTTTGCAATACTTAGGGTTTGGTCAGGCAGCTGCATTTAAGGGCAGGCTTAATAAGCAATTTTATCTCCCTGAAATAAAACTCTCTTTCATTTGAAGACTTCTAATCTTATTTCCAAATATAAACATTACAGAGTGTGAAGGAATAGTATGTTCTGTCTGGTTTTGAACCTCTTTGAAAAACAAAAAGGTAAGATAAAATGTGGGCAACTGGGGACATCATGTTTGCAACCCAGTAATTATTTAGATTGCTTAGAGCCCATAAGCTGACATGTGAAACACACCCAGCACAAATATATTTTGTTCCTTTCTAATTTCACACTTGGATAAATGATTTTGTTTCCCTCTCTCCTCTGGGCTTTCATAAATCTCTGCTTTTTCCCTCACTAAAGATGGAAGATGGAAAAGCCCCCCAGGGTACCCAGCAGTTCTCATTTTCACCAGTCTGACCAAAGGAGCAGAAGGGCCTGGCTTGTTTTTGTCACATGGAAAGTGGGATTTCTCACAAAAGCCTTAATGGACGAATGCTTCATAGCCCCCTTCTGAATAAGGGGTGCCACTGGCTGTAGCTTGCAATCACTTTCTGCTGACAAGTCCCCTAGATGTAGACACCAAATTTTGTTTATGTTTCCATATTGAATACAGCATTTCTGCTTCAATTATTTAAAGAAAACCTTGAGCTTCACTAGATGTAGACAGAGGTGCAGCTCTTGAATAAGGCCGAGTCAGCACCATTGGGCTGGCCTTTCAACAGATTTCAATATGGGCAGGAATAAATTCTTGCAATTCCGTTCAGAAAAGCATGTGAGTGCTGTTAGACTTATGCAGCACCTTAGAATTACTAATGCATATTCAAGATCTCCCCTGAACAGGGTCTTACAGACTAATTTGTGCTATGTGTGAGAGATGCTTAGTTCATCTCTAGTTCCAATATGAGTGGCCATAAATAAATATGTATATTTATATAAATACACTCACACATGCATACAGCAGTCATGGGTTTATGATTAGCTGAGGCTGACTATCTGACTAAGATGATACTGGGATGAATCATTGCCACACTTAATTTGCTCAAGGTCAGACTCGTTTTCTGTTTTCTTTTTCCTTCATAATACGGCTTTTGTTCAAGGTGATCCATTTAAGGTATGAAAAAAACCCCCAAGAAGTGTCTTTGAAAATGTGGTTTATTTGCATAAGTAAATCTTCTACAGGAAAAGAATACATGTATCATATTTATCTGGTGGTATCTTTTTATCCCTTTTCTTTACTTTTTTTCCACCCACATTTAGGATTCAACTTTCTCATGTGAAACCACTGAGGTTTTTTTTCTGCTGTAGACATAACACAAATGTCCTGTTAGACATTTCGCTGTGTGACTCATGGGCCATAATGTGGAGCGATCTAGAATGCACAGTCTGAAAAAAGTGGCAGAGAAAATGTTCACAGTTGGGAGTTCCACATGTAAGTCAGGAGCAACTATGAAAATAAGCAGAGTTATGAACATGTAAAACAGCTTCAGGTCTTTTGCTTGGCAGATGCAAGGCTATGACATACAGACCATGAAGATTAAGGGAGGTGAGTTTTGAATTAGGAACAAAAAGAGCAAATGTAAATATTCTTCTCCAACTAGACAATATGAGAAATATCCTGAGGAAAAAAAAAAAAGATGTCTAGTGTGTCTGTGCTGAAGTAAAACCAGTACATCCCTGTCATATTAGCATAAGATCAGAATCAAATCCAGAAAATTCAGGAGAAATTGTCTCTCAAATGGCACTGCTAAGAGTATTCCAAATAGCTAATGCCATTTAGTGATACATTTCTGATGGTCTCCTTGAAAACATATCTATCAGCAGCTGCACAAGCTAGCCCTGCACCCACAGCTGAAATGAGGATATTTTTCAAGATACCAGATGAGTTCCCTACAGTTTCAAAACTTCCACTTCTCTCTCATTTGAAAAACTGGATTTTTTTCCATGGCAGTCATTTGCCCTTTTGTTTTTGCATACACAAGGATGATGAATGCGACAACAAACGGAGCTGAATCATGGGTGAAGGAGGTCTGGGAGATGCTGTGGAGGTGCAAGAAGTGACAGGGGCAGAGGGTGCCTTTCCCTGTGGGACTGGAGCCAGGCTAGACACCCTGCAGGCTCTTTCCAGCTGTACCACTGCCCAGTGCTTAATCCACAGCAAGGTCCAGCCCAGGATCCATCAGCCCAGCATTCCTGGTCAGGAGATGCTCTGTCCTGCACCCAGACTGATGTATTCCCAGACAAGTCAAATGGCTGGAGCAGAGCCCAGCCTCTGCCCACAGGGAGGGAAGTGATCATTAGCTGGGTTCCCTGTGCTCATCAATCCTCTGCTCAGTGATTTCCAGATAGATGAAAGAGGTGGACCTGGAGCAGAGACATGCTGGGGACTGGCTCTCACCCATCCAGACTCATGGCTATTCCATGCATTTGGTCTCCTCAGGTTTCAAAATTTCAATGCTGTAATCCCAAGAGCAGGAAATTCTAGGAAACTGCATGAACAACAAACTTTTTCAACTAACAAAATCATATCCAGCCTCATTAATATTCCTTAATTTTCAGAACAGATACAGGTTTGTGTGGCTGCAAGCTCGATTCGTAGCTTGACAGTAAAACCAAATTAACCTGATGCAAGTGTAATTCTGCCAGCACAAACATTTTGAGTTTACTTTGATATCAGTGCAGAAGTTTTCAAGTCAAAAAAGAGTCAGACAGACAAATTAAAGAAAATTAGCCCCTTTTTCTTCTCACCCATCTCTAATAGTTTATTTTGGCCCCTGCTCACCGTATTTTCTTTACACCTTTACATGGCTTCATTTAAGCAGGCTGGTCCCAAGCTGACAAGTTGCATTTCTGTGATCCTGCAAGGTGCTGATCATTCTGCCTTTGATCCAGGAGAGACCAGAAGCATCAACTTACCTCCAGGTCTTTGGGGCTATCTCCACATGGCAGCACTTGCTTCAGCTCCTTGTGGTTTCAGAGCAGCAGGCCAGTGGTTTGTGAGGTTCAGAGCATTTTTGTACCTTGATTCTCAGCAACTTGGACAACATGTGCTCCAAAGCAAAAAATGGTTGTAATTCCTTCTGTCCACCCAAAGTAGCTGTACAACAATGTGAAAAAAAGCTTTGCATCAAATTCTGCTTGATAGGAAACATTTCTGCTTGGCTGAGCTTCCATAAGGTGGATAACCCAGTGAAAAGCATTTTTATGCCTGAAGATTTAATTTGCAAAAGTACATGGGCATCAATAAGCTTTCTTAAGACCAGAGTTTTTAAATGTAGAACACTTTTTCAGCTGAAACTGTGCCTACAACAAAAAAAAAAGAATAATCACTGCTGACAGATTTTTAAAACTGACTTTGTTTCCAAATTTTTATTTGATTTGTTGAAGCTGTGAAAAATGTATTTCTACTTAAGACTCCTGAGACAAAATAAAAACATACACAGGGGCAAGGAGGGTGCTTATCTCAGACTAATACTGCTTTTGAATTACATATGCTACATGCTGCACAAAGACTCTGAAACCTTATGCAAATCAATAACTTTGCACAGCTGAATCACCCTTGCTGAGCTAATTTTTATCAATTACACATATTCCAGCAGACCAGTGAATTGTCTAAGGCTTACTCATGTCCTTAAATCTTTGCAACTCTAGGGTTTTGTTTTCTTCCAGACAAACTCAAAATTGTAAAAGATTATGGAAAACAACAATATAAGGAGAAATAAAAAGAAGATAAGTCAAGAGAGAAAAAATAAAATCACATACTTTTTGGACTTACTCCAGGTGAGACCAAAAAGGGTTGGAAAGATAACTATAGAGTTGACCTAAATAGAAGATCAGGCTCAATTACAGTAACTTTGTCAGTCATGGAGCATGTCAGCCAAATCCTGAACTCAGATCTTACTCAGGAGACTGTTCCCTTGTAAAACTCTAATAGCATTAGACCTAGAAATCTCAAGTACTGTAAAAGAAACAGAATTCCACTGCAATAAACAGGGAGGGAATTCCAGACAGTAGGACTAGTAGCCTAGGGGTAAAAAATGATGGATTTTGGCAGATTCTGGCCTTAACTATGTGAGCTTTTTACATATATATTTCCAGTACTTTGCTTACTTCACAGTAACCTGGCAAAAATGAGGTCAGACTAATATATACCTCTATTTTGCCTTGTAAAATTACCATAGACTACAATATAAGGATAATCCTCCATTCTACGTCTTAATGTAATTTCCGTTCATGAGGGAATAACAAAAGTATAAAAAGTATCAGGCCTTTCACCTTTTTTATCATGGCAAACTAATGGCTCGGTAAATGCAGTTTGTCCCACTGGGAAAAGTAGTAAAAGTAAAAGGAGCTTTTGCCAAAGTTTGTTAGGACATGAGGTCAGCCTAACTAATTAGAGTCCCAGAAAAGTATTACGTGATTCTTAGACATAACCAATCCTGTTTGAAAGTCAAAATGCTCAGTAAAAAGTGACTTCAAAATGGTTTAAGGCATTTGGAAAGTGGAATGTTACATGTTCTACTTCACTGACCATTTAACAGTTGAAGGAAAATAAAGCTCAAATTCACTGCCTCTTTGCAGATGCAGCTCCAGCTTCAGCAAGGACCACTTTATGTTCCATCAACTTTCAGCAAGGTCATGAACAGCTTTCTGCAAGTCAGCAACAGGAGTTAGCACCTCCACATGCTTAGGGAAATGCTACACTTCCACAAGAGGTTATACAAAAATATTTAGTGGCCAACCAAACCATAACCCCTTTAAAGAACTTGTTGACAACTTGGCCCTGTACAGGATTAGGTGTTAGGAGCTTGATGAGTGATGGTACAAGATGTCTTGTTATTATTATTTGAGGAATAGGTTTCCTTCCAACCACCTCAAAGAATCTGACAATTCCTCCCACATTGGTTCACTCTCTGCTGTTTCATTTGAACTCATAAAAGCTGATGGATCACAATTTTATTAGAGGTCTATAGGCTCAATTAAAGTGATTGTTTAACATGAAGAATAAAAGACCATCTGAAACAACTGGAGATGGCCAAAATCTTTCTTTTTGGAAAACGGCACTGCAGTGAGTTGCCTATTTAAGTGACTTTTGACACAGTCAATATTTAAACCTGGAAGGTGTTAAGAGATCTTTAAAAGAAGTGTTAAGAGTAAGCATGTTTAATAAAATATCACCAAAGATTAACTGGAAATGGGCTCTCCTTTGTTCTAGGTGCAATACGAAGAGAAAATGAAAGATAGTCACTGTACTGAACAGCTAAAATGGACACAGAATGAGGGCAACAGATTGAAGTAAAAAAAAATGGGTTTTGAGAAAGATGGCAAAATATAGACCATACTGCTCCCATTCCCAAATCCATCTCCTGTCTTGCTCCTGTGCCATGCTCAATTTTCAGAAATCCTCATTGCCAACAGGGTCATGGAAAGGTTGTAAGGCACAAATTTCTTATCACACAAGTCTTACAAAGCATCGTGACAAACTATGGAGGTGTAAATGCACCTGCTTTATTAGCTGAACAGCAGCTTGGACTGGAACAGTCCAGTCAGATCTCTAGCAACAAAGGAATAAAACCCATTTTGCTCCCTTTATATTGCAGAGTTATATTGGAGAGTGAAGGATGTGACAAGTGAACAAAAGGGAAGTAGCCATTCAGTGAATTGACCTAAGATACAGGTCCATTTCTCCAGCTGAAGTCTCCAAGAATTCCTCTCCCATCTCCTTGTGCAGGTACTGAGTTTGGAGGAAATCATTGTGCTCTTCTTCATAATTCTATCAGCACAGGGTGTCCACTCCATGTCTGCAGCTCAGCCATGATGCTGGGGCAGAGAGAATGGGACCAAATCTAAGAGGTGTATTTATTCCTTTCCTTGAAGTACCTGCTGTCCTTGCTGCAGAGGTTCCGCATCTCAGCAGCTTTGATGTGGTCACACAGGCCACTTGGGAGAAACAGTTTAGACTATTTTGACTGACTTCAAGGAAAAATGTTAAAAAAGTGGCTTTACCATGTATAACAGCAGCACAAACTTCAGGTCTGTTCCCCTTGTCACTGCCATCATCAGCAAATCTCCAGGACTCACAGCTCCAGGTTTTCCAGGATCAAGCATTTCATAAGCTTCCACTTACACTTTTGCTAGCCCATCTGACCAATCAGCTCCTACACCAGCCCAGCCCTCAGCTATGCCACAGGGACTGGAACAGTGAAACCTTGTCAAATGAAACTGTTAGAATAGACACTACAGGGAAAGTTACCTGAGTGTTGGCTGATTTGGGATACACAACCTTCCTGTGAGAAGGTTGTGCTATTCAAAATGTTAAATTCAAGTGGCACTGTGTGTGTGCTCTCCATGCACCTCTTACTTCCAGATCTCCTTCTTGACAGAGCCCAAGTGTGACTATTGCCCTCACTTGGGCTATCTGCAAGGATGAGATGTTGGAGGAGCTTCATGGTCTCCTGACCCCCCCCAGACTGGTCTCAAGAAGCTCTAGATTTTGGGGAGGGCTGCAGCTGCAGCTGCAAAGTACTGATCTGGATCCAAATTTCCCAAAGCAGTGCTCAGATGATTTAGTTCCTTGTTGAAAGGAGCCAGCACTGAATTTTAAAACTGAAATCAGAGCCAAACTTCCTCAAAGTCTGGGAATGTTCTGATCTAGTGGGTTTGGTTTGAGCCCATCTCTAATATGAACCATATAGAAACAGGGCCCAAATCTGCTTTCATTTCCATTAATTTCACAGAAGAACAGGTTGGAAAACTTTCTTGTAATGTAAGTTTGTCAGAAAAGGCCACCAGGGTCAACCAGTTATTCTCATATTCTATAAATTGCAAGGAAAATTTCTCCAAGAACATATTTTAAAAGCTATATGGTTCTCATCCCAAAAAGATGTTTCCAATAATTATTGTTTCTGTATGGATTTATGCTGTTACCTGTTTCATGATGCACCATTTTCTTCTTGACTTAGTGACAGCTCTCTGACAAATTGTGCAGTTCTGAATATTATTACTGAGGACACATCATCAAAGCATGATCCTAACTGATAGAGTCCATCCCTTTTGTTTTATGTGTGGCACCAGTGCCTAATATGAACTGATATGTCTCATCCTTTTTTCCAGCTCAATATGCAGCTTGTGGGAAAATTTGACACTTAATGTACAGATATACTCTGAAATTTTATATTATTCTAATAAAAATACATATATGAAATGCTATTCAAAATGTTAAATTCAAGTATGATACATGCATATTCTGTAATTTTAAAATGTCTTTAAAAAGAATTCTTCCCAAAACTTTGCTTCAAGGAAACGTCTGGAATTGCTTGGTTTGACTTGATTTGGAAGAAAAATGAACAATGACCAGTAAGATGGAAGACCCAAACATGACCAGTTCACCTTTGCCTGAATCTTCACAGAGTGTCAAGGATTAGATCCCAATTTACCTTGGAAATGTCTATGGAAGTGAAACAGCCTTTTCACAAAAAACTGAAAACACACAAACAAAAATAAAAACCCTTTCTAAGATACCCCTAACTGACAGACAGATGTAGGTGTGATGCAGATGAGGTACCTGTCCTGGAGTGCCACCAGCACAGCATGACAAAGCAGAGGGGAAGCCAAGTGCAGAGCAGCCCCGGGGACTAGAAGCCTGATTTACTCTTGGCAAAACAATTGTTTTTCCAATTTCATCGCTTAAGCTGCAAGGTCAGAACAGCCTCAGCCCTACCTGTGAAGGAAGGCCCTACAGGCCAGTCCAATACCTCCTGAATTTTTAGTGACCATGTGGTATGAGGACACAATACATGGAAAACTGCAGGTGTAAATAAGTCCAAAAATGCATGAGTCCAGTTCAAATGTGTGAGACCTGCTGCCTTGGCAAATAACTCACTGCATAATGCAGGCCACAAATTTTCCCAAAAGATATGCACTTCTGGCACATTAGTACACACAGAGATCACAAACCAGACTGGGGGGAAATGACATGAACAGTATTAATTTTAAATGTTTCTGTTTGGGGGGCAATGGTATCAAACAGCTTTTGACTATGTGCTTTAGGTTTTTGTTCATTGTGTTTAGGTCATCCCAGATGGAAATTTCCTGATTTGGAACCTTAGATAATACTTTCATCCATTTACTTGTGGATTTGACATATTTTCTATGCCCAGGGCTTTGCTACCACCATCAAATAGCAGGAAATCACATTTCAGTCACCAACTGTTCACTTATTGTGGTTCATGCTTCAATTTGTATTCGCGTTAGATTAAAATATAACGCGAATACAAATTACTGTGATTTTCTGAAATATTCACCAGACAAAAGATTCCTTACTGTGAAAAACCATCCATCTTTTACTGGGCAATCCAGGAGTACAATGTGAACACCAATGTGCCTTATGTTCATAATACAGACATAAATAGCATTAAAAGTTTGGGCTTAAAATTTGCATTAAAATGATGGTGTAAGAAATAAGCCTCTTCCCTTAGTCTGCCTAAGCAAGTCAGGTGCTTCCAAACTTCCCCATTTTGCTGAAGACTCCCTGTGTAGAGCAGCATGCCTCTTTATTTTCCAGCGCCTATTGAGCTGGTATCATGACCGTGTTCCTCACACTATGGACAATTACTTTGTGCTGTAAATCAAGGACTTCTGCAGTGCACCAGACTTACAACACATGCTCAGACCATCTGGGCAGGACATGTATAGGAATTCCTCAAAATCTGCATTGACAAGGTTTCCGGAGTGAGAAAAGGAAGATATGTCCAAGAAAACCCAGATGTAGGATGTCTTTAACTGACTCTAATCTTGGGAGGAGTTGTGCTGGGGCAGATTAGGTCATAAATGACCATAATTCTTAGAAAAATATCTCACAAAACTCTAATAATAAGCTATGGTATGCATGGCAAAATTCAATCTCCTTTTCACTGGAAACTGAGAGAACAAGCTCCAGATACAAAAAAATTATTCTCCCCTGACAAGTTTCAAATTCTAGTGGCAATGCATGGAAGCACTAGTGCTTCTTAAAAGTAAAGGGACAAAAGAAAAATAAAATCAACTTTTTGCCAATGTATTTTTCCTTAATGTCATCCTTAAAAACAGCTGGATCCAGTTTGTTAGCTTCTGCAAAAGCATCTAAGTGAAACATACACTTAAGAAGGCCTCAGCTAGAAATGTCAGAGAATTAATCCAGAATTGTAAACACCTGGCACAATCAGAAGTAACTGCTTAACCAAACCCTTATACAGGGCAGTACTAGACCAACTTTGTAATGCTGATGCTCTTTGTCCATAACAAAATGGGTTTAATTCAATTTAAGAGTCTTCACAGATGATTGTATCTTTTTAATTAAATTAATTTAAAAGCCTATTATATTTTTACTGGTGAAAATTTCATGCATAAGCCCAAGAATAAACAAACAAATAGAAAGATGCTAAGGAAGTAGGACAATAATATGCCTTTATGTGCAAGACAACTTGATTCATTGGAATAGCGTGGCAGAAGCAAACTTTTAAAAGGGACTTAAATGTGGTCAGTCTAATCCAGATCCAAATCTAGCCTGGTTACTTCATTGTAATTGAGATCAGACTCTGATGCCACCAGCAAAAACTGCAAATAATCTTCTGAATACTATTATTTCATCCTTACATTTGTTGGCAGAGCTTCAGCAATACATTTTGGAACCTGGGATTCCTCCTTCCCTGGATTGCTCCTGGCTGCTCCTGCTGGCAGGGGTACACCACTGGTCAGATGATGTCTAAAGTAAAAGCAAACCCTGTCTTCCTGGGGCTCTGCCTGTGGGGACACTGGACTGAGTCCAGCCAGGGAACAAAGTAATCAAAAAGGGAACAAAGTGATCCAAGGTGTCTACCATACACAGGAGAAGAAGAAAAGTGAAAAGACTGGGAATAAATTCACAGTTTGAACGAGGAGAGGTGTGACTGTGCTTTTCTAATTCTGTCCAGGACTCAGAAAGAGAGAGCCAGAAACAAAAAATAGCACTGGGGGAGTTATTTTCTCATGGTATCTCCAGCCAAAAGCAAGTGGTTACCAGAAGTCTTCTGAGGCACATTGAGTCAGGAACAGAAAAAAAAAAAGTGCTTTGGGACTTAAGGCAAGATGTAGATGGCTTGAGGCACCCACTTCCAGAAATGCCTTCCAGAAAAACTCCTCCCAGCAGCCGCACAGCCCTGGAAGAGCCAGCATCCACGGGCTCTGTGGAGCGCGGACATGGGCCTCTCCTGCCCACACTGAGCCACACGGTGTGAGCAAGCTTGGGCACAGGGACCAGTCCCTGCCTACACACTGCTAAACCTCCCAGGGACCAGGAAATATCAACTGGGAGGCTTTTGTCCACAGGCGTCTGTGCTCTGAACAAAGCTACATCTCTGCAGGCTGCTTCTCTCCTTTGCCAGCGCAAGTACCATTTACCCCACTGGGGCTTCTCTCACATTTTATAAGCAAAACAGAATGCCTGACATGGAGCCAGCCCAGGAAAGGGATGGCTCAGCTCCCCTCCAGTCTTGAGTGTCCCAGAGTGAGGGTCTTCTGCCAACTGGACAGGTTGCTCCCATTAGAGACAGAGCAAATTATGGAATAAAGGTGCTTGTGTTAGTACCTCTGTGTCCTTAAAATAGCATGTAAACAGTAAATAGGAGCAGTGCAAAAGCAGGCACAACACCCTAAAAGTGCTGTACTTTCTCTGTGCCACATCCATGCTTTAGCTGCTCTCAGGATAAAGGTGGTAAAACACTGATAGGGAGGGGAAGGCCTTGTTGCACACACATTTAAGCTAGTTCAGGCTCGGCTTTTCCTGACATCCACACTGATCACAATTTTCTGGACATATTCTATCTATATAAATGTATTTGTACATGGAAGCATTTGTATGTATGCATTTTCAGATATGAATATATGTGTAGACAAACTGTGTGTTTTTAGTTCGATTGTGAAACCACTAATTCATCCTGCATTAGCAGCATTTCAAAACCTCAAGCAGTGCTAGTGTGAGGATGGAGGCCTGCTGTTTATGCTGACTATTGTTAAATATAATTATTCCTTTAACTCATACCTCTCTTTTCATCTAATACTCCAATGTCCAGTCAAGGCACATCACTGGTGGCTCAGCACTGTGTGTGCAATGGTGTGGATGGGGCAGGTGTCCCATCCATCTCTGGTATTGATACCAACATCAGCCCGTGCAAGACTTGCAAACAACAATAAATAAGTTTGACACAGCTTTAGCAACACTTTGAGTTGTTTTGTTTTGTTTTAAAAAGGGAATTGAAAGCAGTGTGAAATAAAATGAGAGGGGTCACAAGTCTGTGGCCAAAATGGAACAATAACCATAGTAAACTGTTGAGCAATAAGAAACAAGATGAGTTTTTCTTGATTTTTTTTGTTTATTTGTTTGTTTATTTGTTTTCTACCCTCCTTGAATGTTTTCCACTTCATGTCACCCACTGGATTGTGGAAATTGATTCCATCTGGGTCTTTCCCAGTTGTGTGTGCTGAGACGCTGGCAGTCTTCAAGTTGGGCAGAGCAGTTGCCTCTGATTCAGATTTCTCATTACTTCTGTGGGAATACTACTCTTTCCTGTGTGATGGGCTGAATTTGTCCCATGGGAATGGGAGCTGCTAAAGAGTAAAGAGCTCCAGCATCCACCCAGTGGTGTCCAGTGGCTTCTGACCAAGTAGAAGTAAATTGCATGGCAGTCTATACATTGCAGCTGCCACAAACCACTCCTCATGGCAGAAAGGATGATAGCTTCACTTTTTCTCCAAAATGTTAGTGCCTGGTTTCCAGACTGGCTGAGAAGCCATTTTTGCCACCCTGTCAGGCAGCAAAGTCCAGACCTACCTGATGGCCAGGAACAACACAACAAACTAACAAGCACAGCAATGTTTTGAAATAATGCATTGAAGTGTCAAAAACAGGGTTAGGATCTCATAATTTCAAACAGATTTTGATCTCTCACACCCACAAAATCTCATAGACTCTTAGTCAGGTGACTTTCCTTTAAAACAGGCAGTAACAAAGGCTTTGAAACACTGTAAGGTCAGTGAGCAGTTCTTCCTGCAAACTGAGCCCAGGAAAACCTGGAGCCCAGCACCTGGGCAGGAGGAAGTCACAAGGCAAAACCTTGCCCTACATCCTTGTCCCAGAGAGGGACTTCCCCTGATCAGCTGCAGTACATGCAAGGATCTGCAAGTTGTCATAAAGTCATATATGTGTCAAGAGGAAACTGCTTTTAGCTGGATGAGGCTGACAATCTCTCCTGCTTAATGGAAGAAATCTCAGTGCATGCATGACCTTTAGCAGAGCTACTCAAATGACTGTGAACTGTTTAAATAAAAGCAGAATTTAGCTCCAAATAGTCAGCAGCTTATGAATATCGATAGCCTCTTAGTGGGTTAAGGGAAAAAATACACTACAGGTGGCTTTCTAATTGACCAGAGAAAATTTTGGAAATTTAATCAACACATTTAGTCTGCACATGAACAATTCATTTCACAGATGTTTTGTTAAGAGGCCCTCAGGCCTTATGTTGAGGAAAAACTCCATTCATCAATCTCTATTTTTACTGACATTGTTGAGCGGAGAGAAAAGAGATGCTTCAGTTGACACTTGAGTGAGGTCCCATTTTGCCACACATGTGAAGCAGCTGCCAGTCTAACCTGGTACCCTCACAAAGTGAGCACATAATGCAAGAGCAGGTGCCTCAAAGAAACAGGAGGAACACAAAATAGCAGGAAAATTATTAATATGACAAACAGAGTCACTCCTAGCCATTTTCAGATCTTTTGCAGACCTTCTCAGATCATGAAGACTGAAGTTCTCTGTGAAGGTATTAGACACAGAGTGTTTACTCCTTGGTGTTTGTGAACAGCATTTTCTGGGAAAAAAAAATCTGTTGTTTTTTTTTTTTGGCGTAGTATTTCATTAAATCTTACGAAAGAAAAGAAACTTTCTGCAAAAGTGGAAAGAAAAAGCAGCATTTCTGAATACCAAGTATCCATGTGAGATGTTTTTGTTTGTTCCTCCAGCTCAAGCCAAATCTTAATCTGCTCCTTTTTATTAGTGTTATTGATGCATCAGGGAAAATAAGTAAGCAACCAGAGAGTGTTCTTTAAACAGATAATAAAAATCCCTCATTCTCAAAATCGAAAACAGATTGCTTCATGCCTGCAAAAAAATGGTCTCATCATAGGCATTGTTTTACAAGGCAAATAGACTCTACTCATTTGTAAAATGAGGAACTTTCACAAAGAATGAAAACCAAAAGTGCTGACACAAGAGAGGAAGAATGTTACCACAGTGTAATGTGAAGAAAAGAGACCCAAAAAAATCCAAACCTATACACTTTCAATCCTACGCATATATGCTAACACTTTTTGATGTGATTCAAATGTTTTAAGGGAAAAAATGAGACATTTTCTCTGGTCAAGGTGTCTAAGACCAGATTTACACGGGAAATATGTGTGTATGCCCAGAAGTGTTTCTGCCACTCTCTCCTTCACATGTTTAAATCTGATTAGTGCTTCTATTAAGTAAAATTAACCCCATTTTGTAATTGCAAAATGCATATAGGTAGAATAGGCAGAAGTATTCTTGTTATCAATGGTTTTTCTTCTGTCCCCTTCCTGTTGTTTCATTTATTGGAAAGATTTACCCAAAGACTGTACAGTGACTAAAAGAATGGTTCCCTTTTTTTCAGTGGAAAATATTACAATTACTGTAATATCTATACATTTTAACAGTATAAAGATGAACAGTTTTCTCTTTAAAAATTTCCTATGCCTTCCCCACTGAGACGTAATGACCAAAAAGATATTATGATTTTATTATGGGTGACACCATTTTTAGTCAAGAAAAAGAAGGAAATTATGAGTTTAAAAATCCTGAGAAATAAACCAACGTAGATAACACAACTGAGGAATTTTGCCCAAGGTGTAATATTCCCATAACTATATTAGAACTTGGTGGGGGAAAAAAAGACATCAAATTTTACTACTTTGACTTCTAATTAGGAAAACAATAACTTTGTGCCTAGAAAAATAAGTCATTTTCTGCGTCCAGACCACTGTCCGTATTTTGAAGCACATCTTTTAAACACTCTGTGTCTTCATTGTGTCTTTGTCACAAACCAAGGCTATGATCTAACGCTTAGTCAAGAAGGGACCTTCCTGGTCCGGGACCTTCTGGTGTGTATCACACAAAGGCTTGATGAGCAAAGTCTCACATGTTTGTTTCAGACTCTGATGACCACCTTAAATTGACACCAGAAGAGATGCTTCCTTCTCCAGACAACAAACTGTTGAAACACCAAATTTTTTAATGAAACCAGAAGGCTCAAAAAACATACTGCCAGAAAAACATATTTCATCAACCACATATTATAGTCAGAAAAGGCAGAAAACTCAGCAGTGAGTCAGGAAGGGTGGTTATTTTAGATTTCAATACTCATCTTTAAGGAAAAGGACAAACAGACTAAAGGACTTTACTCTAGAAGGTAAATATAGAAAGATAATCTCTTACGGGATTTTCCAGACAATGATAATAATAAAATGTTTTTAAAGTGACAATATAATAATAATAATAATAATAATAATAATAATAATAATGAGAAGGGTTAGTTATCTCATCCAAACAATTGGGACGAGTTTGGTGCAGTTTCTTAAATAGCCACACTGTAATTTTCACTTAATAGAAAAAAAACAGCAGCAGTAGGGATGTGGAAGGGTACTCAGCTCTTCACCTGATAGATCACAGTTGTTGCAGCAAATTCTGAAGGCATTATGACAAGAGAGGAGAAGAAGGATATAACAGAAATTGTTGGGATTTTGGTGCTTCAAGAAGGATTTTGAGAGAAGGCAACAGAAGTGTTTAAGAGGTTCAGAACTGTCCCTGAATTAAAGGGAAAGCCACAAAATGGCCATAAACATCAGTCGTAATGACATGGTGACATTAAGTTGTAAATAGTCCTCAAAATAGAGATAAAACATTTGTTTAGCTCAGAAATCAACTGGAGTGGAGTTTGTAAACTTCATTTACCAATGAAGTTCCAGCAGAAACTGCATTCCCCAGATCTATGAAAAATAACTGCAGCTACTCAGGCACTGAGACCTGAAAAGAAATCTGTTCAGTCAAGTTCAGAAAATGTTTGCTATGCCTGTTAATGAATTTATTGATTCATTGTGATCTGAAAGATATTTAGTTAATTGTACCTCTGAAATATTCTGCATTGAGTTTGATAATGATAATAATATTGTGTTTTCTTTCTTGTCATTAAATGAAGAATTGCTTTTCCATCTGAGATTTTAAAATATTGGATGCAGTGGAACAGAAAGGTCTAGAAGCAGTCTGGCTAGACCTTAACAAAGCTGTGCTTCTGTCTGCTCATTATCATAGACTCACAGAACCACAGAACGGTTTGGGTTGGAAGTGAACCTGAAGATCACCTAGTTACAAACCCCTGCCACGGGCTGGGACACCCATGGTTGCTCAAGGCACCATCCAATCAATCCAGCCTTGAACACTTCCCAGAATGAGGCACCCACAGCTTCTCAGGGCAACCTACTCCAGTGCCTCACCATCCTCACAGTAAAAATTTTCTTCCTGATACTCAATCTAAACCCGCCCTGTTTCAGTTTCAAGTCTTGTCCCATCACTACATGCCCTTGCAAAAAGGCTCTCCCCATGATTCTTGTAGGCTCCCTTCAGGTATTTGAAGGCTGCAATTAGGTCACGCAGAAACCTTCCCTTCTCCAGGCTGAACAATCTCAATAATTCTCTCAGCCCTTCCTTATGGGATAGGTGTTCCATCCCTCTAATCATTTTCTAAGACTCTGTCAGCTGATATCACCTACCAGTATCCAACAACAGTGGAAATGCAGAGTTGAATTTTCAGTTGCACATGGGTCATGATACACTTTGAATGGAATATTAAGCTCCAAGGGTAGGAAAGATATCCTTATGCATCCTTATGAGCTGATGACACTGGTCAAGACCTTCCTTTGATGCATAATTGATGATTCCTATTAAAATTTCTTGAGTACAGGTACAGCTGCAATCCTTGATGAGTCCAGGAAATGGACTCCTCATTGCAATCTGCTAAAAGAAATATGCTGTGCCTTGTGGAAGGAGAGAAGACAACAGCAATTTTCAAGAGAAGTGGGATGCAGTGAGACATTAAATGATGATGGTGACAGTAATTTGAGATGTCTGGAGAAGTCTGTAAGTAATTACAACAGAGATTTTCCTCTCACAAGGTGTTTTGTTATCAGAAAACCCCAGTTTTAACTTCCCTTCTCTGACACATGTAACACAAGGATGATGAATTACAGTTAAATCTGCTACATGAGTGTGCAATTCCCTTGATCTGTAGACACTGTGTTAGTGTACAGCAGTGCCTAGTGATGCATTGCATCTCACTGAGAAATGCCTCTAATGGTTCTGGTGTGAGAGCTGCTGTGGGATGCAGCTCAAACACAGAGCTCCCTCATACAAGGAATAGGTTTGCCTTTAGTGTATGCTCCACTTGATACATTTAGGTTGAGTGATTACAACACCCTGGAACTAAAATGATCAGCTAATTAGGAGCTGGAATGAACTTCCCGAGTCACTGGGTTCATCATCTCCTGCCTTTACTGGAAGCCTTATATAATGTCTCCATAAAGCAGCAGAGCTTCAGCTGAAAGTTACTCAGTTTTTGCTTGTCCTCCCACACAAAGGCTGTTCCACACCCTCCCTGCCTTGATGGTCAAGACTTTTCTTCTCCTTTCCTGTACAATTTCAGATCCCCTTTATTTGTTCCTGTGCCAGAACTGGACTTTGATATATATATAGCTCTTTTCCCTTTCCATTTTTACTACTTTGATTTATTTCTGGAAAGCAATTACATCCCTTTATAGCCTTCATTTTGTTAGGCTAAGAGAGATAGACTTTTCTAATCTCCTCCTCCTGGAAGACAGCATTCTTTTCTCCCAAACCTCTCTGCACCTTCTTTGCATCTGTTTCTCTTTGAATTTTCCCCTTCCTGAGCATGGCTGACCAGAAAAGTACATAACAAACCCGATTATTTTGCCATGCTTGGATTAGGATGGCAATACTTCCCTCTCCTTCCTAGGGGGTCTTCTTTAAGGCCATATCAATGCTGGTACCTCACAGTAACCTATGACTGCATATTCTTCCTCTTAGTTCATTTCCAAAAGATGAGCTCCAGTATGCAGAGAAACTGTTGGCATTAATCCATAACAATGTGATGACTTTGCACTTAATATTATTAAATTTCTGTTCCTATTATGCCAGTCCTCAACTCCAGGTCATCCCAATTATTCTAGTATTGTTGTATCATCTCAGTTCTCTTTGGAACTAAAAATGCCCAAACAAATCACTAGAGAGAGTCTGACACGAGATCAGTCCTCAGCACCAGCCCCTCAGGAGCTGCCCTTGCCTGCATCCACTCAGCACACCATTTCCTTTGTCTCCTCCTTTCCCTAGCCCCCATACAGTCCCTGCATGTATCCCCACCCCTGTGCTATGATCCATGCTGCAAGATTATTGCTTTGATGAAGCCCTGAGAGATTACACCTGTTGCAGCTCAATATTATACCACAAATGTGTATGGGAGGATATAGCAATGCAAAATTTGCATTTCATTCCCTTTTCAGCATCCTTGATTGTTCCTACTGCTCGACTGCTTGCCCTTCAGATTAAGAGATGTAAATACTGTCTGTAAAAAATTTCAGTGGCTACACCTGTTTTCCAAAACTAATCAGTGGTGGGCAAGAATTACACTGGTTCAAAAATTTGGATAGCTTTACTACACTGAAAAAAATGAAGACTTCCCGAAAACTCTTTTTTTTTTTTTTTAATTCACAACAGACTTTACATTTACAGGAAACCACTTCTAAAATGCACCAGATTGCAATATTTTCCGTGTCAGCTATTTAAAGGGTTCCCAAGAGCTTTCCTTTTGCCTACCCTCCAAGCTTCCTTCTCCCACTTCAGCCTGGAATTCCATAATAGATGAGCTGATCCAATTTTTGCTCAAACCACTTTCACCGCTGGCAGTCACTAGCCTCATATGAAATAACTTTGTGAAGTTGACAAAAACTGGAATTTGATCTCCTATGCAGGTCCGTGCTTTCCAAACTCATTCTGGTAAAACTAGGAAGAGATTGCATCATTAAAGCCTGCAGTCAATTCAAAAGACTTTTCTCAGCTCTGCACCACACTTTGTGACTTTGCAAAGAAGCATTCAGAAATTTCACACACAGCACAGACCACAGTTGCCCATTTCCTTCATCATCATAGAGTGGAATTAAAATCTTTTGGCCAAGCTGCCTAATAGGCAGCTGTTTGCAATTAGATGGAGCATTACATCCATTTCTTAACAAACTTCACAACCGGATAACTACACTATGAGCAATATACCATGAAAATTTGCCAGCATGCTTAACTTCTCTGCATTTCTGGTGGTTTCTGTACCTTGCCCTCATTTTTCCAGCCTGCTCACATGCTGTCTGACTCTTAGCTTTCCCACTCTGTTGCAATATGGCTGCTCAGAGATTTATGCAAGACTTTTGTCAGTCCTTACGTAGATGTGCAGCTCTGTGGCAGGACATAGGTTGCAAAATTAATGCATTTGATCTTTCTAAAAATAGCATTAGTGCCTGAACAGAAAGCCAGTGATAGCATGTTTTTTTATATACTGCACTTTCATTTCCCCTGCTAAATTGAGGTTAACTACCACTCATCTTGTTCACACGAATAGTCTCACTGACGTAGTTTTGCACAGAAAATTAAGAAATCATTTTCACTGTTTCTTCCAGGAGCAGAAGTAAAGTGAATGGTGTTTCTGAAGGAGCAATTGCATTTGCTACTCCTTAAAAAAATATGTCTCAAAATAAGAGACCAACACGTCTTTTGTCAAAGCCTATGTACCAGAAAACACACCTAAGTTCAAAAGCTATAAATTCTGCAATTGTGTGGATTCCAAAAAATAAATTAACAGAATTCCTGCTTCCTGTAGTTATTCCACTCTCTGGAAGGCTCCAATATCCATAGATGTATCAAGAATCATAATATTAATGCAACTGGCCTTAAGGCAAATTTGAAGAGCAGTAAGGTGAGCATTGTTGTGCTCAGCCTGTACTAACAAATTTGCTGAATTTCCTCTTTCCCTGTCTAAGAAAATGAACAGTGTGGGCCCTGATGATTTCACTTTCCAGAAAAGAACAAAGATGTACAAATGTGGCACACAGAGCAAGGGCAGGGTGAAGGGTGGCAAAGATCTCATTCCCTCTGTGGACTGAAGGGAGGTGCTGAAGGGTGTCATTTAAGAAAGACAGATCAGTTTGATTTGTCAGTCAAGAAAATGAGAAGACAGTAGGACAATACAAGACTGGCATAACCTGGGGTAGAACAAGCCGATAAAAGTAAGAGTAGGTTACTCTAAGATGCCAGGTGTGAAATCATTAATATATGTGGGCTCCCCCTGTGGATTCTTGCAGTTGTTTTCCAGGGAAAATTGCTGGGAAACAGCCCTGCTGAGGTGATGACCATAAGTGCTTCTTTTCAATGCATCAGATCTGTCCAAGTGAAGGACAAGCTTCCAGGATGTGTTGTCTAACAACAGGCAGCAGCTCCCACAGTGATACAGACTGGTGTAAGCAGAGGAGAAAGAGCTGGGACACAGTGGACTCTGCACCTCTCCCAAAGCCAGGGTTAAAATTCTGAAGTTTTTAATGGGGATTAATAAAAGAAGCATAGTCAATGTGGTTCAGGGACAGGAAAGCATGCGCTTAGAAACAAGCTGATACTCCTTATATTAACAATGTCTCATCTTTTATTAACATTTCCCAAACTACTCAAAATCTGAAATTTAAGCCTAATTTGCAGTTCACCTTCTGGCCAAACTCACAAGGCACTTAGCACAGCTGGTATATTCAGAGTGCAAAATGTATTTCTGGGCCTATATGTGAAAAAGACGAAGGGGGAGATAACCAAAGCTATGACCATTTACTGGTTTCTCATTCTTAATTTTCTGTCTTACAGAACTGTATTTTCCAAGATGGGCTTCCAAAACCCTACGTATTTAAATTACATTTTTATCCAGGGATCTGAATTATGGGTTCAAAATTTTGTAAATGGGATAGTTTCCGGATTTCAAAGAATTTACTCTCTGGTATCCTAACTGTCATCTTTTTTAAGTCACTGATAAGCTTGTGCTGACAACAATGGGAACAGGAATTACTTTTTCTAAGAGAAGCAGGACAAAGAAGCTATCTTAAAAGAGCCAGCTTCAAAGGAAGGAGGTCAAATAACCTGCTGTCTCATAACACATCATTACATTGGCATTCTCCTTGGCTCTTGCATTTAAACTTTGTAGAGAGGATAAGGATACTAAAAAATAACACTCGGAGTTTCCACTTCCTATTAGCTACTGTGCTTTACTGGAAGAAATTGATATCTATAAATGTGTCATGGGATGCAATATAACTGACAATTTTATCTGGAAAGAACCAGCACATGTTTTTCCCCTCTCCCATCCCTATACATATGTTTTGTGACACAGAGTTTTCTTTCTTTTCCTGTCTTCAAATGTCCAGTCTAACTTCCAAAGCCTATTTGTTCACATAGATAAGCCTAGTCCTCAGACAGTCAGTGCACAGAAACTTTTGAAAATCATATTATATCAAAAAGCTTTAAAATGAGCACTCAAAATCATTAGCCAACACAGAAAACAGAGCAAGCTTCCTTTAGACAGTCCATCATACCTCTCCCTCTGAAAGTCTTGATTGCCTTAATCAAACTAAATTGGCATCTCAGAGATGATTTCATGTGGCAGAATTGAAAATATATCAGTTTGAAAATACTTCTGTGCCACAGAAGGTCTGTATTTTTAGCATTTTATTCTCCCTGGTCAGACTGTATCTCCTATAGTCTCCCATATGCACGGCCTTACTGCAGCTCAGAAGAAGTGCTATGATTTTCCAGCACCACTGCTTCCCTGTAAAGCAGCATGTGAGACATGTAAGTACCTCTTAGAGCACACAGGAGAGACTGAGGCTTGTCAGACTTCCAAGTTTGGTACAACTAATTGTACAAGGTGTGTACAGTGCATTGCCTGCAATGCACTCCCTTGCTTTCCTAAAGGTGATGTGTGACCCTTCTGCTGCCACTATCAAAGGCCTGGTGGCTCAGAGAAGTCCTTTGCAGCCCATACATACAAAGTATCATAATCAGTGCCCAGGCACATTCCCATCACCTACATAAAACGCTGGAGGAGGGAAGGTGTCAGAACCTAGCACATGCCTCTGGCTGTCCTGGATGGCTCGAGACCCTGCCAAGGGGCTCAGAGACCTTGGCACAGAGCCCAAGACCCCTGTGACTTTGATTTTGACCCACGGAACAAATTACCACCTTTATATGAATTTCAAGTCAAGAGAGTTTAAGTAGAATGATAGTGAATTTATCACAGGGTGAAAATGTAGAATTTTGGGGTTTTTAGAATGGGAGTTCAGGAGGCAAGATGGAGGAATCTGGGCATGTCCAGTCTTTCTCCTTCTTCTTGGCCTCCATCTTCTGGCTGATGTTGGCACTTTTGGATTGGTTTAAGGTAGAAACTCACTGTCTAACATAGGTGATAGGTATTGGGAAGTTATGGGAAATAATATACACATAGTTTTTAGTATAAAAAGATAACACTGCCTCTGAAGGCGGTCAGTGTGCCTCAACCTGACCTGCCAGACAGACCTGCAGCGGGTCAGAGAAAGAATGTAATAGATAAGAAACAATTAACAACCTTGAAAATGAAAGCAAAAGAATCCTGACTCCTTCTTCGACTGCCGGGCAGGAAAAAAGAAGCTCGTACGTATCTCAGAGTGACTCTGACCAGCAGAGATTCTGAGAGGAAGGAAGCTGTTTGTAATGTTCATTCCCACCTTTTTAATATCATAGGCTCCTGGCTAGGGCACAGGTGTAGAAGGATTGGGACAAATGATTGCAACGCTTCTTCTTCCTAGTGGGACTTAAACCTGTCTAGTAAGTGCTTAAACAGTGTTTGCAGATCTCATTCTCACATCATGGTCTGATGAGCATGCATTCAGATGAAACTGGAGTAGATGCCACAGGAAAAATAAAAATATTTCTAATGCATAATTTGGTAGCCCTTTGTTATTGGTAATTAACTAATCTTCTCACCCAACCTACCTGGTGTTATGGATCCTGCCTGCAGGACCTGTAGCCTTTGTATCCGCTGCCTTATTGCAGTCTCATCCAGGAACTTTCTTGGGTTTTTTTTTCCTTTTCTCTCCTTAAATACTTGTTCTGATCGAAAATGTACTGGACTACAAGTACTGCTTCATTTTGGCATGGAAATCATTACTCTAAAACACACATGCAATGAGCATCCACAGTTAACATGCCAGCCAACCATCTTGGCTTCAGAAAAGTTTGTTTCTGTAGTGTGAAAAAGAAAATGTGCGAGTCAGCCATGAGAGAATGAATGCCAAGGTCAGGGCAATTCCCAGGAGCTCTCCCTGGTTACAATAAAGGAAGCTTGCAAAAAGCTGGAATTAAATTAATGTAAACAGATGTTAATGTAACTGAGATTGGGAATTGGCCCTGAACACATCTCTGTGGAGTTATTATACTTCTAGGTTAAATGTGAAAAAAGTGCTCTTTTATAAATATCATCTCATTGTTAGGCAGCAGATCTTACCACAAAACATTTTATATTTGTCTCTGACAAGAAGGTTTTACGCTTCTCACATGATGTGACACAATCTCTGGCCCCAGACTCAGAATATATCAGCTGATGTCAACACTTTCTCCTTCCACGTTCTAAATATTGCTGATCAGGCCAAGTTTCATTTCACTGAAAAGACCACTTTCTTTCCTGACTGCGTGGAAGAGAGAAACTTGTTAAGGTTCAGACGTGATACCTGCATCTCCGTCCATTTAGACTGCAACCTCTGCAGTTTTCAGCTGAAACTCCCCTACAAGGCAGCTGGGCAAAGAAATGGGAATTTGCTGCTGGGGAACAAACTCCCATGGAGTTCTTAACCTCATTGCCACCTCTTGTCTGAGCACCTCTTGCTCGGCTGCACTCTGCCAAAAGAGGTATTCCTGGAAAGAACTGCAAGAGTGAAAGCAGAAATCTTTACAAACACTGTGCTGAACTTAAATACTGGATTTCAACATCTTTAAGTCAGCCATGCAAAAGTGCTGAGTTAATGCTTATGATAAACATTTAATTAGGATAAACATTTTTTTGAGTTGCAGCCAAAACAGAGCTCTGCCACAGCAACTGTATTAAGTGCAAGTGATACAACAGGGTGTCTGACTACCACTAGACTCTGTCTTCTCTGACCCTAAGGTATCCAACTCAGGATGTTCAGACCACACTCATTTGGTTTTGTTCTGTGTATTTCTACATACACATTCAAACAGATATTTTGTTCTATATCCCTTTTTATGAACTAGTCTAAATCAAAACACCCCCAAGAAAAAATCCTGTGTATGAAGTCACCTGTCACAAGTAGGTTTTCCACTCAAGTTTCACTTTATTCATGTTCTCAGAGTTCCTCCTTTATATGTTCTCCTTCATTTATCTTCTTTACCTTGTGCTTCACGTTCCTCTGCAGGAGTTATTTCCACTATACTGTGTGTTTTGAATGTTTTTTTTCACTTTGGATGTGAAAAATATTTTGCTCCCTCATATGAAAAGACATTTTGAAAATATAGAAAATTTGGTTGAGGGATTAAAATGGGATGGTCCTGAGAACTCACTGGCTACACAGAGGAGTTAACATGGGTTTGGTGGCAGAAATTAACCTGCTCTGAGAATGTCTCTGTCCACATCTGAGTATTTTTTATGTCAGAATCACAAGATCAGGAAACTTCAAAACATAGCAAAACATTTGAAATGGCAAGATGTTTTAACAGGAAGTCCCTCTGGTGATTAGGTGACATCCAATTCTAATTTCTTATTCAATTAAGCTCTTTAATTTGGGCCAAAGAGAAAATTATTTCACTTGGGGAATCGCAAGCTGATCATTTGGAGGCCACATTCTGGTCCTGGAGAAAGCAAACAAGAGGGAAAGAAAACCAGGCAGTGCAAATTGTTGCAGGCTTTCTCTAGAATTGAAGCCATTGCTCAGACAGGTCAGACACTCTGGGGTTGCAGGCTGCTTTTGCTTTAGACCCCGTGTTCTCCTGGGATGTTATCTGGTTGTGACCAAATTGCTGTCTTTCACTGTGCAGGACTGTGCTCCTTCACTGTGCTGTGTAACTCAGTAGGTCTGTAAGAATATGGCAAAATGGGAGAAGAGAGCCCAGGGCTCAGCAGGGAGAGAAGGAAGGAGAAGGTGTGAGAAGGTGCAAGAAGGCAGACGCAGGGTGTGAGTGCAGGAAGGGGCCCAAGAAAGAGGCAGAATCTGCCCCAGGCATCTAAGCTTGGTCTGGTCCCACGGGATGAGTGAAGGGGCCTCCTGGCTGGACTAGTGTGGATCATCAGTGACTGAGGCTTACTAATAAAGGGAAAAGTCTCCATGGCAAAGCAAGCCTTCCACTGGGGAATTCCCCAAACATCTGCTCTGCCCAAAGCTTCCCTTTTCTCAAGATGCCAAAAAAAGCAGGGAGGGGGGAAGGGAAACATAGACTTTCATTATTTCAGTCACCATTTTAGGCTGAAATGCAATATACAAATTTTGTTCTAATTTTCGGTTCCCACACCCTTTTTCTTCGCCAGATAGGAACTTTGGGCTTTGATGCTGCCAATAATCTTCCTCATCTGTACTATTTTCAGTTTTCCAACCACCCCCATTTTTTTTTCATCTACTCTGGTATAATTTATTGCTATAAGTAGTTTAACACATAAACTGTCCCCTGTTTTCCACCTCTGAGTTCACCACTTGCCCAGACATAGAAAGATTTTGGACTGGTAAGTCTGGAGTGGCTCCATTTCCCCCACTGCCTGCTAAATAGCCTGCAGCTGGTAAAACACACGTACCTAGGCCTGAATACATCCTTTTTCTCTGTGCAGGCCTGCAAAAGAAGTAGACAGATCTGCACAGAAAAGACAACAAAAATCAAATTTAGCTGGGTAAATCTTACTTTGAATTCCAAAGCACTGGTACAACTACCTCATGTAGTTGCAGTTTATCTTTGTTAAATAAAGAGAAGAGAAAATCTCTTCTTTGATGAATCTATCCACAGGTATTACCTGCACCTATGCTGTAATTCTCCCCATATGACTTTCTCACTATCTCCCTTTCTTCACAGCAGCACAGACCAGCTCCACTCACACACCAGTGTGTTGAAAGACCTAAGTGCTTTCCTTTTTACTTGATGTTTAAACCAGAAACTTCAGTCTGTACCAGTCCTTGTATTGAAACAAGGACTATGGTTCTGATAGATGTCCAGGATATTACTAAACCAATAGGAACATTTATTTCCAGTAAACAGGTCTTCATTTAGCAAAATTGCATGAGTATTATGAGCTTCAGAAAAGAAAGATCTGAATGATATGTTTAATTAATCCTCTGGAGACAATAGTCCAACAATACATGTGTTCAATGTTATTATTCCCGTGTCCAGAAATTACAGTACAAACTGATCACTTGAGGCAAAACTAAATCCCCGTTGGCAAACGGACAGCATATGTTGACTAGCTAAATAAGTTGTACATTTCATTTGCCAAAAGTGTCTGATGGGCCAAAAAAAGGCCTTTTTGAAGTCATTCCGTTTTGGAAAAGAGAAGTACTAAAAGATCATAATGTTTTTGTGGAAAACATTAATCCCAAAATTTGAAACAGCTGAAGGATGTGCAGAAGTGATGCCGTTTTTTACCTTATTCCACTGGAATTTCAGGATGATGGATTTCGAGGCACATCAGTCATGCTGCTGTGACCTGGCTTTAGGTCAGCAGCTGATCCCCTCCTCATACTCAGGCCAGGTCTCCACCTTTTTTGCTGTGAGGCTCCAGGGGAAAGCCTGGCCACCTATCAGGCCTTGCAGTAGCATCCCTGCTCCCTTAAGGTGAGTTTCCCATGCCCAGGTCCTGGAAGGCAAATGCAAAGTCTGAGCTGGAAAGAACAGGGGTGGGATTTGTTGTAGGGTTTTTCTTGACTTCATTCACATAAAGGCTGGGAAACACAGGGACAGGACCCTCTACAGAAAATATAGTCTGAAACAAAGAGAGTAAAACATAAACCTGAAGGTATCCCAAGGCTGAGCATGTAACAAAGCATAGATGGGCAGAAAATTTGACTATTTTCCTATTGCTATTTGACTGTTAAGGGGTAACTAAATAGGATCTAAAAGATTTTCATTTATTTCTTTTTAGTTATTCAGATAAATCCAAAGAAGTTTGTTTAGACCATGATTTACTGCTGAAAATATCCTGAGATTACTGTTTTTAAGGGTTATTTTATATCCTTGTAGCTCCCAAGTGTGTGTCCTTGCTTTTCAAGGGATGGCAGTACTGACTTAGAAGAGGAACAAGAAGAGAGCACAAAGAAATTTGAACAATATTTTGCTTCTTGCATGAGTAATTTATTTGCTAAAAAAGTAAATAATTTCATGTTGGTCAAAATGAACAGGGTTCTTCAGATAGATTTTAAATTAATTGTTCCACTGTCTCCTTACAGAAAAATATTTTGATGTTCTCAGTATGAAAAGTTTGAAATGAAGGGGAATTTTTATCTCAAGCTACATCAAAGGTGGCCAGACACAAAACTGGGGATGTCAAAGAGCACTCCTGTTTTACCAAGGAAGAAATGAAAGTATGTCTTTATGGTACAGAAACTCAAACTGCTTTTGAATTATGAGCTTCTACTGAATCAAAAAAAAAAAAAAAAAAAAAAAGTATTAATTTTGAGTGCACCATTTTATTTTATACAGAACAATGAAGGTAGAATGTCAAGGAACATTATGTTTGTCTATTTCTTTCAGTGCAAATAAGAGATACATTAAATGTTTATTAATAATTTCAACAGCGTGCAAGAAAAAAGGCAAAAAATATAATCTTCTATACTTCCTCAATCTTTCCCCAGACATTAAAATAACTGCTACACCACAAACTTCAAGTCATAAACATATTTATTTATGGTCATTTTCCTATGCCGTTTCCTATGACTGTAGATGTTGGGTTACTCTACAACATAATATTTTCCTTTCAAGAAATGGGAACTAGGTGGCCTTTGCTAAACAGAACTCTCTTCCTAAAATATTCTCCAATGACATGGGAGAAAGGGCTTTATTCAAGTGGCCACTTGGTAAAACTTAAAATTTTGAAAGAAAAGAAAATAAAACCCAGTTTTAACTAGGTTCTAATGGCCCCTCACTGGCCACAGGAGAATTGGCTCTATTACACTGTGACCAGTACCATTGCATATCAATAGCTGGAGCCTCTAATAATGCCAATAAACCATTTCTTTTGTTTCCTTTGTTAAACTGTTTGGCTTGAAGCTGTAAATTGGGGACAACAGCAACAAGAGTCATCCTATGCTTGTGAAATCATTATGGAGCACAGAACATTTTGGAGTTTTGAATGTCCACTCTAGAAGGGGTGTCTCCCTACATTGAACCACATCTCCTCCCTTGCTTGTTGTTCTTGCTGTTCACACTCCAGGAAAGGACAGAATTAAAAGATTACCAACTTTAGATCCAAATGGAATATACTCCTCTTCTCCTATCAGTCTGACCAAATATAGCCTCTGGGTTTCCATCTGACCTTATGCTGTGGCTTGTCCTTAAATAATCACTTAATTAAAAGGTGACGTATCACAAACACCAAAACTTAAAATAACTTTAGTCGTCTAAAAAAAGAATAGATAGCTTTTCCTCAGAGGAAAAGTACTAGTAGCTTACTGAGAAAGCTTAACCTCCAAGGCCAGTCTAGCTAACTATGGCCTTAGGGACTAATCCTTGTAAAGTCCATCTGGAGAATGTCCTAATTCCACTGCCTGCTCTTCACAATCAGCCTTCTGCTTTTTTCCCCACCCTTGCATCCGTTTAGTGTCCTCATTTGCTTTCTAATGACTTTCTAAAGTGAACTCAGATCTGGTTTCTTTCCCAGATGACCTTTAGCTGGCTTTCCTTTCCATTCTTCCCTACATCATGGCAATATGAGCTGCAATGCTCATATCAATGTGAGTATCATATCGATACCATATGTTCCAGACACAGAGCAGGTAACCAACAACAAAGATGAGCCATGCCAAAACACACCTGCGACTTCCCAAAAGAGTAGGTGGAGCTGAGTGAAGATCTGAACCACTTCTGCACTTTGAGACAAGTAAAGCTGCTGAAAGATTTTAGCCCTGGCAGCCAGGGCCAGTGCTTCCAATGTAGTTTCCTGTGGAGTTTGGTGCTTTTCTGAACTTCCAGTAACTCAACAGGGTGGTGCTAAAGACGAGGCAGTGACTGTTCTGGACAAGGTCATGCACCAAAGCAGTAATTTTAAATATTTTTACCAGCCTGACCCTTAAATACTGCAAGTACTAAGAAACCCTTGTTCTTCTCGGAATCAGTCACCAGATCTGTCGTGCAATTACCACAGAGTTACTTTCATTTGGAGAGAAATGCAGCAACAATAGCCTGATTTCTGGTATTGTGTTTATTGTTTCATCTTCAGAGTATGAGCACAGTTTCTTAATTGCTCAGGAGATCTGATCACTTTATATATCCCCAAACTGTATTCCTAAGAATGGAGATGGGGCAGAGTGCACCCCTGCAGAGCACATGTAGAGAATTGTCTTAGGCTCTGTGCCCACTCATATCTCCCAGGAACCCTCGGAGAAGTCTGAGGATCTCTAGTGGTACGTGGACCAGCAGCCAAAATACAGGAAGCCCAAAGTCCTCGCAGAAGGAAGTGAAAATATTGCAGTGTTGTAATCACTGTGACATTATAGGTACCAGAACATAAGGGCAAATGAGACAGTTTATCCCTGTTGTAATTTCTTGTTACATTCCAGTTTTCAGGTGCAAACTCTCTGAACAATTATGTCTTGCTGTTAAAAGAGCTTGTTGAAGAAGCCTCACGGTAGTGTTAATTCTCTCACGTCCTGACACACTGACCTGAAATGCCCAATTCCTCTTACAGCATCAGGCTTCTTACTAACAGGGAGATCTTTGACAGTGAGGACCTGACAACCTGGCAATACTGCAGAAGTGAAAAACTGCTTGGGTAAAAATAAGTTGGGTTAAACAGATACACCTATGCTAACAGCTAAGTACCTGTTTACACTTATTAGTCACCTCATTAAAAGTATTACTCTAAATAACGTGCCATTTATATTTGTTAAACCCATTTCACAGGAAGCTTAACTAAAAAGGAAAGAGGTTAAAGGCCAGATTTTAACCTCTGCATAAGTAGGTGGCTAATCATGGCTTCAGACACTCGTGGTGGAGGGGGAGGCCCTGAACCAGGGCAGACCTAAGAGGTACACACGCACATAATCACCTCCCCAGTGCTTGAGCTTGAGGCATGTTCTGAGAGAAACAAGAACTAGCACAACTGGGAATGCCTTTTACTGCTTTGGGAATAATGCTTTTCTCTTTATGGGCAGGCTTTTAAATTATCTCTCCATATAGCATATTAACAACCTGGTTTTTTTCTGAGTGCTGCTCCACATATGTGATGTGCCTGCAGATGCAGTGCAAGTTGCTCCAGCTCCCCACAGCCCTGCCAGGTCTCTCCAGTCCTGACTTGCACACTGTCCTGCTCCTCTTCTTTCCACAGCAGAGGTTACCAGCTGTGGGACCGACCCTCATATTCTAGGAACTATGATGTTATTAACAAATTGACTTTTCCATGTAACTTGAGAGAGGAATAAAAGGCAAAATCTTAGCTAGCACAGATCATTACAACTCATTTGTGATGGGAAAGTTTCATGATACTGTGCAGAACAATGCTGATCACTATCAAACAGGAATTTGACTCACCAGACACTGGTGGAGACTCAACCAGCCCTCCCCAAGCCCTGATCTCCAGAAGGGCTAGATGGGAGAATAATTCCACATAAAATGCCTTGGGTGCTATGTAGGTTGGACCACTAGTCAGTTTTCAATGGGTTTGGGGTTTTTTGTGGGGATTCTTGAACCAACTCAAAAGACCCTTAATGGGCATTAGGAGACGGGGATAGGAGTGAAGTCACCCTTCCTTCCATCCCCCCAGCTCTGAGCCAAGCTGTGGGCCAGCATCCTCAGAGACTGACAAGTGGCACAAACCAAGCTGAAGGAACATACAGATGGGAATGGGAAGCAGTGGGCATGGGGAGAGGCAGAGGGAGACCTTCCCCAGCAGTGGCTCTGAGTTGTTATATCAGCTCTCTCCACTCCTTGGGCATATTCACACCCACCACAGTGGAAGATCTAGTTCAGCTGCCATCAAAACCCCAGAAGGTCTTTACTGGCCAAAAGGCTTTGAGGTTTTTAGCTCCAGACCTGTGTGCAATGCCAGGGTTGTCCTGACACAGAAAGCTGAGGAACTTCATGCCTACCCCACAAAGGGAGCCAAGTTGGCTTCCAAACAAGAGGTAACATGGCAGAGTCAGGAAGCAAAAGCTCTAGGTTCTTGATCCTGGTCTCAGGACTACTTCATGCTCACTGGTAGAGAAGTACACTAGGAAGACTCTGGGGTGAGGGCCCTTACAGGTACCCACAGCACTGAAGTGAGACAGCTCAATGCTCCTGCTGAGCTGCAAAAAAAAGGGCCATTCTTGGTCAGGTGCATGGGTCATCACAGAATGGTTTACACCATTTTGCACAGTGACAAATCCTGCAAGGGAAGCCAGATAAATCCAAGTTGGATGCTGGAGGACCAGAAACCACAATGTACAAGCTGTTCCCTTGGCTAACACCAGGCAGTTGTGGGCAGGATATCTGCAGGAGGTGAAACCTACTCTGAAATGCCAAATTCACCTCAAGGACTCAACAGGCATCACAAGGCACTCACCCAGGGATTGGGAAGTCAGATATTAGCAGGTGTTGTGCCATTTAACCTGTAGGCAACTGTGTTCTCTATAGGATTGGACCTGTCAGACCAAATCCTGAAAGTTATTTGTGTTTGTGCTTCACTCAGCAGTGAGTGCAAGAGAGCAGAAACGTGAGCTGTATAGATATCCTCTGACTAAACACAGACAAAATAATTACCAGATGGTGGTGAAAGTGACCCAGAAAGGAATCCCAGAACTCCATACTAAACAAGCTAAGATAAAGTTATTGTCACACAGGTAAAGAGGTAATAACAAGAGGCCTCATTAAAGGAAGAGGGGACTTCTAATCTCCTGTACAGGGACTAGTTTCTCTTGCTGGAGATAATATCTGTAAGGAATAGAAAAATCCTAATGTTCCAATGTTCCCTTCTGAAATACCCTGAAGTGTGTTACTGGAAACTTACTTTGAACACATATCAAGACCACTCAGAAGCGGCATGAATCACTCCGATTTACCAGAACAAAGACGAGAGGTGCACTTTTTTCTTTCCAGCACAGTTGTTTCTAGAGAATTGAGCCTGTTTACTTCAGAGTTGGATTATAGACATACTGAAAAGTGACTTAAAGCTTCATGTAAGCTGAAACATTATTATTCAATAAAGAGTCCAAGTCAGAAATAAATTGTTTCAGGAGGTTTTTAAGAGGGAAAAAGGTATTTAAGTAACTCTAAATTTACAGGTATAACACAGTACTTCTAATCACTCATTTAAACTTCTGGAACCTGTTAAGTATATGTGAGGTGAGATGAGATGGTGAGTTCCTAGTTTTCTCACTGAGGTCTTGTTGTGCAACATTGGAGTTCTGTGGCTGCCAGGGCACAGGTACAGCCTGAGCAGCACTGGGGGAAGAGGAGACAACGGAAACCCCAGCTACAGGATCCCACAGTGCAGAGTCCAAAGGACATCATCTGAGTGAGTCCAAAGATTGTCTCTTCAGGAAAAACAGCAACATCTCTCTCTTTAGGAATGCCTTCTTACCAGAAAAAAATAACTCGGGCCAAATACCCTCCCACATTCCAGTAATCTGCCATTACTCTCCAAAATTTGAGAGAGAAAAAGAGGGGAATTTACTGGTAAAGTCACAGGAACATGAAAACCACACCAAGTATGGAGAGAGAAAATTCAGCAGAGACTGTGCTGTTGCTGTTGATTTTAGGTAGAGCATACTCAGGTACTAACAAGATTATAAAACCCAGATAGGTGCCTAGATAATCAGACAGACAGACTGAGCTTATTTGTTTTCTTGTTTTTTTCTTTCATTGATTTGAAGCCAAAGATCCAAGCAAAGATCTTCACAAAGATCTTATATTTACAGCAGTCTGTAAATGGAATTCTCTCACACAAAGTTGTCTGAGAGGCTGAGGAAGATAAAGAGGACTTAAATATTTTTAGTGCTTTTTAAATAAAGAACTATTTGGAGTACATTCTTCATTCAATGTACATGCAGATCAGCCTTAATAATGTTCTATTTTAAAATTTCAAAGAAGAAAATACTTCAGAGAAAGGATAAGTCTAAGGAGCCTTAAACAAATATTTTTATACCATTTTACTTTCTTCCAAAAGTTTCTTGAAGAAGACACTGGATTTTGTCATTTAAATCACATTTATAGAAGTTGACAGATTTAAATTCTGACATGGCTCCATTTCTTAGTTCAAGGGCTCATACACCCCTTCATCACACAAGCATCTGTTTAGTTACTGAGCCTCAACTGTGCAGAATGGGCAAAGTTTCAAGCTTTTGTTTAAATTTTCCTGTAAGAATTAGGTCTGTTCTAATCTTCACATTTTAATAACTTCCTTTCCAACTGAAATTCAAATTGCTGAGAAGCTTTGTAGGGGAGAGGAATATTCCCATAATGATCTCATTTGAATAACCTGAGAAAAATAACATGTGTATCTCTCAGTGCAGGTAAGCAGGATGCAGGTGAACAGCCAAGTGAGGGGTCTCATGTCTTCCCACCAGGCTGAGTCTGACTTGCCTTGGATTTAAGGTTAGGATGAGCAGGATTGTGGACACTGGGTAATTCAGATTCATCCCTGTGAGAGGCATGGGAGTGGACAATGCTCCTCTGTGAGGTATCCCATGCAACAGAGAGAAATGGGTGGAGTGATGGCCACCCCTGTAGCTCTGGGTACAAGTACATTGCCTCTTGTGCAAGAGATGGAGGACACACAAATTCCCTAAAGAGACAGAAGACATTCTGCTAATTCCTGACCCCCAGGTAACACAGGCTGTGAGGTACTCAGTCATGTTTCCTTAAGGAAAATGCTGCATGGAAAGATAACAGCTAACAGTGTATATATCTATATCTATATCTATATCTATATATATGTGTATATATATATGTGTGTGTGTGTGTATGTGTATATATATGTATGTATGTATGTATAATATGTATATGTATATATATGTGTGTGTGTGTGTATATATATATATATATATATATGTATATATATGTACGGTTCAGTGAGGTGATTTTCCTCCTACAGCAACTCAGACTTCTCAGTCAGCCCAATGTGGGGAGCGATGAGAGCAGCAAAGTCCCTTCTTCACTGGGGGCTGCAGTTCTGTTCCTCCCAAACTAGCTCTCTGAGATCTTTCTGAAGCAACAAACCTGCCAAAGAAGCTAAGCCCATGTAACTCTTATCACACTGCAAGGAACCAGATACCCAGTGCCTGAGGAAGCTGAGATGGATGCAGCAGAGGACAGAAGGAGCAGTGGAGAAAGGAGGAAGGTGGCTCCATCCCCAGCTTTCAATAATAATAATGGCTTGCCATTAGGTTGACAGCTCATTGTCTATAATACCTGTAAAGAACTTCAGAAAAACATTAAAAATAGGATTTCTGCCTGCATTAACTGTCCATCTTTTCAGTGACCTTTCCTCCACCAGTGCAGACCTTCCACTGCCTCATCTGTAATGACTGACACCCTGATGGGATGCAGAGTCCTCTCCCACAACATGGAGTTGCAAGAAAAATCCAAGCAGCTGCAGCAGTTTGCATCTAAGGAAGGCTGTCTTCATTCTTGTCCCACACTTGGCTAGAGAGAAATCCCACTAAAACTGACAATTAAACCTTGTCAGGCAGACAGAAGGTGCAGGTGAACCAGCATTTCTTTTCATAAAGGACATGACTTTGTTTTCAAAAATGCAAAGTCAATTACTCAGTCGAAAATATGTGGTAGAGATCTCTAATAGCATGAATGCCACTTTTAGCCTCAGAAGTTATACATGAGCTTTCTTACTGCACAGTGTGTTTATTATTTTCCCAGGAAGCTGGTGCTGAGAATAAGTTTCTTGCACACGGTAAAGTGTCTCAGAGTCCAAATGGTATGGATCAGAAAAGGTAGACCAGGCTCTAACCCACTCTTTCAGCCATGATAGCCATGTATCAGCTCTGCTTGATTTTGTTTTTCCTTAGATCCTCTGTGGTTCAGAAAAAGAGAATTTTGGACACTTGGAAACAGACTGATCTCATCTGCTCTCCCGGGATATGAGTGGTGCCACAAAAGGCATTAGAAACAGAGGTGCAAACTATTCCCTGTCTCAGAGTAAAGCAAAACTGCTTTAGAGGTAGGACTGCAGCAGATTAGAGCTATGAGTCTTGTACTTTAGCAGTCTATGCTGCTGGCAGCCTCAGCCCTTCCAAAGCATTCTCATCTACTGCTGGCTTGCCAGTTTATGAGCCTTGCCAGGTGCCCTCTCTCTTGCTGCTCTACAAGAGAAGATGCTGTCCAGAGAAACTGCTTTGCACACCTTGATGACATTGTTATGAGTCCTTGCCCTCACTCCACTGCCTCACCAGCCCAGACACAGAGTGCTAAGAGCTCTCCTCAGCAGAAGAAGGCAGGAGCATCAGCAGGACATCACACACTGAGCTAGTTCTGTGTGCCTGGAAAATTTGGCAGTCAGGGATGGTAGGACCTGTTTGCAATGCTTGGCCCTGCCACATCTCCTTGCAGGATACCCCTGGTCACCATCTGGCAGCTTCTTGGATGCCTCAAGGGAGGAATGAGGGCAGCTGGGCTGCCCTGCCACGTGCCCCCTGTTATGTTTCTCTGTTTTCAATGCACAGTCTCTCCTCTATATCTCTGTTTATAATTTTTGCCACTTGTGATCACCTAGGTATTTTTCCTCCCCAGTGTCTTCTCTTCCCCTCTCCTCCCTCTGTGCATGTTGTTTTATTTTTTTTTTTAATATGTTTTGTTTGTTTTGTTTTAGCTTCTGTTGGGGATAGCTGCTTCCCATACCTATACTGAAACAAAAAACAAACCCCAACAACCAAACCAAAAAACAAACCCAAAACCATGGGGACAGGGGCCAAAAGTGGATAACTTTGGAGGGGTACAAAACAAGGAAAAATACAACAATATTTTCCTGGTACATTTTCCCAACCATAATACTCTCCTAGCCTCCAGCAACTTGCAGGTCAGAGATGTAAGCAAACACTTTCTTCAGAGACATTGTTCATCAGAATTCTCCTTCTTTAGTAAGCCACTGCAGAGCTTGTTGTATTATCTCCCCGAAATAAATTAATATTAAAGGTTATGTCTGGCTATGGCAAACACTGCTGGGTGAATAAGGCATGCTGCACCATGCCCATAAACGAGACAGAGCCATGATGTCCTTGGAGAGAGAACAGAATTTTTATAGAGCCATGGAGGTTCTTGTAAAAAGAAGAAGCTTCATTACAAATGCAGACCGTCTGCCCATAAACCAAAAGCCAGTTCCTGCCAATTTCCTTGTACACTTCTAGTTCCTGGTACCTTGTGAACTGGGGCTGGGTTTCCTTTCAGTAAATGGAAAATGAAAGAGCATGAAGGGGCAGCAGTGGCATGCTCTAGCAGACAGATACACATGAAGAATAAAAATCTTACCTTCTTGAAGTTAGCAGGATGTTAACACTGACTTCATGGGGCCAGAGTTTCACTCTGATCTGTACAAGCTGCCAGGCAATCTCATCAGTCTTTGGAAAGTGCTGCTACGCTTGTTATTTGTAGTATTTTCAGCAATTTTAATGACATTAAGCCCTAGGGGGTGAAACCCCAGGAAACAGAAGGATGCAGACAGCCTGAGTGATAGTATCAAGCGCCCTGTTAACTCTCCTTGCTTAAATCAATACCCTCAACTGCTCCATGCAGAGCTGCAATGAAAGGAGCAACACAAAGCTACCTCCAGGAACCTGAAAGTTTTTGAGGGAAAACAAGCAGAGATCAGCCACAAACTGATGGTCTGGTTTGACCACACCACCATCTTTTTTTTTCCTTCTCTGTCATGGGAAGCACTGAAAATTCGCCACTGAGCCTGCAGTCACTTTCTGGATCAGTCTTATGACTATTTATCTTATTTACATTTTTGCTATTTCCATAACACTTAATCTAACCACAGCTTGTTAAAGAATTGTGGGCACGTTGTATGCAGGTGTCTAACTCCAGCATAAATATTTACAGCAGTGTTGCCACTTGAGAGTTTTCACATGTGGCCTTTTTAGGCAGTAATTTATGTGTGTTTTAACTCTTCTGATGCATTAGAGCATGCAGGTGAAATTTCTCCTTAAAAGTGCAAACAGTGACATCAAGTATTGCCTAATAGCTAGAATATGCTGCATGTAACACCCATGCTGTTTTGGGATCTAATCCTTCAAGTATTTTAAGCCCGGCCCTAATAATGTCTTCTTTAGATTTCCATAGCCTAACACATATGTTGCTTTCTTTTACAGTCTATTTTTTTGAAAGTCCTCCCATTTGTCCCACTTCATTCATTGGCAAAAGACCCAACTGAAGAATATAGCAAAGGAAGCAAGCACAATGTTGCAAGGAGAAGTCATAAAAGCACCCATATCTTTAAAAAACTAGTTTCAAGAAATGCATGCAGCATTTATGTTAATAGAGGTTTGTGAAGGACCCAAGTCCTTTTACTAACTAAGTGCAAAAATTTAACAAAAACACTCCTGAAGTTTAAAGAAGTTAAGCTGGTGATGACAGAGATTAATGTTCAGATTCGGGGAATCCACTTATTAATTTTGTCAAGCTGAAAACAATGGTTAACAGTTTCCAAAATAGCTGAACAATGTCAGCAAACATTTGCTTTGACTGAACTGAGACCCTCCCTTGCCCTAAGATCAGCACTGGGACGCTTTCAGAAAGGCTTCCTTTATCTCTTGACAGCGTGAAAAAAAACGTTACCTGCAAATTGACTTGTGTGTAGAAGGAAGCTATCATTCATGCTAATGGAGCCCATCGACTTGCTTTCACTGTACCATGATACCCTGGAGCAAAAAAATGTGAAGCCTGTTAAGCCCTGGGCTTAGCAATAGGATTTAACAACTCTAAAATGCCTACCTTCCTCTGTACACATGTTGTCGACCACTATCCCACACATTTCTCTGTTTCTGTGACAGCTGGTCAATGCAAACTAGCTCTTAAAAAAATTTACGTCCATTTTTATGCTCTGGGAGCAGTTTTCTTAAAATAAACCTTACAAATTTTAAAAAGCAAAGAGACAATGGGAAACTACAGCAGAAAACAGAGCAGAAAATTGTACAGAAAATTGTTTACAAAGCTCCCAGTAATTTGGTAATGTGAAGCATCTTCACTGTTCACTGTGCTCTTCAAATAAAAACTTGGTGGGCACGTTTTGAAAGCATTAGAGATTGTGACTCCTGCAAAGCCATCGCTTTTTTAAAATGTGAAGGTATGATAAGAGTTAATCCCAGACCACAAAATCAGACAACAAAAGCATAAGGAAGCTGGCCGCAACTGTGGAAAGGCTTTGACAGGGACAGTCAGGTGGGTTAAGGTGCAACAGATGTGCCTAAGTGGTGGGCAACAACTTTGTTAGAGATAGTTTACCAGTTAATAGTCCATAATGCTAACGTGCAAGGAAATGCTCAGTGCAGGGAAGAAATGGCTCTAAGCCATAAATCAGCAAATGAGGAACATCAGACTATTCCCAGCCAGCCCAGGATCTGACACACCCCATGGCAGGCAAAAGAAGGGTTGAGACAAAAGGCTCATTGGCAGGCCCTCCCATCTCAGGTCTCTTCTCTTACCCATAAAAGCTGATCACAACCCTCCAGAGCTGGTCCCATTGGCCCCTGCCTTTCACTGGACCCTGTCTTATACTGTGAAAGCAACACCCTCCTCATAGTCCAATCAACACTGCATACTGCTGGGCAAAAGTTTTTTTAAAAATTGAGTCTTTGGTTTTGGGAAAGGAAAACAAAAGCTAAAGGATATGACAGAAATAAAAAGAAACAGCAAGATATAAAAGATCAAGGACAGGACAGAAGAGTTGTCCTCAAAGCTGGCACTGAGCAGGTACCCTTCAGTTTCAGGTGAAACAACAATTTGCACATCCTTGCACTGTGGATAGCTGGCAAAATGAGGCTGGTCAGGAGCAGGGAAAAAATAAGCAGAGCTTCCAGACAGAACATTTTATGAAAGCCTGCAGTGAAGTGTAATGCTCACCCTTCAGAGGACATGAAACAAACCAAGACTGCAGCCTGCTTGACAGAGGCATCCACGTGCCCTACCAAGACATATGGGAGCCTGAAAGAACCAGAGAGTGGGCTGAGTTCCCCTTCCCTGCCTGTTTTCAGAGCATAGAAAGGGCTGAGGCTGAGCAGGACTCTTTCTCTGGAGTCCCTTTAAAAATCCCAAAGATACAGTAAGTCAATGTGCAATGCCTCAAGGCAGGTTAAAGAGCATGAACCAAGATTTTCAGTAAACAAACAATGTTTTGTGTCTCTACAGGGCATGCTCAATGCACATTCAGCATTTTAGCCCAGGCCTATCTTTGCCAGTTCCACTGCACTACTTTGTGCAGGGATTCACCCACTAATCAATTCAGTTTGGTCTCACAAAGCCTTCCACTAATATTCAGTTCCTCCCCATGGGTATAGCCAGTACTTTTCTTCTCCCTCAGGCAGCCTTGGACTCTTGGTCACTGTGCAGCTCTCAGTGGGTATGGCACCAAAGGACTAGGGATACACAGAAGTTTCAGAGTCCATAGTGCTTGATGAAGGCTACAGAAGTCCTACCAGAAGGATAATAAGTCTTTTGAAAAATGATTCCTTTGCATCCTGTCGTACTATAAAAGTACATTACAGACCATAGATTGTCTGGACATACAAATGAATTCCCAATGTTTAATCTATCTGAATGTCTTTCTTGTGGTTTTTTACTTCAGTGTAATCCTTCACTAAACATTTTTCAGCCATTAGCTCAGGACAATACATTTTTCATTATTAAACTGCCTCATGTTTTCATTATAGCTGCACGTCAGATTTTACTTAGTGATATATCAGTGGGATCACCTCTCTTATTACTGCACTTGAATTTCTCTTCTGAGAAAAATACAGCTATTTCAGATGAAAAGGGGCTCCTCATAGTTAAATTGCCATGAAGCATATCATCAAAATATCTACTCAGGGAAAGAGAAAAGACGTCTTTGGGGTGCCCTGATTGCAGCCTTGCAGTACCTGAAAGAAGCCTAGAGGGTGGAGAGAGGTTATTTACAAGGGCATGTAGTGACAGGACAAGGGGGAAGCACATTAAACTGGAAGAGAGTAGGCGCAGACCAGTAAGTATTTTTTTACTGTAGGGGCAGTGAGGTCCTGGAAAAGGTAGTCCAGAGAAGTTGTGGATGCTGCATCTCTGGAAGTGTTGAAGGCCATGTTGGATGGGGCTCTCTGAGAAACCTGGTCCAGTGGAAGTTGCCCCTGCCCAGAGCAGAAGGCTGGAACTAGATGGTCCTTAAGGTCCCTTCCAACCCAAACCATTCTATGATTCTGTGACTCTATGAGTCTATGATTAGTCTTGCCAGATCCATGACAATCTGTATGAACTGAAGTAACAGCCAAGTACTTTCATTTACGAGAAGGGAACCGAACCAAAAGTGACCTCTTTGGGGAAAGGTGCTACATGTAGCTGGAGAAACTCCTTACCCATGAGAAGAGCTGCCCAAACGGACAAGACAGATAAAAGGTGTGAGAAAAGAAGTGTTGTTGCCCCATATTATGAACTGGGACTTGAGTCACAGGATGAGTAAGAAGTGATCTGGAGAAGGTCACACAGGAAATCTGTGTCACGGTTGGTCATTAAACCCAGATTTCCTGATTTGCCACTGAATCCCATAATTACAAGACCATCCTTCCTGTCCTTTTTAACTCTATTCGTAAAGTATCTCACTAATTGGGCAATGCTTTATGGGCAATCCTTTATGGGAACAAAAAGCCTTCCATGCATCCTGCAGCATGATCTTAGGTGACTCTCACCACTGGATTCCTGTCCATGTCCCAGGAGCCTGGCTGAGGAATTGCATTTCCTCATCCACACCATGCTGTCCACAGTCACACAGGGTCCTCCCACCCAGCTTATGCCTTACCCCACTCCCTCACACCCCCTTTCCCTGGTCCTTGGCCACTGCTCATCCCACAGCTCTCCACAGTGGCATCCAAACCAGCTCTGCTGCTCCCATCGTATTTGGTGGGGTTTCCTCACATTGTGAGTTGGGGTCAGAGAGGAGGCCTTGGTGATCTTCAGGGCTGATGCTGTGGTGCATTTAGTGAGTCTACTTGAAATAAAACATGGGGTCACAGCATGCACAGGCTGGCTAAATCTTATCCCTCATACTCCAAGTAAAATGAGGAAAAAAGACTAAAGGTGGCCACGTTCAGTGGGGAAATGATCTTACCCAGAAGATTTCTACCAGCAGGGGGAGGAGACCTGGGTCTCCAGGAATATCAGATATCCTGGAAATTTAGGAAGCTTCTGGAAATCAGAAGACAAAGGAAGTTGGGTTGGGACTCCTGTAAACAGGAGATGAGAGGAAATGAAATGGACACAAGTCAGCCTACCTAAGAAAGAAAGCAACTGACAGCAAACAGAAAATGTCTGAAATACCAAGTTAAACAAGAAGATAATTATACAATCTCACAGATTTCCATAATTTGCTGAGGAAGACTCATCAGATCTACAGATAAAAAAAAAAGAATTTGAGTTCCTTCTTAATGGTCTTCTGAGAGGTTTACAATTTGATTTTGGAAGTGATAAAGGAGTCGGTAGTGGAAATAATGAGAAGGTACAGACAGGCGGCTCTCCCTATGGAAGAAGCAGCAAACTCATTTTCAAGTTTAAAAAAACAGAGCCATATGGCTAGATGGTAATGCAGGGCTGAACCCTATTTAATATCAGCATTAACACTATAGAAGCTGTTGCTATAGTAGTGACATCTGGAAGAATCCTTCAAATAGATTATTCTCTAACCTGGATGAAGGATTCTGCCAGTCTGTCTGTCAAAGAAAGCCTTCAGAGCAAATCAATAACAAAGATCTTGTTACCTGAATGCAATGTAATTTAGTGGCTAATCAGTTTGACAACATTAGAAACACAAGGAGAGAATAAAAGAACAATAGAAACCAGGAGATGTAATTAACAGCCAAGAAGGCAGAGAGGACTCCAGTAACACAAGGAGAAACATCAAACTTTTATATGCCACTATCCAATGAACTTGATCATGAAAATCACACCTTCACTCTGAACTGTTCCCAGTCTAGCTGACATTTGCTGTTCATAGGCTTCACTAAAAAACCATTAACACTACCAATAGATAGTATCATTAGTGAAGATGAGAGATGCATGCACAAAATACTGCTAATTGACAGAGCAGCGATAGACATGATGTCCCATTTTTTAGTATTGGTTTGAGTATTGTTTTGCTTTGGCCAAGTGAAAAGGCTTCTCTTGACTAATTAAAATATCTCTGCTGAGCACACACATTTGGCAGCCTCTAGAAATTCAATTCCTCCTTGTAGCTGGTTTCTCTGCACGAAACAATATGTGAAAATATTGCTAGAGAGAGGGTTTGTTGGTCATTTTGTTAGTTTGTATTATATTTACAAAAAAACATTTTGAACCTGATTTACTTCTGACACTGAGGATTAGCTGAAGCTGGCAGGAGCAATTCTCAGCCCTTGCACCTGATCTGGTCATTGAAATTGTAAAGTGTGATAAAGTTAGCAATGTCATTTCCATTCACTTGCACAATGTATAAAACAACTGCATGTCAAACACTCTGATGTGAAATCATGATCATGGCCACGTTTTTGGAAGGGAACAGGCTGTGTGTGGGGATACAGCATTAAGCTCTGGGGATATTATTGAAAAAATCTTGGAAAGAGCAATTGACATTTTTAACGCTTGTTTTCAAAATGTACTGTCCTTTGCATCCCTTAATGTAATGTACCTATCTGTTTCCTGGGGGGAACAAACCATTTATTCCTCGAAGAGACATTGATATTCATTATCCACATCCCTTCAAGGTCAGATTGGGTGAATACTGGGTCCTTCTACGCGTTCTCCACTCAGTAGAGCAGATCTTACAGAGACCAAAGGCATGACACAATTCCTGACTTGCAGCCTATGGCTTCCCAGGTGAGCAAGGGAATCCTGCTTCTCAGGATCAGGCATGGGCCCACATTAATAGCTTATATGTATTTGCCAAGGCTTGTTGCCATGAAGGCCACAGAAATTTAGTCACAGAGCCCAGTGGGAGCAGACTCTTGCAGAGGTCCCTAACACCATCTAAGGTGCCACCTGCAGATGTCTCAGAAAATTTGTGGGTTTAGAAGTCATGCTGTCCTGGTTGTTCACAGACATACGTGAGCTAGAGCTAGATACACGATTCATATCAGTAACACTTAATACCAGTGCTGCCTAGGTGTTAACACAACATGTGCTATTTCAGTATACCACATTTCTCACACAAAGTAATTCTGGACTTTCTTGTGTATGAAGCAGAGACAGAATTTAAAGTCTGAGCACTACTGAAATGTGAAAATAGATTCAACCTTTAGACCAAAAAGCTCATGCTCTTTGAAATTTGATTTTATTTAGATATATAAGGGTGATATAATTTATTTAATAGCAAAATTAATCGAGTCTAAGCAGGAGTAGCTGTAAGAAAGAAGGAAGGTAGATGGAGCACTAGGAGAAAAAAAAAAAAGAAATTTCATTCCAGTTCTGAGAAAGTAGTTAAGAAGTCCCTGGATGGCTGTTCATGCAGTTTTTACTCTGGCAAAACTGCCACTGAGTTTAATTGTAGTTCACTCTGTTGGATCAGCCTGCTAATCAACTAAGCACTTTTCATTTCATGACAATGAGAAGGTGTGCTGAAAATGCCATCATATCTCTAACCATCTTCAAAGCCTAGAATGTCTTCACACCCTTTCATGGGTTTCCCCTTTCCAGTACTAAAAAAAGGATGCTATAAAAGTCATGATTTAAATGATATATTGCAATTTTATGGACTTGGAAGCTAATTTTGCTTAGAAGCATTTTTATGGACTTTGGAAGCTGAGTGGGGGGAAGCAGAGCTCCTGAGATCAAAAACTTTCCTTCTGTAGAAAAAGGTTTCAGGGGAGAGCAATTTCTGCCTCCTCTGGATAGGACTCAATTGCTTCTTGAGTCTCCAATATTAAAAGGGTTTTGCTGGAAAATATGCCTATAAGAAGGAATTCATTTTATCTGCCCTGCAAACAAAAGAGATTATTTTCAGTTTCTGTTATGAGAGTGAGAAGGGGGGAAGTCCTTTCCAGGGAAAAGCTGTAAGATGTTTTCCTTAATTAGTTTAATTACAAAATACACTAAGACTATTAGATAAACATTAGGCTGTTTTCGGGTTCAAAACAGGCAGATGTCAGCAGGATTAAATCAAAATACTTTATATGCCTTTGAAGATTTTTTTTTTACTTAAAGACCTCCATTTTTTTTTCTCTTTTTAGGCTCTGTAACAGCTGATATGATTAGATTTTTTTCCTTTTGATTAAAATTATATTTATGCAACTTATGCAAGTCAGCTTTCTTTAGCGAAGCAAGTGGAATCTGGTATCACATGGTATCACATTCCTGGAATCTGATGATTTTTTTTGTATTCTCCCATTCTCCCTGCTCTGATCAGATTCTAATTATAGCCAAATTACAGCTATTGTCTCAAAAGCTGAGTAACATATTTGTGGTGGTGGGGGGGAGGAGGAACAGAAGAAGGCTGATTTAAAAATAGGAATTATACAAAGTAGTAAGAGTTGTTTATAACAATTTCTAAGGAAAGATGGCAATGGTGGAGAAGGGGAAGGCATCTTCACATCCAAGTTGGAGGGAGTCACACTTGGCTGAATCGAAGCTGTGTTTCTACAGCTTCCCTCAACATCATAATGCACTTTATCAGCTGCTTTGAGGCACTGAAGAGCTTGGTAGCTCCAGAGTTACAAGTATGATACATATTGCTTTGGGACCTAAAAAATTTATGAATAATTAAAGTATCACTGGAGAAATAAGTGTAGAACATATAGAGAAAGATTCATAGTCATAAGCAAACCTGCTATAAACTTAAAATTATGTCACCTTTACATACATACCAAGAGAAGAAATGACACAATTTAAGCAAAAGTATAAGGAGCTGAAATCCAAGCTTGCGCATCCTTTAGAGCAATAACAATGCTTCTCTGAAACCATAAAAATTATTTGTAAACTGAATACAGGCCAAAGGTATTTCCAGTACAAGTATTCTTAACCATTATCATTGACTGAGAACCTGACAGAACTGCTTGTAAAGGTATGAATGTCACCAACCCTAAATGAGAACTCAAACTAGAAAACGTAATAAACTCTTTTGCTCAGAAAGGCATTTTCCACTGGTAATATATTTTCAGAGCATTTTTACTTTGTCACTTTTAAAATCTATTGCTAAAGACCACCTCTAAGATTGCTTAATACTGCAAATGACCCCAAGATACATGCAAAGTCAAATGAAAGACTTCTCACACATTCTTGCATATCAATAGAAGCTGGTTTACAACAACAAGGCTAAATGCAGTATATTTTATTGCATTACCCTTCTGGTCACCTCAATAAGATGAAAATGTAAAAAGCTTTTTTTAGATTTTGGTTTTTAAAAGGCACTTTGGATACTTGGCAGATTTTCGTCTCTGCAATTGGTCTAAAAGTTTATTATTTTCTCAGAGACTATCTTCACCAGCATCTACCAGGTAGACAATAACAGCAAAAAACAGCAGGGCAGGCTGATGATGAACAGGCAGCTTCACTAAAGAGTCCATAAAACACAGAAAACCTATAGATGGACAATGCTGCAAAGACAATGCCACAAAGACATTTACAATACAGACTATACTGATATATTCAGTAAAAAAGTGTGCATTGTGAATATTTGCTCTTCACGTGCATGCACAGCTCAGTGGTCAACCTTTCACACACAAAAAACCCTTTCAAAGCCTTTGGTGAAAAAATAGAGGCTAAAGTCCTTGAAATGCTCTTCCTGCACACAGAGTTGTGCAGCTCCTCCTCAAGAAAGAAATGCATAAATATCATCAGGTGTTAGTGTAATGCAAGAACCACTAGATTTTATTAAATGACTAAATCTATTAAATGATTAAATTCTTGGTCGTACCAATTTGTATCAAGTGTAAACATACGGTGAAACACTTTTAAATCAATTACCTGATGATAAAGGAATAATCTTCTTACTTTAATGAAAGCATTAATGTATGTCAGGGCTATGCATTTAAGAGGTTTCCAGGATCAGAACCATCCCTTTGATAGTACCTAAACTCACACTTTCAGAAGTTAAATTAAATATCACTAGCAGATGTTGAGTAGCACACCCAGTTGTTGTGCACTAAAGCACATGGAAAACTAAATAGTGTTTCCTTTCCCCGCCTCAACGGCACATTTCATTCCACAGGATGGCACGAGGTTGTAACTCACAGAACACCGAAATGCAGCCACCGATTTTCCTCCTGCCGTTTGCTTCAGTTTCTGTGAGCAGGACCCCGGGAGGGGAGTAGAAGGGCTGCTCCACTCACACTGCTAAAAGGTGACACCATGATGCTCTTACAAGCCAGGACAACACAAATAGCATGTGAAAGAGAAAAGGAGATTCAACAGGGCCAGATGAGGTGCCCCGAGGCAGTGTCTCAGCTGCTCAAGGTGGCTGTGGCTGAGGGGCCAGGCAGAGCATCCCCATGCTGGACCAGGAACACAATATGCTAGTTCTGGGACCCCTGGACCACTAAAACTGAGACTATTGAGATGTCATAACATGCACCAGGCCAGCTGACAAAGAATAAATACAGTCACTGCTTTAGTTAAGAGCCTTTACAGAAATTACATACAGAACCTGCCACATTTTCATAGAATTGTAGAATCATTTAGTTTGAAAAAGACCTGTAAGATCATCAAGTTCAACAGTTAACACTTCTAATCTTTATCTGGCTCTTGCTAGCTAAGCCTGTCTCCTGTTCTTGGCAGAACTGTGGTCATCGGTCTTGCTCTTGGGAAGAGGATAAATGAAGAATTGGAACTGCCTCCATGTTCACACTCTTCCTTCAGTCTTCTTTGCTCCTTTCAGGCAACTTTTTTTAGACATTATATTTGCAATAGGGTGGCATTGACAGAGAGGTGGGTGTGACTGCCCTCTGTCAATGTCACCCTACTGCAAATACAACATCTAATATAATCCTTTCTTCCTCAACCTGTGGTCCATTCACCTCAACACAGGTCTCACCACCACCATGCGTCACCACAGAGGCAGGAGTGACCCTAGGAGGCATGTCACCACTGAGAGGTCATTTTCTGAACAGAATAATGGCAGCGAATGCCCAGCATGAGCTCAGGGGGTCTGGCCCTGGGCCCTAGCTGAAGGGCAGTCTTCAGTGTGCATTCTGTTGGATACTTAACCATGCTGGAGAGGTCTCAGAGCACAACATATTGTGGGTGTGCTGAATGATGTGCCCCGTTAAGTGATACTCATGAGCAGCGTGACCGTGCCTGTGTAATGCACAGTGAAACAGCATTACACATGGCTTGTGCCAGGAGTCCAGTCTCCATGAGCATGCAGCATGCAGTCATTCTGGGGCAGGGCCTTAAGGCAGCCCTGCTAAGTGGCAGCAACAACTGTGGGTGTTGGTGGAACATGCTGATACCCATTCTGCTGAGAAAATGCAGCGTGTTTCTGGAGCTGACGTAGCAGTTCATCCAGCACAAGTTCAGTGCTCTCCAGCACTGCAGGATGCATTAGATGCACCCCAGGTTGCAGTAGGATGGTGATCTCTGCCTTCTCAGTGCCCTTTTCCAGCCTTCACCCTAATTCTGTGAGGAGGAGAGAAGTTGCTCTTCCCAGCACATGGGCAAGGGAGAAATTCCAGCCTGCTGCCAGCCTATGACTCAGAAACATAAGTTGTTAATGCAGACAGAGTCCCACAGATAGGCAGATAGCTGTGCATAGAGTACAGATGGAGATGGAGACATGAGTCTAGGGACTCTTTCTTTGACTGATTGGCCTTTGGGAGCAGACCTTTCCTAATGTTTCACTAGTTGCATCCTTAATTCAACTAGTGTTGATTAGCGTCCTGACTATTTTCTCCTTCCTACCCTTCTTTTGTCCCCAACCCCTACACCTGTATTTTTACTTTTTTATATCTAGTGTTTCACTGTATCCTGCCACTAATACCTATGTCTCTATGGCAAAAATAAAAGCAGAGGTGGGAAATATTTCCAGCATTACTTTGTCCAGCTGTACAATCTTTGGACCTGTATGTCTTTGCTCTGATCCCATTCTGGGAGCCATTTCCAGAAGGGATGCACAGGACCCTTATGGAGGTCCTTGGACTACAGAGTGCCAGCTTTAGCTAATCACATCATGAATGCTAATAAAATTAATTTCCCCCATAACTTACTATGTTGCTAGGCTGTTTGTTACCACTTCCTGCATCCCAGGTTTCACTGACAAATTGAGAAGAACTCCTGTCCATGCAAGATGATACAGAACTGGATCCTTGGGAGCATCATGTGCAGCATAAATGTATCACACTGAAGTATTTATCTCACCATAACTTTTCACTCACACTCCCCTTATATTCCCAAACTGACTTCTGGAACTTCAGCTATGTTTTACCTACAATGCACAGCCTATATACCACAAATAACTGTCAGGAAAGACTTTGAGCTCTCTCCCATTTCTGCTGAACTTCATCATAAATTCCCCTTAACCTTTAATGCATAGGTTCAAGTTCTTTCTGAAATGATTGAAGATCACTCTTAAAAACCAGACCTCTTCTAAGTATTCAAACCTGGAAAATAAATTCATAATACCCTCTTCTACTTTTTCCAAATCCAAACAATTGACCAAGTTGCCTGATTTCAAAATCTTACGGAGTGGAAAAAATTGTCCTGAGACTCTCCACACCAAACTTAAGCCACAAACACATTTTTTACCATGACCATTTACAACTGGGAAATGTGTGGTTTATAATGGAATGATTATACAGCTTTGGCTTGGGATGTCACAGGCCTGCCGGTAAGATAAGTAAGAATGGAGCCAGTTCTGAACCTTCACGCATGTTAGGCGCAACTATTGCAATAAAGCTGCTCCCTGGCCCTTTGTACACAGTTTTACCAGGTCTGGGTTTTGTGGAATTCTCTTTTTAATAAAGTATACGGTCTAAGGCCCAGCTTGAAACAAAAATACTTGTTGCTTGCTGAGTTGTATGAACTTTGGAAATATGGCAATAAAATGGACACATATGTTCTATTATTATTATTATTATGCTTAAAGGCTACAAAAATAAATCATTCACGAAGCTCACATGGACAAAATGAGCACTGCCTTCTGTGAGAGTCTGTACTTACATGTATCTGTTTACTTAGATGCATCTGTTCTTGATATCTTGTGGAAAAATCAAATATTGTACCTTATGAAAAACCGTTGCTGAAGCATTGTTCAAAAAATCAATCCTAAACCAGAAGTCCATTAAAAAAAACTGAATACCTGGGTCTCTCTGCTTCGAACTCTCTTTTATTGTTATTAATAGATCATTTATCTTCAATATGGTTGGAGATAAAAATTCCTTTTTAAAGTGATGAAATGAAGAGATTTGCAAGTGCTGAAACCCCCTGATCTCCCCCTCTCTCTCATCACCTGATACAGGCTTAAGGTTTCACAGTTTGTAAAAATCAATGGGAAGTTCTCTCCTTGCCAGCAGACTGGGCCAATTTAATAAGTACCTGAACAGAGAGGCAGCCTGTGGAAGGGGCAGTCACCTTTCGCCTGGCCTTAGGAGGAGCTGCGAGGGACACTGGAGTGCATTGTGTCCCCGTGCGAAGGCCTGAATCAGCAGTGACGAGATTTCTTCTCTCCAGCTTTCCCCCACCCGCCTGACTGCAACTTGGAGGGGAATCTGCGAGGGGATGGACAGCCTCTGCCATTGCAGGATGCAGCTCCCGGGGGTGGGGGGAGACTTCACATTCCCAGTAAAGCCCAGTAAAGGGCTCTCTCATCTCTCACTAGGGCAAGCTCATAGTAGGGAAACTCCAAGCAGCTGCCAGGCAATTTCATTTCAACTCTGTCCCAACACCACTGTTTACAGTATTATGAAGGCAGCTCTGCCTGTCCCTTCTCCTCCTCTCCCTCCCACTTGTTCAAGTTTGTCGATACCCGATCCATGAACATTTGTTTCCTCCTTCCCTGGAGGAGTTTTGCGCTCCACTGACCTCAAGTTCAGCCCCGACGAGGCTGGCAGGAGGGCTCAGCTGGCTCTCGTTTCCCCACTTGCTGCAGTCCCTTCTGTGGGACTAGCAAAGCCAGTGTAATTCAAGCGGGGCGACTCTTCCCTTGCCAGCTCCTCACACTACCCAAGGCTCTGCTGACGGGGCAAACTTCATCCACCCTGTCCCGACCCACGGAGGAGAACCCCCAACCCTCCATCCATGGAGGCCACCGGTGCTGGGGGTGTGCAGGCAGGTCAGGACCCTCAGCCCCGCTCCGGCTGCCCTTAGCTCTCCTCCCTGGTCTACAGCGCTCCACGCTGCTCTGCACCGCGCACCTGCGGCCGCGCTGCGCCTTCCCCAGGTGGGTCTCAACTTGGCAGCACTGCTGTGGGTGCACAGGGGTGAAGCACCGGGGGTGGCACTGGAATGGTTGGATGGATGGACGGATGCCTATCTAACTTCCCTCGCAGCTTGATCTCCAGGTGATTCCCCCCCTGCCCCCTCCTCAGCATCAGACCTCTCTTTGCTCCCCCCCTTCTCTCCCCACATCTCCCTCTTTCAGCAGTGACAAAGCCTTTTACTTTAACCCGTTGGGGCTGTCCCCCTGCCATCCCGCGAAGATGGATCGAGGAGGGGTTGGGAGATCGAGGCTTTCTGTCTGTCAACAGCTGCGCGGCCCCTGCCCAGTCCTCGCCGCCGCGCTGCCCGGAGCGGAGAGCCGCGGGGGTGCGCGGAGCTGTCGCCGGCCACCCGCGGCGAGGACGGGAACCTTGCGGGGCACAGAAAGGCTGCGCGGCCGGGCGGGCAGCGGCACAGACCCGCGAGAAACCCGGAGCAGGGGAGGGGAGGGCTGGATCCCCCCGTGGATAAATCAGCGTGGATGTCCCTCCCGGCGCCGTGCGGAGCGTGTGCACAGGCAGGGAGCTGGAGTTGGGAGGTGGGCAAGGCTCCCTGCCCGCATCGCGGCTCCGCTCTCGGTCCGGAGCCTGGCGGGGAGAACCGCGCTAATTCCCGTCCCGCGGAGCCGCTTCAGCGCTGGTCCCACGGCACTCGGAAACCGCCGCCCCTCCGCTGGCTCCTTCTGCGCCACCGGCCACTCAAATGTTTATTAAATGCCGGCATTCGTTGCTTTCTAATTAGCGGAGCCCGAATCCGTCTGCTTTGTCTTCGAGACGTTGCTGTTACGCGAGCAAGATACATCAAACAAGGGCGGGGGGGAAACCCTTTATTTTCATTAATTTTTCCCCGCAAGCACAGCGAGGTTAAAAAAATTTCAAAAACGCACTACACATTCTGGGAGATAATCTCTACTTTCTGCTCTCCTTTGCCTGATCTGCCCTGGGTTATTCATTCCGATTGCCGCGCTATTATTTATTTCCGTGTATTTATGTTTCCCGATAGTTACTCAGTAAAACTGTTTACGCAAACTTCAGCGAGGGAACCGTGGCAAAACTTTTGGGAAGGATGTGAAAATTATTGTGGTTTGATAGTGCCAGAACTACGGCGAAGCTCAAATTTAAATTGCACTCGTCGTCGGAGTACTCTGGGTATGCGCAAGGGGAAAAACAAAGGGAAAAAACGGGGAGGAAGGAAAAAATAATAAGAAAAAGAGCACACGCTAGGAATATCGTACTTTTCTCGGGCTGCCGAGGGGCGGGCGGAGGAGACCCGCCCGTGTTTGCTCCGCGCTCGTTCGGACAGCGCTGCGGTGCCGCGGCCGGCGGGCAGGAGGGCAGAGCCCGCTGATGCCGGCCCGCCGGGCCCGCTCATGTGCGCCCAGCAGCAGGTGGGCTGGGCCGGGCCGGGCCGGGCCGTCCGGGCCGGTGGCGTCTCCCGCGGACTGGGGCCGCGGAGGGGACTGCTGAAAGGAGGGGTGTGCGAAAGCTGAGGGCTCATTAGCGCGGCGCTAATTGATCCTTCCCTCCGCGCCGCTGCAGCACCGGGGCGCGTCTTGCAGGTGGGGAGCGCTGCCGCCCCGGCCGCCCCTCTTCGCTCCTGTCCGCTGCAGCGCCCGGCGAGGGCCCCTCGGGCAGTGGGTGTTTCTCTTCCCCTCGCACCAGCCTCCGGCGGGATTACCGGCACGGCCTTGGGCTTTGACCGCTCTGCAGCGCGCACCGCAAACAGGGAACTGCCCGGTGGTTCCTGCGCTGAGGAGTGAATCAGCCACCGGTGGGACGAGCCCTGATGCTCGAGAAACACGCTCGGGCGGCTGTCGGGAAGGAAAGCGGGCATCTTCTATTTTTTTATTTTTTTCTTCCCGGGGATTTATGTGACATTAAAAAAAAAGTCCCTTTAAGTGCGTTGTAAAGCGGGAGAATTTATGATACAACACGAAGTCTCGGTACGGGGTTTATATTCGCTCCCAGGAGTTAACTCGTTCCTCGGCGTCGCGGTGCCGGAGGCGGGAGGTGACCGAGCCGAGCCCTGACGCTCCTCACGGGCTCCGCAGCGCTGGGAGCTGCTTAGCTGCTTCAAATATGTCCCTCCATACACAGTTTGTAAAAACCGATTCCCATCTGCAAGCAGCTTCTCAGAAGCTAAACAAATTATCGGCTGAGTTTACCACTTGCCATTAGGGTAAAACAAAACTAACTTTCTGTAAATAAACCTGCCCCCGGGGGTGAAAAGGAGATTCCGGGAGACTGCTGATGTCTTTTTTGGATTGTCCTAAATGTAACGCTTTGCATAATCTTTAGTGGCTACCTGGTCATTAAAACGCCACAGAATTATTTGTGGGGGTTCAAAGAAAGGGTCTCCCAGGCGTCCAGGAGGAAAAGATAAACATACTGGATTTTGGGAGTGGGGAACAGAGACCTGCATTCAAGCCAGCACTTTCCCCCTAAACCAGTTTTCAAACCAAATTCACCTAATCCTGGCGCCACCTGAGCCTCCTCCTCACTAGCACAAAAAAAAAATTGTGTTGTCGGGGCTCTGGGATGGTTGGCAAGCTATTGATTTCCCAGCTGTTGAGAAGACAGGCTGAATACAATTCAGCAGATGCAAACAGACAGAACCTGGCTGAGAGATTGTTTTCCTCCAGAAAGTAACCTTGTGAGATGCTGAGGTTATTGACTTTGGAGTGGGGAAGGAGGTGTCTGATAATCAGCTCACTCTCTATCTCCCTTAGATTTATAGCTCAGGGCCTCCCTGTCGCTCCTGAAAATATAATCACGCTGGCAATAAACCCTGAGGGAAGAATGAGACAGCAAGTGTTTTTTCTTAGAGGTAAGGCAGTGACCTCTGAGTTACATACTTAAATGAGCAATGATCTTATAGCAAGCTCTGTACTGGTCTACTTGATTGCCCTGTCTTGGTTGAGATGCCAAAAGTGTCCCAGCACATGCAGGGCTGCTAGCATGTCCCACAGCCTCATTGCAGAGGGGCCCAGGGCACAGTGCCTTTGAGAGATGTAGTTTGAGAGTGGGGGGAGAGATCTGTCTCACTTTGTTTCTCCAGATGGGAAAACTGTACCAAAGAGATTGTTGGGGTTTTTGGTTTGTTTTTTGGGGGTTGTTTTTGCTTGTTGGGAGGGTTTCTTGACAGAAACATTTCCTGTCCTCTTTGCAAAAATGTATTTTATGACCATTTTGCTGTGCAGACTTCTCCCTCTCTGGACATTGCACAGAGTAATGTAACACCTTCAATCTGTGGAGCAGATACCTCTCGGTTTCTTTATCTCAGAACATGCCTTTGTCTCTCTTCAACCTGTTCTTGCTCTTCAGCAAAACTCACCTTTTTACAAGCTGTCAAACGTAACACTAACAGCTGAGCATTCCTTTGGAAGAAAAAAAAACCAACCCACATATATTTACTTAAAAATCACTTAGTATTTATTACTCCTTGATTTTTTATTAGCCTTTTAACCATGTCTCTCACCTTAGTCCAGAGGGAATGGACTCTCTCTTGTGCTTGTAGTAGATATATCCAAACAGAGAAGGGGAAAAGAGTTGTTTAATCACTTGTAGTATTTCTGATATTTAAGGCCATTTTTGAACAAGTAAAAGATCCTGCTTTGGTGTATGCCCTCTGCTAAAAAAAAAATATTGTTTCCAAAAGCCATGGTCTATCTGCTGATGAGCAGATTCAAACAAAAGCACAAAGGACTGCAAAAGCACTGCTTCGACAATCCGGAGATTATGTTCTTCAGGCCCTTTGACACAAAGATGGCCCAAGCATCCATCTCTCCTTCACTTTCTTTCCTAAACTCAGTTGAGTAACCTCAGCCTGCCCACAGTCTGGCAGGCAAATGGAGGATAAGAGCAACTCAGCTAAGCAGTGTCCATCTTAACTGGTGCCAGTGGTTACCTCGGCCAGAAGCGTGACAGACTGAGAGGAATTTCAAAGTGGCCCAGGACAGCCAGGAAAATGGGTAACAGCTTGGGAAATGTTAAACAACAGACATAGGACTTGGACAACACATTCACTGATCTGCTTCTCAAGTTGTTCTAGTGACTCAGGGTGGAAATCTGGACATCACTGTGGATAATACAGTGAAAACCTCTGGTCAAAGGGCAGTGACAGTAAAGGGAGCTAATTAAATAGTGGATAGCAGTGGAAAGAGGAGGCAGGCGTGGGAGAAAGGTTTACATAAGCTTTGTCATCGTGTAGATCAGCGGGAAGCCCCTGCCAGAAACAGGATCTCGAAAAGAAAAGAGCAAAATATAATGGCTCAGGGAAAAGCACCACAAGTTGTCAGTGATCTACACAAAACTGATGTTTGGAAAGACCACTGGATGCTTTGGGGAGTATGGGATAATGAGAGGGTAAGATGAATAACACAGATGTGTAAAATACAATGGCTGTAGTAGAAGACAGATTAGGAACTTCTTGGCCCTCATGACTTGTATGAGTAATACTTAAATAAGACAAGAGGAAATGGAAAAGAGATCTTAGGAATTTTCTGCACAAGGGAGAGTGGAACACTGTGGAACTTAACTTGTGGAACACTGTCACGAGATGCCATTAAAAGAAAGGTCTTGATGGAATTACAGGGAAAAAATATAGATGGATAGACAGAGTTATACTCTCAAATGAAAATGATAATAACTTTTATATTATCCCATTTGGAAGTAAAATCTTCATCTCTAAGCCTAAGTAACTGAACGTTTAGGAAGAAACATGATTAATCTAAAAAAGTTATTTTTGGCATTTTTTGCATCTTCCCCAGAAGTAGTCACTAGTAGTCATAATTTGAGAATGAATACACCTTGGATTGAGCTAGTATGACCATTACTATGTTTTTAAATCTCTTTTGGAGGCAGCTTTCTTTCCTGGACAGCTTTTAGTTCACCTTGCTAGCAGAAAGTCTTGAAGAGAATTCACAGACTAAAAATATTGAATATGACACTAAAATATCAAGGAGAACAAATAAAATAAAGTTCTACCCTTTTCTTCATGTTATTATGGCACCTATATGAATTAGGATATCTCATTTTAGTGTCATAAAAATATTAATTCTTTAGATTTATGAAGATGGGATTGGGAAGCTTTTGAAAATATTAAACCCACTCCCTAAATAATAACGTGGAATGTGTTAACCATCACCTCTTCACCCTATTCAAAATAATAATCATGAACAATAATCTGGGTCTTCACATGTGGCAGAGTCAGTTTGACTTTCTCTTCCAATTCAAGTAATCACTGCAGGAAATCTTTATATTTGCACACTAATTTGGGGACTTGAATTTGGTTTTAGTGGAACTAGAAAGAGTGCTAGCGTGAAATGTAAAGGTTTTTTAAAACTGCAAAGAGAAAAGTTCCACCCTTATTTTTGTTCTTTAACATTTAGTAAGAATAATTTTAATTTACCACATCTGGGCACGGTCAGATAGTGCTTGCATATCCATTCTTCTAAGCAGTCTGGACAAATACAGTGATTCAACAAATACTTTTTTTTAAATCTCAAATTAAATAAACCCAAAAGCAACCATGATAGTCATCAACCATGCTTACAGACTTCTAACAATATTTTTTTGTCCCTCCAAACCCTCATCTCTTTTAGGCAAGAGGAAAAAAGAGCAGGGAGTTTGTACCCTGAAAGAAAATACCATCAGTAAATTCAAGCTATTTGAAACATAAAAGAAAAATAAGCAGCAAATTTCCAGGATTCTAATACAGTAATTTCTCCCTCAGTAGAGACTGTGTTTCCATACCAATTCCTCTGCTGATTGAAATTTCTTAGCCACATTCTGCCTTGAATCAAATACTTTCAATGTGGGACTGCTGAAGCAGGTTACAAACCTGAAAACAACCATGCTTGCAATCACTGTGACACAGTGACTGCTTTACAGAGGAATATTATTTACCTCGTACAGAAGAAGTAAGGTACAATATCCTGCCCAAGCTTGAAGGAAGTCCGTCTAGTTCAGGAAGAGAAAGCTCTTCCTAATTTCCATTCTGGAAGGCCACCATTCCACACAGCATTTAATCCAGCCAGCCCACCTCACACAGCACCACACTTTTGTCACATTTTCTCCATTTCAGTTGTCATTATGGCCGGGGGACAAAAAAGGCTGTAGACTGCCCCAAAGCACTTTTCCCTCAGCTCTTTTTTCAGAACAGGATGCCATTTAGACTCATGCATACCATTAGCATAAATAACCCCAGAACTACTTAAATCACAAAAAGAGTTTTCAAGTGTTTGTAAACAAAAATGTGTGCCAGGTATACATTTTAATTTATACTTTTCTCCTGGTTTTTTTTGTTGTTGTTTTTTTTTCTTCTTGCTTGCAAACGTTGATAAATTAGAATATTGTGAAAACTACATAAAGGGACAGCTTTCAGTTTTCTCATTCCTCCTTCCACCCCTCAGCACCCTGGCAGACGTTCTCTGTGTACCCTGACATGCAAATGCAGGGTGGTTGCCTCAGATTATTCTGCTATTGGTTATTGAAATATTTTTACTGCTGGGCAGCACCCCTCCCTGTAATTTTGAGGATGGAAAGCCTTTGAGTCAGTTGATTTTAAAAACGTGTTTCACTTGTTTGAGAACACTTGAAAAAAGTCAAGGAACAAAGTCACCTAATTTGCTTAAAATGTCATGGACACTTGATGGAAGCTTAACTTGATATTCCTTTAATTCTAGCCTTTTGTCAGTACAACTGATGTTCAAGTTCACATATTTAAATTAAAATGTCCTATGACGAAAGTGTGATAACATCTAAATAAATTCGTGCCTCTTTTTAAACAACAACAACAAAAAATAATGTTCTTTCCTCTCACTTTCTGTATCTTCTGCCCTTTTCCTTTGTTTTCCAAGCATCCAATGGTAAAAGAGCTTGATAAAAATGTAGTAATGGGATGGGGGGAAGGAGAGGAGAGGTAAGATAACATTATTTCAGGTCTTTGCTCTACTTTGTTAGGACAGATTTAATCTTTGGGCAGCATCAGAAGATAGGCCTGAATGATCACCTGATCATCTCTTCACTCTCTCCTCTTTTTTCTGGATTACTACTGACTCTTTTCAGGGATGATATCTCACTATTCCCATTTGGAAAATCAGCCTATTTTCCCCTGTATTTCGTTTATTGTAAAATGTTTTCTTTCTTAACTTCAGGCCATTGTGCCTGAGTAGTGAGCATGCTTGTCAATGGAGACAGGGTGAGAGGATGGAACTGTGTAACTGGGGACAGATTCTGCCACATTTTGCCAGTTAGCAGTAGCTTGCTGTCAAGTGCTCTTGACTTCATGGCAGTTTGTAGCAGAAAAAACATGGATAAAAGGGGTCAAAGTTGGCCTTGTAATTGAAAAATGAGGAAATATAATGAATATTATGGAATATGGAATATTCTCAAATGGCAATTTAATTTTCAAGTTAGCAAATACTCAGAATGACAGAATAATACTCAGAATAATACTCATGAACCGGGTGAGTTTTGAGAAAGCATTTGTTCACACTCTGATTTATTAGTGTTTCTTGTTGCCTTATGACAAACACTAAAAAAAAAAAAAAAAAGAAGAAACAAACACAAACACCAACATCACAGTCGCCTTTGTTCCACTTAACAGTGAAACTCAAAGCTAACAGTTGCAGCTCAGAATCAGAAACCTCACAACAGAATACTAAAATGTGTGGTGCTGTGACTTTGTTGTCACTGGAATGTATATTCTGTGTGGTAATCTTTTATCTAGTTGTGCACTGAAAATAAATACCCCAAACCAAACCCCACTGTAATTACATTTTGCTTGTTCATGCTGAGTTAAACATGTCAGACATTTGGGGAGAGCGGGCTGAGGTGCAGAGGAACCAAGCAAGAGCATGTGCTAGTGTTCCACAGCACAGGCAGCCTGATTGCTGGCACCAGCCAACCAAGAAAACCAAGGAATTGCTGCTGTGCTTGTGAAAAGGTGAAGGTGGTTACAGGCCAGCTCATTAAAAATTATGGACATGTGTTGTGCCACGTTTGATGGCTGTTGAGAGAGACCAGAGAGAAAGAGCTTACATAAAAGCCAGGACATAATGCCAGTTGACTCACTCAGCACAAGGTGGCCTCTGCACGTGTGGCCAGAATGAGTGTAGGAAGTGCTGCTGCATCTTTTGGGAAGCGTTGGGGGCTACAAGTTCCATTAGGTGGTCAATGACCACCTGCCCACAAGTCAGGCAGGTGATGGGCATTTCACAGGAGGCACATGGAGAGCTTCTCTGGGGAGGATACTGCTCTTTTCTGGCTCTCTCCCCTCAAAGGGATCAGGGATAAGACTAAGACCAGGGATATTCATGGGAAATCACACCAAGAGGGCTGTGTCCATAACAGCAGGGTGCCTACAGTAGAAGAGGGCAGCAAGATGGAAGTTGTAACTCCCTTTTCCTTTTCAATTGCTCTTTCAAAATGAGGCAGGGATGCAACAGCATCTGACATACTTGTATGGAGCATGCCTCTCATCCTGGAAATATTTATTCTGAGCTCAAAAATAACAGTGCTGGACCAGATCCATCCGTGGTGCTCATTGTGGGACACTGGACTTGCTGTTGGTGGGGTACTGAGCAGTCTGTGCCCATAGGTGTGGGGGCAGAGGGTTTTGGTGAGAGGCAAAGAAGGGCCCCGCAGAGGCAGCTCCACATCACCATGCCAGATGCTGGAGATTGTTCAAGGACACCCTCCCTGCTCAAGGCATAGCTCTGGCTCTCCAGTGGGATTTTTACCAGCCCTTTTAGATGGACTGACATAAGGGATTGAGAAGGCTGGGGGCAGGATGCATATGGGATCAGTCCCACCAGAAAACAGAGCAAGCTGCTTGTCTGCAGCTCTCCAATGCCCCACTCCTACCACACCCCTCTGCTGCAGCGCTGCACGCGATTCCCCAGCCTGTAGCTCCCACGGACCGAGCTATATTCTTACTATTCTCCTTTTTTCCTACATAAAACACGAAAGGAAGGCTGACACGAGCCGAGCCGCTCCTGACAACGCCGCGCTCCGAGGGGCCCACGGGCGGCCCCGCTCCCTGGCAAGGGCAGCGGAGGGGGCCGAGCTCTGCCCCTCATCCCCCGCGGGCGAGCCCCTCGCTGCCGGGGCTCCTGCCAGGCGCGGCGGCCCCCGGGAGCCCCTTGGCGGGGCCAAAGTGAAAGTGAAGCGACGCTCGAAGCCCTTCTGGGGGTGGCGGCACGGGTGGCCATGTGACAGCCGGGAAGCGGAGCTCGGCCGCACGGGGGGCGAACAGCGGGCCCGGGGCTGTGTGTGGATGATTCCTGAGGGCTGCGCTGCCCCTTCCCCGCTCGCCGCGGCAGGGGCGCCCCGCGCCGCCTCTCTCTCTCCCTTCCCCGCATCCCGCACCGCCCGCATTTCCCTCCGCAGCCGCACTCGAGCCCTCCCTGGAGCCCGGGCAGGGCCGGGCCGGGCCGGGCCGGGCCAGGCAGGGCGGGCGGCTCCCCCTCCTCCCCTCCCCTCCCTCGGCCGCGTCCCCCTCAGGCAGGGCAGGGCAGGAGCGCGCCCCGCAGCGCTGCCCCCGGGAGGAGGGACTCGCCTCCCCAGCATGATCACGGCGGCTCGTTAGGGTGGTCGTCTCTCCACCTCTTTTTTTTTTTTTTTTTTTTTTTTCCTTGCAACTATTTTTTTTTCCCCCAATTTCCCTGCTCGCCGCGGCTGTCAGCGCTCTCACCGCTGCTCTTAGCACTGCGCCTCCCGGGGCCGCCCCTTTGTGCCCGGCGCGATGCTGCGGGGGCCCGGGGCAGCCGCAGGTAAGCGGGGCGGCGGCGAGGGGCTGGCGGGGCACGGCCGGGGCAGGAGGCGCCGCTGAGGAGGGCGCGGAGCCGCCCGCCCCCGGAGCAGCCCCGCATCTCGCCCGCGCCTCAGCGCCCGGCCGGGTTTGTGCCTTCCTTTGTTTTATTTAGATGGTCTGTAAAAAGTTGTTATCACCGCCACCCGAAAGGACACTCCCTCCCTTCCCCCCATCCTCAATCGAGATCTCGGGGGTCTCAGACCCTGCCCGCGTTGGCTCTTGCTTTGAGTCTCCCTGTAAGCGCCGCATATTAAACCTGGTTCCAGCTGCGAATCATCCCTCTCTCCAACCCACCTACCCCGCTGCCCCCCGGAGTCCCCCACTCCAACCTTTCTGCCTATTTTGATTTTATTTCCTCTCCCTTCCTCTCCTTGGTTTCTAAGGGACTCCCCTCCAACCTGTCTGTAGGTATGTTTGTGTAACCAGACACTGAGAGTAGCTGTCTGCCGAGGAATTAACTCGGCAACCCCCAAAGCTTAGTTTGCATTCAATAGAGGTGTTTGTTTTTCAGGTTTAAATCTCCAGACGGGTTGAAGAAGTCGCCCAAAAGGAACCACTTCGCAAATTTTGTTTCCTCCCTTGAAATCCCACTGGACGTGGAGCAGGTGGGGGATCGGGAGGGGAAATTTTTGGGGTGGAAGGGCGTGATGGGATGGAGAGTGATCAGGGTCTGAGTGGTGGAGGAAAGCGCTTTAAAGTTGGGAGAGTGGAGCTGCACTTTCCCCCTTCCCCTCCTCAGCGGAGGATAGCTCAAAGCTCTTGCTCTCGTTCGTTAAAAATAAATGCTACAGAAGTTGGCAAATTTTGTAGTTTTAGAGAAGTGGATTCTCTCCAGGATTAACGTAAAAAATGTTGATGTTTGAGGAACTGCTCTTGCTCAACCCGTAAATAAAGTGGAGATGTTGACAGTTTGTCTAGCCTCTGGTAAATGAGAACAAAAAAAAAAAATTCATTTCTTGAAGGGCATCAATAATTGTGAGGGTGGGAGGGAGAGGAAGGAGTTTAACTATTAACCTTTATCTGGGCTCATAAATGAGTTGAAACTCGTGTTTCTGCAGCTTCTTTTATGCGTTTGCTTTCCCCCCCCCTCTTCTTTCCTTCAGTTGAGATGGTGAAAGGTAAATGAAAATAATGATGCTCGCATTAATTGGACAGGCAGGCGATTTTATGGCTCACCAGTAAAAAATAAATGCCACGGGAAAGTTGCTGTTTGCAGTGCAAGCGGTGGGAAAGTGGCCTGGAGGGCGTGGGGGGGGCGGGGGGGGGGGACGGCAGAGAAGTGTGGCTGGCTGCTGGTTGCACTCTTACTTTAGGAGGTTTGGATTTGTGTTTCCAGATCTTCTCTTGAAGACAGCGAAGGACAGTTTGTGAAAGGTAAGAGAACCTCTCCCCCAGCCCTTACATCCTGCCCACGTGTGCTGAGAGTACCTGGGTGTTCGCTCCGGCCCGCAGAGCCGGCACGGCCGTGCTGGGGAGCGATGAACAGGAGATTGTGGAGCTGGTGCTGGACACGGTGTGCATTTTGGGGAGCACAGGATTTTTTAGCAGAGAGATTAGCTGCTTTTACACGCTGAGATGTTTCTTAAGCTAATTAATTCTTCCCCTCCAAAAACGGGATAGCCTTTCTTTTCTTAATCAGAAAACAGCAGATGAAGACTCCAGTGAAAAAGTTTCTGTTCTGACTCTTTTCTGCAGTGGAAGTACTATGCCTAACTTAATATGTAGGTTGTTTCCATCAAAGATGTTAGTATTTATTTTGGATGAATTGGGGGTAAAATTATCCCTGTATTCTTCTTAATTGCATCTTTTCCAAGTGTGGTATTATTTTGTGGCGTGGTTCTTGCCAGAAGTGAAATAAAGTTTCTCTTACTAGTTTTGGAGATAAACTATGTCCAGCCACCAGAGGTTTTCTTCTTCTTACAGGCTTAATGAAGTGAAAGCAAGAGATCCTGTGGAGGAGGCAAGGGTGGGAGAGATATGGGATCATAAAATTTGGCAGAGCAAGTGATTGAGTGCGGTGTCTTTGTTAGTTTGTCAGCATCACAGTTACAAGTAAAATATGCTTGTAAAATGCAAATTCAAGTAATTTTAAATGAAAATTGAAAAAATGCTTTCTCCCTTTTTTTTCCCTAGTAAGAGCAGTCTTTCACTTATTTGTCATTGTTTTGTCTTTCTCTTGTGCGGGAATCAAAAATACAAAGACTGAGTGATGCTGTTTATTCTCATTAATTTTTGTAGAAATCTGTACAGCATACTCAGTTTGGAGGGAGCTCCTCCTCTCCCCCCTAAAATGAGTCCTTGTCAGCAACAAGTGTGTTGATATACGGATCTGAAGGACTTGGGCACGAAGCCAGCTCAAGCAATTTAAATGACATGGTTAATAGTGTCTCTACTGTCCTTATCACACCGTAGTTGTCTTTAATAAATTCAGAGGCTTCCAAGTGATAATCACAGATGACAAATTAAGTGGAATCCTAGCTCCCGTGTTCAGATGAACTCTCTTTTGCACCAGTTGGTAAATATGAAATGCTAGCTCCAGATGGAGTTTAAAAAATCATAAAATATACCTTTCTCCTCTAAGTATGTGATTCCTTTAAGACAAAGAGAAGCCAAATAGATTATCTGAAAGTATTTCTAAACTTGAAGTGTTTTCATGGATTCTATTGCCAGCAGTGTAAATTTAAAAAAGTTTTTCTGTAGTAATAAATGTATGTGGGACACTGCATCCTTCAAATGAATCTTTATCGAACATTTCAAAAGAGGGAACATTTTTACATAAATTAGGTAAGCCAGCACAGCAAATATAACAATTAAATTAAATTAAATTAAAAACACTCTGTAACTCTCGTAAAGCATTTAGGATTGAAGTGAAAAAGATCATACCATCACTTTCAGTTTGAAATAAGTAACCTTTAAAAAGCAGCAAATACAATTTCAGAAATGCTCACACTGATACACAGCTGTTTCACAACGGGAATTTTAAAGTTCTTTGAGCACCTCTGGTGATCATAACAACTTTTCCCTTTGTCAAATTAAAAGACTACTGCATAATATGTAGCTACATAAGAAGAGGCAGAGTAGTGCAATTGACAGCTTAACTGCAGGTTGCATGTATGATTGCTTAGTTTATGACTTTTTTTTTTTTTTTTTTGGAAAGGTTTGATCCTAAAAATATCATTGCCGGATCTCATTTTCCTGATTTTCAAGCCTGCTAGATCTTGCCAATAGTTGTAGAAATGCTCGAAATGCTCCTATTCTCAGCAGCTGTTAAGAGTTTGCTAAAGCACCTAATAATAATGTGGTTTAGATCTTGTGACTGTGATGGAAATACAGTGCTGTGTGTTGAACATTAAGTTTGGAAATGTTCATCTTAATGGTCAAGATTGTGTTTTTGAAAACTAAGGCATGAATGCAAATTGTCATCACAGATTTTATTTCTTTTGGCTTTGTTTGCAAAATTCATTCCTTTGAGACTAGTGAAAACTGACAAGATACTACCTATGTCTTAAAAGTAACAAGAGATAAATAATAGTACTTTCCTAAAAGCCTTGTATGAATGAAGAAGTCTAACAGATTTTTTTTTTTAACTTTATGTCTCAAATCATATCACGGTCATACCAAAATTTATTAAAGGGTTACCTTTTGTCAAAGTGAATGACTCAACCTGAGGTAGTAATTAAATGTTACCATGAAAAGCCTGTGGCCCAGAGAAAGTGGCAAAGAAGGGAATATGCCTTTATGTGTAAATTCACTGAATAACAAATACATTAATATTTGCCACTCCTCGGCAATATGGATCTGTCCTATTCATTAAAACTAAATACTTGTTAGTTCCAAGTAATATGTGGAAAGATACTGTGCCTTCACACCATCAGGTATTCCTTGAGATACTTTTTAATTGAGTTGATAGGCCACTCCTCTTTTTGGGTGCTCTGAAATTATGATAGTGGCTTTCTGATACTCAGGATGTGAAGTTGAAAGTGATCTTCATTGTTAAGAATTACAACTTACTACCTTGTTTTCCCCTGGAACCCTCCTCAAACCTGATGGCATTTCAGTTGCACAGCTGACCCACTTTTCTTTTTAATTTGAAGGCTGGACAAAAGTCTTATCAGGGTCTGCAGTTGTACTGCTCTGCGTAGGGCTGGATGTCCATGCTTGAAACCATATAGGTGTTACTCTTCCTGAAGTGTTGCCACTATTCTCTATTCCACTTTTTTATTAAACCAAATAATCCTAAAGATTTCTTCATTAATAATGTATCACAGTAGAAACCACACACTAAGCATCATGTACTTGAAAAATTACAAGCCTCAAAGGGTTGGGGTTTTCTGGGTGGGGTCTTTGTTGGGGTTTTTGGTTTTTAGTTTGCTTTTGTTGGTTTGGGGTTTGTTTTTTTTGTTGTTGGGGTTTTTTTGGGTTTGTTTTTTGGGTTTGTTTTTTTTTTTTGTTGATCCATTTGGGTTAGTTTGGGTATTTTTGTGAAAACTAGGCACATTCACTAAATGCACAGAAAAAGTGTTCAGGGTCAGAAAACTTTGCAAATGTAGTGCAAATCTGAAGCATTTCTCTGTAAAATATCTTTGTCTTTTACCCTCTCTTGCTTGCCATGTTCATCACAAGACCCAAAATTACCAGCATGCATAATAAGCACAGTCTTACTGCTGTGAGCAATGCCACTGAAGTAATTGCAATAATTTTTGGTAAAGCAGTGCCCTGTGTTTGCAGAATGGACCTTGTCTTTTAAGCTCTGCAGGGAAGGGAATTGTCTTCAAAGTATTTTCTATGAAGTGCCTGATATGTCTGTATGTGCCAAAAAATGGTAAATAATAACAAACAGTAGTTGACAATTTATGCAGACTTCTTTTTTTTTTTAATTATTATTATGATGATTTTGGAATTTGCCTATGGAGTGCTTTCTAGCAAAAAGAAAAATGCCAGAGTGGCTTCCAGCTGGGGCAAGATGTGCTGTGATGGCAAGAGAAGCTTTTAATCGGAATAGAGCCCACGATTAATCGATAGGATCTTCTGTGAAGCCGTCGGGTCAAAACATCAACTGGCGTAAATCAGCGAATCTCCACTGAAGTCTGCAGAGGCACGGCTGACTTACGCCAGATGATGTGAGTGTCCTTTTTGGCTTTAACAGTTTTCCTTTAATCTTCCTGCTGCTAAACTTTTACTATGATCTGCCCACATTCCAGAAGCATGGATGGGCGATGGGATAATGTTTCCTTACTTTCCTTCTCCTTTCAAGCTTTTGGAGGCTTTTCTTTTGCGTGATGGTGTATATGCTTCATTAGTTATGTATGCTCTATGTCCCCTGCAAGCCGGCAAAGAAAGCTGCCCTTCTCAAAATCACACCTGCAATTATATTCTGAAAAGCTCCGGTCCTGTCTAGCTTGCCAGATGCAAGTGTATTGCAAATAGCATCCAGATCATGGTTATTTGTAATTAAAGGTTTCTAATACTGTTGTTAGTAACCCTCTTATTAACAATTTTTGTCAGGTGAAGAAGTTTCAAAACCTTTCCCCCCACATCTATTTCTCAGAATAATTTTATTTTGTCTGCTAAAGGTCATAACAGCTTTAGTTACTAAACTGCATCATCTGTACAAAATAATTGAAAATGCTGAGTTTGTCTGGTATGGTGGAAGTCATACCACCCACGATACTTGCACAGTAAAGAGTAGAAATAAATTTATTTTCTCTTTCTTACAAGCCACTAATAAACATTCTTGAAAGCAATGTTACTAAACTAATTCTTGTTAGACATGGGGAATCTGTTTGATTAGAAATAGGAAATCTGATTGATTTCAAATGTTCAAGCTAAATCTTGTTTCCCATTGAAGTATAATGCCATTTTTAGAATTTCAGCATAAATATTTGTAACAAAACTTGCTTTGTTAAGTAATGTAGAAAAGTAATCAAGTTTCTTAAATGCCTGCCCAAAATTGATGGTTTTGAAGAAGGATTTGAGATACTCATGTGTGTGAGATTTGAAACAACAGAGAAATCATAAATCCTAAAACACAGGGACACAGGCATGTTCTAAGGAGAATTATATGAACTGAAAAAGAAAGTAGTAAGAAGAAAGTGTTGTGCCCAGATGCTTCTGTACTGCAGAAGATGGCACAGAAATGTCTGTAGAGCCTGACAGTGGATTCTGCAAGTGGAAATGACCATACTCCATTTCCTTTGAATTGATTGGAAAGTTTCTTTCCTCTTTCCTCTTTTCACTTGTCAGTTCTTCCAGAGCTATAGAGGACCACAGTAACCAAACCTCTCACCAACATTTTATGAAAGCAGGAAATATATGTAATTACAACATTTCAATGGCTCAATAGAGATACATTGAAAACCAATAATGTATGCAATAATTTTAGTTTTTTATAGGCACTTAGATGTCTGTTTTCTTTTTGTTCATAGTTAGGAAAAACTTTGGATAGAAATGGAGCTGGGAAAGGTCGAGAGTTGATTCCAAAAAAAGTAAAGCACATTTCAGAACTTGGCTTGATTTTATTTTCTATTGGTGATGCTGTCTTTGCATAAAGTGAAAATATTCCGGTGAAACTCTTAACTGGACTGAAAAGCAGTAAGAGTGAGCTACTTTCAAAAACGTGCCTCTTCAATGTATTTCCATGTTGTATAAGAAGACATGTTTTCACTCTTGGTTTTGTACCTATTTTACTATCAGAAACACTTTGCTGGTCTGAAGTCCTAGTGGGACGTCAGCTCCAGCTGAGATATGACAGTTCATAGCAGCTGAGTATCTGATAGAATTCTAACTTAAGAACCTGATCCTGCTAATGTAACATTGTTAGATTTCATAGGTAGCATGTTATGTACGGAAAACAAACTTCTAAACACTTATACTAGAATTCCTTAAAAATATGAATTTATATGATGATTTCATATTAGAGGGAAGTCCTGTTATTTCACAAGTTTTAGTGGTTTTCTTAAAGTTCTGTATGGTATTTACAAACTGCAGCTAGTGGCAAAGAATCAAATGCTGCAAACTTGCATCATAGAGTGTTATGTCTAAAGATGTTTTTAGGGTTACAAATACTTTACTCATATTTCATCTATAGCAATAAAATAATTTCTCAGTTTAGATTTCTGTTACATATTTTCGAGGGTTTTTTTTCCCCCACCTTTTTAAGGAAATTACAGAAGTACATAAAATACAAGAGGTGGGTATTGTGATTTAGAGAAAATAAAAAAGAAAAAAAAATTCTAAGTGAAAATCAGTAGTGCTAGAAATTATTTGTTTTGTATAAGCCTTTTTCCTAAAGAGCAAAACACCCCCAAAAAGTGGGTTTTTTTTCCTTTAAAAGTTTTAGAAATATTTTAAAACAGTGGAAGAACTTTATATATTGTGTATTGCTTTTATCTCGTAGCAGGAGGTTTTTTAAGGCTAGATCTCTGAGGATTTTATATACCAACCTATATGATTCTATAATTCTGTATGAGATACAGACCCCTCCCGGCCACTCACAAAAAGTCTGGGTGGTGCTGACTCCTGTAGGGTTTTTGTTTATAAGTAATTAGAGTAATATAATGGACACGCTAGGTTGGATAGCAGAACACTGAAAAGTTTGTGGATTGGGAGTTCAATCCTTCCAGCCTCGCTCTGCAGTTGGCTTTGGGCAAGTTAAGTGTCCAGTTATGTGAATCTGCAGCGGGAGGGGAACACATGGGAGAGCTCAGACAGAAAGTTGTTTGTGAGGGAGTGTTTGCAGGATCCGAGCCTTGTACTGTGAGTTGGCTCTCATGATTTCAAAATGAAAGCATTTTAACTTATGAGCTTAAAAGTAGTTAGTCTTAATTTAAATACACATTGACAGACTCGACTCGTTAGGTCTCCTAAATGTTTTTCTGCTGTGACTTTGTATGCTGAATTATCTATTTGAGAATGAAATCATCTATCACAGCGAAATTAAAACCCAAAATCTGATCAAAGTAATTGTTAGAAATTACACTATTTGATAAGATCATCTGCTGAAAATAAAGGGGGAAATGAGATCTGACAGAGGTAAAACCAGGTAAATAGCTTTCAGCTCTGCTTTTGTTATTCAAGAAGAAAGAGAAACAATAGGTGCTGTTTAGAGTCAGGAGCTGCCCTTCTAACCTCTGCTGCTCTTAAAATGCCTGAAGGTTATTGCATGGTTCATGGTGGCTTTTATGTTTGCAGTTCAACTTTTAATTTTCTAACAAAAGGAGATGTGGTACCAGCCTGCTGATAAACACTTTACTGAACAATCAGAGAAAAGAATGGAGAAATTCCCTCACGTTTTCTCCCTCCATTCCAGTTACTGAATTATGCTGTCATATTTTTAACAGAAGAAGAGCACTTCTTTTATGTTAAGCTGCCAAAGTTGGGGACTGATTTTTTCTAAAATAGGGACATTATGAGGATTGGATGTGCTCTTGCATTCAATAACCCCAGCCCAAGCAGATGATTCGTTGCATGCTGTTATGGGAAATGATCTGAACATCCACAGGGGCTGAATGTATTTCAGTAAGATTTTTAGTTCTTGCTGCACTGGTAAAACAGAGCCGAGTTTGCCTTAAATCCAGCCTTCTCTGCATCAAAACTCCAGCTGCCTGGCCCAGGAGTGTTGCCTGAATGAGAGAAGCAGCCTTTCTGTGCAAGCTGTAAAGTGGTGCACGGTGTAAGTAACACAGAGAAACTTCAGTCAGTGCTCTGGCTCTGTCCTTACACGAGCTGCTTGAATTTGTTGGCGTGATCATTGCCCCTGTTTGGAATACCGTGCTTGCTGTGATGCTTTGTACTCGGATACCAGTGCCATCAGAGGAGAGAAGGGTCAACTTCTGAAGGTATTGTTTTCAAGCACAGCTGAAAGTAATGGAATGTAACAGTTTTAGGAATGTACACCTGTGAGTATATAATAAGAGAGTATCTGTTTGTGTATTTTCACCGCTGACATTCAGATCAAAGGTCCCCTAGGTGGTGGTGGTGTAAGAAAAAGGGAAAGGGGCCACATGTCTCGGCAACTCTGACCTGTCCTCCTGTTTGTTGTTTGCAAGTTTTCACTAGAAAATCAGTCAAGAGCCTGTTTCGATGAGGTGACTTGCTTTCAGTTGCTACATACAAATATGCAGTTCAAAAAGCTGGCAGTGAACAGAAGAAAAAATACTGTTAGCAAGTGCTGCCTCTTAAATACCAGAACTAATGTCCAGTCTAGCATTGGACTGCACTGGGATATGGTCACAAGCCCTTTAAAAAACCCATTGTGTTTTGGGGCAGAGACCTCTGAGTGACCGATGCCAAAAAGGCTGACAAGTAAACTGAGAAACATCTTCAAGCCTTTACAAACACATACCAGCTAAAATAAAAAGCCAAGGAAGCATCTGTCTCTTGCCCTTCAGCTTGCTTAGAGCTAAAATAAATCTATCCCAAATGGAGGAGAATCCTCCAGGCCTCGAAGTTGTTTAATTAATCATCAATTTCATCCTTCTCATTAAATGGCTTTTCTTTTCTCACACAGACAAATTAAAAAGATGATTACACCTGGGAGAAACAATGACACCTGTTAAATTTTTCCCTGTTGCTGAGCATGGTTAGAAAAAATTAGATTTAATTTTAGATATGCAGAGTAAGTAGAATTACACTTGGTTTCTTTTTATGCGGGTTATGTGGATGTGTGCTGGTACATATTTGTGTCATAACAATGTATGCTAATGCTCCTGGCAGTAATTCTCATCTTCTTAACTGAACTTGCTGAAAAACTAGCTTTTTGAAAAATTTATTAAGGTAGAGAAACTTTTGCCATCAATTTTTCACTTGCTTCTATGACACATCTGACTTAGAAATATAACAAAGATGTTTTACATGAGAGTCCTGATATTTTTTTCATGTTGCTTCAGTGCTGGCACCATGTTAGCTATGGGGAACTTCAGGCAGAATTTTCTATTGACTGAAGAAAGCCAGCAGACACACAGTTAAGCTTTTTCATTGATATCTGTATGTAGATAGGGCATGAAGGAAACTGCTTATGATTTTGGGTGCATGTTTGGTAAGAAGAAGTAAGCCAGGAGTGTTGGGTAACTGTGGTCATCAAGAGCTTAGTTTGGTGTCTGTTCTCAATGTGCATAAGACCTCTTGGAATAATTTTCTAACATGTTGTGGAATGTTACCAGTGCTTTGATGATACACATTTTTCTCTTTCCTGGTGGGATCTGCAGCTTCAGTTTGCTCTGAATGAATTCTTGGGGCGCATGATTTGCTTTCTGGACTCAGGCCTGAGGAATCTGTACCTTACTAGGTGATAAAGAGGGTTGTTTAGACAGTTTGATTTAAGATATTATTTCTGAGATAGAGATTGAGATAGAGTCCTTATTTTGCTTTACCCAGATTTATTCCAGACAAAATCATAAGCTGGGTATAATTTGCAAATGTTTTCTTTAGTTGCAAAGTTTTCACAGTGTGTTCTCCCAGTCAAAGGGTGGGGAAAATATGCAAGAAGGCCTGTGACAGCATTTTACACAACCCTTGGACACATGGTTTTGTTTTATTTTTGTTTTCTGTTGGCAGGCACTAAAGGGGGTGTTAATTCGTGGCCTGCTAATTTTGCTTGGAGGTCTGTTCAGCCAGCAGCACAATAAAAGGGTTGCCAGCCTTGCTGTTGCCTGTGGCATCTGTGGTGCAAGAGCAGCAAGTGCTGCTCAGATCAATCTCAAGGCTGGACTGTTGAAGTTCACCTACAGTAAAACCTCCAGCCCAACTCCTCTTTGCTTGCCCACTGCATCTTTGGAGAGCAGCAGTGTGCCTTCAGCTGGTGCTACCATGTGCTCACTGTGTCACCCCTCTGTTTTTTTGGGTTGCCAAGCTATGTGAAGTGGTGACTGAACCTTAAGGTGGTGGTTCTGCTGTATGCATTTCAAAGGTACATGGTAGGACCTAGTTACCTTAAAGATTGCTTCCTGAAGCTTCTGCCTGAAGAATGTTTGCCTTCAGATGTAAGCCCTTTAATCTTCTCACCATTACATTGACTATGAGTAGAGGTGGTGAGATGTTTACCTCCTGGACCCTGCCTCAGGCCTTCAGTTGTATCTTTGGTCCCTACTCAGTCATTTGGCCAAAGTGGCATTTTTCCAGAAGGTGTAGGTCCACAACAGCTTGAAGTCCCTCTTTCCTTGCAGTTCCTGCCTTCCCCCTTGCTTTAGAGCTGGCTCACAGCTGATCCTGTACCAACCACCATACACATCCCAATCTGCAGACTAAAGCACAGAAAATCAAGAAGGTTTCTGCAGGGTTATCTCCCCAGACTGGCTTTTCACAGTAGGTGGACCTGTTCTGCCACCAGCAGCAAAGATGTGGTGATGGGAGCAGAGAGCCTGGACAAGGGGGAATGATAGCGCAGCCTGAGCACCAACACAATTTAGTATTTACCTTTTAAATATTGTGAAAATGCAGCTCCTTCCTAGCACTGCAGTTATTGCCCATATTTCTAAGCAGGAAAACCTTTTAATTGCTTTATCACATGCCTGGACATATGAAAGAGCAAGACAAAAGCCTGAGACATGGTTAGGCATCACTGTTAGAGAGGCTGGGGGGGTGTCTCTTAAATATTACCAAAATCCTTGTGTTGCCAGTGCTGAGAGCTGGTCTGTAATGTCATGTTACGTTTCTTTATAGTTCAGGATAATATATCAGCATAGCAGACTGGGAAAATATAACACTGAAAGCCAAGAAACAAGGGTCCAGTCTGTCTTGCTCTTTGCATCTCTAGTTCTTGCTTTCTTATAAAAAACCCTAATACCCTAGCAGGCATTTTTGGCTGAGGAAAGGGGTCTATTTACAGTATTTACTTAAATATTTTTTCTGGAGGAAATGCCAGTCACTGCATTTCATACTTTAGGTGATTAGCCAGTGGGAGAAAATGAGTTTGTTGCTGTTTAGCTTGCTAAAGACAATGAAACACATTCTTCTTATGTTTTTGCCTTTCAAATATCAGATTTTAAAAGATTTTTCCCCTAAAACAAGGCTAAAAAACTAAAATAGGAGCTGTTTGAGACTGAAATTGGTAATGTAAATATTTTATACAATTTATTTTCATATTTCGGTAATCAACTGGAATGTTGAATAAATCAAAACACCAAAACCTGAATGTGCTACATGTATAACTTAAAAAAAGAACAAGAGAAATTTGATTAAAATACCTTGCCCTGATAGTTGCTGAAGTTTTCATCTCTTGATGTATGAAATGTTAAAGCCAGCAAAAATATGTAGTGAGACAGAGAGGAGGAAAGAAAAAAAGCTAAACAAGAGAGACAAGTGGGTTTTGATGCAAAAATAAAGGCAGCAACAAGTGTAATACCTTCTGTCTTCAAAATAATGTTGAAATTAGTATAAATTCCATCCTTGGAGGGGCTTTGTCATGTTAGAGTGATGCATAGGATGAAGTGATTTTTATATCTTTTTTGCTTATGTTTAAGTGGGATTTCTCTCAGACAAACAAAGTAAGGCACACTCAAAGACTCTTTCTGCCTCATTTAAACACCCCACCTTATCAAAACTCCATTTCCCTGAGTGATGGATCTCTGGCTCTGGATGGGAGAATGAAGTATTCAATTACCTTATTTTCATGTGCTAATGAAGCAGAATGTGGCTTTAGGGGTTTTCTTTTCAGCAAGGTAGCCTGTTTGGTTATGCACATGCCGCCTTCTTATGTTTCCTTCCGTGTCCCTGCCTACAGTGGAGCGGTGCCTTAATGGGCAGCGGGAGCTAATCCGTCTGTCCGTCTGTCCGTCTGCCTGACAGCGAGCCTTGGCCTTCTGCAGCCCAGCGGGAGCAGCCCTGGCCTGTAATTAGCGGAGCCATCAACCCAAACTCTCTGACTCGAAATTATTTCTTTTGGCACCTCTTGTAACAACTTTATATACTGGAAATCCCTCTCGGGTGGTTATTTTGGGGTTTTTTTCCCTCAATTTTTTTCACTGCATCGTTGAGTGCTGATGTGAGCTCGTAATACCTCATCCCTCTCTGATAACTCTGCCCGTCCCCAAATGGGAAATGTACAGCTTTTAAGGGTTTGCCATGGTTTGTTACACCGAGTTTAAAAGTGCAGATACGTTTGTGACTTAGAGTCAGGTGGTAAAGGGTATTTTTTATAGAAGTGTTCACTTCTGCTGAGGTAGGAAAGGCATGGGTTCAGCTCACAGGCTTCTCAGTACTGGCACAGCTCCTCTGACATCCTCAGCTTTGCTTACATGAGGGACACTGGTTGAATGGGTAGGATGACTTGTAGCCTTGATGTTAAGCTTTTACTTAGTGCTTGGATGAAATAGAAAATAAGCTTTCAATGCTGTACACAATAGCTCCTTAGCTGAGTTGCACATCTTTTTAGCACCATATAATGAAAATAAACACATTTGGATTTTTTTTTTCCTAGCAACTGTATGCTAGGAATTACTGTGTCAGCTTCACCCCAATGGATGATGGAAAAAAATAGCCATACAGAAATTAAGAGTTACTCACTGCCAGTTATGAAGATGCGGAATTGGAAAAACGCAATGAATTTCCCCTTATTTCTTCCCCCAAAGAATGAAATAAAAGAACTTTACAAAGTACATTGAAACATATGTAAGGCAGGAATTTGTGTGTGTGTGTGTGTGTGTGTGTGTGTGGAGGCTTCTGAAGAAAGCAAAGAATGACTTAAATGGTTGTGGTAGGTGTAAGAATAGTCACCTTCAATTCCCCTTGTAGGTAAAAGGAGGAAGTGTAGTAGACACTGAGGATTTTGTAAGGTGCACCACACTGCTTGGCATTCTGGTTTCTCCTGAAGAGGGAAAGAAAGTGTGAAAACAAAAATTGTAGATGTTTTTGATATGCTCTTTCACAAAGGAACCAAAGTTAATGGTTTAGTGGTTTAGTCTGGTCAGGAATTGCAGGTAAAGAAGTTAGGTGGTGAAGGATAACAGCCCTCAGCTCTTGAATCCTATTTAAATGGAGCTTTAAAAAAGTAATATTTAAAACTAATATTGCAAGCAGTGTGTATTAAAGGCAAATGAAGAAGCAGCCCTGATCATTGAGGATTCCTGGCCACTAGTTTGAAATCATATATTTTAAGGCTGCTGGGGAAAGATGACTGGAAAATGTGCAAGAAAATGAGGTAACCTAATAACACACAATGTGTCTGAAGTGCATCACAAGCCAGATGTGATCAATGCAGTGACATTACCAATTTCCTTTCATGCAGGTGAGGCCAATACCATGTTCTGCTGTAGATGGTCAGTATGGTTTTTGTGCAAAGATCCCAGCCAGTGCTGCTCCCAGGAAATCCACCTCTTGTGAAGGAAATTCCCTGCATACCTCCCCCCTCCAGCCTTCCTCTGCTTGGAGGGGAATTTCCATGCCTCTCCCTTATCTCTTGCCTATCCCATCTCCAGAGGGTGCTGAGGAAAAACAAGGGGTGTTTGGAGCTCTGCAGAGTACTAGCTGCCTTTGGCAACCAGAGATGCAAACTGTGGTCTGGCCAAAGTCACAGCAGCTCTTTCATCCCTCAGATTCGGGGAAACAGCTCTGTGCTCTTCAGCTAGAGCTGTGTAGAGGAGGTTTTCATGACAAATAACATTGCCAATACGTGCTGCTGTGGAAAGCAAAGCAATTAACTTGGTTGGTTATGAATTCAGTTTGTTGTTCTGGTTAAGACTTGGAGAGTTTTCAGCTGAAACTTTTTTAAGCTTTTAATTTCATTAATCATTCTCAAAATGTAGCATCTCAGAGTGTCCCTTTTGAAATAAAACATGTATTTTTAAAAATACTCAGACTTTCTTTGGGAACACTTGAGAGGGTTTTTTTTTTTTTTCACACTGCTTAACATTAATCATTCATCCCAAAAAAAAAATTTTTACAGTGTGCAGAAAAAACCCCACCTCCTGCCTCCTTAACTGGTTTTAAGACATTTCTCCTTCCTTCCTCTTCCTTTTCTATGTCTCTCTCTTGGATTTGAGTGAGTAGAGTGTCTGGTATCTCAGTGTGTCTTGAATTTACTAAAGCAAACTTTCCAGAGTTTTGGAAAAAATAAAGGCAAGCAATGTAGCAGAATGTCACTTGAAAAAGTAAACTTATTATTAGCTCTGCACTTGGCAATTGCACTGTGCATTCAGAGCTGGTAGCAAACTAAAATTAGTAATAAACAACATGCCTGTTTTGCAAAACTGTATTTCTTAGAATCAAAATAAGTTTCTTATTTCTTTAGTTACCCAGGTTTTGGCTTATTTCCCATTAATTTCTCAGCTGAAAATCTCCCACTAAAGTTACTCTTTTTAGCTCACTTTCTGATTCTCATACCTCAGTACCCTGCTGAACCATTAAAGCTAGAAACAGTGCATAGGTCTTTCTTTCCATGGGCATGCTTACTAAATTCTTTAGAAATTGGTAAGCTGGTGTGCTTTGGAAAACTCCTCTCAGAAAAACTAGATTTTTTCACTGCATTGGATTTTAGATTGATGATGACAGGAAATATAAAAAAATAAAACCATTGTATGGTGGTACAGGTAATACCTTCTACATTATTTTATATTGGGAAATATTTTGCGTTTGTTTTAGAGTGATGTGTCTTGCACTGTGATACAGCTTTTTGTATGTATATATACATAATTCCTGGGAATTAATTTTTTATGGGAAGCAGTTATCTTATTGAATCTCATCTCATTCAGGAGGGAAATGCGAAAGTTGTATGATCATGCAGTGTAACTTTTGTATATAATAGGTACAAAGACAGCATAGCCACCAAATTTTGAGTATTGAATTGCATTATTCAGTGCCTAACAGTTTATAAGTTCTATTGTTACTTCAGAGATTCACAGACTAGCAGTCCTCTTCCTGCCTCGTTATATTTAGTAAAAAATTTATCTCTCTGAAGAAATATAAAGCCAACAGTGTCAAAACCCAAGCAAAACCAGGAAGAATTGATAGTGCAAAAACCATCAATTGATAGTAAAAGTCATCTCAGGAAGAGAAGCCTTCCCAGTGAAGTGATTACAAGTCTAAGATTAGCATTTAGACATTGTTGCTTCTTGCATATCAATGAATTTATGCAGACCTGGGGGACCATGGAGTTACACTGTGGCGGGGTAGGCAGCCGTGTCATGGGGAAACTGAAAGCACTTACAGCTAAACCCTTACCACTGCAATAAGTTCAACCTGCTGTCGTGATCATAAGTGCCACACTTGGACTGCCCTGTGTGTTTGATTTCGCTTCAGCTTCTGTGTAATCTTAAGGACCCGAGCAAGTAAAGTCATGACTGTAGCCCGCTCTTGAGGTGACCAAAATATGGTAAATGTCAGAAATCCACATCTGAAATAAGAGGTTACACGCTCCTTACCAAGCACAGATGAAGAAAAAAGGCTCTTTGATGTGGCTCTAGTGTAGTATCAGCTTTGTCTGTAGCAAGACCTTTGCGCTCGGAGCTAGATCTGTGTGTAAAAGGCTGTACTGCTGGGTGGAAGGGCTGGTGCAGGCTTATCCTTCCTGTGCTCTCCACCCCCACCCGCCTTCTGCACCTCTCGGGGGATCTCTGTTTTGGCTGGCTCGTGTCTCAGCCAGCTAGTCCTCATCCCAGCCCAATCACCTAAACCCCCTGATAATCCCATTCCAGTGCATAAACCAGAGCAGCCATAACAGCAGTAAACAATTGCATAGCAGCTGCTTGTTGCAGACATAGCCCCACTGGAGAGGCCAGTGGGCATCAAATGCTGCTGCCCAGAGAGCAGCACCTCAGGTGGCAAGGTGGCCTTGGTGTGTCCCTCTGGTTCCCAGCACATACAGCAGTTTCCATGCCTACAGAATTTATACTTTGCTGAATATATACCCCTTCTTAATGTAAGCATTGTCCTTCACCACACTGCTGCTCATGTCTATTTCTGTGCCTGGGGCAAGACCTACGTAGGACATAAGGACCCCTCTTTCATGCCTTTCTCCTTCACAGTCTGTATTTGCCCTGGCATTTTCTCACTGTAAAGGAGTTTGTTTTGTTACAGCTGATCTGACAGCACAAGACAAGACAGTGCCCCTCTCTGAGTCAATAATTATTGACAAATTAGATTTCTATCCCTGGATATGTGAGCATGGTAAATCTTCCAATGTATTTATTGTAGGCAATGGATGTGGTAGGAAGATGGTAAAGGATGACATAACTTAAGTGGAGCATGTTAGCCTTATGTTAGAGCCTTTCTGCTATACTTTTTTCACACCATCACTGTCTTTGTGTTTTGTAAAAAATGGGTTAGGTGTTCTGCTAGGTAAGAAACATCCTTCCCATCCCATTGCTGTAATTAATCTGTTGCATGGATCATTGGTCCTCATTCCTCAGCCATAAAATGCTGTTGGCTAGTTTGATGAGAAGTCCTCAGCTCCTGCATGGGTACTGCACATATCAGGGTGTCAGGGATATCTATGATCAGGGTGTTCACTTCCTCCAGAATTCAGGTTGTCCATGAAGATGGCAGAAGGGGGATTTTGCAGTTGGGTAAGGACATGCTCCTCTTGATTTTTGAAAGGTAAAGGGGTCCCACACATTATCACAGGAGAATAGTCACTCTTGTGGTAATTGGCATGTTTTCTCAGTGCAGGGACAGAAGGGTTGAGAACTTTGTCTTCCCAGTGGCTTCTGCTCACTGCACCAGAAGCCAGAGCAGAGCAAAATGAGGCATAAAGTTTGCACTGGAAAAGCACTTTCAAAGCCTGGCCTTCCAGTTAGGTTGTAATGACATTTCAGCTGCCAAGTTAGTCATGCATGGCACTGGTGAACTGGTGGTGGCAGCTACTTCTGCTGTCCCACTTCCTACCTCTCCATCCCAGAAAACGCTGGTATTCCCAACTCTGCCTTCACTGGCATATAAAACTTGTTAGTGACTGGCTATGCAGTGTAACTACTTGCATGGCAGTGGTTGGTGGAAATTAATATATCTGGACTTGAAGGAGTCAGAGCACCAAGTTGCCTGTTACGTTTTTGGTGTGGGGAGTACAAGAGTGAGGAGCCATGGGTGAGCCATGCCTGGAGTCCCCTCCTCCCATCCCATGGACTCATGGGACAGAGCTAGAGTGCCAGGTAGGGCACTCTGCTCCTGGGCTGGAATGCTATCACCTTTTATTAACCTTCTCATATTTTTCAAAACATATGCAGAGTATTTACCAGGCCATAAAAAATACACTATGAGGAGTTGCCATACGTAAGTGCAGCTGCCAGAATAAAAAAAGCTGCCTTTGTGAAGCTGGTGATAGTGTATTTAGAGGGGAATGAATTGCTTTGGTGTTTGATATGATGTTTACACACTACCTTACAAATCTCAGTGCAATGCTTGAGCTCCCAGCAGCAAGGAGTAAAAATTCCACTCTCTCAGGAGAGCATTCAAACAGGGCTGTGTGAGTCAGAGCTGCTGACTTGCAATGTTGCCCAGACTCCATCCCTCTGTGTGGCTGTGAGCGGAGGAACACAGCCCTCCCCCTCCATCATTTGCTCAGCAAATGGAGGGAAAGATGCCAGTGGGAAAGGCGACCAGTGTGGTTCTTGCTCTGGCATCTGGGCAGCAGGTGTGCACCCAGGGACTGCCTGCCTGCAGCTGTGAGCTGTTACAGATACTGAAACAGCACGGCAGAGGGGTTTCAGAAAGCAGTCTCTTCATTTGTGTCCCCCAGACTACCTACCCCTGATAAGGTCTCTGTTAAGGAAAACAGGGCTGTTTATCAGGTCTCAGGTATTACTTGCCAGCCAATCATCTGGGTATTCACAAATATTCCTCAGCAACAGGTACTGTATAGTGAAGGAGTTTATTTGTACTTAAATAAGACCATTAAGGCAATTATTAATTGTTAAGGAGGTATTAAAGCAGGGTCATATCTCCTGGCAAATTAATCTACCGTGTCATCCATTACTTTTAGTTGTATGGTTTAATATCTTTGTGTGGTAAGGCATTAGCTGCATCACTTGTTCATGCTGAAAATCAGTTTGGTCAGTTTGAGACCTGCTGTATAGGCACTCCAGATCACAGTTCACATGAAGGACTGCCTCTCTAGGTATTGTCCTGGGAATTGCTCCTCCATGCATCAGAAATCTGGCTTTTCTCTTACCTAGGTCAGGAACAGAAGAGGAGCTGATAGAAGTCGCTCATCACTGTTAGCCATGAAACAGCCATGACCTTGTTTGTTTTGAGCTAATTTTCAGATGAAGAAAGCATTGACATTTCTTTCCCCTCCTTTTAGATTAATGGGTGGAAGCAGTCCTTGGGATTTGGCTATTTTCAAAACAAAATATTTGACCAGTAATATTTATAGCAGGCAGCTAATAGAAAACATACTTGCCCTCTCTCTGTGTCTCTTGTGTATGTGTGTACGGGCACTTTGGGTTCCCTCCTGGGCCTGACCTCTGCCGCGCTCAGTGCAGCTTCATTGAGTTCACCTTCTATTCCCTTCTCCTGATAAATGAACCACTGGAAGCAGAGGGGCTCGGTATGCAGGGGAAGCAGGGTGCAGGAAGTTCATGGCAGTCCCGTGCCATTCTGATCCTCTGCAAATGTCCCTTCCTGCCGGAGTGATGGATGGTGTGGGGCTTCTGCGTCCGTCACTTGTGAACTCTGAAGGTCACCCGGGACAGCCTATTCTCCCTTTGGAAAGAGACCCTGCAGGGATGTTGATTTAGTGACATCTAGCAAGGACTGACCCTGTCAGTCAGTGCAGTAATGCTGGGAGTGGGGAATGGTGTTAGCATTGGGTCACTGGATCTAAAGCAGGAGGAAATGATAGCTGGCCTCTATAAAAGCCCTCCTCTGGGCTGCTGATTGGACCTGGCAGGTGGGAAGGGGCTATTTTGGAAGAGGTGTCTGGCTGAATGAGCAACTGCAGTCACAGCTCTTTTGCAGTAGCAAGTGCTTTGCCTTTAAGTGAGGGCTGGGGAGTCCTCATCTGCTTGCAAACAGGCGGTTTCTGGTTTTTTTTCTTCAAGGTAAAAACATCAGGGGGGCAATGGGTCTCTACGGAGCTTAAAAATGTCCATGTCATTAGAAGTTGTGCCTGCAGCTTTTTGGGCTCATGGTTCCTGTGAAGTTTGGATTTGAACAAATCTAATTTTCTCATGTTTGAACCCCTGTGCTTGTCAATAAATCCGTCATTGCTCAGGGAGGATTTGCTGTGATGAGGTGTGGCTCAGTGGGATTCAAGGTGAGCACAGGACAGGCAGTGAGGTGCTATGCCATTAAAATGAATAATGAGCAGAAGCAAACCAGTTGCAAAAGCAGCATTTGGAGTGAGATGGGAACAACCTGGGCTGCACCAAATAGAGTTCTGGTCTCCCTTTTCAGCCTCTACCTGAGATGCAGTGCTGGTGGCCTATTTATCATCAAGGAATTTCTTATACTCTAGTCTGGCCATAGCTGCAGACTTCACCACATATTTGAAAACACATTCTATTTTTTCCAGTCAAAATTGCTGATACACCAAACAGCAGTGACTTCACAACAGCTGGAGACCCAACACAAAAATTCTGCGTTCCACAAACATCACAAAGTTCCAGATTTTGGTTCAGCCATCATGAGTTCAGAAATAGAGATCATACTCTAAGCAAGTTGGAATTTGAGTGAATTTGAGCTGACTATTTATTAAAGCTCTGTTTAGACTGAGCTGTGATGAGAGTGAATTGCAGAGCTACAGCCTGTGATCAACACTCAGCAGGAGGTTATTTAGATTAAATACCAACTGTCTTGGAATGGTGGGAAAAGTTTCAGACAAAAGTTTTATTTACTGGGTTTTTGGACAATGCTGTGGGATTGTAGTAATATTTTAAGAATTCTGCTGGACAGATATTTTTCCTTCTTGAAGAAATGTTCATTTTGCATTGCAATGTTCTTGAATTCAGCTACTTCCTTACGTATCCTCTGATGAATACAGCTCATATCCAATTTGCTCCTGTCCTTTATCTCCTTACTGTGAGAATGTAATCATCCTTTTGCTTTCTTTCAGTCTACATTTTTTTTCTGCCAAGACAAAAACAAAACAAGGGAGAAGCTTTTTTTTTTTTGGGGGGGGGGAGGTGGGGAGAGTGGAGGGATAAGCATCACAATTTTCTCATTTTTCTTGAGATTTTTCTCTCTTTTCCCACTTTACTTTCCCATTTTTCATGCTGACCTTCCTTCTCACCTTTCCTTTTCCTGTGTTCTCTCTAAAGGGTGGGGTCGCTCCTCCCTTCTCATCTACTCTTTTATTTTTGAAAATAAGAATCATGACTGACTGATTGTTTTTTCCTCTCATCACATATCTACTTGTCCACACCTGTTTCTTTCACTTTGGTTTCCTTCAAGTTTCAGCATGCATTTTCTCTTGTTCTGCTATTTGCTTTTCGTTTCTCCTCTGTGATTATACCAAACCCCCTGGTCCCCCCTCTCCTCCTTTCCAAGCTGCTTGCTTCCTCCTGCCCAGCCCCAGCAGAGGACTTTGCAGCTCGGCTGAGCAGCCCCTGCTGCTGCTGCAGGGCTGGGGACAGACTCCTGCCTTTCCTTTCTGCTTCTCCCAGCGCAGTGGCATTCGGCTTGAGTGCTAATGTGATTTGCATCGTTTTATTTTGGGGTCAGCCCTTTCAAAAACTAATGCATGTAGGAAGCACCGTAATGACTATGTTGCAATGTTAGTCTTGAACTGCATAAAAGAGGGTCCACTGACTTACTTTCAGAATGAGTGCACAGTGTATAAAAATCACAGAGAGGAAAAATGATACTCACGCAGTTAATGTCCCTGTAAACAGAATGAGTGATTCTGTAAACAAATGTGGCAAGCAACTCCCTGAAATTAGGAAAAATGCATGTTTCCTGTAATACTGCTTCTTGTTTATACAGGGTGTCTTGTCTTTTTTTGGCTCCACAGAGCAAGCAATACAAAATGCTGGAAATAATAGTTAGACTATTGAAGGTTTCCAGCCTTTCTCACTTATGCAAGTGTGAGATTTCCTGTTTCTCATTGTCACCTGACTGCCATGATGGAGGTATTTGGTACAATTGTTAATTTTATCTAGAAGTTATTTCTTCTTTCTTCTTTTTTTTTTTTCCTCTAAGGCTTTCTCAACTGCCACAAAATTTTCCTGAAATTTGTGTTACTAATTAGTGTATTCCTCTTGCCTCAGTTTCTTTACTTTGTATTGGAGCTTGGAGATTCCAGGTGAGATGAAGCCTGCCAAAAGTCTCAGTGAAGCTATGCAGTCCTTGTCACGCAGAAATGTGCAATAGGTCACAAAGGGCCTCCTTGGCCGTGATGGGCTAGAAGCAAGTGTCCTCCAAAGACTACAGTCACAGGTGTGCACTGTACATTAGCAGGGGAGTCATTGGAAGGTGCAGGCCTTGCAGGCACCAGCTCATCAAAAAGAGCCAAATGCTAGAGCAAAACAAACTAGCCCCATGTCCAGTGCTTAGCAGATGGATTGGAGTGACATACAGAGACTGAAATATTTTTATCTGTAGAGGTGCAGTCTGAAAGGCTGATGTGTGAAGCGTGTCACTGTGTTGGGCAAAGAAAATTATGAGGACTTTGTACAATGGAGGTACTTTACATTACTAACTTAAGTAAAATTCAGCAATATAAAAATGATAAACTTCCTTAAAATAAAACTGAAAATACTGAGAGCCTTTGATCAGAATTTACTCAAGCTCGAACTGAAACTCTTACTTGATTTTCCAATGTCTCAGTGAAACCAAACACTCATTAAATCACTGTAACAGTATTTAATATCCTTAAGTAGTCTGCAGAAATTTTTGTTTTCAGAAAATAATTTCACCAAAGTTACATTTGTCATCTGAATTTTGCTAAGTAGGTTAATCAAATTGTAATTTAGTATCTGAACCACAAACACCTTGCAAAGCTCTCTGGTTTCAGGTCTTACATACTAGCTACTCTATTTCCATCCTGCCTAGCATAGAAATAATACTTTAAAGGTTATAGGTTTTAACTGGAAACCATAGGTGAGCGATCTCAAGACATGTAGCACACTTTATATGCAGACCCTTGTAGTGCTTAGACACAGACTATTTCTTCCTGCACCTGTCTCATACAAGCTTTTGGGGAGGCTCCCATATGTAGACATTTTCATCTTCGCATCCTAATGATGAAGAAACTGAAAATACCCCTTCTGTTTGGTTTAAAAATGTGCCAACAGACATTGGAAAATTATTGTTAAAAGGGACAAAATATGAGTGGGCAAAAAAAAAAAGATTCACAGGTCCTCAGCTCGTGCAGCACTCCAGTATCACAAGTGGTGGAAGTGCAAAATTGATATCAGTGGGCTTTTCATGAGTTGTTTTCTGCAGGGTAGAGAGAGTGACCGAGCCTTAGCTGGTGTGCATGGACCTACACAGCTTCCTCTTTCCAAGGTGCTTCCTTGCAGAAGCTGTGATTGAACTGCAAACCTTCTCAGGCAGTGCTAGATTAGTGATTGAGGAATGATGCCTGGTGTTGGCACAGCAGCAGCCACCACAGGAATGTGTACCATGGCAGCTCTGGCTTCTAAGCAGTTGAATCCACATTTTCAGGATGTCCCTTCAGAAGTGCAGTTAGTGCATCCCAGTTTGAAAATGTTTAAATAAAACTTTAAAGTAGTTTGGGATTTTTTGGTCACAGGCTCTGTGAGCACTCCTCCATGTGTCCCATCAAATATCCTGATGAGGAAGGCTCATTAGCATGTGTGCTCTTCCACTGTTGTAAGATCTCTGTGTTCCAGAAAATTCAGATTTAAACTATATTTAATGTGATTATTAAAGCAGACAAGCAGCATCTCAAAATTCAAGCACACAGCTCAGTTGCTAAAATGATTGCACATCAGCAACAAAAAAAATTCTTATACAATCAATTTATTTGTCTTTGCTAATCTAAAGAGAAACACACTTGTTCTTCATATAAACAAGCAACTGCAGTTACCTTCCTATTTTGGATTTCATCAGTACATCACACATTTTATTTTCCAAAATCCAATAAAACAGATGGGAAAATTCTTTGAAACTCATTTAATAAACCCTAATATATATAATTTAAAATGTGGTTTCCCTGTTTCTACAAGCTGTTTGCATGCCATGCTTTACTACTGGTCTAGCATTTCCTAGATGAGGAAAAAGTGATGAATAACAAAGCTGCAGTTTTCCCCAGTGTAGGGGTGACTGCCGAAGCCCAGATTTCTAACAGACCAAAGAGAATTCCTGAGAAGGGATAAGTCAACTATTTATTGTGGTAGCCTTTAAGTCTAAATAATAACTCTTCTAATTGAATGCAGGGGTCCCAAATCACAGCTTAATAGCAACTCCCAGGCGGATATTTTACATCTCAGCTGAAAATGAAATATCAAGACTTCCTTTTATGTGAGTGATGCATTCAGGTTGTGTCTGCATCCTCTCTTAAAAACTTGGTCTTATGTTCTGACTCTGAAAAAATGGCAAAATTGAAATTGGGAAAAGAACAACTTGGCCATTTGTTGAGATCATGAATTTTATTTTCACTCATGAAATTTTGAGGCAAGATCATGAATTAATGAAAATTTTTAAGCCATCAGCAGTTTCACAGCACATACAAAAATCACACAAATTTCATTTATAGCTTACCAATTGCAACAGTATCAGGAAGATATTATATGGACCTGAATTTGTTTGTTGCACTCACAGTAGCTCTGAACAACAGCCTGCAACATTAAGGTCATAGAATAAGAAGATACATATTTCTCTGTCACTGTTAATTTGATACTGAACTGTGATAGATTTATGAAAGAAGCTATGTGTGGAAATCATTATTTCTAGAAAAGGTACTGCAGGAAATATCTGTGAAATGCTGTGGGGTTAGCACACTCAGGACAAAAGGAAAACCCATAGGTTCAATTGCACGTATAAAGCACTATTTTCTTCTCCTTCTTCTTCTTCTTCTTTTTTTTTTTTTCCATCTAGATGAACATATTGTGTTTAGATGATGGGAGATATAAGTAAGGCTCCAGTACTGTAGACCTTCAGTAGGATTCCCCACGGCAGCAAAGCAAAGGGTACTCATTTGTCAGGCAATTCAGAGAGATAGTAGGATTCATAACCGAGTATTTTGTTTGTTGACTTGTTCATAAATGGTTTATTTTGGGCTGATTTTAGGTTGGCTGTGTGCAGAGGGCATCAAGCCATGTTCTGAGGCAATTCTGCTTTGTTACATTTGGAAAAAAATGGGTTGGATTACAGTTTTTTTCTCAAATTATTAGCAGGAACAAATGGTGTTTGATTTATCTTGCTTTTCTTTTGCGTAATGATTAATGATAGGGCAGTTCCTGAATTAGCTTGGAAATCACACAACTGTTTTGAATTGACCTGATTTCTATATTTGGATAAGTTTCCTTTTCCTGCATGTAAATATCCATAAAAATATGTTGAAAATTTCAGGTCTCACCTAGTTATTCCCCTTGTTGTGGCTACTGCTATCTTTATGAGTTTGATTTTCAAACTCTTATGTACCAGTGCTCCACTTGATGGCTTGTTAACACACATTGTTCAAATAAAACCACTTCCCTTTCATCTGATTTAATGCAATATTCTTCTTGGAGAATCATGGAAATAAGAGATAGAAAAGTAAACTTGTGCAAATCTGTCACTTGTGTAAGATTTTCCTCTGATTCCTGACTCTCATCCAATGTTTATTGATTGCCAGTTGTCTGTTAGTTAATAGATGGCCTGCCACCACACCTTATTTAGGTAGAAGGCCTTCTATGCCTCTGAAGCTCGGGCAGTTAGTCATGTTATCATCATCCACAGAACACTGGTTTTCCTATGGAAAGACTGGTAGCTGCTCTGTTTATAAGCTGGCTACTAAGAAGGCGTAAAACCCCATACAGTTCTGACTGTTCCTCTACGTGGAAAGTACAAAATAATTTAAGAACTGTGTTTCTCTTTTTTACTCAGGCAATGTTCCGAGTAAGATTTCAGCAGAATTGCTTTTGTGATGCAGCAAAAAAACCCCCCAAACCTGTCCAAGGACTTCACTGTCTGTTTTCTTTCTCTGTCTTTCTCTTTTTTTACATCTTGCAAGCAGACATTGCCGTTACCCAAATTAACCTCTTCTGAGTTTTTCTTTTTTCCCCTGGTATTTGGATCAGGCTTCTCTCTGGGTGGGGCGAAAAGTGAACTCTCCTAACATACAGTACAAATTAGGTCTTTCTAAAAACAAAGACTTCTCTTAAGAATAGCTGTATTTTATTTCTGACAAAAGAAGGGAAAACACAAGTGTGCTCAGTAAATCAAGAAGTCAAATGTGTGTAATCTGATGCCAAGTGTAAACATGTATGGACTTTACAAGGCTTGCCGACACTAGATGCTCTGATTTTCTTTCATTTGAAAAAGTGCTTTTGAGTATTCACAGTAGTGTTTGCAAGAGGCAGTCAAAATCACAGAGTGAATAAGAGCAGGTCCATGCAACAGCTTTTGCTGAATCGAGACACTTTTTGTTTTTTTATGAACACATTATTTTCTGCTTGTAGTAGCTAATGTAAATGTGGTAAATCTAGCTAGCTGCATATGCAGTGGGAGCTTTTGGCCTGGCTTTTTGGCAGAAAGTTTGTTAATTGAATACTATAAAAAGCTGCTAAAGAATCAAAATATAGTCCCTCACATATTAGCAAAACAGTTTGATTTCAATGAATGTAAAATACATAACTGCCTGAGGATATTGGGCATAAAGACCACCTGAATACTCTTCCAGCACTGAAGGGCCTGAATTCCTTTCTGTGTCCACAGAAGGAAAAACAGAGTGCAGAAGTTAGTGCTTTAATTAATAAAGATGTTGTCATCGTGTCTTCACTGCTATTCTATCAGGCTGCTGCTGTAACAAATCATGGTATTACTCCATCTGTGCAGGAGTACTGCTGTAAAACCAAAATTTTCAGGCTGCTCAACATTTGTACTGAATGTTTCAAGCTGTGTTAATTATATATCTGTAAGCACTCTGACACTCGTGTTAGTTGGGTAGATCTCAGAGGTCTACCAATAATTTTTTTCTCATAATTTTAATATTAACAGTATTTTTGTAGCTGGGTATTTATTTTAAACATATCACAAGGGTTTTTGAGCACTAAAAAAATTGTGTTTGCAGCCAGTGAGTGGGACTTCTGTTCTTCAGCCATATCTGTAATTACACCCCATGACTAGGAGAACATGTGTTTAATTTTTGCTTCTTCATGCTTTAGATTGCTTTGTGGGGAAGCAAAAGGGAAGGGAAGGGAAGGGAAGGGAAGGGAAGGGAAGGGAAGGGAAGGGAAGGGAAGGGAAGGGAAGGGAAGGGAAGGGAAGGGAAGGGAAGGGAAGGGAAGGGAAGGGAAGGGAAGGGAAGGGAAGGGAAGGGAAGGGAAGGGAAGGGAAGGGAAGGGAAGGGAAGGGAAGGGAAGGGAAGGTGTGCTGCTGTCTGCTTTGCCTGTGACATGAAATCTGAGGGACACCTTCCAAAGAAGAGTCTAGAAATGCCTAGATGGATTCATACAATGCTTTTCATTCCCTCCCATCCTCTGCCAAGTTTTTTCCATATAAAATAAGAGAACTGGCTCCTCAAAGTCACTTGGATGAATATAAACTCTCGAAAGTGTCACGTAGCCCTTGGAATAGTTCCAAAAGAATCCCAGCTTATTTGGAAAAAACTGTTCCTTGAAAGAAATGCACAAACATTGGTCTGGTTCCAAAGCCATGAAATCAACAGAGAGACTCTCAATACAGAGGGCTTTGGATCTGACTGACCCACTGGTGGCTATGACCAGAACAATGGTCTGTTACAATAAATAATTTTTGGATTCATGTTTTCCTGACGGCTGCAAAGTTTTGGTAAGAGTAGAAAGAAAAGAATAACCTTCCAGTGAAATCTCCTCCTCTTTTCCAAGCTCTTTGAAACTAGAATTTATGACTGCTATTGTTCTGTTTTGAATGCAGTACCTTTTCTTCTCTCTTTTTACAAAAATTAGAGGTATATGTAACCATTTCAAATGAAGAGTGAATTAGCCATGCCAAGGACTTGCTTTTAATTTTCTTTTCTGTTTGTTTTTCTTAACTGCTGAGTTCTTTTGATTATCTGAATCCATAGGTCATCCTAGGTAGTTAAAATACCTATCAGACAGAAGAGGCAGAGCAAACAGCAGAGACTCAAAAAAAATTTCAAAAATATTCCTAATATTCTCTATCTTGAGTTCTTCAGTGTGCTTTTGCATAGCAGAAGCTTGAAACTGCATATTTGCTAGTGTTGTTTGCTTTGCATTCTTTTTTTTTTTATCATTTGGGTTTGGGTTTTTTTACCGTTAACAGCAGACACTGCACTTGCTTTGTCAGAAAACCACAGCCTTCACTGCTAAATGCAGTGGAGACAAAAGCGTTGGTCTAGAGGTTGGAGAAAGGAGTTTATGTCTTGGGGTATTATGACAAAATATTTTACCTACAAAAACAGCCAAGAAAAAATTTAAATCAGTTCAGAGAATATGGGGGGGTTAGATCATCACCTGTAGTATTATCAAACCCTATCTTTCAAGAACTGTAAGTCACGTCATGAAGTTGCCTTAAAAATCACAGGTTATGAAAACAGTATTGGAGTTCTGGGCTTGGTGCTAATCTGTTTCAGTTTCAGGCTTTTCTTTGTCACCAAGACTAGACAGCTAACTTCTTTCACAACAACTGAGATTCCCACAAATCACTTTTTATTCTAAATACAAGGCTTTAAGAAAGGCCTATCTTGTAAGATTCACATTTGAATTCCAAAGAGCTCACAGCACCGGTCTTGCATGAAGTACAAGCTGATAGTAGGTAAACAGGTTTTCCAAACTTACTCTAATAAACACATTCTGTCCCTCAGTTGGTATGGATACATACCATCTTCACATCCTTAAATATTGAGCCCAGAAATACCTAAGGAACACCTGCTACCCTTAACTGTGCAGAATGGTCTCTATTGTGCCTGCAGCAGCAGAGGATCTCCATTTCCTTGGTCAGATTGGCAGCTCTGGGTGTGTCCTCTTCTCTCCTTTGTACTGGGAAAGGAGAAAGTAGGGGGCAAGAGTGTGCGAAGTGGCCCTGTCTATCTCTCTAATCAGCGATGTTAATTAGCTACCTTTTCCCGGAAGCCATGCAGATCGTAGAGAGGTGACAGTGGTAATAGGTTTTCCTATTGCCAAGTCTGGAAATTTAATAGGTACTCAACTTTTTCATGGGGAATAATACATCTGAGAAATTGATGCACTGGCAGAGAAGAAGCACTGGGTGCTCTAGTAGTCTTCACTGATTGACCTGCTGAGATTAAAAGTATGGCTGTATGATTTTGAAGTGTTTCAGAGTGATGAAACTTCTTTTAGACCCACACTCTTCTTTTAGACCCACAGTGAAGACAGTGATGTTCTGGAAACAGGAGCACATTCACAAATAAGCTCTAAAGTCTTCTATCTTAGTCCAAACTTTGGGACTTGTGATAGCAGGATCTCACAGATGGGCTCTGCTTGCTCATTCTGGAGGAACTAAGAAGACTGAAGGAAAAATATGATCCATATTTCTGCCCTTAATTTTGAAAAGTCATGACGGTTTCAAGGAGAAAAGAGTTATAGCTGGGGTTGGGATATCTGAGATTGGATGAGGTTTTTTTACTGAGTCCCAAGTGAAGGAGGTTTGGCAGCCCTGTGGAAGACACACAGAGGTGACCTGAATGGTGGGGCCATGCACTCCTTCATCCATCGCTTTTTGTAGCTGGAGCAGGACAGTAGCATAGCCCTGTGCAAAGGGCAGATACTAATTCCTGATTTTGCTCATTAATGCATTTTAACAGCTCCTTTTTCTGAGTACATGAGGCACAATGATAAAAAAGTCCCCAAAATGGGGACTGATGTATGGGAAGTAAAAAGCTTCTTAGTACCCTTTGACTGAGAAAATCCATACTTGGCCCCACTTGTGTAAGTTACTGCCTCTGGTTTGGGGAAAAAACAACACATTTGAAGCACTGTGCTTTGGCTTGTTTTTTTTTGTTTTCTTAATTTTTTTTTTTTTGTTGGGTGGTTGTTTACACTTTTGGCAAGGCCCTTTTAAGGCCGAATGTCTGGAGTCTACATGGTGTCATACAGAAAAGTTTGTGGATTCTTTAATACTGTGAATTCCTGAAAATATATAATTATTCACTTTCTGACTTTGTAATGGAATAGTATTGTGTGTGTGTGTATATATATGTGTGTGTGTGTGTGTGTGTATGTGTGTGTATGGAGTCTTCACTTACAGTAGATGTGGAAATAGGGAAGACCTGAGGAGGATAAACAGAGAGTCAAAGTGAATCTCAGAAGAGATAAGTGGTGAAAATGGGTAAACAGAAAACTGCACTTCTGTGGGAAAACATGGAGGAGCTAAACCACAAACAGGAGAGGAAACATCCAAATCTAAACAAGGAATTCAGCAGCAAGCTGTGGCAAATGTGATTTTAAAGAACAGAGTGTTCACAACAAACATGCGTCACCGCTGAAGATGAAGTATGTGAGCCCTGCTTTCCTGCTTCCCCATCCCCAGTACCTCCTCAGAAGGCTCAGCCTCTCCTGTCCACCTTATTTGTTCAGTAGTGGACTTCATAGGATTGATTCAGTTCTCATTAAACTGATTTACTGGGCTCGCTGGCTCTGCTCAGCTTCAGTTTATTCCTACTTTGTTTAAAATTCGGGAAGTGCTGGGGGAGGGGACAGGACACTAATGGCCGTTCTCGTGTGAGTGGAGTGGTAGCTGATTTATTGCAAAGGTTATAAAGGAAAAGTATTAAGTGTGTTCCATTCTACTTGGCAAAGCCATCCTGCACAATGTCCAACAAAACCCTGAGAGCGCTGGTTTGTACCAAAAAAAAAAAAAAAAAAGGGAAAATAAAAAGGAAGAAGGGCTCTCTGTGTGTGTGTATGTGTGTGGAAGGGGGATGCTCCACCAAGATGTTCTCTTCTTCTTTGAGAGCATTAATTAAGACTGTAAATCACGAGCAACATGAAACAACTGTATTTGATGGAACATGGACAGTTCTGGAGTTGTGCTGTGCTTGCGCCATCAGTTTGAATACCTGCACTGAGACACTAATGGGAGAGCAAACTTCAAAGAGAAATTCTGGCATGAAGAAGCAGGCTGCAAGGATCATTACATGGATCAAGTTGTAAAATAGACTCCTCCGTGCAAACTGGGAAGGAGGTGGAATGAAAGTTTGAAAGGTTTATAGGAACTCAGGCTTGTTTTCCTTTCATGCACTAAGTCAGTCCCACATTAATCTGGTAAAATAAGCTTGTGTATTAGTGTTGTGAATAAAAGGGGGGATAGGAGGGTGACAGCAGGAAAAAAAATGTACTTGAATAATGAAAAACTCTTTAAAGCTAATTTTCCTTTTCTAATTCATAGTTGAGGGAGATTTTTGTTACATCATAAGTAGTGCTGGGTTGCATTCCCCATACTTAAAGCCTAAATTTGTTACAATCACATAGTTTTATCTTCAGCAGAACATCAGTAATAGAAATTCACCCAGTAATTCCTGCACAGTTGTCATATCCTAAATGAATGTGCTTATATTTAGGAAGCCATTTAATCTTGTTTTAAGGGTATTAAGTAACGCAGACAACTCCCTGTGTCAGACTGTTCACTTTATTATTTGTTTAAAATAAAATTTAGTATTTAAAATTCATTTCACTTTGATTTAATCTAGTTACAGTTTCTTGCTGTTGTGTCTGTACTGGGCTGCAGTGGAGTGGCTCTGCTGTAGCTGAGATGATTTTCATCCATTGTGGCATATAGTCCATTTGTTCCTCATTTTCCTTTGGTGTAAAGGACTGGATGCAAGTAACATTTTGATGAAAAATGGTCTATCCTTAATAGTTAATTCACAAGCAACTTATTTCCCAGCACAATATTTTAATGTAATTATAAGTAGACCTCTGTCCAACTACTTGTCCAGGATTACTCAAAGTTTTTGGTTTGCCAAATGTGGTTTGAGATGCAATTAATAATGTGGTGGATTCCAGAATTGCTGATGAGGGTAATTTCCCTTCTTGTAGAATATGATTCGGTAATAAAGAAGTTCTCTATAGATGCATGAGATGGAATAAATTGTAAATAATAACTAAGGGGAAAAAATTATCTGGAGTTATTTATATTTAGGAAACAGGAGCCCTGTTTGCAGCAATAGTTTCCATGCCTACCACAAAGCCACTTCTTCCACTGACTCTATTAATTTTATGAAGGATAACCCTCTGATGTTATGATACTATTTAGGAGACCATTAATATAGACACATTAATTCTATATTTACATGCAGTATAAATGCCTATGCAATAAGTAGGGAGAAGGAATTTGTTATATTACAGGAATGTGCATGCTAGAGGGTTGATGGAATGAGAATTCGAGTGCCTTAAACCGAAGGTAGAGTTCAGAGTCATTGGACTTGTCATAACTTGCAGAAAGAGACAAATTACCTGTATGCTATTTGGGTTGTAAAGGAAAGTACTTCATGTTCAGCACAGTGTATCCACTATTTGCCATTGTACTGGTACTTCAGAACAGTACCTCTCCTTTCCCTAAGGACAGAAAAAAACACATTAACTGACTTTCTATGGCATTTAAGACAGCATCTTTTTTCTTCATTGGGAAGCAGGATTGTGCTGGCTTAGCCTGCAGTGCCTTTCAGAGGCACTCAGATGGTCTTGGACACTAATAAATGTGTGCTCTTTGCCAAGAAGGGTTGCACCATAGCGTGGTCGTGTTTGGAAAGGCTAACACTTGCATGTCCAAGTGTAAATAAAAGGTGCACAGTCTTGAACTGTACCTATGCTGGAAAAAGAAGTCTTGTCAGAAACTCTGGGATAACACTAAACTCTTCTTTTACTTCTCCGCTGTTCTCCTGTTCTCTATCAACCAAAAAAAAAAAAAAAAAACCCAAACAAACAAACAAAAAAGCCAACACTACAGCATAAATGAACCTGAACCCTATGTTAATAATTTTTTTTAAAGAAAGATATTTCAGTGTTATTATAGAATTTCATAAAAAAGGCACAATTTGCCACTGATTTCCATGGACCTAAACCAGTATTTCTTACGCCCAGCCAGAGCAGCTGCTTCTGTTGCTAAGGATATTGTATGCAGCCACTACACAAAGCTGTATTTTCCTTACTCCATTGTCTTTCATGCACTGCTGTGGCTGGTTCAGATCGGCTGTGACAAAATAGGTGGTCACAGGAAAACTATGCATTAAAAACTTCTGGCCTGAAATGATTGGCAGATGTGAAGGATCTGTCCCAGGCTCTTTAGGACAAGCACACTATATCCTTGATTCCCTAGTTGTCCTGGTGTATGTAATCAATTCTTTGATCATCTGGGAAGACTCCTCAGCTCAGGGTAGTTTAATTTTCATTCATAGATAATTTCTATGTATGGGAAACAGTCAAACAGTTTTGAATGAGAGCTGATAAAGGGAAGCAGAACGAAGTGAGATGCTTTTCCATTTCTGATTGACATCAGATCAAGATCCAGTGTATTCCTGGGAAATGCACTCCATGCAAATGAGGTCCTTGGAGTTGCCAGCCAAGTGAAACACAGGCTAGTGCTGTGTAAATGAATGGGCTTTCTGCCCGTGCTCGCTGAATCTGGTAGCAGCAGAGCTGAACAAATGCCCTTCAACACCATTTGCTAGCAAAGTGTCTGCTGTTGCACAGTCTGTACACCATGCTTTGGGTCTCATCTTGTGCAAGCACATTTACCTGGAAGAGAGAACATCCAAACTAAATTTCATGGCTGGTGTTTGCCTCCAGCATGGGCAGGAAGCGGGGGTGGTGTATTTTTCACCCATCTTCACATGCCAGAGTTTGAGTCAGTTTTCTCAGAGCTTCCTTTACTGTCCATGGAGAAAACCAGCCAGCATTTACAACACATTTATCAATCTCTTTCAGACATCAGCAACAGAGAAGTTTACATTTGGTCAGATGGAACTGACAGTTAGCACCAGACTTTTGAAGTGTGTTGAGATAGATGTCTGATGATGCAGAAGGATACACAGTGGGTATGTCAAAAGATGGTGGAGATCGCTCCAGGCTGTTCTTTTTTCCCTGAGGAGACAAAACACCTTTAACAATCAGTCTCTGAGCTGCTGGGCTAGTGATGCTGGCCTTCTGGGCACAGGAGCCTAGGGTGCTGGATATCTACACTGCACTGGTGGGGAGGGTTGCCAGCATCTGTGGCCTGACTCATTCAGCATTCTTTGGGATGATACCTGGACACAGTTGGGGTGTTAAAGCTAGACCAGGTGTCGTTGCCATTGCTGTAGGTGACTTGCATGACGTTGCTGTGAAGGAGTTTGATACATGTGACATGGGCCCTCCTGGGTGCGTAGTCTGAAGTGCCATGGAATGGTTGCAGCCGTGCCTGTAGCCGATGTGTCCCTGCTCCTTGTTTATTAAACGACAGCCACAGTGTTCCTGGCTCAAAATAGTTTATAAGCATAAGTTAAAACTTGGGGAAGAGTTCCCAGACAGGGTAGTTTACAGCCAGAGTAGTTCCTTAGTCCATTTTGCTCACAGCTGAACAAACCCTTGTGTCTTTATCACTGGAGAAGACTGGGCTGGGGGAAGGTAAATATGTCAGCAGGTAGAAAGAGAGAGGTGGCAGCAACTGCTTTAAACCAGTATTGCTGCCAGAAACTTGTTCTTCAAATGACCCCCTGTCGACTTACCTGGCAATCCATGGTCGTTTGAATAGTTCACTATATTGGCTTCAGGGAGCCCCAGAACAAAGACTTTCCTTAAAAAACTCAGACTTTACTCAGATAAAACTCCCACTCATGCCCCAGGGAGTTTTGCATGACGCAGGATTACAGGATGGTGTCTCAGCTTTGTTGTGTGTACTGCCTGTAGCTGCTTTTTAGTTCTGTGGATGAATAAAGGCTGTGCCCATTTAGAAGAAAACTTGATTTCCGTTTACTCACAATCAGTTTACTAAAAACTTTATCATCCCCTTTATAAGCTAGAGATGGGGCTTTTGAGGAACTTACAAGTGAGCAGGAAGAGCACCCACCCAAAGGAGTGCCTTGGCAGAATGTGGAGAAGACCTCAAGGATCTTAGCAGGCAGGCAGTGGCATCTGAGATTTTTAATTTGCCCACACTCTTTCCCAAGGTTTCCGAGGTGAAGAGTTGCTCAGGACTGCTGGTAAACCCAAGCTCAGCTCGTGAGTCTGTTCGTGAGTGTTTGGGGATCCTGAGGTGTTTTTTTCCCCTCCCCCTGTGTGACAGGTATGCTGCATCATGCCTTTAGTTTCTCTGATTCTGTGATTACTCACTGTTATTTCGTGTGAGCAAAGCCAGCAGGTGTTACAATAGCTTCCCCGTCAGCACGTCCTGCAGTTTCTGTTTCCGTGGATGAGACAGGAAAGCAGTCACTTCAGGGCCAGAGAACTGGGCCTCATTTCGTCAGCTGGAAGGTGACTAGTTAAAATCTAACTAGCAGTCTCACACCCAATGCCTGACAGGAACAGTCCCTGAAGACTATTAAGAAAATAAAAATTCCCTGCTCTGTCATATAATGGAAATGAGAATACTTCAACAGCCATCCCCTCTAATCTGTTGGCCAGGCCTTAGCAGCTTACCAAGCCTGTATTTAACCTATTTCCTTAATGGCAATTAAGAAATGTTTTCATTTCCCAGGGAGAGGATTGCCAATGAAATCCCCCTCTCCCCCCAGCCCCCATCCTGTGGCTCCTTCTCTCCCTCCTCTTCCCCACACCCCAGCCCCTTCTTCCTTAGCCCAAGGCATCCAAAGCATTCCCCGTGTGTTTGGGTAGCATGCAGTGAGGAAGAAATGATTAAGCAGCTGAATGTTTGAAATCCAGCTAAATGCACCGATTATTATCTGCTTAGGGCTTTCTTATCTCGAACTGTGTGGTGCTTAATGGCAGGCCCATTGTTTTCAGCTCAAAGGTATTAATGAAGGAATCAGGGCAGCAAGCTGATGTCATAGGTGGCTGAAAGGTGACTTGTGCACTGATTTCCCTTACTCCACCCCTTCACAAGTCCCTTCCAACTAGTTCAGAAGAAGGGTTAGTATTTTTAGAATGGAGGGGAAAAAAAAAACCAGGAAGCAGCCGAGGTTGCATTTGTGTGTCTGGTAAAAGGATTGCAGAGGCTCCTAAATATCCTGCTTAAAAGATGTACTCTCTGAGCTTCTGCTCTACTTTCTCACTTCATAAAGACTCTGAAGTGTTGGCGCAGGTCTCAGCGTGAAAGCGACCAGCTGGCCCTTGTTCACACCTGCCCTAGGCACTGACCAGCCGACCACACTTGATGTCCTGACCTATATCCAAGGTGAGGTTTCCACTTAGTGGTTTCCACGGGAAGAAAGAGCTGTGTAAGTAGCTGCCACCAAGGATGGCTCCTTGAGGTGGATGAAGCCCTCGAGATGACGCACAATTTAAGGAAGTGCTTTCGTAGTCAAGTTATCAGCTGCTGTGTTTTTTGTCACTCTTGGGAGTTAAATCCTTTTCTCTTTTTTTTTCAAATGTACATAATTACTAGATGCAAAGTGGTGGATGTTGTGCGAGGAGAGACTCTTCTCTCTGGGCTGAGGTATCCTGAGTGTATTCAGTTTTCTATTACACAACACAAGCAGGGAAAGAGTAAACACTTAGAATAGATTTGATTTCATTGTCATTGTTTGTATTTTAATCATACAATTATTTCTGTTGTTCTTTTTGTGACAGATTTAATTTGGTATTCCTTTTTGTCATCGACGTGAAAAACACTATTCTTTCTTTCACTTGAAGTACTGCTCTACGTGGTAGGACTTTGGCATCACACTCCTGTAAAAATGCTAAAATTTCTTCAAGGTTTTTTTTTTGTTTTTGTTTTTTTGGTTTTTTTTTTTTTTTTTTTTTTTTTTTTTATGGACCCAGCTAAGAATTCAAGGAAAGGTGTGCTACCAGAAACTGATCTGGGGAGCTTTTTGTGATTTTGGGACAATAAAAGAAAAACAGCTTTTAAATAGCAATGTCATAAGGTAGCAAGTAAAGAGTTCTTGTGTCCATACATGTCCAAGCAGGTCTCAGACTAGAATAAAAAATAATGCATTTTCTTTTTTTATTTTAATGAGACAGTATTTTTTGTGGAATATGTAAGTTAATCAGAGTCTTTGTGATTACAGTTATAATGTCTTTGCTGGCAGAGGGTTCATAAAATGGGATTTCTGTCTTACTAGACAAATGAGTGACGAGCGTAATCCTTTCAAATATTTGATCGGTTTTGTTTGTTTTTCTTAATTTCAGTTTAGTTTTGTTTTGATGAACGTGCAGTAGCTTTCACTGTTCGCTGGAGTACTTTGTGCCTGTTGAAGGAGCTATCTAAATAGTCCACTAGCAAGGACTAGAAAGTTGAAAGAGAAAGCAGAGAAGAAAGAGTGGCACTGAATACCCATAAATGCATCAAAGCCAGCTGCTGTCTTGAATAAGATTTACTTAACAGGAAGCCATCAAACACCAAAATGCTCCCTTCAATTTTCTTTTCCAGGGAGAAAAAGAATTGCATAGCACAGGCTGACTTTGAGTTGGTTTTTTGGGGGATCTTTTTTTTTTTTTTAAGTTAATAGTTCATGACTGAGATTGGTTTGTGTAGGGTGCTTTTGGTTTGTTTGGGGTTTTTTGGGAAGGGTTGAGTGAACTGACAGGCACTTCCAGTCCTGTCCTCTCACATCCCCTCCTGTCCCCCTCTGTTTCTGTAGGTTCAGCAGTAAAAACCTATTGAAATGTGAGATTACCAAACTGAAGCAATCAGTCTGAAATGATTAAGGAAGATGACTACTCTTTTCTTCAGATGACCAAAAGTCATCTTGTCCAGAGTTCCTTATCTTCAAGGTGCTATTTCACAACAGTTTCTTTCTAAGTATGTATTTCCTGTTAAAATCTGAAGACTTTACATTGTAGGTAAACTTGAATGTACAAACTATCACCAACAGTTACAAAAATTGGTATCTGTCTTTCTTTTGAAATTATGTAGATTTTTTTTTTAAGGAAAAAGTGTTTATTTATTTCTTTAGTAATTTAGGAGATTATGTGTCAAGCCTAGGGTGAAATTTTGTTTGCTGAACTTATCTTAAACCTCAGGAGGGAAGGAAGGTTCCGTTTAAAGGTCAAAGCATTTCAAGATTTCAATTCAATGTATTTTTTACCTTTAAAGTTTTCCCTCACCCCACCCAGACCTCAGACCTTCGAAGCTTTTCAGATGCCTTACACATGTTCATCTTGTTTTGAAATAACTCCACATTAAATGCCACAATAGTTAAATATTCATGCCCATATTACTATCATCTACTATGCACCAGGACTCCTCTGGCAAGAAATTCAGTGTTTGAGCTTGGAGGAGAGTGCTGGAGCTGACAAAATTCAGATGCTAATGATAATTAATTTATGTAGTGGCAAAGATAGGTGCACTGCCAGGTGCTTCACAGGCAGATAAGATCTGGTTTCTGCTTCAGTGAGTTTACAATCTGAGGCCCCGGTTTTGCAAATACTTATGCACATGAGTTATGCCACCGGGTGCAGTGACACTACTCATGCATGTGAAGTTACTCACCTGTAGTGAGCTCTCTGTGTACAGTTTCAACTGCATTAGCTTTTCAATTGATTGTGCAGTGAGTCAGTAATTATTCAGGCTGATAATTGCAGTTATTTAACAAGCTCTGCCAGTCAGAAATTAAACAAAAAATACAGGAGTCACCTTTCTCCAAGGGAATTGAAAACTCATGTTTTCCTGGGAAGTTTTCCAGGAAGCAAACAGTCCATGTTAGATCTGGCATTTTCATGTCACACTGGTTTAAATTATGTCTATTTGCGTACAAATCACAGAGGAGAAAAAAATCACCTGATAATTGGAAGGGAAAAGTGTTATTCCCGTTCCTCATTTGTCCTGATGCTGATCTTGGGGCCACGGTAAGAGTGTTTCCAGTGAAATTACTTTCAAGTCTGGGAAAAAGCAATCAGCAGAGGCCTTGGTAGCTGTAAATTTGTGGCAGCAGTCCCTAATTCATCTTGTAATTCTATGACAGGCTCTGAATTGCCCGTATTTGGCCAGGGATCACCTCAGTGGACAGTTAATGAAAGAGCAGAGGGAACTTGAAGGTCAGTCACTGAATTCTTTTTTCTTCCTGGCTATGTCTTTTTTATTGCATCCTATCTTTCTTCATATAATTTATTAAAGAAAACCTTTTGTTTTGTTTGTTTCTGGCAAAGGCAAATCTTTGCCTCTTTGTTTATCTGCTTTTTTTTTTTTTTGCCTGAAGCATTTATAAAACAACTTAAAATGCCTCAAAATAGATGTTTCTGTTGAAATCAAGTGACAGCATTACACTTTAGCCAATTTCAATTTTTTGTTTGAGTGTGGTCATGAGAATAAAACAGCAACAGATGCTGCAACCAGGTATGGATTTTAGAATGGAATTTTTACATTGACATGTGAATCTAATCTAAGTACAATGAGAAGACTTTACTTATTGGCTCATGCTCAGAATAAATGAATTTGAACTTCAGAAAGCCATGAGACTAATTAAAGTAACACCAGAAAATGCATTTGTGCCTGCTGGAGTCAGACTAACCAGCAGATAAGCTGTAATAGCATTTGTTTGTTGAAACACTGTAGTAAATGGGAGCTGACTTACCAGAACAAAAGATTTTTTGTGACATGTGTAGCAGACCAGACATGTTGAAAAAAAAAAGTTAAAAACAAAGAGGAGTCATGGATTAAAAATTAAAATGACCTTTTCTTTTTCTTCTTCCTTCTTTCTTATTTTATGAGATAATTCACTGTCATCGCTGTTTTCTCTTTTTCAGAATCTTTTCTTTCCTTGGAGGACATCTGTCTTCTCTCTTGTTTTATCTCATTCAGTCTGCCTCTCAGAATACCTTGTGTCTTCTCTCTCTAACTTATGCCTTCAATCTTTTTGCCTCCTTTTCCTGTTCTTTTCACAGTGTTGTTTTCATCTCTCCTTTATTTTGACTTTCATTCCAAATACATTATCTTCCCACCTCAGAGTTCCCTTCCCCTATTCAGCCTTTGTCAGAAAAAAATTCATAGGGCTCACCATCATTTGACCCTTCCAGATAAAGTACTTTGAATGACCACTCTGGCTGCAGGGAAAAAGGAAGTGTTGGTGGATGAAGTAGTGGGTTTTTTTCACTATCTGAACTCCTTTCAGTCACAACAAGATCACTGCTGCTTCCTCTCAGGTTGAATTCAAAATCCTTTGCAATTCATTGGAAGCTTCATTTGTTATTAAACTAAACCTACAAAGTAGGTAGAAAAGGGAGATTTAAAAAAAAAAGTGGGTAGAGAAGTTCACTTTCTGCCTGCAATACAAGGGAAAATTAAAAAATATTTAGAGGTGAGTTTATTTTTCAAAGTACATTCAATTTAAACTAGTGGTAAAAATTTACTGCATTTTAATGGTTGTCATGTATTCAAGGATGCCCTTACTATAAGCAGAGTACAATGAGCATTTCTATTTGTGAACTTGGGATTCCAGGTCACTTTTCAATAGGCTTCCGCAGCACACGTCCTTTTGTGATAGAGCAGGGCTCACTCCCAGCTGCAGGACCTGCTGCTTGGCTGTGCCTGTCTTGGCTGGTGGGATGTCTCCTGTGGACTGTGGCCACTTGTGACTGTGACTGTGCCCATTTGTCACTTACCAGCAGCAGGGGATTTCCAGCCCCAAAGCTTTTGCTGATCCCAGACAAGCAGATCCCAGATGTGCTGTGGAAAGTAAGGTGATGCCTTCATCTGTACAGATAAAAGGGGGGTTTGTGCATACACAACCCTTTGAAAATTATGCAAATACAGTCTTAGTCAAGTCTAGTGGAACAAAAATGGTCTTGGTTCTTGCACAAGCCAACACAGGAAACAAGGCAGCTTCTCATAGTTTTAGCAACACCTCATTTCTACACATGCTGAGTTTCCAATATTTGTACAAGAAGCTGCTCTGTGAAGGTTGATTGGAAGTGATTGGGATTGTTTTGTGTCTCAATTTTTCATATTTCTGTTTAAATCAGATTCAGTCACCGTGTTTGAAATGCTGGATTTGGCAGAAACAAAATTGGTTGAAGGAGGACATGAAAATCTTCTCTTTGTGTGTAGAAGACTATTGTTAACTTAATATAACAGGGTGTCAAAACCCATCATATGCTAAGTGTTTATAAAGTGCTTTTATTAATGATGTAAAAAATCCAACAAGAACCCAAGAAACTTCTCATTATGAGAAGAGAAAACATTAGTGCTTTTTCTGACAGTGTTCCTTTTCATGAGGGATTCCTCTGTGGAACACTAATCAAGTCCATTCAGAAAGATCTTAATTAAATTAATTAAAATCTGTCAGATCAAACTGATTAGCCTGACATTCAGCCTGGCAGGAGGAAGGAGGCTGGTGCAAGCATTGTAAGTGTGTTGAGGTGGGCTTGCTGCTTGCAATCAGAGATGTGCGGCTGCTGTGGGGATCAAAGCTATCTTTCATTGTTGTCAGAATAAATGTTATGGCTCCCCTGGGCAAGTGATCCAGTTTCTTTTTGTCAGAAAATATTTTATACCTCCACAACCCTGGCAGCTCAGCAGAGGACAGCAGGTACCTGGTTCTGTGCTGGGTGACCTTTCCTACCCTCCTGACAATGGGAATACAGATTAGGCATTTCTCATCTCTTCACCATCCTCTGTCTCAGGTGTTGGCCATGGGCAGGAGAGAGGCCATGGTGACAGGGGTGACCCTGCATTTTGATGCTGAGCGTGGGTATTGCTGTAACAGAGTCTTCCAAGGGGTGTTGTGTCCTCATGGGGCATCTTCCTTTTGCTGCCACCTCCCACTCAACTGAGGTGGGAGCTGAGAAACTGCACTCTCTGCTACCTGGCTGTGCTTGTCCAAGATATGAGGAGCTACCTCAGCCACGTAAGCTTCTCAACTCTGCAGCTGCCAATAATGATGTGTGGTTTCCATGGCAAACATCAGGGCAGCCAGTGCCAATCTCTATCTATCTCCAGGTCCTTCCACTTCCCCTACCCCACACATGTAATTACAGAGTGCCTCTCATCTTCAAAGATTTTAATAACCACTTTTATCCATCGGTATAGTGGGAGGGATCCATCAAAAGGGTAATAGCTAGTAAATACTCAATTTTTCAGGCCCCAATCCTGCAAGTGCTTAGGCATATGTTTTAGCTTTATGTGCCATAATTCAGGTTTCAGTGGAACCATTCACAGTACATGAGGCTAAGCATATGTGTAAGTTAGGAATTGTAAAGATTAAATAGCATTCCTGTTAGCTGGAAATCAAAAGGTAGATGAAAACAGGGACTCCAACTCCAGAGGAAATGCAGTTCCTGAAGGAAGAGCAGCAGCAACAGCTGACATGAAAGACTTGCCAACAGAAGACCTGTCAGTGACACGTGTTTAGTCTTTATTTGTGAGAGGGACTCTTCTCACATTGGCAAAATGCCAATGGGTCAGTTTCTCCAAGGGTGGAACTCATCTGGAGCATTGAGTTCCATTTGCATGGGCACACACCCAGTGAAAGCATCTTTCTACAGTTTAGACGCATGTATCTGATCTCAGTGCTTGGGCTTCAGCAGACTTTTTGCCAGGGAATGATAGATTGTTGGAAGAAATGGGACATTAGTTTCATCTGCAGATGCTTTTCCTGACTTACACCTTCCCAGTACTTTCTGGCCATGTCAGTGGAATTGATACCAATATCCTTGAAACAGGCAAGGTAGCCTTAATTTGAACAGTGAGCCTGCAATAAAAAGGGCATGTTTGGTCAGTTTAGGATCTTACAGCTGGAGGAAGATGCTTTTTAGAATGATTCATGGTTAAAAGGATGGGGCAGACAAATAGGTAGAAATAAGCCAGTAGCCACGCTAGCCAATATATTTGTTCTTTTTTTAAAAAATAAAATTGTAATCATATTTTGCCTTCTCCACTATTTAAGCCTCAGCTTAGATATTTAGAATTATTTTTCTCTACCTGACATGGGCTTCTTTGATCCTGATCTTGTATTATCTCCACACTGGCCCAAGGATCCACCCATGATAAGACCTTTTAACAAGAAAATGTATTACACAGTGTACATGTAATAAATGTGGTCTCTGTTGATGGTGACTAACTCAGACCATGCTTCCACTGGAGTACCAGAGTCTATCGTTTTTTCTCCTTGTTGTTTTTACTGTGGAGTCTTTCCCTGGCATCTTCCCAACTTCTCCATTAATTTTCTCTTAAGATAATTCAGCAAAGCTGAATTCTATTCAACTGTACTTATTAAATTGGATTCTGCTCTAAATTTTATTTTTTTACTAAATGTCAGGTAACTAACTTGAAAAACTTCAAGGTCCCAGTCATGGAACTGAGACTGAGTGATAGGTTTAACACATTGCCATAAGCCATGTTTGTAGACATAAATGGGAAACAAGAAGGAATTTTTGAAGATATCTTTTCAGTAAGATTTTATAGAATTGGTCTCTTCCAATGCAGCAGCTGTATTAGCTGTAGGTACTACTTGAATCAAAGTGATTTTTATTTTTTCTTTGTCTTTTGCAGTCAGCTAACCTAATATTTTGAGGAAATAACACTGGACATTATTGATCTATTTTTTTCTTTTCTTCCTGGCTCCTAGGTCACAGTTTAGGCCCTAGTTCAGCAAAGTACTTAAGAAGAGGCTTAGCTTTAAGCACATGTTCAAGTCTCAGCAGAGTAAATGAGAATTAAGCAAATACTTAAGTACTTTACTGAATAGGGATGGAATTAAGCATGTAGTTGAATGTTTTGCTGAATCAGGGCCTTAAAATTAAAAATTAATCTTATTTGTGCTACGAAGATTGGAAAGCTACGCGCTAGATTTGGATCTTGAATTAATATAAACCAGGAACAGGGTAGCACCAACTGTCACAAGGAGAGGAGTGTATAGGTGTAAAAGGGGGTGAAGCTGGGGCTGTTAAAATCGTGGGCAGGACATAGGAGAGATGTGCATTCTGCTCCTATGTCTATTTCAGGCTAAATTACTGGAGACTGACATTCCTTTGTGTTTCAGTCCTGCTGCTGGTGAACTCTGGCATGCATAAAAAAGTTCCATTATAGCTGCCATGCTAAGTCTGAAGTTGCAGGAGAAGGGGCTTAATCTTTCTAAGCCTCAACACACACTCTATTTATCCTGTGAAGGGAAGGTGATGCTACTTCCCTTCTTTCAAACTCTTTGAGCTGGTGAGGTTTCCTTCTGCACATTATCATGATGCCTGGCACAGTGCTCTTGTTTGTGCTTTCTAGAAGGTTTTGTAATAAAAGTCTGTAATAATAAACCCCGTGCTTTGGGCATGACAAAATTCATGTGACATGACAGAGTATTGTTGCAGCTGAAGTTTTTGTCAAGATTTAGGTTGATATAAACCAATGGCAGCATTAAGTAGCTTTCTGACCAGCATCATTAACTTGTGAGACTCTAGGAAAAAAATATTTGAAGAAGTGAGGTAGCTTTCTGTTATTTTTTAGGAAGACAGCTTCTGCTTTCAGCCTGTAGGGTTGAGCAGGTTATGGATGAATGTAGGGGAATGTTTGCATGAACCAGTTTTATGGATGTCTGTTAAATCTGCAAACATTTAGAGTTTTTAGTGCCTGTGAATTCCTTCTGAGCAGTTTTTGGTATTGGCAATAAACATTTGAGTGGTTTAAGTGAGGCATTTCAAAACTATCATTTCTGCAAACATGGAATTGGTGCCTGGAGCCGGCTCAGCGTTCATCATGATGTTCTGTGCCGCTGTTACCCTGTAGTGATGCTCAGAGAAGATTGATTGACCCAAGTGCTTCTCTTCAACCAAACTTCTTATAAGGATAGCTCAGCAGGTCGGGCTGTGAGTGTAATATGAGCTGCACGGGTGCTAGCTAATGGTTAACTGGCTCTGCTGAACCTGTGTTCCTTGAACAAACGCTATCAGTGTGAGATGAGTTGCCTTATATATCTGCAGACAACCTACTTCAGGTTGGAGACTAAAGCTTTGCTCTTAGGAGTAGAAGACAGCAGGAGGGCTTTCACTGCCTGCTCAAACAGGGAAGGGAAGGGAAGGAAGGCATCATATCAGGAGAGCTGCTGTTTTCCACTGGAAACAGGAGGGATGAGGCTAGTAGGGTGTCTGAGTATGTTCTGAAGTGTATAGGGTGGCTGATCTCCACTCAGCTGTTATTTTGATTTTTTAACTGACTGAGGGCCGAACAGGTGCTTGACACAGTGTGAAGCATCTCAGAATAGCTGTCATAACTTTGTGCCAAGGCTCTGAGAAAGGGGAGAGAAGCAGGCAAGATCATGCTTTACACAGGAGGTTACAGTGTGGAGATATTCTGTATGGAGAATGAAGGGGCAAGATAGTGCTGAAACTTTGAACTTTCTGTACAAGGCAGAAAAATAATAGATAAGGTGAGTCAAAACTGTGGATCTTGGGTGCTGGGGGCTTTGAAAACTTTGTGGAAACTGCTTGTTATTAGGCATATGGGATAGCCATCTTGTTTTCTGAAATTCCATAAGAGCATAAATCTGCATTTTCTGTATTTTGTGTACATGAGGGACCTCTCACCCAAGCACAGTTCTTGCAATGATAGCATTGTATGATCATCTGGATTAATCATCATGGCTTATAAAATGGGTTATTATCTTAAATCTAAACTGTTTGAAAAACAGTAGCTCTAGATGAGTTATAATAATGTGGGTTTGTTTGGGATTTCATTTTTGTTTTTTTAATGGCAAATACAAATTCCCCTCTATGCATTTGAAATACAAAAACTAGGGGGGTTTTTGAGAATAAACAAATTACTTGTTCCTACAGGTAGAAATTCAGAACTCAGTATTGAGGGCTTTGAAAGCATGTCTAGAGCAAAACCAGTGGGTTTCACTTTTTCAGTTATGGGTAGAGTAAATTGGTAATTCATTTTTTTGATCCTGACTAGTAGAAGATACATTAATTACATCAGAAATTATCTCTTTGTGGTTATTTTTTGAGACTATCTTTTCCTTCCTTGATGAATGAAGTGACCCACGTCTAAAAACAAGCTAGCTTTGTATAAAGTGATGGATTTTAACTGTATAGCATCTATTGCTTACAGTAGAAACCTCTGTTCAGAACAGAAGTTTATGATTTGATGCATTTAAAGTGGTTTTTTTGACCAGATAAAAATTCTTTGTTAAAATATTGTTGGGTATTCAGTTCCCTCTTCATTTAGGTTACCCTTGTGCCAGTGTAAGTACATTTAATTCAATTGAGCTCCCTGTGACTTAGAGCATTAAACATGTGATGAGAAACAAAATTATGAGAGACTTAAAAGGCAATTATTTTTCTTCTTCTAGTTTTGTGTTATTTATTAACAGTATACTTCATTTGACTTCAGCTGCCCAAAAGCTCTGTCAACTAAGTTAATAGTAAATGCCACTTCCTGGTCAGCATGACATGAAAGTCTCTGGCATACAGAATGATTCTTTTAAGCATCTTGCATTCACAGAATAAAACACGCACCTCTTAGTTTTTTTTAATTAGTCTTTTAAAATTACTATCAAAGTACTAAACCTAATTTGTTATCTTGTTTAAATAATTTTCTCTTGATAGGGTATAGTTTGATATGATAACTGAATTGATTTATAATACAGAACGAAAGAGAGATTAACATATTTTAGACAGATCAATGAAATATTGACAGGCCTGGAACATAAGTGATTTTGATTTGTGAATTCTCCAGTCACTTTTTGCTTTGGCAGAAAAGTCACACTTGCACCATTTCTAGGAGTTATTCTGTTTATGGCAAAATGTTTAAATTTATAATTCAAAATTTTTGAAGCAAATCAGAAATTAGGAACAAGAGGCAGCTTTTGAACTCCAGGTTTGTTAAACAAAAATGCATTCGATTTTTTGCTGGGAAACTCCTCTTTTAAGCACAGCAAAGTTCTAAATTTTTATCTCCTTAATACCTTCTTGGCTTAAAGTGATAAAGTCTAAAAAGACTTTATGAATACAAGTTTTGGGCTATTTTTTTTTTTGTTTTGTTTCACTAACATCCATTTTATGGAGACTTCATGAGTTCCTGTGCATCCTCCAAATATTGACACTGCTGGGGCTGGATGGAAAGTTCAGACCAAATCTTGAACCTCCTCTTGTTGGTTCTACAGACTGTCTGGAGTCCAAAGGTTACGAACTGCTTGTAAACTATCTCCAGAATAAAAGCCTGTGTGCCAGGACATCAGTGCTAGTATTGTGTCCTCTATTGTTTTCCTAATTTGCAGTTTCTCCCCACCCTGCCCCCGTGGATTGTCAATGGGCTGAATTGTTTCAGTCTGTTTAATTCAGCGAGGCTGTGCTAATCGGTGTCGCCTGAAAGCCTGTCCTGAGACCCCGAGACTTCAGAGATGTTAATTCCCTTAGTATTACAAAACTAAAAGGAAAAAAGAAAAAAAAAAAAAAGAAGAAGAAGAAGAAACCAAAAAAACACCAGAGTAGTTCTTCATTGTGTGCTCTAGCGGCACAGACATTAAACTCTCGGATTCTGTAACAGTCAGTACACAACTTTTAATAGAACAGTTTTAAATCCATGCCGATTTAACAGAACTATTTTCTTTAATATTAAGCATTCAAATTGCTCTGTACAGGATTTACCCAGTGACTGAAAGTCAACAGAAATCTTCCTGTTAATCCAAATGTAAAGAGGTTGCTTTGCTTAGCTGTGCCAGGTGTGCATGCTCGAACAAATAAGACCATTTATGTCCTTAAACCTGAGACAGTACCAACGCTGAACCTACAGCTGTCCCAGAGTGGATGTGGACCCATCGGGTTGTACCTGGAGGAGAATCTAAGAGCTTGAGTTACTGCTGAGGATCTCTGAGTGGCTCAGTGGGAGAACACAGTACTCAGGAAAGGAATCCCAGGAGCCACCAAGTTCAGCCAGCAGCATCCTGAGTTTAGTTCCAATGACTTGTGCATTTTTACAAAGTGGAGGATAGGGCATAATCCAACCACATCCTTCCTCAGTAAACCAAATTGCCTGTTCTTTGGATATCCTTTGAGGATCCAGGCTCAGCCTCTCAGGAAAAAGTGTAAAATAGTAGATTTCTTCAATGTTACGAAAAATTGTTCTAAATGAACATTTCTGCCTACAGCTATTTTCCAAAGAAATAATATTGCTAGAGAGACAGGGAGCAATCACTTACAGCTTTCCACAGGCAAACACCACATGTATTTTTACTCTCAACTGTGATAAATTTACCTTGGGTTTAGTTCATTAAGAAAAATTCATCAGGGAAATGCAATTTCTCCTCACTGTCTAAACATAACAAATAATACTTATCTCCTTTGGCTAGTTTTTCAGACCTGAAATTCCTGTTAAATGGATCTTATTAATACAAACATTTTTAAAAGCCACACATTCTTTTTCACTGCATTGGTGTGTGGTTTTTAGATGGTAACACAATATGTACTATCAGTGGTTTATCACAGTGATTAAAAGTCCAGTGAAGGCAACTTACATGAGTGCTTAGCTATGAATTGATCCTCGGTGATCAAATTTGATTTGTTGCTTTTTTTCAGGAATAAAACTATTGTGGGGTTTATTTTTGTTTGTTTGTTTTATGTAAAATAACTTTTACCAAAAAATTGTGTTTGTATAATGACTTTTAAATGTTTTTGTGGCATATGCCTCATGAATATTCTCTAAATACTCCTCACAGCCAGCAGTAATCTTAATGATAAATCATTTTGCAACGTTTCAAATGTTCTTAACTCTCAGTGAGATAATTCCAAATTCAGTGTGTTAAATATTTTCAAGAAGCAGGCTTGCTGACTTTTAATCTGCAGGTCTGTTTTGTGCCACATGCAGTTTCCAGGTACCCTGTATCTCTGGTGCTGCGTAACCCCGTCTCGCGTGCGCGGCTATCTAATCTTGCGGCAGGTGAGAAGCTGTAATTTGTGGGGCTCCTTATCGAAATGCAGAAAACTGATGTGGAAAGAATGGCAACCAAGCTGTATTTTGCCCTCACAGTATTAATTTAGATTTGTTTTTTTCTTAAAAAAAGGTGTGACTGAATGGATAATCTGCAGAGCTGTTGAAACATAGCAGGTTGTGTGGTTCAAAGGCAAACCCTGCAGAGTTATGCTGCGTGGGGCACCAGTGCCCTTCACTCCCCAAGAGCCCAGCGCCCCGCATGCTCACCGGGATCTGATTGTCCAGTGATGCAAGAGTTTGCTAATTAAACAGTTCACAGAAGTGTTTGGGGCAGAACCTGTGGACATTTAACCAATTGAACAATTTATTGCTGTAATTGAAGGGGTTAGCTGGTGTTTATTAACTAGCCTTCCTGTCACGTTCCAATGGCTGGACTAACCCTTGGTCCCTGACTTGTTTTCAAGTATCCCACCGGTGGTGTTGGCGCTGCAGTGTCACTCTTCAGGCTGCCTCTTCAAGGCCACAGCTTCACTTATCGGCCTTTCGCAGATTCAGCCACATTACTGGATTTTTTTTTTTTCCTTGCTGGAGCAGCAAGTGTTTTATTACGAAGTGCTGTCGCCTTAGAGCAAAGCCAAGACGAAAAATAAATTCGGATTATTAAGAAATTTCAGCAAACCGCTTCTGGCTTGAAAACATTTTCTGGGTTTGTAATCTCAGCATAGCACTAGTTTATTTTCCTTTTATGTTTATGGTCACCTCTGCCGTCTCCATCATCATTAAAGCGGGTTTGGGGCTGTGATAAAGGCGTCATTGCAGCGGCGTGCAGCAGGGCTCCCAGTCAAACCGCTGAGGCACGCGCAGTTTGGGACACAAATCTATTCAGGGGAACAATGAGTCCTGATGGTGATAACAGGCTGCTTCTCCCCCTTACCCATGAAAGCTTCTATAACTAGAACTAATTGGCCGTTCTTAAAGTGCAATTAGCAGGGATATTAATCTAGGCCTGACAGGTGTGAAAATGTGTTTCTTTGAGTCTATTCAATAGGCAGCCTCTCTGATCATCCGCAGGAGGGGTCTGAAGCAATTGTACCTATAAATTTGCAAGCCTTTAGTTTGCTGGAACCGAACAGCCCACTTTTAATAATCGCATTTGAGTCAGATGACATTAACTCGTCAGAAATGGATGGGAGGAAGTTCACTTAATACTGATATAATAGTTGGTATCACTTCCATCATCGGGAAAGGAAATGACTGCTTTCGCCTTCGTTTGGGTATGTGAAGAAAAGGGAAGACTTTTTAAAAATACATATTTTGATGAGAAAGTTAGGACTGAATTATTTTGCATTAAGAATAATTAGGTATCCTCCCTCGGTTTGCCTCGTGCAGTTCGATAATCTCCATTTGCAGTGTTTGCTGCTTTCCTCATTTTTGTTCTTCATCCCAATAGGCACAGCATAGAGCAGAGACATTCAAAGGCATTGCCAACAAGGGTGGCATTATGGTATTATCATCAGCTCTGTAGCTTTTAAATAGTGATAATGTAAGTGTTTAACTCCAATTGGAAATGGAGTTTCAGGACTCGGGATGGATACAGCACTGCTAGTTCAGCTTTGCTACAGCTGGTGTACAAGGGCACAGCTCAGTGGAGCTGCATTGGTCTATACATGTCCAAAGATCCTTAATTTAAGCAGCAGACTTATTGTGGGATGCTGAAAGGGTTCCAGCTGAATCTGCAGATGGCTGCTTATACTAGTGGGCTTCAGGCTTGGAACTAAATGAGGAAATTTGTATTTCCCGTTTTAATTAAAAAGGGTATTCACAATTTAAGACTAAAAGACAAAAGCCTACCCCAAAGACATGCATCTGTTTTACATAAGATAAATGTGTTATAAGAGTGAGAAATTGCTTGAAGATGGTCTTAATACTGAAAATAGTGTGAGTTCATGGGCATGCACATGCATGTATACTGCTCAGTCAGCTAGAATTTTTTCCAAAGATGGAAAACTTATTATGTATGGTCTGCATACATAAAAAAATATCTGCATAATGCTTTACTTCTGGAAGTATCTGAATGTCTAGACCACTGTGATATTTCTAAGAAATACCTTAGAAGACTTGCTAGAAAAGATGAGTCTGGTCTTTCTCAGCCACTCAGCACAGTCTTCTGATAAAAAAGGAAACTTCATTTTAAAAATTGTTCTACTAAGGTAGGAGACCCATCTTACCAAGTCTGGCTTTTTTTTTTTTTTTGCCTCAGTGCTGTGATGGAAAAACCCCTCTTAGACTAAAGAACTTCTTGTCTGAAGTTGCTTGAGAGAGTTTTGTTCTTCAGAAAAATCCTTAGCTGAAAAATCTCAAAAAATTGTTTACATCATGATGCTCTGAGCACATCCTTTCCCAGCCTTGGCAAACCAGAAAGCAAGAAAGATCATACTTGCATAATGAAACAAGGTTCAGCAGCCTCCAGGAGTCCGAGCAGTGATTGCAGTAACCTTAGAAACTGTGTGAGTATGTCCCTGAACTCGAATTTGTGTGCCCTTTTGAGATGTAAAGCTTATTACCTTAGCTGTGACTGTATCTGTGTTGCTCTCTTGATGCCCCGATACCCCTCAGGACACTGCAGTTTTCCACAGCCAGTGGGGGCTTGGAGCTGGCTCTGCAGGCTTTGCAGCAGAGCATGCTGCATGGTTAGATGTGCTGTCTTGCATCTTTTCTAAGGAGGGCTCTGCATTTTCTAACCCAATGCAATCGAAATTGATCTTGATTCAACACAGATGACCAGCAGAGGAAACAACACTCTGCTTCTGGAGCAATAGCAAGGTTTGTCATGCCTTTGGAACCCATTGCCCTTCTTCCTGGTTTAGGAGGGCAAGGCAATATTTTTCTTGATTACCCTAAACAGTGCAAAACATCCAAGGGGAAGGAGGGTCTTGTGATTGAGACAAAGGGCTGTGATTCAGGACTCGTGGGTACAGCTTCTATCCCTGCTTTCTGCTTTCAGTTAAACCTTGGGGAAGTCATTAGATCTCTTCCTCTTACACAAAATCCCAAACTCCTTCTGTCTTTTCCATTGAGCTGAGAGGTTTTGTCACCAGCTGCACATTTGTATACATTCCTCACCATTGTTATCCACTAATGCAAGCTAGAGAGCCTGCCTTCTCATTTTTGGGGAGGAAAGTGTTTTGGGGGCTGTTCTTAGAATGGTGAACATGATCCTATGCCCAAATCTGCTACCAGGACTCCTGCTTGCCTTTTCATCTCCCACACTAATTCTCTCCCCTCACAACAGCTCCACTTCTCCCCTGTTCTTCCTGGACCACTGAGAAGTGGAGAGGAAGAGAAGAGGTAGAGCTTCCCCTCTCCCTACTGTGAAACGAGAATATATTATTATCTGTCTTCTCTTAACCAGACGTGGCAACAAGATTATTCAAATTCATGTCAACTGAATACAAGCTATGAAGTTTTGCAAGTTGATGACTAAAATTATTGGAATTACCCAGAGCTAAATGGTTTGTTATAGCTGGAAATTGGAAAATCTCTTGGTGCTTGCACCATTGTTTGTCGTGGAAGCATCAGTCCTGCTGCTTCATGTCTTCACCCTTTTTATAGACAAAAAGGGTACACAATGAAGAGGTTTGTTCATACTTGCTTAAATTCAAATGGTTTGGACAGTTACTTTCTTCATACCTCAGTTATATTTTCATTCCTATTCAGAGTTTTCATTAGCAAATTATTTTGTGGTTACCCAGAGTGGCATTTAGTCATTGCATTGAGATATTTCTTTCTTAGATTTCTTAGCTGTAATAATGCAGTAAACCCTGCTTTTGCTCAAGAAATACCTGAGAAAAAGATTCAGTGATTAAAAGAATGCCTAAATAACAACTGCTATGGTATTGATGGGAAGTTGCGGCTCTTAGCTGCAAGACTGGTAAGAAACAAGAGAATGAATAATAGCTACCAGTGCCCCAAGTTTGAAAAGCCAGAGGAAATGGCCACAAGAAAAAGTGAATGAAGATGGAGGAAATCCCAGGAGGGCAAAGGGAGATTGTAGGGAGTCCTCCATGCTGGACAGGGCTGAGTGGCTGACTCCTGGCTCACCTCAGCTGTTGCCTTTGCAGTGGTATTTTGAAAGGCACTGTTTGGGAGAAGTGCTTCCTGGCCGCCACCGCCCGCACACCACTTGCAGATGCTGCCTGCAGGTCAGTGAGAGGTCACCTCCAGTTAACTCAACACCCTCAGTGAGGAGAAAGCTCTTGGGGATAAACTTTCTTACTATCACTGTCTAACCAGCACTGAGAGAACTTGCAGATGCTTAACTTGCTCTTTTGCCTTGTCCTGAAGTAGTTTTCATGGCATCATTAGCAATGCCAACTATTACCTCTCCACTTGTCCAGTACAGCAGGTTCAGCAGCACCAGTCTCTACAGCCCAGTGGTTGGGTTTTCTCCTGGCAGGTCTCCCTCCCTGTGCTGTGGTCAGGGCCCAGCTGCCCTCCAGTGCCTCACCAGCGCCTTGGCAGAGCTGCCAAGGACCAAGAGAGACCTTGGGGTCTGCAGAGGGAACAGTATCCCATGTGCACTTGGGTGCCCCAGAGCACATGTGGGTGCCTCTCAGACTTGCTGTCTGGGACAGGATGTGGCTCCTGGTCCCATGGAACCTAAACCAGGGCACTCACAGCTCCATGGTTCAGTGCCAAAGAGAAGACAGAGCTCTTGTACCTCTGCCTGTAGTTTGAACGTTGTCAGTTATGACATGAAGGGTGGCATCAGGAGGGGATGGACTGAACGTGAAGGTGGGTGGTGTTTGCTTAGGAAATGTAAAGTCCAAGGATGTTCAGCAAACTGCTCGAGTCCTGTAGCTCCAGAAGCAGAACAGTCACATTTCAATAATTCTCTTCTGAAAAAGATCAAAGTTGCAAATAAATGGCACAAGTCGTGCAGGAGCCCATTTTACATATATGCATAGAGATACATGAGAAATCAATGTATTTTACACTGCTCCCACATTTTTACTTGTGACAGCAGTTACAGATCCCTGCTCACAGGTGAGTCTGGGTGCAGGCGCTCCCTGGTTGTTACTTCCCTGGTGGGGCTTTCTCAAGTATCTGTGCAGTTTTGGGGTAAAAGTCTGGAAAAGGTAAAATGTTGAGGCAAGACGTAAAATGCTGAAGTCTGAAAAACGTCTTTAGGTTTCAGACTGTTCTGTTCTTGTCCATAAAAGAATTTAGTAGGCATATATTTTATGTGTGTGGGTACATCAGTAGATGCATAAAAATACATACGTCTGTTTTCAATAAAAGTGTTCCATGATCTAAACATCTTCCAGATAACATCTTAAAAATCTTAGGCTTCACATTTTCTCAAACAGGCTTGTTCAGGGAAACGAAAGAGAGTGCTTGACAAGATTATGGTGTTGCTTCTATACATTTCCTTTATTCTTGTGGCTAAAAGGAAATTACAATGTGTTGTTAAGTCAAAGCGTGGTCTGTGGAGCTGAACCAAAAAACCTTTAAATGGACTAAAATTCCCCTTCTGATAAAAGGGAAAACTACACAGCAGAGAGACAGGATATCTTTAATTTAAATAGTGGGTTTAGGTATATTAATTTGAGTTCAAAGCATCTTTCAAAGGGTATGATGCCCACATTTTTAATTTTACCTAATACTGAGCATCTGGTGTGGACTGGTTTGTGGTACTGAGAGCAAAAGGAAATACATTACTCATAGATGAAAGGAGTGAGGGAGAATCACTGTCCTGACTAAAAATAGCCTTTTTTCCACCAGTTAATATCAGCTGGAGGTTTTATTAAATAGTAATTGTCTAGAAAAAGACAATAATTGAGTGTGACTGTTTCCTTTCAGGGGCCAGGCCCAGGTGGTGAAAGTTAAGTATTGTCCTTCAGATAAGGTCCTGAAAGCAGTTTTCCTGAATGTCCACTGAGCCCTCCTGCAAAATGTCCCTTCTGGGTGCTGAGCTGCAGACAGACAAAATCCAGGCCTTTTTGCAGGGCAGCAGCAGTTTTCAGGGATGTAGCACCAGAGGATTTTATGGCTGCTTTGCAAATACAAAGCTGGCTCACCTCTTTGGCTGGAACTCTAACCCAGAGGCGCAGAGATCACAAGAGACAAATGTCTTGAATTAAGAAATGGAGTTGACATCTATAAAAGTCAGAGCACATCTAGTAGGCAACGTGTAATAGGACTATAACATTATATCTAATAGGGAGATTGGAAAACTGTCTGAAAAAAATGCAGCTTCCGTTCGGATCTGCACATTCAAAAACAAAATACACCAGATTAATGGGGTTTTTTGTTCCTGCACACCCCCTTCCCCTATACTTACTGATCTGAATCCCTATGTTCTTTTTCTAAAAATCAGTCCAGTTTTTTTTCAGAACAAGGTTAGTGACAATCCTGGTAACAACTTTGCCTATCTTTATTGGAGTCCATAGTGAAAAAATGTGTATTTCTGTGAAGTTAACAATATTCTCTTTATTTCTATAAGGTTGTTCTCTTTGAATGACAGTTTTATGCATCATAATGTTAACACCATTTGTCTGGGGCTTTATGTATCATAAATATCTAAACATTATTTAATTAACCTTTGCAAGTGTCCAGTGAGTCAGAGGACCATGAGACAGAGCCAGACAGGAAGTGCTTTTTCTGCCCTCCAAAAGTTTTCAAATTGCTACTTATTCTGAGTTGAATGGACTCAAAACTTTGGGGGAGTTTTCATGGAGAAGTGGAGGATGAGAGAGCGTGAGAGACACAGTGGTTTGCTGCAAAATGGCCAAAAGTTCCAGAGTGCTCCCAGGGGAGGGGGAAAGCTGTCATTTCAGCCCTTTGTCCTGCGTGGTGAAGTCTTGGAACTTTGGCCTTACGCCTCCACATGCTGAATTAGGAGTGTAATGGCTGAGCCAGAGTCAAGCCAGCTCTGCTGGGTGGTCTGCAGAAAAGCACTGGGAGAGAAGGTCACCATGGCCTTCTAGTGAGAGCAGCTCCCAAAAGCTTTGCTGGCTGTAGCTTCGGCCATCTTTTCTTTTGCATTCCACTTAAGTGGTCTCACTGTGAGGTGAGGCTGAGCTCTTATCCAGACAGAAGCACCACTTCCCCAGAAACTACCACATATGTTCTACTGGGAAGCCTGGGTTTTGGCCATTCAGCATTTCCCAGGGGAAGCTGACCCCTTGGGTCTCTAAGGGTAGTTACTTCAAAGTCTGCAGAAATTGATACCATATTCAGTTTGAGAATTTGGACATCTTGAATCAATGGTTTAAACCACTGGACCACACTTTTTCTGAAATAGGTAGGAATATTTGCATTTTTATATAGGGAAACTGAGGCACAGAAAGAGTCTGAGGTTTGCCAGAAGCCATGTACTAGGCCTGTGGAAGAGCTAAGAACAGAACCCAGGCTTCCTGATACCAGCACTAATATTCAGCCACAGCACACTGTAAGGACAGGAAGGAGCAAAGAGATAAAAAAATAATTTCTTCTGAAAGTGAAAATTCTTGCTTCAAGTAGTGTTTTCTATTATACCCAAATAATTTCTACATCCCTGTAATCTAATTTTTCTTTACCATTTGGGTTTAACAATGAATATTGCATTGACACCTACCCCTGGAAACTCCTGGCCTTCTGCTAACCACAGATTGGTGGGCTAAAATGAGAGACTGCTCATTGAGAATATAATCCTGGTCTGCAGGGGGCACAGAGATTTCTTCACCTCTGGGAAGCAGCCAGTAATTTACAGTTACCCGTGCCTGAAACTCCACTTTTTTACTGGGGCCTGAAGCTCCACATTTAGTTTAACTCCACACTGGAAGTTAACATGAACCTTAAAGTGGGGGACAGAGGGCTTTAGCTGATGAAAAGAGTTATGACTTTTCTTGTGCCAGTTTTAAATATGTAGAAAATATGTATGAATTTTTAAAGGCTATGTTATCGACAAGTTCAGGAAGCCAGATATTTTCATGTCTTCCTTCATTTAAAATATAGTGGAAACCCAAGACAATTCCATTTACATTTATCTATGTGTTTTAACAGAAAAAAAAAATGAGGTCAATGAGTCCTCTGAAAAGAGGCTAAAATGAAGGAACACAGAGTTCATCACTTCCATATTTAACCCTGTGACTTCCAAAATCAAAGGCTTGGTAATCCTAATGGATTGACTTCCAAATTTCCTTGGATTTGTATTGCTGGACTTGTCTCTCTCCAGGGCTTAGCTGGATCCCTGCAGATAGATTTTTAGGTTTATATGGTGTAATTCCACTTAGTCCAGCTGTAAACTTGTGCTGGCTGAATTAATACATTACAAGGGGTAAAAAAGAAAAGGAAAAGAGTACACCTACAAACCCCCTGGTTTGTATATCAAATCCTGAGGGGGAAAAAACTGGGCATTTCAATTAGTTGGTTGTGTGGCCTGATTGAAGAACAGCCCCATGGCTAACAAAGCTTTGTCTGTAGTATCAGCTTGCTCCTCATCCACCAGGACAAATAGAGTGGTTGGTCATTAACGGGCTAGCCATCGGGTAGGGGTTTTGTTCTTAAATGGGGGCTTTGTCTTATCCCTGCTGTTTAAGCCCTCTCCAAGCACTCCTCACCTGTCATATCTGTCATACATTTAATTCATCACGCTCTCTGGTCAAAAGCTACACTGATAGTATCAAAAGAAGAGGAGGGGGCTTCTTATAACTTTAGCGATCAAAGGAGATTACAAAGCAAATAAGATTTTAATGAAGACGGCAGGTTTGGAAAGGAGAATTTACTGCACTGCGAATCGCTAACACATAAATGTTCGTTTTATCTCTATAGTATTTGAGAGTGGAATCCCAAGCTATTACAGAAGGAAGGATGGATACATGTGTTGGTTCATGGTTTTAATTAAAAACACAGAGGGAGGAGATGTGGGCAGGAAAAAGGAGGTCTTTTATTTCACTTTAAAGGTCATATTTTTATTCTGTAAATATGATAAGCAGACTGTGTTTAAACACAAGTTTGTTTTAATGGTGACAAATACATCAAGCAATTTGCCACAGAACTGATACTGTCAGGCCAATGTTCTCTGTTATTTGACCTAAGTCTCAAAATATCAATCACAATACTAAAATACACTTGGCCTCACTGTATCCACTAAAGGGGTAAAGCAGGCAGGCATTTTCAGTCATAGTCATGAAAATCCACATGTCCCTGGGATCATACATGATGGGGGCCAGAGCTGCAGAAATGCACCTTTTGTGTCAGTGGGTGTTTTACAGGAAGGCAGCTCTGTGCCAGTGGTGTGGGGAAAACTGCCTGCCTTACCTTACAGGGAAGCCTTCCCTTACTGAGAAGCACATGCTGCCCTGTGGCACTTTGTCATGGAATGCAAGTCTGAAGCATACACATCTTAATTCACAGAGTATTCTGAATTGGAAGGGACCCACAAGGATCATCTCTTCAGTGAGTGGCCTGTAGAGGAATCAAATCCATATCCTTGGCATTGTTAGCACCCTGCGCTAACCAACTGAGCTACTCTCAGTGCTTTATTCACTCATTCACCTTTTATTAAACTTGCAGTCTTTCCACAGAGGAATTTTTCCCATTTGGAACTGTCAGCCCAGAGTACATGCCCTGTTTTCTGATAAGATGGAAACAACTGATGGGGAATTATTTGTTACAGTTCCTAATGGTACTAGTGTACAGTGCCCAAATTCTGCATGGCCAGTCATCTGGAGATTCAGTTAGCAGCAAACACGCTCCGCTGGAAACATAAAGGTTTTGGAGCAGATCATCTTGACACATAAAAAAAATAACAAACAAACAGGGGATCAGGCTCAGCCAATGTGGATTTATGAATGGCAAGTGCTGTTTGACTAACCTGGTCTCCTTATGACCAGATGACCTGCTTAGGAGATGAGGGAAAGGCTGTGGATGTCGTTTACCTGGACTTCAGCAAAGTCATTGATACTGTCTCCCACAGCAATCTCCTGGCTGTTCATGGCTTGGACAGGGGCACTCCTCACTGGGTAAAAACCTGTCTGGATGGCCAGGCCCAGAGAATGGTGGTGAATGGGGTGACATCCAGCTGGTCACCAGTGGGGTTCTCCAGGGTTCAGTACTGGGGCCAGATTTGTTTAATGTCTTCATCAAGTACCTGGACAAGGGGTTCACCCTCAGTCAGTTCACAGATTGCCAAGTTGGGCAGCAGTGCAGATCTGCTGGAGGGTAGGAAGGCTCTACAGGGAGATCTGGACAGGACAAGCTGGATCAATGCGCCAAGGTCAATTGTTTGAGGTCCAACAAGGTGAAATGCCAGCTCCTGCAGCTGGTTCACAAGAACCTTATGTAGCACTACAGGCTGGGGGAAGACCGTCTGGGAAACTGCCCGGCAGAAAAGGACTTGAGGTTGCCAGGGGCTCAACATGAGCCAGCCTGTGCCCAGGTGGCCAAGAAATCCAGCAGCATCCCAGCCTGGATCAGCAACAGTGTGGTCAGCAGGACCTGGCCAGTGACCAGAACCTTCTACTAAGCACTGGTGAGGTTGTACCTCAAACACTGTGTCCAGCTCTGGGCCCCTCACTACAATAAAGATCATTGAGGTGCCAGAGTGAGTCCAGACAAAGGCAGCAAACCTGGTGAAGGATCTGGAGCAAAAGTCTTATGAGGAGCAGCTGAGGGAGCTGGAGTGGTTTAGCCAGGAGAAAAGGAGGCTCAGTGAGGACTTGTTCTCGATGACAAGAGGAAACAGCCTCTGGCATAAAGGGCAGTTCTGATTGGATATATTAGAAAAAATTCTTCACTGAAAGGGTTGTCAAGCAGTGAAACAGGCTGCCCATAGAAGTGGTGGAGTGACCATCCTAGGAGGAGGTTTTTAAAAGCCATGTAACTGAGGCACTTAGGAGCATGGCTTAGCAGTGGACTTGGCAGTGCTGGACTCATGGCTGGAATGATCTTTAAGATCTATATGATCTTAAGGGTCTTTTGTAACTGAAACAATTCTATGAATTTATAAAACAGTGCATTGGGCACTGGCTGGCACCTGTGCAGTGTACAGAGCCAAACCTGCCCTGTTAGTAGCAGAACCAGGCAGCTTTACTTTGCAGTTTTTCTTTGTGATGAAAAGAAAGCCTTTGCAATTGCTGAAGCCTTTGATAAAAGAAGGGGTAGTTTGTATTATTAGCACGGATGTTAACATCTTTACTTCAAAGACAGGGGGGAAGTGGCTGCCTAATTTTCTTTAAATTGAATAAAAAACCTGGGGTCCAGGAAGGAGCTCACAAAACCATGTCTGAACTTGTCAGCCTTTATGGGTTTAGGTGGAAAACTCCAGTTCTTACTTTCCGCTGAGTAATACTGAGAGCTCATTATTTGTGTGGTTTTCAACCTGGCTATGAATTATGAATGATTTACTTAAGAAGTGATAAACTATAGGTCAGCCCTTAAGCTAAGAGGAGGTCCCTACTGAGCTGAGGTGTTTTAGGTTCAGCAAGGAGATGGTTCTCAGCACCCTTACTGACATTGGAATTAATATCTTGTATTTTCATCTGAGGGCTAGTATCCAGCCCTTAAGTTGCTTTTCTGCAGCCCACAGAATCTCCTGACATGTGAGGCCCAATGAACTAGTTTTACTGAAAGAGAGATGAAAATTCACATGTGATCTGTCATCTGGTGGCATGAACTAGCTGAACTGAAGTCAGACCCAGATTTTTTTGCAAGTGAAGATGGGATAAAGATACAGCCAGTACTGTAGTTCAGAAACTCTGCTTGAGTCTTGCTTTGAGTAAGCATGACAGCAAGGAGCTTCTAAACTGATTTGCTTTAATTGATAGCAATAAAAACTGTGAGTGAATAGGGTCTGTATTTATCTGATACTGTGATGAGCTGCAGAGGCAGCTGTAGCAGGGCTCTTCCAATGCTCACACCAGTTCAGTGAATGGCACTGGGAGACCATCTGCAAGACTCTGTCCTGTAAACAGGGTTGGCACACGTGCCAGACACAAACTTTTGCATATACTGTTGGTTTAAGGACCTCCATGCTTTTATTAATGTGGAAACTGTGGGGTTTTTCCCTTTTGTTTTTTTTTCTTTTCCTTGCCCTAAATTAAGGTGGCAGAGGCTAACTTAAAGCATAGCATTTCCTTCCACAAATCAGAAATCCTGAGGAGGTGCTCAAGTTACTTGAGGTTTAGACCAACCACCTCTACTAACATGTTCTGGTTATAGATCTTAATAGGTTTTTGCAAGACCAAAGTACTTAGGCGAAGTGTTTTTTAAAATAACCTAAGTCCACGTGACAGCATATAAAAGTCAGATGATAGAGCAATTAATGGATTATTGTTACAAAACTAACCTTTCAAACGAGTTCCTAAAATGCTCTGTGATTGAAGTTTCACTTATGGAATTTACTTTTAAGCCACTTTGTCCACGCTTAAATCTGCCTACAGAAAACTTCAGAAACTTTTTAATGTTGTTGTTGCTGCTGTTAGGAAAGGAGAGAAAGAAAAATAGCATGCTCTTTTTTTCTGTGTTAAAGTAAATGCTTTTAAAATGTATCACGCCATACCTGACTGGAATTAAAAAAAAAAAATGCAAAGCTTCAGAAACTGGGCACCAGTTTTCTTCGACAGCACAAAAGCCACCGTGCCAACATTTGGAACTGCAACACATCAACTGCTCTTATAGCTCATACTTTATTCTCTGCATCAAAGCTCTGGTGGGGGGGAGTAAAAACAGAGAGTGAGAGAGCGAAAGAGTCAAGCTCTTCAGAGCCTCTAATGACGCGTGCCAAACACGTGGAAGGTAAATCCCCTAATTCAGTCTATTCTTTCAGCATTCCCTGGCGGGCGGCCAAGCTAAATATTTCTGCTGGATAAAAAATGCACCCTCCTATGCGGCACTTTCTTAACAGGATGGCTCTCCAGCTTTAGCGGAGGGGGCTTCTCTGGGGGAAAGCCAACATGTGTGTTCTCTTATCTATTTATTTATTTTATTAAAAAGGGGCTTTATGGGCTGTGATTGGATTAACTTAGTGAACCCTGGAGGAAGAGGAAAAATAAATTGGGAAGCTGGTTTAGCACCCCCACCTTTTTGTCATCTTCTTTTGGGATTTCCTGGCTGGCTGCCACCTTGAGCCTGTTGAATGTTCTTTAGATCAATCAATTAAAAAGGCTTTAATATTTGGGTGATTGGAACGCAACATATGGGCTGCTGGTGCGGATGTCATGTGGTGCGTGGAGTTAATTGAAATGATTAATAGAGGTGTTAGTTTCTTCAAGACTAATTGAAGAAAGAATATAATTGGAAGCATAGACTAACCATTATTGTTGACTTTTTTTTAACATATTGCGTCCCTTAAACACTTGTACATGTTTATAAACATGCAGATGGACTTTGTTTAGATGTCTTCGATGTGGTGATTTGCAAAATCCCATCAACTCTACAAAAGTCAAATTTATTTTTATGTAAATTAAGCAGAAAAAATATTTCCCTGTGCCTTGCCTGTTTTCAGTAACCAGTATGTACACTGAATTTCTGGTACCTATTTGTCTTTACTTTCTTGCCAGACTTTAACCAATTGATTCTTCCTCATCATTATCTGTGGGGTTAGAGCATCCATCCACAGAAACATATCAGGAGCCTGTGAAGGTCTGGTAGTGCTCTCTTCTCTCTGCACTGTGAGTTGTGATAGCACAGTGCAAATGTGCCAGGTATTTCAGGGAATAGCATCACTATTGTACTGCCCCACACCTTGTCAGCTTGACCATATTTCAAAGGGATGAATATATAAAGGACTGTCAGCAGCCTGGATTTGACAGTCAGAAAGAAATGTCAAATTAGAGAAACTCAGAAGATTTAACTGAGATCAGCTGGTTTGGCCTCTCCACCTTCTGTAACAATAATAACTTTTTTTCCAGGAGTAGTAGCCCGGGAATTTTTATTAAAATTTCTAAGCTGTTGTGAAATACAAAATGAAAGCAATGAACTGGCTGCAGAGGACATCTGGCAGCAAGGAGAGGGTCTGAAGGATGCATCTCTGAAAGCCATCCTGCTGCACAGGCCGGCTCTCTGGGTAGAACTGGGGGAACAGCAAACATGACAATCCTGGTCTGTAGTGGGTAAGCACGGGCTGGCTGCCCGAGCGCTGCGCGAGGAGGAGCAGCAGCCTCGCGTCCTGTCGCTGCCGGGCTGTGGTTACAAGTGCCGTCGCAAACTTTCAGATGGGGATTTCTTAAAACTGAACACAGTGGCTTAAATGACTTATGAATCTGCAAGAGGGCAGTTGCTCACTTGTGGAAGAAGAAAATCAGGCGAGATGGCAATTAAGTGTTGATCTAAAGGGTAAGTCAGTTTGGATTTAAGACAGATAAACTACATTTGGAAATGCACTTTTTTCACACCAGCTTTCTTTTTGCCTGCTTCTTGTAATAGGGGAAGTGCTTGTGCATAATTTTAATGTTCTGGAAAAGAACTGTCTTCCTGGAAGGGACATACATGTTTTCTCTATTTGTTTTCCTTTGCACATGTGGTGCAGCTTATGCATTTGTGCATCTTTTTCAGTAGTCAGAAAGTTTATTCTGCAGCCCAGAGTAAACTGAGCAGAGAAGTGATAGATAAGTTTAGAGGCGGTTTGTTGCTGGCTTAGAAGAAAAGAGTATAGGATGGTTTTAATATTTTAGAGTCTTCCCACACAGATTTCCAGTGATGCTTTGAAGGCAACTGTGTGTCTGCAAAGACTTTGAGCCTCCCCGGAAGATGTGGCCTGTCTTGCGTACAGATCTGAGCAAAGCGTTTGTAGAAAGGAAGTGGCTGTCCTGTACTGGGGGCTGAGAGGAAGGGAAGACATTAGGTCTGATTGCAAGCTTCCCTTACACCCCGTTGCCTGATTTGTGTGCACGTAGTGCTAGCAGTTTTAAATGAAAGGGATATGCTGAAACAGACTGGTGCAAGTTTATTCTTTCAAAAAGATTTTCTATTATTATTATTCAGTGATGAGATTAGTCATTTAAGTATCTGGTTTCTTTACAGCAAGCTACTGCAATTACTTAGTCACTTGTTTATTTTTCTGATCTTAACAGTGATGAAAATTAGGAGTTTCAGCATTCCATTGTCTGCATTTCCCATTAAGATTTAGTATAACAAAAGGAGAAAATTATATAAACTCAGGAATAGGAGCATCCTCTCTGTCTCTATCAAACTTTCCCATGTTTTATGAGTAATAAAATTCTAGTGCATTGGGCTGGGACACTGAAAGAGGAACATAAGACCAAGGAAAAAGGGCTTAAATCTATGCATGTGCTTTGTATGTGGCTTGTGTCTGATGGAAATATTCTCATTCTCATACAAAGGAGAGTTTTCAATAACATGCCCCTAAAATAAATCTCAGGGAACTATATCAAGCACCATGCTAGCATCACCTATTGCTAAGACAGACAGACAATTTGCATTTGGAGATCTCACTTTAAGGTTCTCATAAATCTACCAAAATCTTAATGTGTGTGTATCAGGTGTTTCTTGCATTTTATTTTCCTATGGATGCATTTTCCCCCAAAATTTGTTCTGTCATTTCCAAGAATTTGGCTATGATAAAAATTGTATCGCTAACATTAGGAGTATGATGACCTTTCTGTTGAAAAGTAATCCCCACCATGGCAGCCCCCATTTTTTGGAACAAAGTTTGAATGACAGGTTCAGTGGCTTGGAGAAGGGCAGCATATGTGGCAGGGGAGGGTGGTGGCTGTCATTGTCTGAGATGCTCAAATGCCATCCCTTCTGTCAGGAGCACTTCCCAGTTCTTGGATCTCCACATGTGCTTCATTTGCACTGAGTCTCTCTCAAAGCAAGACCAGAACACATTCTGGTGATGTCCTCACCTTTATCTCTGACTCCCACATCCAGGAAAATTGCTTTTGAGCTAGAAGCCAGCCTAGAGGATAGGCAGAGCAGCCCTCCCAGGAGCTGCAGAAGGGCATCACGGCTCCCTTCAATGTGCAAACACTCCTGGGTCTAGAATGGAACACTGGAACTGAGAGCAGAGGAGTGCATGTTCAGCATGTGCTCATTGCAAACCGTCCCGAGGCCAGAGAATCATCAGAAGGAACTGTTTTTAAAAGCCTATGGACAAGAGCTGAACCTGGAGGGGATTATGAAGGAGGAGAGACTATGCCTGGAGATCAGCAGCGTCAGGGAAGAGGGAAACTGAGAGTAAGGTTAGTACAAGACCAGGGGATTTATCTTTATGGGTTATTGTAGACGAAGACGAGCAGGCTCGGTGTTAAAAGCGGGCGGGATGTAAGCCAGCTCTGATCCAAAAGCTGCCTGGCTGCATTAGCACAGTGCTAAGCCCAAGCTAATATATCCGGCTTCTCACCAGGGCTTATTAGCTCGGGCTCAGTGCCATACTAACATAGTCACAGGAGTTCCAGTTGGCCTGACACCATGTCTGCTCAACATGGTGTGAACTGAGCTCAGGGCTAAGTGCCTGCACAGGAGCACCAGGAGATGCCTACAGACTTGGCTGCACCATGCTGATGAGGAGGCTGTGGAGGCCAGGCCTGCTGGTCAGCAGGGCAGCAGGGGCACATGGGGATGGACAGCATGTCATGTTTGCCTAAAGTGGGACAGGAAAGAAGTGCAGTGCAGACAAGGAACCAGGAGGGACTGAAACTGGCTTGATGAGAAGACTTGGCACACAGGAGCCTGGGTGTGGGAGTGGTAGATGTGAGTGACTGGAATGGGAAACTACAAGAGGGGTCAGGAGGAACAAGCTGAGGACTTGCTGGGCAAGGAAACCAATCAGAAGTCTGAGTTGAGCACTGGAAGAGGAAAAACAAACTCCACACCACACCTGGCATGAAATCAAGATGCCTGAAAGCAGTAATTCCTCTGCTGCCAGCCTATTACCTGATGAAACTCACTAACAGAAGTGTTCTATCCCTTGCAGTGCTTGTGCCAACCTTGCCAAAAACAACCATATAGTTGCTCTGAGCCAGGTCTGCCAGTGTCCCTACTGAGGTCTGCCTGTGGCAGATCAGAATACCTCAGCTTTTTTCTTGATCCTTGTAGGTAGGCATCAGAGTAGTGCTAGGTCATGAGCTCTCTGCATTTTTTATTTGCAGTTTCAAAAATCAGCATAAAAACTGTAGGAAAACATTACTAAAATTGCAATTTCAAGCTCTCCAGAGTTTAGGGTTGTTTGCCTAACTCCAATTTGATCCTCTTATGCATTATGATACAGTCTTTAATTACTCATTTAATTACTGTTAGCTGGCTATGTGCCTCATTCAAGCATAAGGCAAGCTTGCTAGGGGAGATGAATTGGGGTGGTGTAATAAAATGTTATCTTTAAGACACCTCTTCCCGCCATCTCATTTGCTGCTGCATTAGGAAGTAAGATGGCCATGGCAGGAAGAAGTGCTGCTCTCCTCAGAGCAGAGGAGCTCTGCTCTGAAGAACTATGTATTATTCCTACCTGAGATTCAGAATAAGATTCAGGCCAGTTCACCTCAGCAAAGCTTTTTGCAGGTGTACAATAATTTTGACATTTTCCTGGGTGCCTGATGTGAAGCCCTGCAAAACACAGAGGCATCACAGAAATGATGCCAGGAAGAGAAATGCTTTGAACATATAAAATAATGCACTGTGTTGAGTAAATCGGCTGCTCTGCATCCCAAAAGTAATGTATGCTTTTGATGTTAATGTCATTGTGTCTCCATACCCCTTCTGCAGAGCGAGAATAGCAATAATACCTTCATCAACATATGGGGGAGGTATTGTGAAAATCAGATTAGTCATTATTTGATGTTTGTGAAGCGTTCAAGTGCTGCTGTTCTGATGAGCAAAGTGGAAAAATACAAGACAAAATTGGTTGTCTTCATTTGAACGGTCTGTGGTTAAAGTAAGGCACTGGGCCTTTATAGGAGAAAGGAGAGGGAAAAAATTCTGGAAAAACGGCTCCTCTAGTCAGCACTCTTCTTTCTAAACACTGAATGAGGTGGAAAAAAAGATGATGTGTCCTATGCCAAGATGGCAGAACTGAGTTTTGTACACAATCTTAAATCTCCTGGCATCTCCTATCAATTGAAAGAATGCCTGAGTTTGCACCATAATAGGTCTCCCTTTTACTGATATTTTGGAGTGTTTGTCTCACTGTAAAGCTTGGGGTTTTTTATGTGAGTCTGTTGTCTTGCAAATCTGATGGTTGGCTGTAGATTTTTACAGAACTTTGACTCAGCTTCAGGGAAGGAGGAATGAAGAAGCAGAAGAGTGAACTTCTGAAACCCTCCTTTCCCTGGGTTTGAGCAATCTGTGCTGTTATGAAACCTTTTGAAATCTCATTTGCTGATGTCTTTCTGACCCCCCAAATTATTCTTGTGTAAATGTTGACACCCAGTAGAGATGAAATCATTGACTTGGGGAAACACAACGAGCTTATCAGAAACTGCACGATTCCAACAATATACTAGCAACACAAGCCTTCTTTTTTCTTTCTTTGTCTTTTTAAAAAAAATTGTTTGTGGTTAGTTGGCAGATGGTATTGTGAATCAGACTGTACGTAACTGAGGGAACAGAATGATTTTTCAGTTCACATGAACCCAAATCCCTGTCATATATCATACCAGTTTTATTTTCAGGTCTTCTGTGTGCTTATGATTTTAATATGTTTATTAATTTCATGTTGATAGTTTTAATTACAAACTCACAGAGTGTATAAGCAGAACAAGAACTAGATATGTTTTCCAACTGAATTCAGGCTGTCTGTAAATTTTCTCTGTGTGTTGTACCCATAGCTGACTGAAATCAAAGAACATCAAAGTTTCTCCACTGACCACCTGAAATCAGTTAGTCCTCAATTGGGTCTTTTTGTGATTCTGACACTAAAGTTATGTGATTTGCTTGCTGAAGGAAAGTGATTTAAAAGTGGACAGAGAAACCATCAGAAAAATGTTGAGACTTTGGTCTCCTGTATCATGCCATTACACACCAGGCAGGGCAAAAGGAACAATTGCAATCCGTTTATTCATGGACAATTGTAAAGCCAGAAGATGCATTAAAACTTGATTTTACGCCTTGAATGTTTAGGATCACAAAGTAGCTCCATAAAGAAAAATCTTTCTAAGAGGTCTGCTGTGCAAAGGAGAAGGGAACTGCCCTCTAGCAAACTAGGAAAAAAAATCAAAATAGTCTTGTTAGTTCAAAAGCATTAATTTTGAGTTCTGCTGTTCAGATGTGAGTTTTGGTGTTTTATGTTTTAAATTAAAGGCGTGGCTGAATGTTCATTATCCCTATGATAAAAGCAGTAGAAATAGGTGCAAAATGACCCTTGTGCAATGCTGTAATTTACCTTTATTTTAAACTGGCTTACACATCTTAATACATTATGACAATCAGAATTATCGGGCCACCAGGCGGAGAGGAGTTTGTTTTGTTAATTGTTCTTGTTAAGCCTAATTACAGAACGGGGTGGAGTGGATGTGAGGGGAGGGAGGAATCTGCTAGCAAGAGGAAATTCTAAAATCCTCGGAGCAGTTCCAGGCAGTGTGTGTTGGGGAGCAAGAGTGCGGGTGTGGTGTGGAGTGCGTGAGCATGCGTGCGTGTGTGTAAGAGTGTGAGAGCAAATGACAGACTTTCCATATGGACTAAAATCCTGAGATGCATAAGCTGGAGGTGGGGAACCTGTGCCGTGCGGACACATAAAGGTACATCTGAACAAAGAACCGTGCTGTAGTTTTCTTTATGAACTAACCCTTTTTTTTTTGTTTTTTGGAGGGGGATGGCAGGGAGGGGGGGATGCAGATGACTTACTTTGCTGTTAATCTTTGAGGTCTGCATTAGATTGAGTGCTAAAATGGTTTGCTGATATGCTGCACTATTCTTTGATATTACAGGTTGCCACGTAGCTGTGGGTTGGTATCCTAAAGCCCTTTGAAATGTTTTCCTTCTTCCCAGTGATTGTAGCAAGATGTGCCGTGCACAGACTGTGTTATTTGTTTATACTTTCCAATGGAAAGCATACATCCAAAGAGCCCTTCTGCCCTGCATTATTCCAGTTTGTTTATGTGCCCCACATTACGCTGTTGGCGAATTACTGTGCCTGACCTGCATTGTCAGCCCCCTCCATTGCCTCGGGAGCCTCCGGCACAGAAGTTTCTGATAAGGCAGTTTTGAACAAGCCAGACGCCAAGTGAATGATTCTATAACAAATCTGTGCTCTTCTCCGGGGTATGTTACCTGACTTGTTTGCTGCCAAGGTGGTTTTATTGGTTTGGCTACTGGGTGGAGGGAGGAGACTAGAACAGCACACGAGTCACGCTTTTGTTTTGCTTAATTATAATGTACACTTTTAATAAAACCTTTTAGTGCCGTGAATTAAATGTCATTGCAATCCTGCACAAGAAGAAAAATGCTACTGCTGCTGTAGCTGACAGCTGAGTGGTTAGACAGCCAGCATGAGTCTGAGGCTCAGAAGCCTTTTCTTTGCTGGCTAGAGATACTGCTGGGTAAATGTGTTTACTTTTTCCTTAGTATTTATACTAGTTAATGTGTCGCACTAGATAAATCTACTTCCTGAATCCATCTTTCAGCTTGCTCTCTTCCCTCCCAATTGACAAATGGTTTGAGTTTGACACCGTTTTATCAGTTGAGCCCCTGCTGGGTGCTGCATGCCTGCTTGTTCCTGCTTTATCGTGAAAAGTGAATTATCTGCAATATTTTGCTACCATCTCACTAGCAGTTGGCAGGCTTTTCTATATGAACTGATTTAGATTTCAGCAAGGGGAGGCTGTTGTCTTTCTCTGCAAAGCCGTGTTGTTGCTCTCCAGGAAAACAAAAGATCCTGGAGCTTTCTGCACCGCAATCTGCTGCTGTCCCACTTTCAAGGAGGTGTTTTGTTTGTTGCGGCAGCTTCCTATCTTAAAATGATAAATTGAGCGGACATGTGTGCTGTTTTAAACTGCTGTCTCCAGGGCTTTGTGTTCACTTAGGATAAAATACATTATTTTGTGGTAGGCTCTGTTGTGATTTAAACTTGGTTTAGAGATTACAGAGCAAAAGAGAAAGCATCAACATCTTCAGCAGTGGTAGTTTGATGAGGAATAGCTGTCAGAAGAAGAACTCTACTGACTTAACCTCAAGTGGGTTGCAAATGCATTAGGGATTCATTAATATTAATAGTAGAATAGACATTTCCTGCTTTCGTTTGACATCTTCCAAGCTCTTTTTTTTTTTTTTTAAGAGCAACTTGAAGTGCAGTTTTAACACTTATTCAAGTTACTACAAGGATGATAAGCTAAAGTTAAACAGAAGGAGACCTCTGAGTGTGTGGGGTTGGTCTCTAGGAGTCCTGGAATTTGGTGCTGTGCTTTAGAGAAAGATTGTGGTAAACTCTCGGGTGAGACTTTCAGGGCAGTTTTTAAAATGGGTCTGTTAAGTGTGACTGCAACCAGAATAAACTGTTGTCATAAGAAATTTTTCTATGAGGGTGACAGGAAGGTCACTTTCAAAATGACATGTAAAGGATAATAACTGTGTAGATTTCTAAGGTGGGCACAGTAGTGGCTAGTTCATAAGTTTAGGGGTGAAAAAAAAAATCCAAACCCTTCTTGAGTCTCCAAATACTCTGTGAGGTTGGCTGAACAGTTCTGTTTGAAAAATAAATAGATCCAAAGTAATTTTTACTTGCTTACAATCTTCTAAATCCTGTGATGCATTTTCATGCCTCTGCTCTGTAGCCAGCAGGTTTACAAGATTTATTCAATGAAAAAAAAATAAAAAAGAAATTTGACAAAATCACCAAATACCTTTGAGACATAAAATAAACCCAAGAATTCTGTTAGGACCAGAAGGGAACATGTAATTGCAATGATCATTTTTCAGCATCCTGCATATCACAGTTTCACCCACTGAGCCCTTTAGGTAAGAGAACTTATGGCAGTGGAATCAGGCAAGGGCTTTGCTTCTTATAGAAAACACAGCTAAGAGTCCCAGTTCATAAAATACCAAAAGAAAACAGGTAAGCCCCCACAAAACACCTAGTCTGGCAAGTGTAGTGATGCAGCAGCTACAAATGCAGAAGTGCACATGAGTTTGGCAGCTCTTACTGATAGGGCATTTTGAATTGTCAGTGTGCGTCTGCTCTACTTGTTGAGCCTAATGAAAAGTACAGTTTAATCACTGGTGTGCCAAATTGACCATGATTAGCTGTTATTGCAGATTAGTGCATTGTCTGGGGCTCCAGAATTATTGATCCGGGTGCTGTGCTCTGGTGTTTTCTGTGCCCTCTATCGTAACCTCTTCTTAATGCTTAGAGCAGAGAAGCAGGAAAGGAGAGTAGGAGGGAAGAAGTCCAGATGGGAAGAAAACAGGTCCTGAAAAGACCACATAGGAACTAGGTCAGGTACTCTGGAGATTAAAGAAGCATGCTTCATCCCTGGACGCAGGAGGCAGGGACAAGTAGCATACAATTACGAGGAATTAGAACGGCAACAAGTAGTGCAGATTTATCAGCTTTAATTGTCTATTGTCAGGACAGAGCCCTTCTTGTAGATCAGGCACTGCCAATGCTTTAATACCTCTAATGGACTCTCTATTGTGGGATTATCTCTCCTAAGGACAATGTATTTCTTAAAACTAGTTGTTTTGGGAGAGGGAGTTAAAAAAGAAAAAAAAAAAAAAAAAAGAAGAAAAAAAGAGAAGAAGTGGCTGCAGCCCTCAGTTGTTTTGGGTTTTTTCCCCCTCTCTGGTTTGTCACATTTGCAGGAAGTTGCTGAGAGCCCAGTGTTGCTCTTCTGTCAGCAGCACTATTCCTTCAGGGGAACTGATAGATACCTATTGAACATTAACCCCCTTTGCTCCACCTTCCCCAACGAGCTCCTCCAGAAACAATAGCTAGTTGATAAAGAGCAGATAAGCAAGGACACCCGGCTTAAGAATCTCTCTGCTATCTTTATTTTAAAAGCTTTCCTGGGTTTTGCAAAGTAAACATTACAACATTTAAAGAAGGATAAGGTGTCAACTATTTAATGAGAAGTTGTGTTTAATAGCAGAGGAATTCTTCCCTCCCCCAGCCAACACACAGGTATGAAAAGACTGTTATTTCACCACCCTGGGGTAGGAGAGGTGGAGAAATGACAACTGTACTCTTAGAAGCTTAAAAAGTGGTACTACAGACCAACCCTTCCAGATTCCCTAATCAACTCTAAACATACAGTCACTATTTTGAATAATTTTGTCCTCAATGCACGGTAGTCACACTGCTGGATGTGTGATAATCTGTGGGTAAATATTTTCATTTCCACCACATGCACTTTGTCATGGTGTGTAGCTGTTGTTTTTGTTAATCTGTTTTGAAATGCGCTCTGTGGCCAGCTTTTTGTCAGAAAAGTGGCGTGGTTCCACCGATGGATCTTGCCCTCCTTCTGCTGTGTTCATCAGCTCCAGGAGACTGGGCAGCCCAGAGAGTATCTGACATGAAAACTGAACTGTGCAGGAGCACAGTCTGAAGTTTCACCATTGTTCATATCACTGTGTCTTACCAGGCAGGTTGAGGAGAGAATACCCCAAAAAGTGTCATGACTGCCAACTTGGGAAGAGACATGAAAGTTGAAATAATACAATTAATTCTGAGGTGACTTCATTATTTCAGCTTGTTGTGAGCTTGTTATGAGGCTGATGTCTGAAGTATTCACAAGAGTGAGCCTTCTAATATATGCATACCATCTCATCCATCCTCCATGACAGTCTGGAAGTCAGCCTATTTTAAATGAAAATTTTCCAAAGCACACTTTTTTCAGTCGTCTTGTCACCAGTAAGGTTGGAAAGTAATTAAAGTAGTTGGAATGGGCTGGCCAGTTGTCATTTTTTTTCCCTCAGATTCAGTTACAATGGACAGAATATTCAAAACTCCAAGGTTGGGATGTGAAAGATAGAATTTGTACTCAGCTCTTCTTGTCCAGGATAAACCTGTGTTGGTAGAAACACACAAAGACAATAAAAGTGTTCTTATATGGGCATTTGACTATCATCCCTACCTTTCCCAAGACCACTGTTGCTCAAAGTGTGATGGGAAGGCTGATGATAACCAAGAAGGGCACATCTGTGGTCCACTCTCTCACAAAGCCTTCTTGCCCTCCTAACAGCAGGGCCAGACAGCTTCAGCTCCTTCTTCTCAAACTGAAGCCTCAACGAGAGGAAAAGGCTGAAGCTTAATTCTCGCCTCTGTGTGCTGTAAGACTGTTTTTATTCCATTGGAGGAGAATTGTTTTGGCTTATTCATACGTCATCTGAGCAGTATTTTAATAAGGCCTACTGGGAAACAAAAAGGGACATGGTATTTTAGTTTGATTCCTTTCTTCTCTTTTTAAGGAAAATTTCTTGAGAGGATAAAACAACAGAAACCAAAAGTGATGTTAAGGCTTGCACTAGGCAGTAGCTGAGAGTGCAGTCAAAAGATCTGCTCTTGGTATTGCACAGCCCAGACAAAAATAAACGTTTGGCATTTGGAAGTGCTACGAGGCAATGACCAGGGTGCTCTGTAATTAAAGGCAGTCCCTGAAAGCTGCATGTGTTAATTCAAAAGCCTCCTGGCTATAGCACACACCACCCCAAATGCCCTTGCAAAAAGCTTCTTGTAGATTCAAGTGCAATTTTAATTTCTCTCCTTGTAGGCAATACCAGCTGAAGTTGTCTAGGGCATACAAAGCCTCTGAGATCATATCTGAAGCCTATAGGCAGGTTTTGCAAAGGTCAGGCCAGTCTGAAGAGAAGGCAGCTTCTCTTTTAGAATAAAGTGTGACTTTTCCTGTTGCACAGTCACTAAAGTGTGCTGGGTCTCTCTCTTTCCCTTGAATCTGACAGCAACCATGTTTTCGAAAATGTGGCCCCAAAACATAAGTGCATATCAGAACTTGAAAGCCAGTTCTTCTTAGAGCTTTATTTCTCAGTTGGCTTTTAAAAGATGTGCAGTCGTGCAACTACATCATGTACCTTCTCCAATAATGACCACAACTGGTCCCCAAATGTTTACCAGCACAAGGATGCCTACATGCAGGAAGTGGGAAATGGGGGTGGGTCTGGTAGTTACTCTTGATGTGGTCAATCTGCCACTGACCTTGTTTGGGGAAGGGGAGGATGTGAAAATGAGACTCTCCTTTAATCTCTTGTGTGCATTTTATCTCCCCTCCAACTTTTTAAAGAAATTTCATCTATTAGAGTCAGTTCCCTTCCCTCCTTCTTCCCTTTACAATTACAGCAGGCGCAGGGAAAACAGCAGCAGTGGCAGCTGAGGCTGAGTTGCACAGGCTTGTTGTTGAGCTGAAGTGGTGATAGCATCAAAGGAAATGGATGGGGATTTCTGAGATCAGAGCTGTTAGGGCCATTCATGATTTGTTGCCAGGCTGAAAGCTGCTGCAGAGAGAGCTGCCTGAGAAATGCTGATTAATACAGTAATTGAGGTTTTCTATGAGCGAGAAGGAAAAAATTAAAATATTACTAAAACTGTTCTTTTTGAAATGAGCAACATTTTGAGATTGCACATTCCAGACAATAGCAGCTACTGGTGCAAATGATTTCTGTAAAAGAGCAGATAACTTCTGTTTGAACACGGCGTCTTTTTATGTTTCTCTCTTAAGGAGGAAGGTCAGGAGGTCAGTCTATATATTTCTTTAATGGCAGAGCTTCCTCTGTGATTCTTACTTTAGTACACATTCTTAACAATTTGTTTCTGTCTCTTTTTCTTGATAAACTTAGTTTTATTCCAGATCAGACACTGCTAGGTTGGATCTGCACATCAGCAATACCCCTTCTCCTGCACTAAGATAGTTCTGGGCTCAGCTTCACTGAGACACCTGGAGCTAATTTTGGGATAGCCTCAGAACGTGCCACAGAGTTATTTGAAGTCCCTAGGCTCCATAGGCTGTACTCACCTCTGCAGGCTCCAGGGATACAGCCACACTGACCTGGGATATTGGCATCCTCCTGATGAATATTTCACTTCATCTGATGTGATCTAATCTAATCTAATCTCAGTTTCCTCTTGTTTTCCAGCCCAAAAGCATACTCAGTTCCTTGAAAAGCAGATTTGTTTTTTTCCCCTGCTCTCCTTCACATTAAGAAGATCAGTTCCTAAAGGAAACACATCAACCCTTTCTTCTTGTCTCCCCCCCACTCCACCCCCCCGCCTTTTTTTGTTTTTCTTGCAAGCTAACAGGGAAGTGAAAAGCTCTGAAACAGCTGCCTCTCGGAGTGAGACTATTTTTCGGTAAAATAATCACCTTCAGTATGACTACATTGTTTTTCTGTTCTATGCAGTGTGACTCAGCATCAGTTAATTAACCCAATCAAGTAGGCCGGATTTCTCTCCTTTAATGAATGGTTCTTCCTACTTCAGAGCCTTCCTAGACCTCATTTTGGATGTGCCTCGGTTTTACAGGGTATATCCAATTACATTTCTATCCTCCAGCCCCAGTGCTCGGGCCACCTCTCCTGTGGAATTACGCTGTGGTGGCAGTGAAGCCAGGACACTCACTTGCGAGCAGTTGCCCTACTTAGGTCTGCTGCCACGAGCCCTGCCGTGTTAGCACACACACACACACACACACACACACACACACACACACGCGCACACGGAAGGAAGGTCTTTACACAGATGTGCTATTCTCAGCATCGCAGGCCCAAAATGGCAAGTAATCCTTTCCACACATCTTTTTATCAGTGGGAGGAGGAGCAGGTCAAGGGAAAGGGGTTTGTGTACGCCTGTCAGAGAGACAGACAGGCACCCGACTGCATAAACCTGCTTCCCCCCCGCCCCTTTCTCCTGTAAAGAAATTCACCGAGATCATCCTAGAATATAAGTGCATGTATGTTTAGAAGGAGAATGTGAAACCAGCTGTCGCGTAAAGTGCCAGGCAAGGGACGAGAAACATGCTTGCAGACGTGTGAAAAGGAAAAGTAGCAGAGTTGCCTCACAGTGAAGCAGCTTGCGTTTGTGCTGGGCTGTGGATGGCTATAAATGGAATTGTGCATCACCGTTCTTCTGAGCCCGAGGACGCCCTGCTGAAGAGACAGGACCACTGAAGGAAGTAAGGCATCTGGTTGTTTTGTAATGAGAAGCAGGAATGCTCTTAATAGTAAACAAACAGGACATTGTATGCCATCATCACAGGATGTCCTTCCTTCAGTCAGCATGCTGACTTGGATCAGAGGAAGAAAAAATTGGGTGCCCGGATCTGTTGATTGCTCTACCAACCCTCCTTCCCTCGGCACTGTGCTCCCGGACGGCCGCTCGCACATCGCTCCGTGCGAGACCCGTGCTCGTTTTCTTACCGCGCTGCAAAAGGGGCATCGGGCTCGGAAACGCTGCGTGTCCTGCTGCTGTGAGCTTCCCTGCTGTTACCAAGGGAAAGGGGGAAGGTTTTGTTTAAGGGAAGAAACAGAAATGTTTTCCCCAGTTCCTCTTACAGGCACTGATTAGAGACTCTGGAAAGGGATAAAATCTAAACTCTGAAACTCCCAAATTTGTCATCTCAAGTAAAGTACTATAATTGTTGAGGTTTGGGAGCAAGAACTTTGAATCGAGTTTTATCAGTAAAGCAGTAAATTAATTTTAGTTCGTATTTTTTATAAAGTGCTGTCAAGTCAAACTGCGCAAGAACGAAAGCGGGCATGTGTTAAACTCCGGAGCTTAAAAATAGCACGGAAAACAGATTTCTAGTAAAAGCTGCCTCAGGTGCGCTCTCCGCGAAACGCCGCGGTGCCCGCCCACCCGGCAGATCCCGGCGGCGGGGCAGCGCCGCGGCTCTCCCAGCTGACGCACGGGGCCGAAAGGAAGAGGGGGAAAAATAAAATAATAACAGTGATGTAGAAAACCCAACGCGGGTGGGCTGGGCGGGGCAGGGTCCGCAGGTAGGGCCCCACCTCCCGCGCTGTGAGAGGGGCCGGCGGAGGGAAGGCGGGGCGGGCCGGTGCGTGAGCGCGGGCGGGCCGGGGCGAGCGGAGCGGAGCGGAGAGTGCGGCTGTGGCAGGCGGCCCCCCAGCGTTCCCCAGCGGCAAGAGCAGCAGCACCTGTGACAGCCGGGGGAGGGAGGAGCGGGAGGGGAGCGGCGGCTGGAGGTGTGAGTCAGTCTCCCGGGGACCCGGCAGCTGGAAGGAAGGAGAAATGTTTACTCTGTAGAAATGAGCCAGGTTTGCCGCCGCCGGTGGGCTTCGGTGTGGAAACGCGCGCGGACTCTGTCCCGGTAAGGAGCGCGATGCCGTCCCCTCTTTCAGTCCCGTCTCCACCTCCCAGGCTCTTGCTTCTCGCCCGTCCCGGCGCCCGCGGGACGGAGGAAAAGTTTCCTCGTCGCCTCTCCCGGATCGGGAGCGCTCCTCTGATCGGCATTAACCCTTTCGCTCCGCTGCGCAGCTGTCATACCCCTGGCCCGAGTTTCGCTGTTCTTCCCCTCTTCCCCTTCAACGCCGAGGGTCCGGCACCGTCGCACTGCTCGCCTCGACCGCGGTCAGGACGGGGCACGGAGCCGGTCCGGCGGCGGCCGCGGCCGCGGGGGGGCTGTGTATTGCTGCGACCCCCGCCTCAGCCTCTTTGGGCTGTGCCTCCCGGGAGAGCCGTCCCGGGGGTCGCCGAGGGTCTCCCCCGAACCCACAGTCAGTCAGCCCTTAACTTCTTTCTCGGAAAATCGTGCGCTTTCAGTCTTCGTGTTTCGTTTTTCCCGGAGGAGGGGTGTGAATTTCATAGTAGCTGCACATCCAGAAAGGAAAAATGAAGGGATTTTACGCCGGATTGATCCTTATTCTCAGCTACAGGCGAAGGCACAGAATTTGGTTCCTCATGAACCTTATGAAAAAGAGCCCGACCCTAATACATGTTCGAGGATAGGTTAGATAACAGTGCTTCTGTCCTGAACAGACAGGGGGGCTGAAGGACTTGCTGAAACTATTCTGCTAGGCTCATATCCACTGCTTTGGGATACTAATTCTAGGACGTACCATCAAAATCAAAAGGGATAGAATAAATTTTTAAAAAAATATTTATTTTATTTATTTCCCATGCTCCTTTTCTGGTTTGACCCCCAGGAACATGTTGTAGTGCTTTGTACAGGGCTGCTGCTGTTACAGTGATGCTGGCAGGATGTCGGCTTTCTCAGCCTTCCATGCCAAAGGATAAGGGGACGTCAGGAGGAGGCGGGGGGGACAGGTTGTTTTGAAAGTTGTTTGTGTGTTGAAAGCCGGTGGGAAAGTTCAGGCTTCCCCATTTGGAAGAGGCAAGGCTGGGTTCCGCTCTTCCAACATGCGCTTTCCATTTTTAGCTTCATTCAGACGCAGACAGCAGTTCCTTTCCTCTTCCTCTCCTTGTTTGTGTGACACTTTTCTGAGGCAGCTTTTCCACAGGCGACTAAGTGGTCTCACGGCCATGACCCCACATTTTCTTCAGCACGGAATATTATTTTCTCTCTGAAGCATTAAGGAAAGGGTCTGAAAAAGGTAAAGTGGTTGTCACAGCCTAGGGATTTTCTCCTCTTTGTTTTTGTTCCCTCATTACTACCGAGACTGGCATTTTAAAATGCTGCTTCAGTCAGAGCAGCTTCGTTTACACTGCTTTTTGGCTATTACTCAACTGTACCAACTATCCTGCATACGCTTTTAAAGTGTCACAGACTACTGTATTAGTCACACTGTATCAACGGAAACCACAACACTGAAGGACAATGAGGATTAAAGGCTGTTTTCTTTTTTTCCAGGCTGCTACACAGTGTAGCTCGGACGCTGTGAGTTTCAAGAATCTGGTGAAAGGGAGAGAGTGGACAATGAAAATGGACATGGAGGATGCTGACATGACTCTGTGGACAGAGGCTGATTTTGAAGAGAAGTGCACATATATTGTAAATGATCATCCGCTGGATCCCAGTGCTGATGGAGGCACCCTAACTCAGGCAGAGGCTTCCTTGCCAAGGAACTTGACTTTCAAATATGCATCTAACTGCAAAGAGGTAAGCGGTAGTGCTCTGGGGAAGGTTGGAGTCAGACAAGCCAAATCACAGCGCTTTGGAAAGCGTGTGCTCACCCTGTCTTTGATTCTTTAGCATACACACACACACACCCTACCAACAACAACAAATGCTGCCTGCTGGCCTTTCATATGCGACCCTAATAACTATTTTAAGAAACTGTGTGTTGGTCATCTGTTGTGTAATATTTTCACTGAAAATTGTAGCAAACCTATCCCTGAAACTGGTTCTGTACCAATTCGCAAACAGTTAAATTTTCACACAATTTGAACAGCATCTGAATAAGCATATTTAAACTGTGGGGTAGTTCTTTGTGCCAATTTCTAGGCTGCTGTTTGCCAGGACCATTCATTGCCTCTGGCTCAGAGATTAAAGTGCCTCGGTTGTCCAATAAATTGCTTTAAAAAAGTAAAGGAAAAAAACCCCAAATTCCTGGAAATGTGTTTAATTATTTCTTTTTGTTTTCCCTTTGGTTATGAAATTGCTTTATTCTTTTAGTGAGGTTGTTGTATTCCCAACTTCCTAAATTCTTAAAAACTCTGGCATGTCAGTTAAGGAAGTAATGGTAGAACTGTAGCGAGCTTGACAGAAATATGGTTGTAGCTTAAATTAACTTTTGTTTATCTGGGGCAGTATCTTCACCGGTAGCTAGCCGTGCGAGTCTGTTCCATCCTTGTCCCTGGAGTGGGTACATTCTTTGTTGTTGTTTCAGAAGGGCTGGAAAGAAACAAGCCTGGATGAGCAATTTGGTTTTGTGTTTACTCCTTCGTATAGAGTAGCTATTATAGCTAGGTGTGATGTTCAGTAGCATAACAACCCAGGGGACAACCCTTCATTTCTCCCTGTGCTGAGACTTGTGGTATAGCAACTATTACCTGTGCTTCTGCTTGGGCTAAACATACTGACCACAGAGCTGAAAAGAAGAGGTACACTCATCCATGCCTATCAAATATTTCCTTCCAGAGCAGGTACTTGTTTAATCCTGTGTACAGAAATAGGGCCAGACCCCCAGCTGAAGGGTATTGACACTGTGGAATTTAGCTTGGCAGTGCCTAATAGAGTGCCAAGCTCATTTGGTAAGAGGTTAAAGCTAAATTCTCCTTAAAATCACTCTTATCTTCCCATCTGCCCTGCCCTGCAGAACTTTGGCAGAGAAAGGTCATGCTCCAGAAAAAAGTGTGAAACCTGGTTTTGTGTTATCGCATTGCTAGATAGGTCTTAGTTTGGTGTGAAGAGGGAAATAAAGGTGACACTCTGCCATGGGTTACAGGAGGATTTCTGATTGAAGGATGAGTCGCAGTGTGACAGCTTGGATCGGTCCTTGGCTGCCGGCTGATGACTGATTGGCTGCTGAGGCTGCTTGCTCCCTCTGCCCCTGCAGAGTCCTGCTGCTGTGGCTGGAGACATCCAGAGAGCTTTCAAAATTTCCAACACAATGTTTGGAAACACCAAGGTGTAATTTCCTTATGCCCTGGCTCAGGTCAGTGAATCAGGAGGCTTGCTGCCATCTCTGCATAAGAGGTGGGGGGAGAGAGAGAAGTTGTTGAAAGATTGCTGGTTCTTTCTTGTAAAATATGACCCATGCAGCTCCCTGCTAGTGGGAGTCTGAATATAGGACATCCTCCTTTTGTTCTCCAAAGCTCCCCCCGGTCTTTCATTTGTGCTGAATTGCACCTACCCTAAGGAGCAATAGGAGCTTTTAAACCCTGACTATCTTTAAGGTAGCTCTGCAAGAAAGGGCCGATATGATTGGGCTCTCTTGCCCACCTTCTGTGAAGGCTACATTCCAGAGAATGTACAGACAGGTCTCATTTGCTACTCGTCTGCAGGGTGAAGTAGCTGTAAATGGCATAATCTGCTTGTGTGCTAGGAACTTCTGACATGCAACACTGTATTTTTCATCTGTCTCCCTTCCAAGTTGGATTTTGTTCAGTGAGGTCAGGACTGGGTACATGTTGCTTTTGCGTGTTGGCATTTGTGGGTCAGTGAGGGAGCCTGATTCTGGTTTTGACCTCATGGAAAACCACTGGAGTCCTGACAGCTCGGGAGAGTGGGTTTTTTTCACTTGCAAAAGGATGAGGTAAGACTGAGGGATGCATACGTGCATGTTTGCCAGTGGGTTTCAGATGTGAGCTGTCTTCATTGTTAACTTTGGGGAAAGCTATGGCTTCATCTGGTTGAGAGTTTAAAATGCTGAGTCAGTTTATTGTCAAAAAAACATTTATAATATATCACTTGTGAAATGCTGATACTGTCATGATTAGATCATTAAATCCTGGTTCTGTCACGATTGGTATTGTATCTCTGGCTGGAGCAGGAAAAGTACTGCGTGCCTGCTTAGGAGAGAGAGAGGAAGTACGGCCACTGCTGTTTGGGGAGGGCTACTTTTTCTATATTTTCTCCTTGCATGCTTTGTGGAGCTCCTCTTTAAAGGTTTATGCAATTTGCAAGGGAGCCCATGACACGTCATCATACTCTTGTTTATTCTTGGATCTTGATCAGGGATTTTTCTGAAGAACACATTTTTTGCTGTGAGTTCACAGAATGTGTCAGCATTTTAAAAAATGAATTACTACTGCTCATAACATTTTAGGCTGTTAGATTTACATGAAGTCATTTATTTATTTGTATGTGAATTATTTATCCTTTCCCCCTGTTTGGGCAATTGTCAAAAAATGATGAAATGTGGTGTCAGGCTTATGCTCTGGAAGGCCATATGTGAATGATTTTTTCATGCAGACATTTAAAAATATTTTTTTTAATAATCTTCCCTTTGGTCTTGGTGTTTAAAGCCCAAACAGCCTTTCTTGATATAAAATGAGTTACTCTGCTATCTTGAATATTACTAGTATCTCATCCTGGTGTGTGAGTTTTGACAGAGGAAAACATATCTCAGCAAACCACCCATTACTGCTGAATATCTCTGATAAGGCCATTTCTTACAGACAGACCCTGAATCAGTGATTTTGGTGAAAGACATGATTTTGAGCTGTTATGAACTGTGTCTCACTGACCTCAGACACTTGCTCTCCCCTATTGCTTTTATTTATTTTTTATGTGGTTGCCGAGGAAGCCATCTGAAAGCATTCTATTTTGTGGCATAACTTTTAGAAAACTGGTCACTGAACAAAGGGGTAAAAAATAGGTAACTATAGAACTAGTAGCTAAAAAAAATTAAAATCATTGTTAATTTAGGACACATAATGGCCTGCCCTATTTGCGTGTGGAGAATGCTGCTGTTTAATGAAGCCAATGAGAGTTTTGTACGGTGTTTTGGTTTTTAAAAGCAGTTTAGTTGTCCTATTGCAAAATACCATCCCCTTGCAGAATGAGCAGGAGTCGTTGTTTTACTTCAATGCTCTCTCCCCAAAGAAAGATGCAAGGAGCGCTGATCTTCCAAAGCGCCATCTCAGATCAGATTTGGGACCGGAGCCCAGCCGCCTCATGCCCGGGGGCCGCGGGCAGGCCGGGATGTGCTGAGCGGGCCGGGCGGGCCCCCGGCGCCGCATTAGGACCCTGGTCAGTTCCAGGGCCGCGGTCGGTCCTGGGCTCCCGCCGGCCCCGGGCTCGCCGGGCCGGGCCGCCGCCGCGCCCGGGCGCCGCTCGCAGCCGGCCCGCTCGGGAAAGTGGCCTCCGGCTGAGGCCGGGCTGCACCTTCCTGCTGGAAATGCCGTTGTACTAGGGAGAGGAGAGACGCGGCGGAGCGCTGGGAACTCTGAAGGGAGAAGGGGTAAGCGCCTGTGGAGAGGAGCGAGGGGGGAAGCACCCGTGAGGCGAGGTGCGGACCCGCCGGCAGCGCCCCGGCGGTGGCTGAAGGGCTGAAGGGCTCCGCCGTTCCTGGGGAGCGCCCGCGCCCCGCTCCCCGCGGCTCCCGGGAAGGGCACCCCGGCGGGCGGAGCGGCGCGCTGGAGGACACCTGGCGGACGCAGCTCCGAAGTGCCGCTCTGGCACAGCCTCCGGCAGCCCGGGGGACGCTCAGCCCCTGCTCCGGACCCGGAGCTGCGCCGCTGTCCTGCCTGCCAGCCCTCGGCAGCTCCCGGCTTCCGGGCCTCTTCTTAAGCCGCACCCGCTGAGCTGCGGCGGGGCAGGAGCCCCTTCTGGCTGCGGCAGGGGGGCTGCCGGCAGCCTGGAGCCCGGCTGCCTTGGCACTGCTGGCGGCCTTCTCCTGGAGGGTGGCCCTCATCGATCCTGGCAGCTGAGCTTGGGAGGGAACAGTGGAGTCCGAGAATTGCTGACCTGAGAGCCACCATCAGCTAAAAGTCATCTGGACAGCTTTAAAGCCTGGTTTAGCAAAACTTCAGTGTTGGCACAGGCAGATGTGCAGAACCACTTCTGCCAAGTTCTGATGGGTACAGGCTGAGAAATCATCTTTGCTTCTCTCCTGGCACAGCTGAACACAAGCGCTGTCTGTAAAGTGGATATCAAAAAGTGTCTGCTGTGTCAGAGAGTGTTTCAAGTTGACTGGTTCAAGGAGTGATTTCTAGAGATTCTGAGAATTTCATTAAAGTCGTTTTAATTAAGGCCAAGATATTTTTAAAACCATGAAAAATCTCAAGCTATCATGCAGTAAAACTGGTAGGGTGTGCTTGTAGCTTGGTTGTGAACTTTTCTTGAGAGGGCAGATGGATGTAAATTAAGATATATAGGGAAAATGAGAAGAACATCTGCCTTTTTCAGCTCTCTATGAGACATGTACAAGCAAGACAAAAATAAAACTGAGCCACTGAGCTTGTTTCAGCATATGGTAGGTGTAAGAAAATTTCTGGAAGTCCCTCTTCTCTCTCTTCAGTCCAGATGCACAGATCAATGGAGCATTTAACTACCTCTGCTGTTGATGTTTTAATTTTTTTTTCTTTGTAGTGTGCTGAAAACACATGTTAAAATGCAAACGAGTACAAACAGCCACCACAAACACCCAGCAATCTGTTTCCAGGTGATTCCTTGAATCCATGGCTGTTATTTGGCCCCTTTATTTTGACATTTAACAGGAAATTATGCTAGGTGTTCATTTTTTACTGGGATTTTTAATCTTGACCAGTACACACACAAAGATTTCTGTGTCTGCCTATCACTTACACAGTAAGGATCACAAAGTGTAAGAAAATGTAGCATGAGAAAATCAGAAGGCTTAGCTAATTTGTGAAGCACTGTCTACATATAGTCCAGGGTTTTTACCACCCTTTGCTGAGAAGGGCTGTTAAAAGAAATAGAAAAGCTCACTGAAGTGAGCTATCTGTAGGGTCTGACGAGTGCTAATCTGCTTTGGTAAGGACATTGATTCCTTGTGGGTTACAGACAGCAGTAATTCCAGTTCTCAGTCTTCCTCAACTACTTCTGGTGTTTCTGTCTTGTTCTGAAATCCTGGTGAGCAAAAAGACAAGTGGCAAGGTGTGTGGCAACACAAATGGCAAGATGTTTAATACATTTTGCTATGAGAGTTTATAATATATTTGGTTTTAATACTAAATTAATGGGGTTTTTACCTTCTTTTTCTTCTACTATCTGAGCAGCAAGATCAATCTTGCAAAGGCTTGGGGTTTTTGGTTTACAAAATTGTTGGTTTTCTAACATTGTTTAGATATATTAAATTTAAGAAGATTGGTGAGAAACAGAGAGTCAAAACCAATAACTCAGCAGTGTTTTGCAAAGGGTTACTCCAAGGCACGTTCTTCTGAATAATGATGAATTGCTTCCTGATTTGTGGTCAGTGACTTTTTTTGGTATAATTACTGTCAAGAAGGAAGCTGAACAACCAGAGTACATTTCTTAGACCTAGCATAGTGGAGCATTTTCTTCAAAATCCTTACACCTTTTTTGACCAAACCCACTTAATATATGTTACCGGAACTGATGATTCCTTTTTGTACAAGAAAGTGACCTGTGAGTATATGTCCCAGAGCCATTTCATATTCTGTTTTGTATGCCACTGTATGCTCATAAGAGAACTGAAGGTTGTCCTTTTTTTTGTGTGTTCTCCTTTCAGCTATCAGGGCGGGTATAGACCAAAGAATGGAGGGGGGTGGAGGGTGGTTTCATTTTGATCTGGAAGAGCAGTCATTCCAGTTCCTAACTTATTAGAAAAGCAAACTCTGTAGCAGTGAAGTGATTGATAGATATTGCATATTTTTGTTTGCTGGAACTAGACTTTTAAGGGTTGCCTTTGATAGGGAAAAATAACCTCTGAAAATATTTGACAGTCTCTGTGCATTTTGCTTACTGTTTCTTCTTGTATTTCCAAAAAGCACATTTTTAAGGTGGTATTCATCATTAGCTTCCATATGTCGTAGGAAAATGCTAGTACCTAAAAAAACTGTTCATATTGTAACCAACACGATTGTTCATTTATTCATTTCTGTTTTGCTGACCTGTCACAGAAAATCTGTTGCATTGTTTGCTTTACCTTGTTACATTTGGGGGACAGGGGAGAAGAGGGAGACTTCTCATTTTCTACTGTCAATGGACTGATCCTGTGCTGCTCTTCTTGTAGGTCACTGGAGTGATAAGCAAAGAGTACATCCCAAAAGGAACACGCTTTGGACCCCTGGTGGGAGAGATCTATACCAGTGATACAGTTCCCAAGAATGCAAACAGAAAATATTTTTGGCGGGTAAGTAGGAAAAAACAGCACCACGTTGTTGCAGTGAGCAGATCACTAAATGAGTACGGCTGAGAAGCTGGGTCACTTCCTGCTGTGTGATGCAGGGGACAGCCTCAGTATGTGGCCAGGCACAAACAGGGCCAGTGGGTGAATTAAGCTGAGTTAAAAGCCTGGTTGTCTTGGATAGAGGGACTGTGTGGGTGGAGAGAGTGGTGGAGATGCACAGCCCTTCCTGGCTCATTCTTCCAAAATGTATCCGTGCTGATTCTGTAAAGAAATAGTTCTGCTGCTTGCTGTAAGGGCAGGTTATTTTGCACTTCTTCACAGCAGAAAGTCATTCTGATTTATGCAAGTATCACATCCTTGATTTTTCCCATCACAAAGATGCTGTTAAAGTACTGCATAAGCTTTCACTCTGGAATTGATACATTTTCTGAAATTTCTTCCTGCTTCTTGTATAGAGCTGCTATAACACAGTGGTGGTAGTCTTCAGCATGTATCATCCAATTCATAAATCTTTCTAGGCCTCCTCAGAATTGTTAAAAAAGCAGCTCATGAATCTCAGCAAAGGGAAAAGACACAAACACCCAAGGTGGTGCCTAATTTGTACTCCATAGTATAAGCTGGAAGAAAGCAGCATCCAGTATGTTTTGGTGTGGGCAGTCTGTGCTGTGGAATATGCTTCCAGTTTATCAGTTGACATAATCCTCATTTTCCTTACAGACACATTATTAATTGTTAGAGAACATTCCTTCAGCCCCATCTCATTCCATGGATTTGTTTTGCTGCCTTCTAGCCATGTAGGTTGTGTCTAAATCCGTGGATTTGGGAATGTGTCCAAGCCTCTGTGCTCAGGTGCCTGCCTGCCTTACTAATATCCCAACCTCATATCCAGGTGAAACCCAGGGCATGCACCAGCATTCCCCACACCCCTTTCTTCCTACCTAATTGAATCATTTTGGTTTTCTCAGATCGTCCTTGTACGATGTAATACAGCATTGCACAGGCTGTTATTTGCATGAGTGTTTTTACAGAGCAGGCAACTATTTTCACATTAACAAGGCCACAAAATGTTTGTTTTTGCTGAACTTTTTGGGAGCTTGTGTCCAGTCTAGGAAGAGACCAGGAGGCTGATAACCATGTTGCAGGACTTCATTCCTACACTGCACTGAGAAACATAACATCATTCTTATGATGTGATTTTAAGCCTTGATGTGGAGGGATCCTCAGAAATAATATCCTAGGAACCATTTAAGCATCATTAAATTCTGTGTTATAATCTCTTGATTCGTTCAAGGCAGACTGCTGCACTGAAAATTAATTCCTTCCTAGGGGTCTGACACAGCCTTGCATATGCAAAGGAAATTGTGGGAGATAACTTCCCACATGTTATTAAAGGCATCCTGAGCTCGCTGGCAGGAGCGGGAACATCTGCTGGGCGCCCGGGGCCGCTGCCCGCGCCAGGGGAGCGGGGCCGGCAAGGCCCGCGTCACTTCTGGGAAGCGCGCCGTGACTCAGCACATCTGGGCGCGCCTTCCCCAGAATAGGTGGGAGCTGGGGCTGCCTCTGCCGGGGAGCCGGGGCCGTGGCCCTGACGTGGGAGCGGTGGAGGGCTGGTTTGGGAAGTGGTGGCAGGCGTCAAGCGCCGGAGCCCCGCGTTCCTGGAAGTTTGCGAGCCGGGGTGAGCGGAGAAACGCGGAGGCTCCTCTTGATGCAGCACAACTCGCCCGACTCCCTTCCATTTTCTCATAACAAACACACCGCAAAATCTCTCGCAAGCTGCTTTGATGAGGCCACATGTATTTCCCCCTTCTCAGTTTACAGGAAGTTACTCTTAAAGAAAGTGATTCTGGTGTTTACGGCCCGCGTTAAAGGGCCAGGCCGCCTCCCCTCTCTGCCCTCCGGGCTCTGGGGGCACGGGAGGGTCCCGGGCGGCCGGAGAGGTGCGGGAGACAGTGCTGGGGGCACACGGGCAGGAACACCCCGCGGAGGGTTTTCTCCCCGAGATAAGCTCTGTCTCCCCTTTGGAAAGGCATTTCCTGCTCAGCGAGGTGCGTTGCTGGTGCGAGCTGCTCCCACTTCAAGGTCTGGCCTTTGCCTGGTCGTCTGTTTTCAGAAATCCAGGAACCCCATTTCATCCAGCATGGAGCTAGCTCCCCTTGAGAGTAAGCAGTGTGTTTTTCAAGCGTGTTTCCTGGATTTCTCTTGATTTTTTGCCTTTTAAAAAATAATTCTCTTATTATTTCAAGAAACAGTAGCTTCTGTCAGTGATGGGAACTTCTTTCCCCTGAAACTGCTGAGCAGTTTTCAGATTCATGTTTTCTGGCCCCTCTGTGGACAAGTCAGAACATGTCACTTGGTAGGAAAAGTGACATTTCATGGGCTAACCCCTGGTCAGGTCTTCCTTCAGTTATGGCAGGTGAATTTCATCTTTGCCTCGCCCAGCCTTCCTACAAAAGGGTTACAGTTCAACTATGAGCAAGTGTTGCTTTAGGACTCTGGGGGGTGGAGAATGTTTGCATAGTTTAAACCTTTGGGTGGAGGTGGTAGGAAACTGCAAGTACAGAGGCCATAGAAAGAGGCGAGAACTGTGACGTAGCACAGCCAGTCAGTCTTATACACAGGTGACTCAAAGCATTAATGCAAGCATGCACTCAGACCTGCCCTCATCAGCATCACCTACTTGTTGATCAGAGCACCAGGAAAAGGGCTCGAAGGTATACTGTTCACACAGAGAGAGTACTCTGCATTTCAGATTTTGGGTCTTGTTTTCCAAAACTAGCTAAGATTAAATGGAAAAGGTGACTGTAGACTTGCCTTTTAAGACCTTCTTAACTCAGAGGATGTCATTGTTGGAAAGGCAGGAACATAGCTTGAACTCTTACTTAAAAAAAAAAAAGGGAGCTTATCACTTTTCCCCTCTGGACTCTGTGCCTACATGTTGTATATTGTGCCTATATATATGTATGTATATTCATAAGCACTTCCTCTCTATTCCAGATCTATTCAAGTGGTGAACTTCACCACTTCATTGATGGATTTAACGAGGACAAGAGCAACTGGATGCGTTATGTAAACCCTGGCTACTCTGTTCAGGAGCAGAACTTGGCTGCTTGTCAGAATGGAATGAACATCTACTTCTATACCATCAAGCCCATCCCTGCCAACCAAGAGCTGCTTGTGTGGTATTGCCGAGACTTTGCAGAGAGGCTGCACTATCCCCTCTCCAGAGAGCTGACAATGATGAACCTCAGTAAGTGGATTACAGTATAAACAAGGAATGCTAGTAATGTCTCTTCTGCCTATACAATCTAATAATAAGTTGTATAATTACATAGCTGCATCATCTGTTGTGTCACAGGAGGTAGCTTGGAGTGGAAAAGGGGAATTAAAAAACCCAACACAAGAGAATGAGTTCCCTGTGCCTGCTCAAATGGAAAGAGATTATAAAATCTGAGTAGTTGTTTGTTTACAATCTGAGTCTTATCTGGTGAAATTCTGGACAGACAACCTGACCTCTGTCTTCCTAACCATAGCTGTTGGCTCACTCTCAAAGTGTGCAATTCCAGATCTCACGGTGTGTTGAGCAAAAGTCTGCTTTGGTAGCATTTACTAAAGGCTGTCCACTCATGCTTCCAAAAGGCTGCCCTCACTGTACCAGGAAGTGGCAATGTGCCATGACTCTGTCTAGGTGTCTGACAAAATACGTGTTTACTGCATAATGCACTTTGAGCCTTGCATCTACCCTTACTTATCTTGTGGGAGCAAACCTCCTGTGGTCTTCTCATCTGGTTACTTGTGTTTTAAGCTCAGTGTACTTTGTCCCCATTTCTTGGCTTTTTATTGCAGCTTTCATTTTCTGTTCAAAAATAATAGCACTGGTAGCAGAGGGAAGAGGTATTTCCAGGAGTTTGTGTTCCTCTGTGGTTTCTGATTATTTCCAGCCTTGGTGCTTTTCTTCTCGCTTAATCACTGCCTGACACCTCACCCAGTGCCCCTTCTAGAGAAGAAAAGATTCTTGCTGACTTCTCAGTGGACTCTTAGGCTACTTCCCCTGCTGCTGCTCTTAAAGCAGAGTATTCTTTTGTCCTTCTGCCAGTGACTACATTGAAACTTGAAGGAAAAACTGCAAGCAGTTTTGTTGTTGTTTTTTTTTTTTTTTTTTTTAATAAGAAGAACTATTTACAGTTATTTGGCAACAAGGAATGGGTTATAAAATAGCAGTGTTACTTGGGGATCATTAGAACTGTCATCCCATATTATAAAACTTGTATCACACATTCAGATTATTCAAAGTACATCTATACTCTGTGGGTGTCACCCTTTCACTAGCTTTTTGTCTTTCCCTACAAAGTAATAGAAGAAAACTTGTCTTCTAATGACAGAGGGAAGAGAGGGAGGGAATGTCTTATGCAGCTATATTCTCTATTCAGAAGCTGTCTCACTGAGTCTGTCATTTTTGCACATATGTCATTTCACCACTCTCTGTGCAGTTTTATTTCCTGATATAACGAGCTGTTGGCTTTTCTGTGGGACCTGCAGGTGAGATGAGAGAGCAGCATGTAGGGCTCTGGTGGATGAGGAGTTTGCTAAAATCTAGTCAGGCACATTTGGTCACTAGCTAGGAGGATTCACAAACACGGGTTCAGTTTCCTGCATCTGCTGGCACCTTAGGCTTCCTTGCAGAAGTAGCAGTTAAATATATTTGTGAAGTGTTTTTTACTGTGGCTGGTTACTCTTAATCAGGTCAAAACTAGGAGTGTCTGGACATGGCAGAATAACTGATTTTAGTAAAAGTAGTAGGCTCAGTATAAGAATTTAAAGAAATGGAAACCTGAGCCACATTTTTGTAGTTCAGCCTTAATATTTGCAGTATTTCCAGCTGCTGAGTTTGAAATAGACATTTTTCTCTTTTTAAAGATAATTACATTTAAACCATTTAGAAATTTTATGTTAGTTCCTTCCACCTAAAGAAAATAGCAATTCAGAAAATGTGAAAAACTTTTCACTTTTTTTTTCTTCTCCACTCATTCTTGTGGGCAACACAATCAGGCCTAAATCCTGCAGATGGGCCAAAAACCCTACAGGTACCATAAGGATTGAGGTTTTCTAAAGTTAGCCTTTTGAAAAGTGTGGAGGAAAAATCCAAAAGTCTCCCAAAGATCTTTATTTGCCAAAGTCCCTGTAGCAATGGTGCAAGCAGGGGTGGTTTTTCTAGCATTAGTACTGGAACCAGATGAGTTTACTGTGAATGCCAGCACTGTTTAGCTTTCTTCTGCTCTTTTCTCCCATGCCACTAGTTAAATCTAAAATTAGAGAGCATCATGCTGCCTCTCCAGCTTCTCTCTGTCACAAAGGCTGGCCAAGGCACCCTGGCACTGCATTCATTCGTGAGTGAAGTGCAGGAGTTGTCCCCAGTTCTCTGGCACCCTGTACCTGCTACAGATGTGGGGCTTTGGCTTAGCAAGACATCTGAACACAGCCTTGCTTGAGGGGACCCCCTCCTCCCCCCCAACCTGCTGGGAAGTCAGGAAAGTCCTCTCTAGCCAAATGGATTGCTAATAATTTGGTGTTTAAAGTGGTATGGCCTCCCTCAGAAGAGCAGGGGTGCATCACCTGCTCTAAACTCTCCCAGCCTATGGCTGCTGGTTTTGGCACCCGCTGAGGAGAAGGGAGGGAAGGTTGGGGTCTGGGTCCCAAGAGGCAAGCTGAAGTCAGGGTCTCCTTCCGTGGGATTCACACTGGTGTGGGCAGGAGGCAGCCAGTGGCCATGGTGTGTTGCACCCAGATCTCTCCCTTAGCTGTGTCTTGGGTGTGCAGTGCACACTGGTGCCCGTGGGAGGCTTTGGAAGAGTCTTACCTTGGCTGGCTGCCCAGCACAGGAGAGGCCAGCTGGGACACACACCTACAGAGACCTTCCAGTCTTGCCAACTTAAAATATAGGCAGCTGCTTTAAGTGCCTCAAGGGTTTGGGGATCACAGCCTTAGAGTTCAGCACCTTAGCTCCTCTTTAAGCACCAGAGCAGGATGGGCCTCCGGGGAAAAATGTATCAGGGAATTTCTCTGGCTTTATTTCCTGTAATTAGTGGCCTCAAAAATGAGAGAACTACCACTTTAGAGCATAAATGTATTTACACACCCACATGTAACATCTACTTGCCTGTGTAACAGCAAACTTTCAAATTAAAGGTAACTTCCCCAGCATTAGCTCATTTGTGCCACAGAAGGAAAGCATCCAGATGCAAGACAGCAATTAGGCATGTACTTAGTTGTGGGTTTAACCCTGTCCTCTGTGTTTTCCTGAACTGGGGCCTTTGACCCAGTCCTTCAGACACTGGAGCACACACCTACCTTCACAGCCATGATTAGCTCCGAGTGGAGCTACGTAACTTCAAATGGATGTTGAAGTGCCTGCAAGGAGTTGCACAATAGTGGTAGAGGCAAGAGTCCACATTATCCCAGTGCTGGAAACTCAAATGTCATTCCCTTCCTGCCTGTTTTGAGGTCTCTAATGTTTTCTGTCAAGATTTGGGATGTCACCTTCAGATGGTGCCATTGTCCAGTAAATAGTTTTAAGTATGGTGGCACAAGATTTCTGTATTCTGCTAAAAATAAATTTTCAGTAATTCGTTAAATGTGCTTAACCTTATTCAACTGCTCCTTCAGATTGTCATTTAGTCTGTGATATTTTATTTAGCAAACACTGAGGAAATTTGCTTTGGCGGTTCCAAATGGTTTAGAATTTCATTCTTACCTCAACATGGGAGGATTATTTTAGGGTGAAGGGGTGGAGAGGGTAACAGTTAAAAAAAACCAAACCAAAACCAAACAACAAAAACCCAACAAAATCCAAAGAATTGCATTGACTCAGGACATGACTATTTGATAATAATGTTCATATATTGCAATCATATGATGCAACTTCCTGCTGCTCATGTTGTGTTTGTCTCCTCAGTCAAGTACAGGCAGGTGACATCTTTTGGTCAAGCTTTAGAAAAAAAGTTCAAGCTGGGGGAAGATAATTTGCATATTTACAAAATATTTGGCAATCTTTTTGTTTCATTAACAGGTTTAACAAGACATTACTTCAAGTGTTTCCAGTTCTATGAAGATTAACTTTGTAATGCTTTTTTCTTAAATGCGATTTATTCTTCTCTTCTTTCTGCTGACCCTGACATGCTGGCCGTTAGCTCAGCCCTGTCGCTCGCTTTCCCTTTTGTTTATGGGCAGTTTCACTTTCTGGTTTTGAAGCTTTTCTGTTTGGGTTGAGAGGAAACATCTGCACTTGCTTAAAAAAATGCCTCCTGGAATGTTCAAAAGGACTCAGGAAAATGATTTTTAAATTATATGAGAAGTTGTCTTCACAAAATCAGAATTTGAGGACTGAAGTTGTCTTAATATTGAGAATTATTTGAAGGCTCCCAGAAAGACCTTCTCTGAGCAAAAGGTTTTCAAAGGCATGTCACACTGCCATGGACACATTTAGAAAACAGATGATCAAATTTTGTACTTCTGAATGTTGGTCTCTGTTCTCATTTTGAGTGGAAACAGTCTTTGTTTTGCCCGCTTCACAACTTCGAGGTTCTCTTTCTACTAGCAAAAGAGGTGCTTAATTTAGATCGAAAATGTGAATCGGCATAATTAAGCTCTACCACTCGAAGTGTTCAGTACCATCTCACTCCTGAAATTACTGTTGCAATTACTGTCTGCCTACAACCGTTTTTCAAGTTTTTAGAAAAGAACAGATGATTGGTTTTATGAAATGTTTCTCAGGCTAAAGCTTAGAGCACAGGAACTGAGAGCAAAGTCTGTAGCTCTGCAGCAGTCTGTAGCTGGAGCACCCACACTGGAGTGACTTTAGGCAACTCCTTCACCCAAGTTTTATCAATACTTAAAAGTTTAACAGGACTTTTGTCCCTTTTCCTCTTGCATGCACTCACTAATCTCAGATCTGAGCAAATAATCTGTTGACCTCAGTTAGAAGTGTCAGGATCCTCAAGAGGCATGTCTGGGGTTTTTTTGCTTTCTTCCACCCAACCCCCCCCCCCCCCCCCATCGCCCTCAGATCAGTAACTTAAAAATGCAGCTGCACCATTCTTGTTTTGTTGCGAATCTCTTTTCTGTGTGTCCCTCTGATCACAGAAACTAGACAGATCTTGGAGGAGTATGTGCCTGTATTTACTGTATATGTATGTGTGTGTATATGGAGGGGGGGAGAAATGCATTTCAGCAGTGAATGGGAGACATTCTGATTGGTAAGAACTTAAATTGAAGATCACAAGTTCAAAAAGAAAATCCATTTATAAGAAATATATCTCTTTAACTTTGAAGTATGGCTCCTTTAAGAGCAGCAAGAAGGGTTGTAAACCTCTCAATCAGCTTCAGCCCTGGTTTAAATGCACCTTCAGTATAAAACTGAAGAACCTCTCCTTGGCCCTGGACATTACCTTCTCTTATTTTACACAGTGCTGACACACTTGTTTATGTTTTGATCTCTCTGGTGTTCCCAAGTGTCCCATGTGCTCAGGTAATAAATAAGGGAGAAAGCCAAGAGGGGATTTATGGACCAAAGATACCTTGCAAACTAAAGAGAGCTGTCACAGTTAGACTTGAAAAAATATCTTTAAATATCATAACTTCTGTCTACACATGGAAATTAGTAGGAGGGACAGCTTTACTGGGAAAATTCAGAAGGGAAGAAAAGAGCAATTATCTTTAGTCAGTCAAGAGAGAGCATGGGATTGTTGCACAAAGAAAGTTACGATCTCTGCACGAGCTTCCTTTCTGTCACTCCTGGGCTTGCTCCTGCACATAAGGCACGTACATCCCCACCCTCATGTTTAACCTTGTGACAGTGGGAGCTCTCTCTCCAGCTGAAGAGGCCTCAGTTTCTCTATCACTTTTCCAGCACCACCAGCATTTCTTCTTCCTCTTCCCCTCCCCCTGTTTTTTTTTCTTTAAAAGAGAAAAGTGTCAATTTGAACTTCCTGCTTGACAGACCCCACTGAGAAACTGATACGGGCCTGATAAGGTGGTATTTATTTATTTTTCCTGCTGCAAGGCTTCACAAGTCCTGCCTCCCACCCCCCTGTCCAGTTTTCAATACTGCCTGGTCTTAATACTTCCCGATGCTGATAGTGTCACCAGGAATGTTTGCTCTGAAACACTGCTGTGGTGAAAGGCAGCTGATAAGAAGATACAGATAATATTACTCACAGTGCCATTGTGGAGCTTCTTGAACCTAGTAGGACCTCTGTGCTATGCCCCAAAATCTGGCTGACGTTTAGAAAATCAGTTATCACTCCAGGAGTACAGACAAAATTACCAAAGAAAGTAAATGTTTTTTAAAGCTGGAAAACACAACACGTTATTACTTTAGTTTTGATACAGCTCTGCATTAAACTTTGGACACTAAGAGAAGTAATTGGGAAGCTATCTGTGTGCTTATGTGTGCATATGCTTGCTGTACAACACTTTTAAGTTTTATCACAAATATTTTAATTGAATTTAACTGTGTTCAATTGCTTTTCATTGGAGCTTGAAAATATCCAAACTACTCAAAAATCTCAAACTAAATTTACTTGTTACTAGTCTAATGCCATTTCAAAACAGATGATACAGTAAAGTGGGTTGTTGTAAGTAGGAGCATGTTTTTGCAAGCAGCTGTTTCCTTGGATAAGTTTAATAAATGGCTTTCTTTGCCTTATAGGGTAATGTTGCCAAATGATAGATTCCATCAGGGTAGTGAATAGTGAAGCAAAGAATCTGTGTTCAAAGCAGCGTGGTCATTGCCTGTTCTCATGTTCCTCACTTGGTTCAGATGATCCTCCAAAAATCAGAAATAACTGTTTCTCACCTCAGACAGTGAAGTAAGAACAGTCAGTCACGGGAGCAGAAATGTTTCTAAAGGACAGCAGTGTTCTTGAGTCGCGTACCTACTGGTGTTGGCTTGTACCTCCTGATGGAAAGCCTTGCACTAACTAACTATGATTATGAAACCTTCTTCTTTCCCCCCCCCCCAATAATAAAATATCTTACAAGTAATCAAGATTATGTAACAAAGGTAAAGGCAGATTTGTTTTTCTAGTGAAGTCATCTTTCAGTGTGCTTTTAAGATTGTATTATGTCCAGCTAGGAAGGTCTTTGAATACAAATAAAATAGAGTATGTGCTGACCTGAGATGAATGTATGCTAGCTTCTCTTTCCTTCTAAATACATATTTCTTTTCCCTTTTTTTTTTTTTAAAAGCACATTTCAACTTAAGCTGGAGCCAACCAGTCTTGTTTTCTTTTGCTTTGCTTCAGCATTTTTTTTATAAAATACAGCTGTAAGCAGAGGAGTTTTGCATAGACTGAATGCCACAGAAATCTGCAGTAAATAGTCTGCTTTGTTGTAGATGTTCCTAAGCAGTATATTTAATGAGTAATGATCTGTTTACTGATGGAGAATACCTTCTCTTTGAAGAAGGCTTTCATCCTAGCCAGCCATGGTTTTTTTGGTACTGTAAGTAATTGAACTGGCTGGTGAAGTGACTGCTGCGGTTTGGCAAAACCCGATTTGTCATGCCTTGTTATTTTACTGAGGAACATTTCTGGGAGCTTGTGTTCTGCAAAGTCCTTCAGTTAAACCTGTATTGTGAACAAATGCTCATTACCACATTTATTAGAAATACTGCTTAAAGAGACATTCAACAGCAAAGCTAGGCAAATTTAAGGGGGAAGAAAGTTGAAATCAGTTTGCAGAGTGGAGGCTGGCACTCTGCAAATGCGTCATCCTCCAGATCTCTATGTACTGGTTGGTATCCCTTAAATTAACAATGCTTTTTATTAACACTTAATACCAGCAGGCATTTCTTCACACAGTTTTGTGGCAAGTTGAATGATTGCTCATCTCTGAGAGTAGTCCTTCTTTCCCACTAAACTTGTAGGGGTTAGATTCTGTTTTGAAAAGAGATAACACCAGTGACATATTTAAATAATCGTTATCTTGTCTTTGTATTTCAGCACAAACCCACGTTAATCCAAAGCAGCACAGCGCTGATAAAGATGAGCTTTATCAGAAAAGCGTCCCAAAGAAGGAGCACAGTGTGAAAGAAATTCTGAAAATGGAATCCAATCCTCCTAAAGGAAAAGACTTCTTTCAGACCAACATTTCACCAGTTACTCCAGAAAAAGACTTGGATGATTTACGTAAGAACTATAGCCCGGAGAGGTGTTTCTTCCCTCGAGTTGTCTACCCGATCCGTCCTCACATTCCTGAAGACTATCTGAAAGCTTCCTTAGCATATGGCATGGACAGACCCAGCTACATCACTCACTCACCCATCCAGGCATCTACTACACCAAGTCCTTCCGGGAGGAGCAGCCCAGACCAAAGTTTAAAAAGTTCAAGCCCTCACAGTAGTCCGGGGGTCACAGTTTCACCTCTGGCACCTACTTCCCAAGAGCACAGAGAGCCATACTCTTACTTGAACGGATCATATGGCTCAGAAGGATTGGGGTCTTATCCTGGATATGCACCTCCTGGCCACCTCTCACCTGCCTTTCTACCGTCCTATAACCCCCATTACCCCAAATTCCTGTTACCTCCATTCAATATGAGCTGTAATAACCTGAGCGCTTTGAACAATATCAATGGAATCAACAATTTCAATCTCTTCCCAAGGATGTACCCTCTTTATGGCAACCTGCTCAGTGGAGGTAGCCTTTCCCACCACATGCTCAACCCCACCACGCTCCCCAGCTCATTGCCCAGTGAAGGAGGCCGTCGACTGCTGCAGCCTGATCATCCAAGAGACTTCCTCATACCAGCACCCAACAGTGCCTTCTCTATCACGGGCGCTGCTGCCAGCATGAAGGACAAGCCATGCAGCCCCACCAGTGGGTCCCCCACCGCTGGTACAGCAGCCAGTTCGGAACACATAATGCAACCTAAACCTACCTCAGTGGTGTTGGCTGCCACCGGCGGTGAAGAAGCCATGAATCTCATTAAAAGTAAGAGGAATGTGACCGGTTACAAAACCCTCCCATACCCACTGAAAAAGCAGAATGGGAAGATCAAGTACGAATGCAATGTTTGCTCCAAGACCTTTGGCCAGCTCTCCAATCTGAAGGTAGGCAGTGGAGAATAAGACAGGAGCCTTCTTTGAAGGCTCAGGTTTCTCCCTGTAGGTTTTCAGAAAACCAGGGTCAGGCCTCCCTTGCTTTGTTAGGCTGTTTATGTGTCTGGGCTTAATACAGTATCCCCCAGCAAGAAAGCGTGGTTGTGTGCTTTAATACTGACGCCACCTAATTAACTAGATAACATTGTATTTTGGCAATGGGACTCTTCCGCTGACTTTAGGAAACATCTGAAAGCACTTTTGTTGTAGTACTGGAAACTGCAAATTGTTAATTGCTTTGTCTCTCCCTAGGTGCACCTCCGAGTACACAGTGGAGAGAGACCATTTAAATGCCAGACTTGCAATAAGGGCTTCACGCAGCTGGCTCACCTCCAGAAGCACTATCTGGTACATACGGGAGAAAAACCCCACGAGTGTCAGGTATGTAACACAGAGAGAGAGGTGATTCCTTCGGAGGCCAAAGGGATGGCAGGGCTTTGCACACCCCCTACAGTGTGCAGGGAGGGCTGAGGGACAAACCCTTGGCTGCTCAGGGCCAGAATCTGCACCACAGCCAGGCCCAGCCCTGGTGCAGCAGCGTCTGTGAGACAGCACGATTGCCTGCAGCCTGCTAGAGCAACACCTGCCTGATACAGTTTTGCCATCAGCCACACTCAAAATGACATTCAGCAATATTTAAATAAAAAAGGTGGGGATTTTTTTCCCTTTGTGAGAAAGTGTGAAGATATAGAAAGCTGCTGCTTCATCCTGCCGTCTCCTCCTAGGTGTCTGTGATTTAAACCATAAAATCGCCTCCCACTCATTTGCTGTTTCTCTGCCACCCCCCACATTAGGTTTGTCACAAGCGGTTCAGCAGCACCAGCAATCTCAAAACCCACCTGCGGCTCCACTCTGGAGAGAAGCCTTACCAGTGCAAGCTCTGCCCAGCCAAATTCACCCAGTTTGTGCACCTGAAGCTGCACAAGCGTCTCCACACCCGGGAACGCCCCCATAAATGCATCCACTGCCACAAGAGCTACATTCACTTCTGCAGCCTCCAGGTCCACCTGAAGGGCAACTGCCCTGTCGCCCCGGCCTCCGGCCGCTCCATGGAGGACCTGAACCGAATCAACGAGGAGATCGAGAAGTTCGACATCAGTGACAATGCTGACAAGCTGGAAGAAGTGGAGGACAATATCGACTTAACATCCATCGTGGAGAAGGATATACTGACCATGCTCAGAAGGGAAATGGAGGGAGCTAACCTGAAAGTCTCTCTGCAGAGGAACCTGGGAAATGGGCTTATCTCCTCAGGATGCAACCTTTACGAGTCGTCAGATATGTCAGTTATGAAGTTGCCTCACGGTCACCCACTACCTCTGTTACCTGTAAAGGTCAAACAAGAAACAATTGAACCAATGGACCCTTAAGACTTTTTGGCAAAGTGATTTTTTTTATTTATGACTTGGCAAGTCAGGGTGCCTGTAGCAGTTGCTTGTACATAGTTTCAATGCTGCAAAGCAATCTTGGCTTACAGTAGTTTCCCTACGCTCTCCAGCTGAAAGAAGGAACTCCAAAGTTACTGTTTTCTCAGGGCATAAAAAGGGGCAAAGGACTCTGCATTGCCTCGCCAGTTACTAAGAGACAATCATTTATCCATAATTATTTTTTCAATGATAGTACTTCGTAATTTATTATGCAATTAATCATTCTAAAAGCAATAATTAGGAAAATGTTTACAATGACTGGAAAAATTCATTGTAATTTTTACTTTAAATGTTTTTATTTTTTGTTTTATGGGCCATTCTTTGTAGATATTTTTTTTCTGCACATCTGTTTTAAGAACCTAAGATTAGGGTTTCAGTAAATGTGTTTTATGTACCAATGTCTTTTAAACAAATGTGGTTTTTCGTATTGCCAAAGTTGGACATGTGACATACAGAATCCTAGATCTGTTGGTTTGAAAAAAAATGCTGTGTACTTTCATGAGCAAATCACCCCACTGGGAATTGAAAGGGAGAAAAAAAATAGCAAACCAACAACCCAGAGTAGCAGCAAGCAGGGAAGAAACTTTTTATCCTGCCTCTCTTGAGGGGAGGAGAAAGATTCTTCTACCTGCAGCTCTCCCTGGAACAGATGTGGCACAGCAAACACCGACCTGCCATGGACAATACCACAGGTTTTTAGAACACAGCTCCAGCCCCACATATTATCATGTAACTTTAAGACCAAAGGAACACATGAGCTTAAAGTGGCTTTTCTAAAATAAAATCTCACTTACATTCTTTTGTTTCTAAAAGCAGTTTAAAAGCAAAGACACAAATATTTTTCTACCTAAAAGGGGGCTTTGGGCAGATTTCTTTCTTCTGGTTTTTAGTTTTTTTGGGTTTTTTTTTTTGGCCAGAGCCTTCCAGGGATAAAAAAAAAAAAAAAAAGATGGTCATATTCCCTGAGAAAGAAGGGGTTCGGTTTTACTTGTATTTTTCTCTCCCACTTTGCCTGGGTAGAAGTGGGGAACAAAGTCCTTTCCTGGCACATAATTTTTTTTTCCTCCTTCCTGTACGACTCAGATTTTTCTCAGTATTTGTGTTTGTACATTTTGTGGTTAATTTAATTAAAGAAGAAAAGGGCATTGCAAAGTTGTTGAACAACAATTACCTCAGTGCTTGTGTCCAGTGGTGCAGACAATGCTGTTTTACCTAAATGCTTTGCTACTTTAGAGAAGAAACCAAAATGTGCACAGGGAAAGATAGAATGCACGTCCTTTTATCTTTTTGTTTTGCTAAGCCCAAAGATGATATGGTGACGTTTGAGGTGTAGCAAAGAATACATGTATATTTATAGATATATTTATACCACTATACAATATATGTATATGTATATATATTTATACCACTTAAGTTGTGAGCCAAACCATGTAATAAAACCTATTTTTCATCTAAGTGTGAAAATCAAATGTTATCCCAGTTTTGCAAATAACCAATGACCTCAAAACCAGAAGGTTGAACCAAGGCATTTGTCACTTGCAAATACACACACACAGCTGAAGGTGAAGCCGGAACTTGCAAACACGTGAATGACATCATCATGCATCCACGTGTGGCATCTCAGTGAATTTGGTGGGAATTACCCTGTTTGCAGGCCAGGGCTCCTTCAGTCCCCTGCTCTCCTGGCAGTCTGCACTGGGGGGGAAGGAGGCTGGTGGTCAGTCAACAGCCAGCCAGAAAATGTAACTGAAAGAACTTGAAAAGAAGCCAAATATGACCCATGCATGACGTGGTCACAAATCACAGTAAGGGCAGCATGGAAGTCAGGTGGGACAAGGCCCTTGTCTCATTGTGCCCTGCCACTAACGAGTTGCACAGTCAACTCACATGAACATTATTAGCATTATTACACACCTCCCCACCATGTATCCCTTTTTGTCTGGTTATTTTCTTAAAAAAAATTTTAGAAGTCCACCTCAACAATTCAGGATTTGGTGGTCTTTTTTTTTCAGCAAACTTCATTTTAATGCCTTCTGTTAAAAAAACCCAAACAATCCTGAAATACAAGTCTCTAAACACAGCTTTTGAAGGACTCCAGTTCATTACATTTCCACTCCTGCAAATTGTGAGGCTGACATCTTTTAAATGTAGCAATAGTTCATAAATATAGTACTTAATTGTAGGATAAACCAAAGTATCACTACTCTGTCACTGGACACACACTTTTCCTATTATTGCCTGTAGTGCTTTCTTGTATTTGATACAAAATTTACAAGAATTTATATGCATCAGCTTTAAGAATTGTTACTTCTCTTTACTGTTTCCCCCTCCCTTTAGACGTTTTACATGTGAATGTAGCAACAATCAACAGTGTTTTTGGGGGTTTTTTGTCTCTCTTAAGAAAGACTCTGACCAAAGTTAACAGGCTTTTTACTTTGCTAGAACAACAAACTATTATATGTTTACGTATTGGTTTACATCATTATTTATGTGCAAATTGTCAAATGTAAATTAAATATAAGTGTTCATTGCTTTACTGATGCTTCCCTTGTCTTCAATCTCTCTGCAGCAGCTGGGTGGTTGTGGCCCCAGCGCTGGTACACTGAGGGCGATGGTGTCTTCAGCAATGCTGTCCCTGCCTTTGTGGGTTCTGATTTTCCTTCACTGAAAGGTGCAAACAGCGATGCCAGAGCTGAATACCCTGGCTTCGTTTTGTACAGAGGTTTCCTCAATTTCAGCCAGTACCTTTTTTATAAAAAAAAAAAGCCAAGAATTTTCAGTGTTTCAATGGAAATGCTTGAATGCTATCTGCCTCAGAGATACATGACCAGGCTTCTCATTTACATTTTTCCAAATGATTGTCATTTCTGGCCTGAAACCCTAACCACCGGGACCACAATGACACACTCAAAATGTCAGTGTGAGACCACTTAGTCCTGTCTCAGCATGGTGGGAACTGCATTCAAAACAAATGTGGATCTGTTGTAAGTGCTCACAAAGGAGATGTGAACACTGCACTAAATCCAGGGGAAGGTCAAGTGTCTGCCCCTCCTTCCCCACCTCAGCCCAAGAGTAACAGCAGGCCAGGATGCCCCAGAAAGCTAATTCAACATTTGCTACTTCCATCATTTACCGTGAGATCTAAACCAGAGAGGCCATGTGCTGCCCTGCCCTACCTGAATGTTAAAGAAATAACGTTCCTGCACATATTGAGACACTCAGCGCCGTATGATGTTTTAAAAGTATTTCACTGTCCTCTTAAAAAAATTCATTTAAACATCTGTCTCAAGAATTTGAAATACTGCCAACACCGAACTGTGGAGTTAAGAAAACCAGAGCACTGGTGTCATAAACGTGCCAAATGCAGCATGTTATATTCCTATATTCGACAGAGCTATTGCTGTAATAATTTTTAAAAAAAAACATAGGATAACCATTACCGCCATAAATCATACTTCATTACTTGGCAAAGTGTTACGTTGTGCTGGAGAGTTATGTCCTGGGACACTTGTAAGCTTTAGAAGATGTTTAATAAAACACATTACATAAAAAGACAATGCACGTTATAGATCACAGCCTCACGAGGCCGAGCGCGGCAGCTGCTGCCTTGGTTCCTGGCAGCCCCTGAGCCGGTGGGAGCCGCTCAGGGCCTGGGGGCTCCGAGCAGCACTACAGCGGGATTCAGCCATGGCAACACCACCACCACCAGGTCAGACAACCACAACAGCCTTAGCAAGGGGCTGGGGGGGGAAAGTTCATCAATTCGGGAGCTGCCACAAATGCTGCTGGCTGCCTGTGGGCAGGCAGGCCTGATGCCCATCCTGCTGTGTCAGTGTGAAAATGCTGAGGGGCTGAACGTGTTGGGCAGTGTGGCCTTGCCAGCTGAGCTGCTTCCCCACAGGCCAGGGCGAATTACAGCAGGGATAGACTTCAGCACGGATTTAGGGAGGGTGCTGCTGCCCCTCTGGCTGGTTTATAAAACCTAGTGCTTCTCGGCTGGGTACTGGGGAGACACCGCTAATTCCCAGTGTGGGCAATTATGGCCTTGAGGTCGAAAATGAAAAATGTGACTCACTGAGGGGGTATGAGCCCTTTGGGTTCAAATCATTGTCTGCCAGTGCATGGCCGCGTCTCAACACGTGCTGGGACCGTGTGGGATGCGGCCCAGAACCTTTGCTGTCATTCAGAGGTGTTACATTAGAGTGAGGGAAATAGTTGTGGCTGTAATTAAAGACAGCCAGGAAACACTTGTCTAATTACTGCATGAGCTGGAGCTGAGTGGATGCGGTGCGGCTGAGGAATGTGCCCATCATGGGGCAGGTATCTGCAAAACACAGGCTGTCATGGTGGCTAAAGAAAAGCTCACTGACAGCATCAAAGCAGCCGCCCTGGCACTGAGAGGGAGGTTTCCCTCCTCTGCGCAGGGTTGGGGTAGGCTGGCAGGGAAGAGGCAGCTGCCTGGCCTGGGATGTGGGGAGCACAGGTTGACAATTTGGTAACGTCAGCACAGTCTCACCTGAACAGCAGGAAAACAGGAGCTTTTGTCAAAGATGTGGGACTTCCCAAAATCACAAGTGTTTAATTTTTCATGAGATGCTGAAACAGACCCATCCTGCAACCAGCATGTCTGCTGCCCTTCCCATTCTCCTGAGAAGCACATGGAGGAGCTGGCAAAGAGCACATTTGCACACCAGTGAAGGCCACCTTTGTACCAACTGCCCTCAGTGACAGAGTTTCTGACATGCTGCATGACTCTGCTTTCACCCATTTTTAAGAGATTGGGGAACATTTCCCAGCAATTCACTGTGGCAGCCAAACAGGAGAGGGGCCACTAAGCCTCACTGAGACCCTGCTGCCCAAGTGCTGACTTCTGCTGCAAAGTTGTATTCTCATCCCGTGACAGAGGGGTCAGGTTGGAGGTCAGGAGCAACATCGCCTTCTGCTTCAATGCCAAAGTATCCTGAGCACTACCATGAGAGCTTACAGCTTGGCACTGCTTCAGTGGTGCTCTACACAGGAAAACCCAGCCCAGGTTTGCCTGGGATGATGCTTTCCACCTCCAGGTAGCACAGGTTCTGTTGGCCCAGGCTGTTTAACTCTACAAACTTCAGCCTGCAAAAGCTCAGCTAGGAAAGGCCCCTGAGACATCACCTCAGCACCCTTTTCCAGGGCAGGGCAATACAGCTCCCTGTATATACAGCTCAAGCCTGGAGCCTGAGCATCTGTCTCCTGGCACTTCAGAGGCACCTGCCAGGCATCACATCTGTCCACAAACTCCTTTCTGGAGCTGGGGTTTACACAGACTGGCTGCCATGGGGGCGCACACCCCCAGGGCCTGACCTTCCCTGGCAGGGACCCCTGCAGCTGGCAGGGGGAACTCTGGCACAGGGCATGCATGAATTTCTGCTCCTCTTTGACACCAGGGCCTGGGGCAGAAACCTGTGCCCAAAGCATGGGGAGAGGTAGCACTGGTGTGTGCTCTAGGCAGAGCTCTCTAAAAAGAGATGCCTGGCCCTTGAGGAAAGGGAGATGGACACTCAGAGCTCTCTCTTCCCTGTGAGCTGTCAGCCAGGCACCTTGGTGGTGCTGAAGCCAGGCCCTTCCTTCCTTCCTCCTCCTCCTCCTCCTCCTCAGCTGCATGCAGACAGATGGTTGGGATGCCAAACCACTTAGGTAGGTGTGACCAAATAGCCCTATTGAAGGGAGCAAAACCAGTATGACTTCCTTATTGTGCAATGATTAATAAAGGCTTTCAGCTCTTTTTCTCCATTAATTGTGAATAAGCAAGTCCTTGATCATTTCCTTATCCAAGGACCGAGTGAGATTCCTTACAGCATTCCTGCCCCAAAGTGGCCACACTGTGCTGGGAAGAGAAACAATTCCTGCAATATTGAAACCACACACAGCAAAATCAGAGGCTGAAAACCTCTTTCCCAGTTCACCTGTGCTGAGGACAGCTGTCAAAATGTGATACCAGTCTTGCAGTTAGGGAGAAGCCATGCTCCTGCCTTTACCAGTTCCTAACTTAAAAGCAGTGGTCAGCTTTTGGGCAGGAAGAGGAGTGTGGCAGGCAGCATTTTGAATGTGATTTCTTGGATATTATAGTTCCCAGTCTCCCTTGAGCTTTCCTATGGCAAAATTTTCTGTGGGAGAACTGTCCCTCTGTGAATCCCAGGAAACATTTTCTTCCCCACCTTCACCTTCTTAGTCTACCTTGTGTATTGAGATGACCTTTTGTTTTTACAGAACAAGTTCTGTACATCTCTACAGACCAGATCTGCTCTTCTTGTCAGCCTCAAAGCCCCTTGCAGAAAGGCTTTACTAAGAGGGGGAAGTTTGGTTTCTTCTGGCCACGCTGGAGCCATGTCCCTAGGTGGGGACCCAGTTAACCAGGGTGGGTGGTGTCCCAGAGAGGTCTCACTTTACTCTCAACCAGTTATGAAAAAAACAGAAGTTAAAAATGCTGTAGAAACTGCAACCAGGTGCTAAGGGGAGCAAGAATACATGAAAAGTGAAAATTTGCCTTTTTAATAAGCCGTTGCAAGTAAGTTGGGTGTTTAGGAGGGATCATGTGCTGGTGCTTGTAGTCATTCAGTGAAGATTTGGTGTTGTGTGCTTGTTTTTAATGAGACTAGAGGGTGCAGAACAGGGCTCCTTTTCTAACCTATATTACAGCAATTTGTGCATGTCTGTAGCTGTGGGTGTTATGTGCTTTCTACTCTGAGTGGCAAGTTTCAGTTTGATTCTGCTCTCGAGAGCTGTGGGGACAGTTTGCACTTGCCTTATCAATGCAGAATCCAAATTGCTTCACAGTGCACCCAGCCCCCTGACACTGCAAACTGAGAAAATACACTTTAAGCACAGAGAAATGAGAGAGGTGACAACCAAAGGGCTTTTTCTCAGCAGAGCATCCCAATCTGCCAAAACCCTCACAACCCGATCGGTGGGGCAATAAGCCACCTCAACAACCGCAACCTCAGTGCCACCCTGAGAGGCCCTAGACAGGACCCAAGCTAGCAGAGCCAGGATCCCAGGGCTGGGGCTCTTTTCTTACATCCCCTTTGCTCTAAAACCCTGCTTCAGCCCCATTCCCTTGCACTGATGCCCCAGTACTGGGGGCACAGCCTGGCAGCTACAAACTGGCAGCTGCAGGAGGTGCTTGCCCATCCCCATTCTTCTCTAGGCTGGCCCTGAGCAAGACTGGCCACAAGCCTCTGACCAAAATTGTGCTCATGATTAGAGATGGCAGCAATGGAAGGGCAGGGCAGGTACATCCATGGCCCTTGGGAAGCCACTCTAGTTTTGCTCCAAAGGCTTGTGGTCTCAACAGTAATACCTGTGCCCAGCTCTGCAGTCGATTTCCAAATGAGCATTGGTATCTTTACATGTGTTTGCTATAAACACCCAGCTTTTAGACTACACACCAATGTCTGTACTGCCTGTCCTGCTGTCCCTACCTGGGCTGTGACTGAGAGGAGCTATTCAGGAGGGGTTCAGCACAGCTCCTGGGGGACACCTCAATTCTTATTGCCCTCCTTGGGAGCCACATGCCACAAATCACTGTGGGACTTGTTCATAAAACACCCAAGTATTTAGAAGATGAAGTTATGACCTACATAGCAACTATATGTAGATTTCCTTCCTCACTCACATCTGCTTGAGTTTGTAATCCCCTCCAGATACAATATTCAGGAATGACTGCATTGTTTGCTGCACTGTTGTTGGTCTTGCTTGACCTCAAAAAGCAGCCTAGGAGATGAGGTGGAGCAGTGGCTGCAGGTTCGAGTGGTTCAAGAGCTGCTGAGCATGGGCAGCATGGCTCAGGCCCTTCTGCTGTGTAGGGCAGAATTATCCTTACCCTGCTAGAGAGCATCCAACAGAGAGGCAGGCTGAGGAGCAGAGGGGACAAACCTTAGTGGAGGCAGAGTGCTCTCCAGTTTCCTTCAAAATCTTAGCTACTCATCCAAAATGAGAAGGCTGGAAAACAAGGGCCCTCCCTGACCATTAAACCCATTTCCTGAAGCTGCACACACCCCTGCAAAACACTCTAAGTGCCTTGTTAGACCTGAACACGCTAAATCTCAGTTCTTTGCCACTGGTCTCTTGCCCATTATCTCCCTCTGCATTCATTAGCCGCAAGGAAATGCCTCACCCCATGTGAGTCTGACTTCAAAAATATATCAAGAGATGGACCCAGACACAGACTTCAGTCACAGGTTCTCATTTACCTCAGATTTGTGGTGTCTAAGTGTGGGAATACCAGTTGACGCCATTTTACAACATTTTTAAAAACTGATTTTCAGTGTAATTATTTAGATCAATCTAAACACTAAGGCAGTGATGAGTATCTACACAGGGGACTATATCCAAGATCAAGCTTATCTAACAATGGAGATTTAAAGACAAACTTTTTATTTTTAATCTAAAAACTTCAGTACTTCAAGGCCACAATGAAAGCAATGAAAACAAGGACCCTGGAGCTAAGATGGCTGTGCTCTGTTTTTGGTACCTCCACTAACTAGTAGTGAGGTCTGGAACAAGTCAGTTGACCTTCCCATACAGTACCCAACTCATTTGTAGAATAGGTACAAGACTTGTTCAGGCTGTGGTGTAGGACTAATATTTGTACCTTGTTTTGAGATCCTCTGATCTGTAACTGCAAGTAGTTTGTTGTTCATTGAGAGAACAAGTTGCTTACAGTACTATCTGCAATATCATAATATTTAGAAATCCTCACTTATGGGCTATGACTACCCTGAACTCAACACAAACTCTCTCTGCCCGAAGGACCTCACAAACAAAGCACTATTAAAAACCCAAAAAACCACAGTGGCTAGGTGCACAGCTTAAATTTCCATTTTCTCTCAGCATTTTCCCACGAGGGCATTGCATGTGAGAGCACACAACAGAGAGTCAGATCACACCCGGATCGGTTGTGCTGCCATGCCATTTGGCAATACAAGAATGACATAAATTAAAGTGAAACCTCTTCACCTCAGCCTAAGTGAAAATGTGAAGAGCAAGGGGGTTGAGGAGGAAGGGGAGATATTGATCCATATCTACTCAACAGTCAGACCAGTGGTGTGGTGGCAACAAAAGGCATGCCTTTGCTTTTTCAGTAACTAATAATCTATAGAGAACCATTTCCTTTTCTGCTGTTGAGATAACACATTTGCCATCTCAGCTCCATGCAAATAATTTATGCCTCTGCTTACCTAATTTACCTCTCTGGTGCAGACACAAGGGCAGAAACCTCCCACCAGCACTGACTGACATGCTGCACTGAAAAAAGAGCCATCTCACCCAGAACTTTCTGAAATGCTTAAATCATTAGAGGATAACTGCACCAAATGCTCTGCAGGAGACACATGGCTCCATAAGATTAAATGGGTTAATTTTGCTGGTCTTCAGTCCTGCCTCTGACCCACATGTGCTTTGCAGGCTGGAACTGACATTACCCAAAGAAAAGCATTTGGTATCTCTGCACACAGACCACAGCTGGTCAACAACTCATCCCAGATTTAAACATAATGTATTAACTCTCATCTGTTGCCAGAAATTAATATTACATGCTATTAAAAGCCTGGGCCCCCAGAAGTGTGCTGAACTGAGGGGGCCTTCACATCACTTGGAAACAAACAGGTACCAGGTTGGACATGTGTCTGCATTGAATGGAAACCTTGTTCTAATCAAAATGCTGACACCACTTTCACTCGCTCACACACACTCACCTCTCTCCCTGCATTACCACACTGCAAGCAAGGTTCAAATGTCAAGCACCAAAAAAAAAAGAGACAGAATTAATTAATTTTTTCCACACATAGCTTCAGGAGCAGCCCTTGCTTGCAGGATCACACACTGGTTTTCCCACAGGACTTGTACCTTGCTCAGTACACAAGGCAAGAAATGCTTTCCCTGCATGGGACAGGGGAGGGATGCCAGGATGCCATCCCTCTCACCCCATCTTGCTTTCTGGCTACGTGGCTCTGGCCTTTGTGCTCCTGCCCCACTCTCCAGCTGGGGCTGTTTGCTCCTGAGTGCTCTCAGTGGGCCCATTGGACAGATGGCTGAAGGCTTCGCCTGGGGGAGAGAGGTGGTATCCTTAGGCAGGACTGAAAAAGAAATAAAACACAGCAGTTTAAAGTCAAAAACTCTCTTTGGGTGCCCAGAATTTCAGGGCAGTTTATCCCACATGTTATTTGACTTTAGCTTATCTTAACCTCAGGGGTCAACTGGGAATCCTGAACACCTTCAAACCAAGCACAAACCAGGGATAACTACACTACATGACCTGTGAAAATTCAGGCTGAGTGACTTTCTCCATGCAATGCACAACTCCTTGGGTAACAGCCAGTGGAAAACATTCTCCCTAGGCAGCACTCCAGTCTCTGGCCATGACAGCCCCTCCATCTACCTCTCCTCCTTCAAGAGACCATCTCCAAGGTGTGGGATTTACACTTTAGAGCCTCCTTTGGTTCCCAACTCCAAAGGCCAAGGGCAAAGGTAACACACATCCTGTAAACACCACATAATTATGTACGTCCATGAAGGACTGACTGAACCTTAATTCCAGTTTTTCTCATCCTCTGAGTGCCTGAGATTGCTGCCTTGGTGATGTTCTCACCAGCTGCATGGGCAAACTCTGAGGCTTTGGAAAGCACATGCACTGGTAAGATTTGTCCATTCTGTGACTGTCCCATGCTATGGCTGCACAACACAGCAGGACTGGCACTTTCCATGTATCCATCTACCAGCTCTGCTAGCTGTGGCACTGCTGTCAGGAGAAGGTTGTCACCCATGACTGCAGACTGGCACAGGAGGGTGGTGAACCTTCCACACTTCCTCTCCATCTCTGTTACCTTTCTCATTCTCCCCTTCCCTGTGCCCATCCCTTCTTCTTGCCTTGTAGATAAGCATCCCTGGGGCTCCTGGACCCCTGGCAGTGCTGCAAGTTGGTGGCCACCAACTTCTTCAGTCCTCCCAGAAGGAGAATTTCTGGTGAAGTGAAGCAGTGGAACACTGCCTTTCTTTGGAAAACATGGTGCCTAGTGAGTGAGGGGACCCACACAACTAAGGGCAAGGGTGAGATAAAATACTAAGAGAGAGAAAAAGAAAAAAAAGGAAGAATATATTTTCACAGTCTGCAGATGCAAAGTGAAACTATTTTGATAGATTCAGCTCTCCCACATTGAAAGGTTCAGAGTTTCTCATCTCCGACTTTACTGTGAGGCATGAAATTTCAATGGCCTAATGAACTGTGACATCCTCAATGCTTTCTGGCTCCTTGGAAGCCTATTGCCACCCTGCCAAAGCTCCCTTTCAGTATTTTGCTGGGTTGGTATCACCAAATAACTCTTTTTTAGGGTTTTCCTTGTTTTGACATGTCTTCTTTTGCTAATACTTTTCCCTGCAGCTGAAAATCCAGTGATATGGAACTGGTGCACTTGTCAGGACACTGACATCTCCATGACTGGATACAGGCAGCCAGGGAAGAAAATAACTGGGTCCATGCTAGCAAAATGTCACTTTTACTGGCAAGTGATCACCCCCAGCTTTTTCACTGACGCTGAGAAAATTGCTAAGCTGCTAATGTATGCAAGAGCCATTTGCCTTCAGCCTCTTCACAGAGATTCCCCCGGCTCAACAGAGGGCAGATCTGCCCATTCACAGCCTCATTTCACATGGTCTTCAACTACAACCCATGTAGTTGACATTTAAATCAAGACTGGCTTCTTCAGAAGCATTCTAAATGAAGAGAATTGTGTTTCAACATGATTTTACAAAAGCTCAGCCATGTGCTTGCCTTCCCACAGTTAGCTCAAAGGGATAACAATTTCATATACTGCCTTTGAAAAGATTCTTGCTTTGCTCAATTCTGTTTTAGCAAAATAAAAATCTAGCCACAGGAATGAAGGAATTGGTAAATGTTTCAGTTTGAATTGAACATCTTTCAAAAGGAAATGGAAGGAAGGAAATTGAACTTCTCAAGGAAGTTACAGAAAGGTTCAAAGGAGTGGGTGACACTCATTAGCTTGTATCATACAAGGAAACAACCCAGGATTAAAAATCTATTATCCTGAGATTATGCTATGAATTTTCCTCCAAGCATTGTGAAAGGTTTCTGTCTCCCTGTTGACAAATCATCTTCTACAATGTTGTCTACATAGTGCCTCATCCACTCACTGTCACCATTGTACCCTGTGATTCAGGGGAGATAAGAAGATAAACCAAAAGAGAAGTAGCTCCTGGTTGGTTGTACCACCTGTGAAATATTCATATCTGATGCATTGTTTGCTAGAGTTAATGCTCAGATACTTAGGATAAGTTTCCTTGTTCTCCCTCATGAAAATGTCTCAGTATCATCTTGGTCAGTTTTGGCACTGACCAAGGCATATGTGTGCTCTGCCCTGCTGCAGGGAAAACTAATGTACCTCTGGAATGATTTTTAAAAGCTAGGAATGGGGTAGAACAAAACACAAAATCTATGCTCTGGAGAATTTTTGTCCTAGTACACACAGAAATTAAATTGTGTTTGTCTCCTCCCTCTGCTCTAAGGACACAGGTAGCATTAGTAATACAGAACATGTCACTCTTCAAGCTCTCATGCAGCTTTTAAAACATAGACAGCAAATGGCAAATTTACCTTTCATCTCCTTTTGAAACTTAAGTTAGGCCTTATTGGTAACAAGTGAAATTAAACTGGTTGTTGCTGTTTAACTTCTCCATGCTGTTTCCTCACATGAATTAGTCATGACCAAGTCTACTTGGCAACTGTCCTTACAAAAAACAGAACAGAGAGAAGGGTTAAGCACTCCCATACAATTTACCCAATAAATTTGTCATACCCCTCATATAGAGTCGTCCCTCCAGTTTTGCCTGTTCCCTAACATATCTGGCAGTTTGAACAATGTTGGCAATATTTGAGCAATTAGGCATTCCAAGTGGAAAGGTTAATACACCTTACCCTCAAATGCAGGGTGTGTTTTGTCTTGTGCCTTTAACCATCCTTGATGAGCACTGATTGCTCAACAGCCATGAAGTAGGAAGGTCTTTCAATTTCAGTACAGCTCAGCTTGTTTTGTTTTAGCAAAAGGCCAATAGCCCAATGCAAGGATGGGATAAACACACCTTGGCTTGAGTGTTACCGAGGCAGATGAGAGAGGGAACTTCACAGTGGTTATCGCTTTCTGGGTGCTAAATGCTTTGGTCATCCTGGCACAGCTGCAAAACCAGGTGAAAGATAACCCATAAAAGAAAATACTCTGATGATGGAGCTTGGAATAGGACTGTCAAGGAGGTGTGAGGCTTAGTTCACAGGTGGCTTATTTCCTACTCTTTTGGTTGAGCAGCATTAGGACCTCAGTTTCTTTTTTGGCAACTTCTCAGAAACAGAGGTCTGTTTGTGGTCCAAGCAGCAAGTTCTGGGCAAGAGTGGGCAGAGCTGGAGAGATCCTGCAGCCTTGCACCAGCCGGGACCTGCAAAGATCCCAGTCAACCAGGATAAAAGCACCTCCCAAGCCAGCCAGCCAGCCCAGCAGCCGCCATCCTCAGCCCAAGCCACTGCTGAAGCTGGAGAGCAACTGTGGGTTGCAGCCAGCAGTGCTGCAGAGGAGCACCCAGGTCAGCAGGAGGCCAGCAGCTGCCGGACCGGCTGCCACAGCCCTGCTCTGCCTCAGCCGGGCACACCCAGCCTGCCTGCCTGCCTGCCCCGCAGCGACGCTTGGCTGTGCGTCCGGACCTAACTTAAGAAAGAAAAAGCAAATCTAAGCAGCATGGAGAGATGTTTTGCAGGTCACAGCAATGCTGCCCATCCACCCTGAGCCTTCACAGGAGGTCTGGAGCACTGGTGGACAAAGGAGGTCACATCCGGGATGTCTACTTACCCCCTCCCACAAAACCTGAATGGGTCTGAATGACCCAACCTGTGCTAGGGTGGTCCTGCAAGGCCCCACAGACCTCACCAGGGTCTCTTGTGCAGCAGCCCCAGTCTGGTAAAAGCTGCTGAGAATTCGGCACCCAGCCTCTCTACTTGTGGCTGGTGGTATTTCCCTTGCTGGGGTGATGTTGATGTTCGTAATGAAGCTTTGGCAGAGAAAGAGAGACATGTTGTAACCATTAGCAGACTTTACATTTCGAATTTATCTGAGGAAAGGACGAAGGATAACTCAGCTTGATTAGGTTTTTGTACAAGTTTGGGTCTACACTCTCCATTGTAGTATCAGTCCCAGTCTTCACAATTTTCTTCCTCTGACCCAGAAAAACTTGATCGTGAAAATAATGTTAGTTAGAAAATAATGGAACTGATAAGTCATTGCAGGCACATGTGTGTCTCATTATACATCAGTTCGGTTTCACTATATATTTTACACAATGTAACATAAATTTCACTACGCACCACAAGTATTTCAATATGTGATAGTCAGAAAGTGGCAGTTTACACTAAAAGTTTCAGTATGTGGTAGGATATTTCAAATACTATAAATTCTCCTTTTAAATTAAATGCATTGTGTAGATTAGTAAGAAATGCAGTTGTTTTAGTTTACTCAATGTGGTTTTCTTTCAGAACAGTATTTTAGTACTGTACTGTTCAATTGCCATGTTTATTTTATTAATACATATTAATGGATAATTAAGTGAAAATTCATTAAATATACACCACACAGGACTCAGGCAGGAGTTCTGTTTCTTAGATCTTTTATCTCAGCTCAATTTATACCATATTAACAAACACACTGCATTTAGAGAGACTGCATTAATGAAAAGAATAAACTTCCTGTTATGAGCCTGGTTTTTAAGTGAATTTTCTTTGAGCAAGTAAAATTTGAGGGATCTGAAAGCCCCTGTGAGAGTGAATTGTTAAAGCAATGGGCAGGCATATCCAGATTCACCTTTTATTGCATATATCCATATCCTGATTCACCATTTATTGCAGATAATCACCATTTCAGTCAAAACCAGCAGCAGAGGAGTTGGCACTGCCAGTGCTGTGCTGCTCCTCACAGCTTCCATTAGCTGACCATAGAAGTATCATGTCAGTCAGGCCTTTTACAGCAAACCCATCCCAGTTACTGAAAAGGGGTGTTTGCCATGGCCCTGCTACACCAAAAACCTCTGGCACAGAGCTACCACATCATCACTTCTCTGCACATGATGTACTTCAGGGCAAGAGAGTATACTTTACCTCTGAGAGATACTTGCCATGAGCCAAAAGCATATCAAAAACAATCACATGGGTTAGTAAAGCCAGGGCACACCTGGCAGCAAGGACCATCTCCTGAAACCTTGGTCACAGCTACAGTAACACTTCCATACTGGTGCAGCAAAGCAATTTCCCCAGATCCTGCACCTACCATCAGAAATGCAGAAAGAAGAAAAAAATTAGGCCAATTTTGGTTAGGAATTCTCCCTCAGAATTCAGGGCGCAGAAGCCCCACCAAGAACAGCTCCATGCAGAGTCCTATTTTATTCAAAAAACAGCCTCAGCAGAGATTATGGGGCAATGCTGAACTCCTGCTCGAGAGAGAAAGATCAGTCAGTTAGCTCTGCTCTGCCTTCTGCCCCTCAAGATACAATTACACAGATCATTTTCAGAACTTTTCTCCTGATAAGCTCAAAATGTTAATGCTCTGCACTGAAGTTCAGTGTCCAGCAGAACCAGAGGTCTCATCTGCCCCGTGTCACACTCAAAGACAAGGGTGACCCTGCACCACCCTGCACTTTGGCCAAGCTACTTAGAGAGCTACAAAGGCCTGGATTAATTGGAAACTGGGTCTTTTAACATAACTCCTTGCCCCATGGCAGAGCCAGCAGACCTCATTGGCTCCCTGCCAAATAGTTCAAGCACCTCTTAACCAAGGAACAGGTAAAGAGCTTGGGTTGGAACGTGCTGGATTTCAGCCTGGCAGCTTCAAATCTCCTAACCCACAAGAGCAGCTTATCTCTGTTTGCAGGTCAGAGACCTCAGCAAAGCCCTGTTAGCAGGTGCACGCTGGCACAAGCTCAAAAGTTTCTCTCTCCAGATTGCAGCAGTTCCCAGGTTTCTTGCAAGTGTGGCCAAAAGGGCCACCAAAGTGGCCAGTGACATACTCTGGGCTGGCTGAGTCTGCTTCTGCTAATTCATTTGGCAAAACATGTCACCACAAGTGCTTCCTTAGCTCACAGAATGCATCCAATGCAAGTATAAAGCTTTGCTACCATACTCTTCCAAAATTTAAAACCAAGATCCACAGTTCTTCTTGTCTGTAGTCTCTGACTACCATAAGAAACAAATTGTGCCCCAGACACACAAATCAAAGCTCATGAGGTGTGTCAGATGCTTCCCAGGGACCAGGCTGAAGGAAATACAAATGTTTCTGTGACATGTGAGGCATGTGGACAGTTCAGGTTTGCTGTGATCACTGCTTTCATCCCAGACAGGGGCTGGGTGCAATGGCAGCTGTCTTCCTGTGCCAAGCCTGAAGACCTGAACTATGAATTTCCTCATCTGCCTCCTTTGTGGCTGCCTGAGAGCAGCCCTGCTGTCTGAGAGTCTCTGTTTTGGACTGGGCAAAACCTGGGCTCTTATCTCCCTTCAGTAAGAAGTTTGGGATGAAATAAAGGTAATGTTTTTAAGTTCATGTCTATTTTGCAGCACAACCAAGCCAAAGCTGTCCCTGTTCCTATTTTAAAAAAGGAGAAGCAACAACAGTGCAAGCTTTGTCATATTCACTTGCTCCCATATTAGATCTGGGCTAAGATATACATAAAGCAATGTATTTATGCCCTAGATTCCACTGCTGATACTGCCAGCAAAAGCTAAATTACAGTGATTTTCCTGTAGTCAGGCTGCTAGTCCAACAAGTTTTGGAAGGAAGCAAATGTATTACACACATCCTCCATGTCCCTCCTAAGCACTGTCAGGCTATAATTTTAGCTTACTCTTATTACTTATCATGGGTAATTGGTATTGAGCTGTCCTTTAGCCATCATGAAAGTTACATTATCAAAGCTATTGCATTACTTTCACTTGCCCAAAGTTTTTGGCATTTCTCAACTGACAAGGCAGAACAGCAACAGAAGCTGACAAACCATACACCAACTCATTGATCAAATCCAAACCTTTTCATTTGACCCAATTAAGTCTTACTTGTAGGCTAAACCACAGGATTTCAGGAAAGGACGTGGCCATGCAGCTTGCAGCATCCTCTGTTGTGATTTCAGAAGCAGCTGGCATAGGCTTGAAGACTGCAGTTTCATGGGTACCAATAAAATTTAATAAAGGACTTTTCCATCCTCACTGATGAAGAGTAGGACCATATATAGTGTATAATTAAGCTGGTGAGTGTTCATTGTTTTGAATATGACCTACCTTTTTTTTCCTCTTTACTCAGCTCTGACTGAAGCTAATATCTGCTTATCAAAATCCTTCTGTTTTGAGTCAATGCATCTCCATCTATGCAAATCTGAGAGGGGAGGTGCTCACAACAGTTCATATTCCTGGTAGCTGAAATATCCCTGGGGAGCATCTCTGCTGCATTCATGTTTCATGGACATCTCTCTCTTTGAAGTCAACTTCTACAGCTTTTCACACAGAGAATTTTCAGCAGTCTCATTTCCTCCACACAGCTGTAGCAGCAAAACATTATCATCAGCATGCAACCTTGCAAAGTGACACCTTAAAGGAAAAAAATTTGATAAAAAAATGTTGTCTTGGCACGATGGGAAAATTTTTCACATCAGCAGCTTCCTGCTCTCTTTTCTGTTGATTTTCATCAAATTAACATTTCTTTGTTTTAAAAATAGAACAAATATTGGTACTTCAACAACAGACTGCAAGAAACAGCATTCTGCTAACCTTATGTGAGAAAAAAGACCAGTTAGACCAAACCTTCTCATTAATTTCTGCACATCCTTGCCTCTCCCTGGTGTTCTCTTCAGAACAGAGGAAGCACCTTTGTTTCACTTCTATGATTGCTTGAGAGTTTTGGTGGGAAAAAGGCTTTTCCTCAGTGCTCATACTACAGCTTCTATGCTGGGAAACATCAAAAAACTGCAAAATTCAGCATCTGTTGAATTTCATCTGTGTAGAGAGGGAGGCATTTCCCTGTTCTGGAATTGGGGTGTGCAATATTGTTTACAAGGATGGCAAACCTCCCAACTCTCATTTGCAAAATGCTCCACAGATACAGATGAAAGCCATGAAAGATGCTCGGGGGGTACTTTTGTATCTTAAACAAGATGGCCAAACAAAAAGAAACAGCTTGTCCATAAACAGGGTGCTCTGAGGACTGCTCTGTGGCAGCACAATGCATTTTACCTTCTGGACAACTACAAAAGATTACCAAATCACTTGCTTAATGCTGGATTTCTATGCATGGAAACCTGCTGGTTCCCACATCCTGTAAGCATAGGATAACACTGAGGGTAACACAAATTTCATTCTGCCACAGTAGCAGGAAACATCAGTCAAAACCAGGACAGCACAGAGAGGTGCACTGGAATTAGCAGTTGTCCTCTGAAGCTAGCATATCAAATCATGTTTTATTTTTTAATTTTAAAATTTTAACATCCCATTATTTTCACAGAGCTCGCAGATCCAAAGAGCTGGAGAGGAACAGACCAAATCCAAACAACTTCTTCCATGCAGAAGCATCAGAGGATGCAGCAGTCCCAGACTGTGTTTGGGAAGCTCAAGAGCTGGGGGAAGTTTCTGCTGCATGGGAGTTGTACCTGAGATTCAGCACTGAGGGCTTTGGAAAGGATGTTTCTTAAAAGGCACAAACAAATACTGGCATAAAGGAAGCTCACAGGCCTCAACAAATCCTGAATCACCACAGCCCAAGCAAAAATCAAGCATTAAAAGCTTGCTCTAAATTCATTCTCAATAAGAACCATCACAGATCAGATTCACACCTTCCCTGGAAGCTGACACTTGGAATTTACATTTATCCCTCAGCTGCTTCTGTGGAAATAATGAAAACCACCGAAATAAAACTCAGGAATCAATCCAGATTTTTGTAGCACTCCAGCTAGGCATATCCTAAACCCTGGGTGGTGGGAGAGGGAAGCCATGCTGTCTTTCTTGCTCAGTTAGCAATACCCCAGAGCACACTGAAAGTAATTATTTCCATCTGCCACACACAACCTACAGACCTGAAAATGGTACTGCTACTAGAAATCGAATACACCAGTGAGTAAGCAGAAGCAACCTACTGCTTTCATTTGAGATTGGTCACAGAGCTGTGGAGGTGCCACAAGTGCAATGCACTGTTACCCTGTGCTTGATAGGGTGAATGCTCAGTGCAAGTCTCCAGACAGAGCAGTGCATCAAGCAACAGCTGGGAGACAACAGAAGTCTAGAAAATACCCAACCCACTGCAGAAATCACTTTTTGTCCTTTGAGAAGCATTAGACTAGTCAATTTCCCCCCTTCTTTTGAGAAAAAGCTGGTAATGACCCAATTAGCTATTTGAAGAAAGATAACTGCTTTGAGATTATGAAATTCTTTGAGCAAATAGCCACTGTTTGTAATAAAAAGTAATTTCAGCATGAATGTGTAAGACTTCAGCAGGTACAAACATAAATTGAAGCAGAGCAGTTGCCATAGTTCAGCCCATTAAATCCTCAGGTATTTATATGATCACTATTTTTGAGATGATTGACCACTATCACCCAGAGCAGAGATGTCACTCTGTTGATGTGGCAGCACTGCCTTTCATTCCTATTCATCTGACTCAAGGTGCTGCATCCATATGCCTGCACCACTGCTACCCCTCCTTTCCAACAAGAGCACTGTGCTGGGTGGGGAGGAGAAGGGAAAGGGAAATGAGCTGTAGGCATCATTTCAGTAGCCATTAAAGTCTGAACTACTTGATAAAATGAGGACAAGTTCTATTTCTTTATGAGACTTGTGCAAAACATTCCAGAAAAAGCAAAGCATTATTATCTGAAGGCACAACTTAACCTTTGAACTGTGTAACAATTCTCTTCTTAACCATAAATACAGGACTACATAGGCCCATCTGCCTTCCACAGGCTGGTGAGTGGACATGTGTGTTGTGCCTTGATCAAAACAAGGATAACTAAGATGATTCCCAGTCCTTACACACAACTGAGACCAGACAACCAGACTCAGTCCCATGCACAGAAGATGAGTTCAGATTGAGTTACCTGGCAAAGAGCAAGTTGGTAGTTTAGCAGGACTGGCAGAATTTTAAATAAAGGATGAAAACATACTTTTTTTAGAAGAGTCTTAGGAACAAATGTAAAAAGCAAAGTTCTTACATTTGCTAGAAACGATATTGTAATTGCTGAAGAATTTGCAGTTCCTAAACTCATCCCATGATCCCCCATGAATTGCTCAATAACTGGGAAGTGGACTGGCTAGAAGCAAACAGGCTAAGGAGCCACTCTGCCATTGTTAAAATAATTGGGATGTCTAAAGATCCTCAGTTAAGATAACAAACTAACTCTTGTGGTCTCATCTAGCTGAAATATTTTGGATATTGTGTTTCTGTCAGTCCAAGAGGAATTTTTTCTTTTTTTGGACAAAAGAGGCAAAAGCAATAGATCTGCATTATGAATCCCCAAACAGTCACACCCCAGTCAGATCGAACAGGACCTCTGTCTCAGACTGCAATATTCATCCCCCCCTTTCTTTTTTCCTGGGAGCTGTATTTGTCAGATGCAGTATTTTCCAGAGGGGAAAGTAGGATCCAGAATCTAAAATACTAGGAATGCCACCCCCACCAGCTACACACATTAACCCCAGCCATATCAAAGCAGACAAGCAAAACTAAGGGCGCTGCACTGTGTTGGTTCAAATTAAACAAGCCAAGGAAAAGATTTTTTAAATATTATTTATGAGATGTGAAGAAGTTGCCTTCTACTTGCCAAACCATGGTGCTAAATACCTAAGACACTGTGAAAGGGGCGCCTCTATTATTCAAAAAATATTTGTGTGCTTTTGGTGGATTAATTGCATTTAACATTTTGGTTAAACACACAAACAAGCACAGCTTTTTGTTGTTGCTTCAAATGAAGCCACAAAGAGAACAAAAGGCATCCAACTGAACCAATTTAGGTTTATAAACATATTAATTTTAAGAGCACTATGTGTACACTTAAAATGAATTTAAAGCAGTCGACCTTTGCAGTACGATGCCCATTTTCACTGTATCCAAATAATCCATAAATCCAGATGCAAGTTGTCACAGACACTTCTTTGGAGAGCTTGCAAAGTTAAAAGTTAATGTTTCCTATTAATTAATAATTGTTTTCAGCTGTTTTGGCAAGTGATTAAAACAAAGTGTCTGCCTTTAATGTTACAATATAAGTTTTCTTCCTCAGCGGCTTGAGCGCCAAGGGGGATTTGCCTCATTTGCAGGAAAGTGTCACACGTGATTGCCTGGGGCATTCGTAAGCAAAGGTGAGCACTATTGTACCTGCCAGTGCAGTGATTCCCATTCCACATCGGCCTGGTTCTGGCAGGACAGGGTTAATTTTTGCCCGGGACGGGGGATGGCCAGGACCTGGAGGTTATTCTGTACCCCCTCACAGTCTGGATCAGTGTAGTGCATGGAGGGAGCAGCTGGGTGTTGTCAGGGGGTCTCTGTGTGTGAATCATTCACCTCTTTCTTGTACCCTCTGCCATTAATATTGCTGCTCACACTGTTCATTTTCTCATCTCATTGCTGTTCCAGTGAACTGCTCTCACCTCAACCCCTGATCTTTACCTTTTGTGCCTCCCAGTCTCCTCTCCATCCCATGGCAGGGGGAAGGGGAAGGGAGCAATGGGAACACCAAATTGTGGAATATCATTCCTAAACCACGACACACATCCATTAAAATTACCCACCAAGCAGTTTCAGAGGAACATCAGCTGAGATAAATAAAACAATGCTCCTCATGTTAATGGTGTACCATGCCACGAAAGAGTTGTTCCATAACAAAACCATACAGGCTGTGCATCGTTTACCAAACCCTGCCATCTTCCAAATTCAGGATCATACACTCTTGAAAGTTTGCACTTGAAAGTTTGCACTTGAAAGTTTGCATGGCCAAGCATGATAGCATCTGTCCCTTCTGAGGCCCAAGCCATCACACAGGTATTACTGACAGACTTGTTCCACACATCAGCAGATGGTTCAACACAACTCCAGTTCTGACCAGCACCTGATCCACAGCAGGATTAAACACGGCTCTGAGAAGGATCCTCTGCCATTAGTAACCTTCTAGACATCGTCTTCTATTCCCAAGCTTCTACCAATTCATTCCCCCAGTAAAACTGAAATGGGAGTTCTCCTGGGAGCTGAATTTCCATATCCATGCAGAGGACAGACAGCAGATTCACAGCAGAGGCTGATAAGCTCTGCTTGCAAAATCAAAAGTACTGACATCAACATAAGCAGCAGTAAGACCCCCAGTTCTCTTCCCTACATGAACGCCAGACAACTTATCAAGAAACCTTTCACTTATGCTGCATCACGAAGCTTGTGATGAAAAGTACAGAATTTGAGTTTTCTCTCTTTCTGGTAAATCACGGGAGGTTGCTGTTAGCTCCTTCTAGCTCTAGCTTCTCCCTTTAGTTTGAAAAATTTTAAGGTGTTCTTCAGTTGTCAAGGTAGGAGTTTTTCAGAATAAACAGCAGGCTTTATCTCTGCAAGGTAATAAATCCAGAAAAAAACCTACAGACTTGCTGAGCAGCAACAACATGGCTTGTGCTCAGTGAAATTATTATTGTCAGAATTCAGAAGAACCAGATGCAGGTTTAGTTCAGCCCTTATCTTGGGCAAGGAGATTTTTCCACAGGAACAACACCCTTAATACATGATCTGAATCGCAGAGGGATACTTCACCACTTCAGGCAAACAATGACACCCACCAAAACCCTCAGCAGAGACAACACAGGCAGGAGTGTTCTCTTTTTCCTGTGATCCTCTGTGCAAAATAAATCTTACTATTTCTCAAGAGGTTTCCAGCCACACCATTTACACCTAATCTTATCTCACAGTGAAACTTGATAAAAATGTTAGAGTCTGATTTGCTTCAAATAATTAGCATCAAGGGTAGCCAGCAAAATGATCCCATGCCTAAGGTTACTTCAAATCCCTGAAGCCCTCTTTGACATAAATAGCAAAATCACTGAACATAAATCCTGCAGGTAAAGATAAGCACTCAGTTTCATTCCTATCGGGTCAAGATGCACATCTACAGCACATCTGAGAAATCCACAGCAATTAATTCATCCCTCCCTGGCCAGTGCCAGAGAAAGCACTCCACTGCTCTCAGAGACACCAGCAACCTGTTTACCCTGGGACAAGAGGAGGTAAAAAGTTCCCTATCTTGGGGCAGCTCTGCAGAGCTTACGCCCTTGTTTATGATGTGGCAACTGCGGTACATGCCCATACATTAAGGTGTTAAGGATCTTCTCCTCTATTGATGGTATCCACATTCATTTCAGCATAGCACCCCACAACACATTAGGATCAAAGCAGAACACCTAAATATATTACAGTTCATTTCAAGCATATATTATACTGAAGAAGCATTTTTATCCCATCCAGATCATAACTTGTAGCAAAGATCTTCTTGTTGATGCTACACACTCAATGCCTTTTATTACTTCAGCATTTTCTAATGCTGAAGAATAAACTCCCTTTAAAATATAAACAATTTTTTTCCTGAATGCTCAAGTGTCCCGATACCATCAAATGGCATTTTGGAAGAGGAGCTGCTGTGGTTTTGAGCACTGTTAATTGCCTGCAGTGACACAAGCAAGGGCTGAGCTGGGTGCGGGCAGGGGAGTTGTGCAACAGGCATCGTCCATTCCCTCCACCTCACCTCAGTGAGGTTTGCTTTTTGGAAGTATCCAGAAAGCTGATTACACAGAAACAGCAAAACCAGCCTGAATGAAGGCTGGGGATACTTCCATTTACATGAGTGCCAATTTTCATTTACACTGTGTATTAACTTGTTGGAAGCTTGTGTGGCTACCCCAGAACAAGAATTGTTGGAGGTGTGGCTCAGAAACTTGAAAGACCTAAACTTCAGAGACCCTCAAAATGCCAGCTGAAGATCATTATCATTATGCTCAGTAGCTACAGTTCACCTGGTTTGTTGTCCAGTGCATGCAAAAACAACAAAAAGGGTTGCATGATGGAAGATTGTGGCATCTAGTCTGGGGAAGGAGGGAGGGAAGAGTGCAAGTAGGCAAGCTGCAGAGAACTATTTTCCCCTGCATCTCCAAAAGACACTGATCCCAATGTGATCCATGGAGGCCAGAAGGGATTCCTGCTGCACAATTCCCTGAGGAAGCCAACTGCAGCATTGCAATGCTTGAATGCATTCAAGCTTCAGTAAGAGAAAGAATAAAATACAAGTAATCCCTATTAATATGCCAATGCATATTAATGAAAAACACACTATATATATTTCAGAGCAATTGTAAGCTGACCCATTAGGATTGCTCCCTCTTGCCACTGAAATAACTGAATACACAACCAGAAGTAGGACATTACTAATTTTGCTGAAAACTGACATCATGATTTCTTACTGAAAGACATTCCATTTGAGCAATAAATTGAGCTTTGCTTTTTTTGTTGTTTTTTTTTTTCCATTGCCATTATGGCTATTCTTCCAGTCATTTTCTCAACAGCCATCAAGTATAAATTTATATACAATAAACCAATACTGGAGAGTTTCCATAGGGGAGCAGACCTCCCAAACTGGCAGAGAAACTGCCTGGGTGGCTCAGCAAAACCATGCCTCACTAGAAGTCCTCATGTATCTTCATATTAAAAGGTGTTGAGATGTACACTGCAGAAATGCTGATGATTACAACGGACATCCTCTTTCTACTGCCTATACAGACTCATTACAAATATTGATGTCTTGTTCTTCAATTAAACCCCATATAATAGAATTTTATTCTGACTGGAAAATGAAACAGAAAATGCTTGTGACCAAAACTGGGTTTGGTATTTATTAGCCACACTGAAAATGTATTCTGCTGTTCTTTATGAAACATTCAGAATAGCATAAAATAAAACGTCAGAGACATGAAACAGTATTTTTCATGAAAGAAAGGTCCTCTAGTGACCCATCCATCCATCCATGACTCAGTTTTCCAACATACAGTATTGGAACAGTGACCTGTGGTGCCTATGCAGGATGTTGTCTGCAGCAGGACCTCCCCATTCTGACTCCTCACATGAAGAAAGCCCAGGCCAAGGATCTGCTGCAGAGAAGGAAGCTCTGAAACAATCCCTGTAAATAAAGGCCTCCTTCAGCATTGTGCCAAACCATCAAAGCTAAATACACACTCAGTGACTGCTCACTCCTGGCAACACCAGAGGTGCCAGACACTGTCCTGCAGGTGAAAGCCATTGCAGTGTATTCATGGAAAGGATGGAAAGGAAAGCACGTGGTGGGAGCTGCAAGGTGATGAGTGAATGAGAAACCTGGGTGAGATCAAGAATCTGGCTCCGTCATTTCAGTCCCCACAAAGTATTTTCTCTCAAGCCCCACCTTCACTGTTTTTTAATTCCTCTCATTTCCCTCTCTCGCCCTCTGCACCCTTCTCTCACTGCTTTCCTCCAGGGCCACCCAGTTGGTGGTAAAAGCCAGCAGAAAGGAACTCATGCTCTGCTGGTGAAGGAGGAGCTGTGTGAAAGTGTCACGGAGGGTCCTGGAGATGGGCAGTTCAGTCACACACAAGGCACCAATACTGGTAATCCTGCAAGGGACAGACAGAGCTGTGGAACCAGGGGCAGGCACAGCCTCATCACCACTCAGCTGAGGTCAAGCATCAGCTAAACAAAGAGAAGCTGCAAATTAAAGGAGAATCTGCAAGGGCCAGGATTCACATGATAAAATGGTCACTGTGGAAATGGTGAAGAAACCATATGACTTCCTGTGTCATGCCACGATTTCAGGGCTCTAGGCTCACCCCCATGGCCTGATCCCCTCCACCTGTTTGCCTTGTACAGACTTAGATAGTCTTTAAAATGAAGGAAAAACAGCCTATTTCACCAATTTTGAACTGCAGAAAAAATTCAGTGAGGGTGTGTGTACATATGACTGATGGAAATCAAACCTCTGAAGTGCAGATTAGTTTAATTATAGTCAGAAAAGCATGTAAGGTGCAAGTTTCAGCCAGATAGTTTCCATTCTGAGCTTTAATTTTGTAGTAATAAAAATACTTGAGTGCCTGTCTAGCTGAAAGAATAACAAGTTGTCTGGCTTGTTATGTCAGCTGGGACACTTAGTAACAATATACACAAGGAGAAATTATAACATATCTGTGCAAAATAAGGCATCACCAGCTCTCACTCGTGCACTCTCTCCACGTGTCTTTCACTGTAAGGCAGCCACCAAAGGGACAGGTTTAGTGCTATTGATTGTTTTTCCCCCCACTACAGCCTGATTTTCTTTGAAAAAGAACCAAACTTCCAGAGGTTTCTAAGAAGTGCTTGTGAACTTGCAACATACACTTGACAAAAGTCTAGCAAGCGATCCTTCCAATTCCAACAGATGCAAGCAAACTTCATTGCAAATTGGCTTTACCCTTTCCAGCATGTTATACTCAGTTATGGTGAGAGCTCAGGGTACAATGAGTATTAGTAGCTAGATTTGCTTCCACAACACATCCATTCTATTATTGATCTAGATTAGTGAAATGATGCAAGGATTAAGGCTTTGAACATCTTCCATGGAAAGTGCTATTTTAAAATTGGACACATTTTGGCAGTTTTAATTGCAGTCAAGATCCTCCAACCCTAACATGGTGTTTGACTGCCTGTCTTTCTACCCTAAGTGGTTTTTATATATATAAACTCCATATAATGCTAGTTATTTTGTACATATAAAAACCTGACATACACCAAACTCCTCATGGAGCTGTTTGCATAGCTGGTTTGTATTGCTTTCTGTTCCTCAATCTATAGTTCAGAGAAACTGGTGTTTCATTTCACAGTTAAAAAAACTTACTTACTTGAATTGTAGAGACATGAAAGGCAAGGGAAGGAGAGAAAACATCTCTCCCATTTTAAACTCATCTTCCACAAGCTAATTTGACAGTGTAATGTGAAAGTACAAAAATCTGAAATCTAGTTCTGAATGTCTTTTTACCTCTCTCTCAAGAGATATTACTCAGGTTTAGTGTGACATTTCAAAATGTCACCATGCCTATCTCAAAACCAGATATTTTAACACAAACAGATACCTACCTGCTTTAATTCAGAACCCAATCTGTATGTGATGATATTCTAAGAACCTCTTCTAAGAAGTTCCTACTTATTAAGTAAATATTTGTCATACAATGACAAAGATCCTTATTTAGCTGGAAATAAAGACAGACTCAAACTTTGTTTTATTTTTTAATAAAGTTTAAATAGTTAAAGTAAGAGGAAAGAGTACGTTTTAAAGCCAAGCTATTTCTTTGTTCCATGCTAGGCCTTAAAGTTGGATTTACTGGCAAATATGGGCCATAAGAGCTGTATACTTAAAATGCTGGTGTAGAATATATTAAAATAGCCAGTGACTCACTCCAGATTACCTTAAAACAAAGGAAACACAATCTCTACAGTTTTTGAAAGGTATTGCCTCTTATCCTGATTAATGGAAAAATTATCCCTACAAAAGATTTTTTTTTTTAATATGAAGACTCTACAAAATATTTGCTTTATCCATTGGCAGGACTTTGAAAATCTCTAAAATATTTAGATATGTGTGCCTAAGGAAGTTTATAAATGCCAATCCAACACTGTAACAAAAATTCCAAACAGAACTGGAAATTAGAATAAGTTAACCAAATCATCCCACCATAAGAATATTATATTTCTATTCTGCGTAAACACAGACCAGCATGGTTTGTTTTGTTTTAAAAATTCTTCATGTCCTGCAGAATACAGCATAGATTTGTTCCATTAGTACCTTTACCCTTCCATTTCCTTAATGCTATTTTCCTCATTAACATTTAAAACAGTATCTAATCTGTCTACAGATTTTTTCTACCCTCAGGGCTCTTCTTAGCCTCAACCCTATCCTCACCCATGGAGATCCTTCCCCTCTTGCTTCAGAAAGAGGTTTTTGTTCATTTGGCTGATTTTCATTTTCTTCTTTTTCAGATACAGGTAAGTATCCTGCCATAAAGGGAGCATGGGAACGAATGGGAACAGCACTGGGAATTACTGGGACATTCACAAGCCAAGACTGTGAGTAGGAGCTTCGACAGCCACTATTTTTGAAAGAAAAATATCATGCTTTCTTTATACTGGATAATATTTGACAGATTGGATAATATGTCTACTATAAACATAGTTTTGTGCCACAAACAGCCACAAACTGCAGACAAAGCAATAGAGCACAGAGTTTGATGAATTTAGTGCAACAGAAAAAAAAATTGGTAGAGTTTGAGTAGCATCTGCAATGGTAATGAACATTTAGAAACCAAAATGATCCAATAACCTAAAAATACATCTGCTACACTAAGAAAAAAATCTGTGCAATGAGATTAGAAGCTTCCAAGTTGTGGACTGCTTGCACAGGGACCACAGATGTAAGAAAGTATTAGCTTGGAAAGCCTCAGCTTTCCAAAATTCAAAATCATTAAAAAGCAATCAGTTCATCATTCTACGATTTAACTGTTTCCTAGACTATGGGAATAAACAGCAGGATACAATCCTGTCTGCAACATCCATGCAGCTTTTTTTTTTAAAAAAAAAACTTGTTAAAGTAAATTAAGAAAATATATTCTTAAAGAAAAAAAACTAGATGAGCACAAAGAAATGCCATGACGGATCCTGAGACAAATTATCCTACATCGTTGCTAGTCTATGAAAACTGGTTTGAATAATAAACACACTGGAGTATTCAGTGACAGCATACAAATCAAGAGTATTTGTAATTATTACGTTGTGCATGTTTTTAACTGACAAAACATGCTCACGGGCTTACTTTAAAATCTCTCACTGCTTGTTATCAAAGTTAAAAGATCATTTGCATACCAATACATATACTGTAAACATGAACTTCTCATTAAGGAAAGATGGATTTACAGTAATTTGATCTTTTACAAAAAGCTATTGGTAACCAAATCTCTCAGTGTCTAACTTTCTAGAAAATTAAACCAATGTTTCCACCCTCAAAGCTGAAACACTACCTCTTTAGGAAACAGCCCTGTTTATTTGTTAATCAGAAATACAATCAAGTGGCATATTTCCATTTGCTCTTCGGCTGACAGTTTCAGCTTCATTGTATTTTACAAGAAAACAGCAGACTTGCAGAAGTCCTGTAAATTCTTTCATATCGCAACTGATTTAATTACAGCAGTGAACAAACGCAGCAGTGATGCAAAATAAGATCAGCCCAATTGCCCTTATCTGATGATAGGATCTCTCTTCCTGTTTGGCTTACAGCAGTGAGGACTTCTTGTTTTGTTTCGGCTTTTTGTTGGTTTCTTTTTTTCTGGTCAGGCTGCCTCTGTCAAGACTGACAGAAGCAAGAAGTTGACATGCCCTTAGAATTCCAGCTTGAGAATGATCCTCATAGGAATACAGCTGAGTTTCAATCAGTAGGTCGGGGAATGATACTAATGTGGAGAAAATTATCTGGATAGCTCATATGTTCACTTAGCCACTGAATGGGTGTTTCCAGCATTGGCTCAATTCCATGAATCATCACTTGAGTCTTCTGCTCTCCATCTAATTCAAAGAAAAAGAGAAACCACTAGTATACCATTCAAAGTTCACAGGAAGATTAAACATTTACTCATACTTAATTTACGGTAGATTTAATTGGTGTTACCGAGTTCAACATTTAACAGAACGAAAAGTAGGAAATATCAGTGTGGAGAAAGCTGAGATTTGTATCATCTAAACCAGAAACTTTGAGTTAAAATTAATTCCAAGACAAAACCGGAATTAAGTAAAACTTAATGAAAGTGCCACTTTTCTTTACTAGTTGCAAGAGGGGCTTTTTTAAATCCTCCAGTGATCCCAGCTTGTTGTCAACCCAGTTAAGGCACATCCATCTCACCCAGCTGTAAGGTATATGAATTTTACACAGATCATGCTCAAAATGTTGAGCTTCCTAAAACCATACTGGTAAGTTGTATTCTTAATACTGTGACCTCCTGAAAGAGCTGGACTACGTGTAATATAATACATGCATTATTCCTGAAGTAATCTTGTTTTGCTGAGAATAATTTACATAAATCACTAGCAATATTTCAGAGTTACTCCGAAGGCAGAGTTGGCACCGGCTTTTTCTCACTTAGTTTCATCTCTTGGAAAAGCACAGTTAGCAAATTATTCCCAGTATAACAAGAATATTTTCTAAGAATATTTCAATTCTTTTTATTTATACTTGTCCCGGAGGATGCAAGTACTTTGATCCTTTAATTCAAATGATGGGAACCAGCTAAAGCAACTGACATAACAGTCATGACATGAACTAAAACAACAAAAAATGAAAATTTATTTCAGAGACAAGGGATGAGAAGAGCGTATGAAATATGCTTCAAATAAGAGTTAGCAGGGGGAAAAGTAGGCAGTGACCTTTCACTCATTTTATTCTATACTACAGCATTCTCACATGGACCTACCACAGTGAACTCCCCATTCAATACTCAAAAATACTACTGCATGCACTAATTGGCATTTTATGTCCCATTCCAGTGTCTTTAGAGCAGAACAAACCACCATCTTGGCCAAGAGCTGCATGGAAGAGAACAGAATCTAGAAGTGTAGGTACCATTACTGGCTCTTGCATTCAGTGGCCCCAGTTGTACTGTAATTTCTATTTTATAACACAGGTGAAATCACATTTGTTTGGTAGCCAAAATGATTTGACAGCTGCCTGAAGAAGTTTGTAGTATAATCAGCTATCTATGCCCGCACAGCTGGTAAAAAAGTAATCCTAAACATGTAGTTGACTTTTTGCTAGTAATAATTCTTCCTGCAAGAGCAGACATATTGTATATTTTGTACAAAGTCTTGATTCTCTAAATGGCATAATACACACATTATCACACTAAATTAAGCATAAACACTTGCTGGTTTCTGGTTTTATTGCAGACAAGTCTGAAGAACAAAGCACATAATTTAAAAACCAACTTCTGGTATTTCTAGCCAAAACAGGTATTTATTGGGCTGAAACACTACCAGTCAGATTGTCAAAAGAATTAATTCCCAAAGAAAAGCTGTCAGAAACCCAGTTGTGGTGGTGCATTCATTCGTTTACAACACCAGTTTTCTTTCTTCCTGAAAGTTAGGGAACATCTAAATATTTTTAAGTAACCTCCAAATATATGTATTTAACACTTAAAAATTAAAACCTATCTATGGTATTCCTTAAGTTGGTGTGAGCTGATGACTTCTTTTAATGTTTCATAGTATTATTTAATTTCCAGAAACAACTAATTTACATAAAACCAGATGACAGAATGCACCTGACTCTTTTTAGCCCAAACTTGCAAAAAATAAGAATTAAAAGCTTTGGAACCCCAGTATAATTTTCTTGCCATTGAAGGAAAGGCTTATAAATTATAAACATTTTCTTTGGCTCTTCTATTACTGTGCAACATATGTATGTGTGTGCATGTGCCTACTCTTGCTCGAAAATGAAGTGCAGGTAATCTTGATGTCTCTGTTCCTTGCTCCTTACCCAGCTTTGTCCCTTTCTCATACAAGTCTTTTATTCTGTTCCTTGGCAAACTGAGAAAGCCTCAGAGGTCAATGAAGAATTTACCAGTTTAATTAAAATCTAAATCTCTGCATTAGCATTGTTTGTGCTTTAGTATTATCTCTGACAAAGCATCACTCCTCCTTAATTCCTTTTCCCCTTGAGGCTTGACTGAAGAGATCTTATCTCCCAATTCTGTATTTACTGCAGCCTTCTTTCACAAAAACCATTGTTTTTACTTCAACATTCTTTTCTCCTTTTGTTACTAGGAACCATAAACTCTCACTTCAGGCACATTTAGCCAAACTTTCCTCAACTTTCATGTTTTCCATCACACATCCGACTATAAATCAGAGTCTCTCTCATATAGACTCTTCTCTACTTTTTGCAGCAAAAAGCTGTAAACAGCAAATACACTAAAACAATTACTGAAAAATATTCTTATATTGTCAACAGGTGTCTAATTATTATTCATTTCCACTGCGATCTGAGTCCTGAATGATTTGCTAGCTATCATGAAAACTCCATCCACCTGTTTTAGAGATACAATAGATTAAGAGATTTACAAAATACTTTTTTCCATAATTTTAGATGCGTCTTGACACACCAACGTGCTGTCCTCTTCTTCCCCAAACCACATCCCATGATCACAAGAAGCCTTTTTAAACAGATAAAATGCAGCTACAAAGTGTACAAGTTGCTAAACACAACATATATTTAAATTAGTGGTAAAAAAAGCAAATGACCTAATTACAAAGTAATGCCACTCCATATCATTGGATAATGCCTGTGAAAATTAGGGTAAATAACTGTTCATCTGCAGTGCACAGGGTCCAGACCTGATGATATTATTACTGTCAATACCCATTCTACAATGTTCAGTAATGTAGTGAAAAAATAAACAGGATTTCCTCAAAACCACTAATTCAAATTTGCCAGTAACCTCCCCAACTTGTTTTGTCCTCTTAAAACCCTGCCAGAACTGAGTTACATGTTACTTATCACATAACCTAAGATTTTTTTTTTTTGCTTTTTTTTTTGCATATTACTTTTGGGAGTAAGATGAAGCAGAAATACAAGAAAAATAAAAGCATAGCAATCTATGTTTTATAAGTTTTCATAGTGGTACTTAAAATCAGAGTGCTTCTATTTATTGAAGTGATGCTCAAGTAACAAACACTGTTTTGGCATTTGCAAAAAAAAAAAAAAACCAACCAAAAAACCCTGAAAACTAATTAAGTCATCTATCAGAGTGGTTGTCCCAAGATTAAATTATTTTTTTACCACTTTCCTTGTGAAGCTGTATCAATGGGGAAGGTACTGTAACCCTGTCAAGTTACCAGAGGCAAGCTCTAAGCACAGATAGTAACGCTTTTTGGTAAAACTGAATATTCCATCTCCAGAAGGCAGATAACAATGCATATATGTTATGTACTAAGACATTTTTGAGATATTCACCTGACTTAACTTAGACCCTAACTCAAGGCTGCAATACTTTAAGTGTTGACCAGACTCAGGCTAATTAATCACATCATGTAAAGTCAGAAGAGTTTTCCAGCTCTGTACAGAAAACAGAGAGAAACAAGAACCTCTGAAATGAAGGGCTTAAGAAGAGATCTGCTCCTCTGTCACCAACAAGGTGGCTCCATGCTCCTGATGAGGAAACCACTACAAGAACATATTGCAAAGGACTCTCTTTTGCAGATAGGCATCTGCTGGGAGGAAGCAAGAGAGAGTGGCCTGCTGCATCTCAAGTGAGTCCTTGAGAGAGTGAGAGAGTGGCTCAAAGCCCTCCCCAACCTGAGGCAGCTGAGCCCACTCTCTCTTCTTTAAGGGAATGCCCTAACTACAATATTCACTGTTGCTAATCCCCAGCTTCCTTTAAAACTCCTCAATATCCAGGAATCAGCGAGACACAGTGGAAGAACAAACAAGAAAATCTGTAGCCTTCAGAGAAGGTAGGAAGTTGTGCCATGTCATGGTATCACACAGTAAGTTTTTCTCTTTCCTTCAGCTATATAAGTTATTGCTTGCAAACTAATCTACTCAGTAATAGGAAAATTAGCTCATTCAGCATCAATTCAGATGGTTGCACATGAGCACTGATGCGTCTCAATAAATTTTTCTACTGAGTTACGTTATTATTTGAAAGAAAGAACTGAAGATGGGCATAAAAGACTGGTTTAGTTTTGACACAGATTCAAGTGCCTGAGAACAGAACAGTGAGAAGGCATTGCTTCTGTCACAGGTACTTACTTCAGCCAGGTTTTATCCAGATTAGCACCTCAATGCTCACCAGTGCTGCAATGACATACTCCCTTTCACCTACACAAGACAGCTCCTCTAGCCCGACTACATCTGTGATGTACCACTTAAAATTCTTTAGTGGGATGAAATACCTCCCTTCTGATTTGTGGCCTCAAGCAATCACCTGTCAGGGCAATTTAGTAGGCTTAAATCCCTTAACAGATAGACAATACAAGATATTCAGGCTTTAGCAAAAGTGCCCCTGGAGTACTCAATTAGAATTCTCAGTATGCAAGTTCTCTGCATAGCGGGTCCCAGAATCTGCCTGTAGTCAGGGGCAGCACCACTTATAAAATTGGCTTTACAACCCTAAAAAGGCAAATAGAACCTGGTACTTCAAATCAGGGGCAAACAATGCATTTCTTGTATGGTACAAGGCCACAGGACTATAGACAAGGACGCTAAAATGTTTAAGGAGTAAACACAACCAACTTTCATGCAGTAGCACCATTTTAATAGTGCAACATAACTGGATGCCAGCTTTTCCAGCTGCAAAGTGGGCCATAGACATTGTTTGCTTATCTTCAGAATATATCATATGCTCTGAAGACAATGATACCAAAGGTATTCCTGACAATAGGCTATGCCATATTGTAGGAAAACTGATCTTGGGACAGCATTATAAGGAGCAGAATTTTCTTTTTGTGACTGATGTGGCTGCTTTCCTCCCCATTTTTTCTGCTCCTCAGATTATCTGGCAGGAGAACAATGTGTGCTCAGCACCTGGTGCCTCAGACATCTCTGAATCTGAAGAGACACACCAACAACTTCACTGGAAAGATTTTATCTACCTCTGAAGGATGTCATAGGAAATTACTTAGAGAAACATAGCTTTCAGTAATGTGCCTCGTGTGAGTAATGTAGTGTGCAACCACTAAGTTTGCTACTGAATGATTTTGCTGACCCAGTTTTGAAAGCCAGAAGCCAAAGCTGGGCAAGGCCAAATCTCTGGTAAGCAAAAGTGAAAACTTCCTTCTTGGAAGCTGGCCTCTGGTCTAGCACCAAGGATCACACAGGCAACTGTGCACTTATTTACAAAAGATTACTCTACATTCGTAAGCAAATTCAAAGACTGTGTTCTAATTTGTAACCACATGTGGTAGGAAAGCACTGGACAGTGGCTTAAGTTATTCTTTCCCTCTCTGGGCACCTCAGGTTGGAAATTGTAGGACCTACAGAAACAAGACAGCTCCTGACAAGCCTCAGAGTCTAAATAAATTCTCCACCAGTGACTTCAGCACTGGTAGCAGAAAAGAAACACAAATATTTGATGAACATACTTCTCTTTTTGCACTTTTACATAGGTAGCACCTCTAAAAACCCTAAAACCTTAATAAAGTCAGCAATGGTTTAATTTCTTAGCCCTGAAACTTGACAAAGAGCACCTACCTAGTTTAATAGTAACCTGTCCCAACAGTTCCAATGTCCAATACTAAAATTGACAAAGACAGGATACCATTTACAACAAAACAAGCTTCACAGTTATTTTCGTTGTGTGTGATACAAAAATCCATGTGTTCATAAAGTGCAAAAAAAAAAACCAGGCTAAGGAGCATTTATGAACATTTTCACATCACTTCTGCAGTACCTACTATAGGCAGATACTATATATTTTTTGACTCATGGCATAATATTTCTTTTCTCAATGAGCAACCAGAGCTACAGAATGAATTAAACCCATGTACAAATTAAATATTCATGCTTTACTTTTCTCCAGTACCTTTAAAAAACATATTAGAAACTAGCATATATTATTACAGGCTTTTCCATTCATAAACTCCAATCTAACTGGAACATCTGCAATCAGTTTCTGGCATGTGTATGTGTAACAGTGACCAAAGTACAGAAATACAGTGAGGTGTTCTGATTCTACAGTGATGACAACCTTAACATACAATGATCAAATAAAAATAAATTTGTATACTGAAAAAAATTGTACTTAATCAACTGAGTACTAACAAAAACTCAATACCTATGTAATTTCATGTGAAGTGCATAAAAAGTTGATTTTGGTGAAATCTCATGGCCAAATGATATTCTGCTCTTGGAATGAACCCAGCACAAGTAATTCAGACAACAAACATGTTCTCTTTACTAAAACCAAGTATTTCATAGTAAAGAAACTATAGCTTCAAGGTCTAAGTTTACTACATGTTCAATTGAGCAGGGTATTTTTAGTTAGAATTTAGAATTTTTTAACTAGGAATAAAGTCTTATGAGCTTTCAGAAGCTTCACACTAGCCTATTTCAGCCAGCATATCCCAGGATATCCTTACTTTTCTGTGAATTCCATCTTGTGCAAACACAACTCTGCTTGTCACAGCAGCAGGCTCTATTGCTAGAAGTGACTCATTTTCCACAGCAATCCTAACATGCCTTTAACCTCACTTCAACCACACAAAGTACCAAAATCCTTATTCTCTTCCTCTCCCCAAAGCTGGAATGATGATCAGTTTCAGGAGACACACAGATGGACCATGTCAGCAGAAATGCTGTTCAGTATCCTCTGACCAAGAGCAAGAACACACAAAGAGTTCTGCAAAGCCAACTCTACAATAGCCTAGCCACAACAAAAGGTTCCTCTGACCTCAAACATTTTAGATGCTGATATGTGACATGAAAGCACAGGACTGACTTTTCCTTCCTGCCTACGTACCTCACCAGCACTGGGGAAAGCCACTGAAGCTGACTTCAGGTGAAGAACTCACCCACAGAAATACAAGGTCAGTGCATTATTCAGTACGAATTTCTTTCTCAAAATGATTCTGTGTCTGAAATAAGAATTGTTCCAAACACAAGATGTGGTTTGGAGAATAAGAATGACAGTTCCTGGATAGACTCAACTGCCTGACATGAATATAAATAAACCATGACACAGATTTAGTTAACTGTCAGCAACAAGACAATATCACTCATTTTAACTATTTAGTAGTAACATGAGTTCAATTGCTCAAACTGAAGACCATTGTTTTCCTAAATGTCTGTTTCCAGTTTGGGGTATGGTAAATAAAAGCTACAACTTTGTATTTTGTTTTAAAATCCCTTAATATTAATTTTTAATACTTTACTGAACAACCTACAGATAACAGAACAAGAGTGTTCAACCTATCTTTTCTAACTAATTAAGTTGAATTTTAAAAATTCTTCTCCAAAACAAAAAGTTAGAAACATCAGTCTCCTGATCCTGAAGTGTTTTGTCACTCATATTGGCTCAATTTAACCCTTAGAGTGCCTTCATGTCATCTTACCAGAGCCCCTCATAGGAAGTACTTGTCCAAAATGCTATGATAGAACTAGACCTGTATCAACTTCAGTGAACTCTATTCTTGCAGAATACCTGACTACAAAAGCCACCTCCAGGCAAGATACAAATATGGACTGATATTAAATCCATATCCACTAATTTAGCTTTAATTATTGCTCTACCTGTTTCCATGGTTTTGACACAGGCCAGTTGGCTGGTGTCCTCGTGATCTTCTTGTGGTATAAACATCTTAACTTGAATTTAGACATCTGTGACTTAATGGACAGGACAAAACTTTCTTTGTCACAGTTCTTATATGATTACCTTCCTTGGATTATCCCAGGCACTATCCTGCCTTCTCTATCCCCCAAACAGAAGTGCAATATTATCATATGCAATTTTACCATAATCTACATGAAATATCACTAAATACTGAGACGAAATCAAATATTTGGCATCACTCCATTCATCATTTTCTTTTCCATACAACTCTTCTCTCTTGTTATTTTCTGTCATCTTTCACCTCAAATCTATCCTCAGGTTAGACAGCCACATTTTTGAAACATAGCAAAAAAACAGATGAAAGTAATCACCACAAGTAAAAGTTTATGATGCTTTGAAGCAGCAGATGAGAACCTGGCTTACACTTCTAATCTCACAGGAGCCAGGAAGCATGTAAATGAACTAAAAAACCCTTTTTTCTAGTGCTCTCAAAAAGTTTTTAGAGAAAGTGAATTTGGTCTGAAACACCATTAAGCAGACTAAGCCTGAGCAGACTATTTTTAACAATTTCCCAAAACAGTTAACACTGACAGTAACGCCATGCAAGACAAGGAAACTTTTCCTTTTGTAAAAGAGTTCATGCAACTCAATGGAAAAGCAGACAGAGGGTGGAAATGGATTAAGTTTTACTTAACTAAAATGTATTGCTGTTGTTTTTAAATTATTTTATTCTTGTATATTTCATAGAAGTTTTTAAAATAGGGTTCTTGGAATAAGTCCCAAACTAATTTATGACAGAACTCTAAAATACTTTTCTTTAAAATCTGACATCTTATAGAAGACCTTACAAGGTCAAAGATGCTTGCCATCAAACATCTAGCTTCAGGCAGAATAAAAAAAAAGGGAATATTCTTATAACCCTTCTTCCTTAGCATCAGTGTCTTTGCCTCATCTTTGAACTAGCAATAAACCTGTGATAATTTATAAAAGGCTGGGGTTAGCAGCTGAGGCTTATAAAACAATTTTCTACAATGCATTAAGTTTGGCCATTCACATGTGAACAAAGTGAGAAAGCTCAGTGTAAATCGTGCTGCTGTTCCATGTAACAAGCAAGCACACAAAACACTTAGATACAGGAGGAACAGGCAGGGTGTGCATTAAAAGATAAACACTTTAATGTGTGACAAATTGAGGCCAACTTGTCCATTATATGTTTTCCATTGTTGAAGGAGAGCTAAATCACTTTTAAGAGTTGCATAGCTTTTTTGAACAGCAGTCATCTTGACTTACCAGAAGTTAACCCTTTTATGCACTATGCCCTTAATTAGATTTGAGGTTGCCCTTCCCTTGAAACAGTGTAAAACTGACCCTCAGAAATTAGGGCTGTCTATACAGCTAGGGAGCTAAACATGATCAATATGGTTCTTGGAGGAAAAAAAACAAACAAAAAAATCACATTTGATAAAGATTTATCTCTACAAAGTCTGGTCTAGAGCAAATCAATTTGCTGTAAAAAACCTTGTTACTAGTAGTTTGTGAGAATTTTTATAATGTCATTGTTTTCAAAATACTATTATGCCAAACAATTACATAACAAATTCTCTATGCAGTCATATTATATATCCTCTAAGCATATGCACATTCACACACTTTTAAAGGTTTTTAATGGCGTTCCTGAACTTTCAACCTCAAGTTTACTTCATTTTCAAGTTACTGTAATTCACATCATGCCTGCAAATATTCTGTGATCCTAATGGTCGTCCATCTTTTATAAAGAACTTTTCAGCTAATCAAATGATGACCTATTCCTAGCAAAGCACAGAAGGATTACTGTTTCTGAAAAATCACTCTCAACACAGAAGAGACCAGCACGTTCACTTGTTTTTAAGCCACAGTGCTAATTGCTAGTTTATCTGCCCAGTTTAATACATCAAATTCAAAAGTGGACATTGGGACATAATCACTGGTTAAAACCATTTGGCTGAATAGTGATAAGTGACACATATAGATTCAAGGCTTAATGGCTGTTATTTCATGTTTTGTGCCTTCCCCTACTTGACTAGAGAAAAATAAACTGGTTTTGCCTTTTTAAAAATGCTACTTCCAAGACTATTATTACATTATTTAACAAAGTAAACAACTTCACAAGCAAACTACATGCAAAAACTGAGATGAGCTATTTAATTATATTCAAAGTACAGACAGTTTTGTTCTGTGTCTGACAAATTCTTCAACCTCTGCTAAGCTGATCAGTAAAAACTCAGCTAATTGAATCCATTGATGTGAAAAACCACAGGCTCAAGTCTGTGCTGCATACATCAGGCTGAAGGATTTCTGCTCCAGCCATGGCGGTAATAGTCAGTGGGGTCAGGTCAAAGAGGGTTAAAGTGAGTCAGGATATGGCCAAAGGAATACATCAAACACTGATTTTAAAAGGGCAATTAATCTTAGACAGAAATGCTTCCTGGGGAATGAGATCTCAATCTTAAGAGCACACTACATGATGTAGCAGTAAAAATGTACATATACAAGCTTAGAGAGCTTTCATCCTGTGATCACAAACAGAAGGGGAGTGCTGTTTATCAGAGAAATACAAACCTTTGCTAAAATACTTACATTAGCGTCTTCCGGGCCCTTACTCATCAAAAAATAAATTCTGTAATGAGCAGGCAGTAGAGTTTGCACGCATGAAGTACCTTTTTTAAAAAATACATGTACTGTAGGTTCTTTTGATCAGCTAGTAGACTAAAGTATTTAGAGATCTCTACCACAGTAAAATTAAAGAATCTAGCATTGAAAAATTCAGGAAAGAGTGTTGAAAGGAGGAATGGAATACCTTCAGGACTCCTTACACTGAACATTGAAAAAAATAACAACCCCTTCTCAAAACAGCTACCTGGTCAGAGTTAAAATTGGAAGAAGGTTTTCATCAAAAGTTCTTTTTAGCTTTTCCATCCCAAAATATTAAGACAGCTGCAAAGCTGTTAGATTATAATATAATCTTAATTTTTAATGAGAGTTTGACTCATAATTTAAATATTTTAAATTTAGAGATCAGAAAGTATTTTTCTGCTTTATAGTAGAAAAATAGAACCATAAAGCTTACAACACAAACATATGCAGCATTTGCAAACAAAATTTGCTACATTACTATCATTAATTCATTAGCAAGATTACTAGGAATCATTAGCTGTGTAGACAAGGACAGGTCTGAAATTAATTATCACAAATTTGGCTGCATTAGCTTACAGCACTAAAGAGAACTGGCTTTGCAGCCATCTCTCCATCTGAGGATATTGATGCCCAACATCACAAATGTCAGGAGGGCATCTATTTGTCTGTCTGGTCCATACATGAGGCTTCTTGTTTTAAATGGCTGGTGACAGCTTGCACAAAGATGCTGGACCTCGTGAAGTTTGCAAAGTGTAGAGACCTGCTGCATTTTGCCATTGTAAATGTGGTGATGATGCCACCTGGAAAAAGGATAAGGAGCACAAGTGCATTCAAATCTTCACTGACTGTAGCACCTCCTGTGCACAAGTCAAACCACTGCATAAGACTTTGGCTTCAACGTAAGAAAAGCTTTTACCTCTATTTTTTAACAGGTATTCTCCAAATGGCTACAGGTGCAAAGTAAAAAATAAAAGTTATCCACCATTTATCCACTGATTGCGAAGTTACTAAAAACCTCTGAATAAAATGTGGTATTTTAGCAGGGGACAACTACCGTTAGCAAGTGCTGCTGAATCCTTAAAGAAGAGAGTAGGACACTGGATTTTTCTCCTTTAGAGTACTGGTAAAACTGCTATTTTCCTCCTAATTACTTTTTGTAGGTCCTTTAGTTTTGCAGTTCTATTTTTTCCAGCCCTGTAAGTTTATCTCCTGGAAAAATCAGGTGCATCCTAGGTTGCATCTTGATCCAACCTAGATGCATCAAGACAAAATAGAACCAGACTACAAGAGAGATGCAAGGAAGATGGGAATGATTTCACTCAGCCAACCCCCAAATGCACAGTACATACACCTAATTTAAAGGTGTGTATATATATATATATATATATACATATTAAAAAAAGATATATAAAATATATATAGATATATATATAATTTTAAAAATGGGCCAGAACCCACTCTTTGAACTTCAGGGCAAATGCTAGAGAACAGCTCATGCCTATTCAGCTAAATTATCTGCCCCTCTCTACTGCCTATTGAGAACAGACCCCAAACTGTTAATCCATGAACCCTGTTCAAATTTTCTGGGATAATATTAATATGCCGTGACCAAAATTATGCCCAAGAACTGCTAATAGTCATACAGCACAAACAACACATGTTCTAGCCCACTTCTGTTAACTAGTATAAATAAAAACACTGAGAGCAAATAATTTAAATCTGTTTGTGGGCTGCAGTGTCCTGGTTGAGAACTTCACGTTGTGGATCTTCACAGAGGGTTATTACTGTCTCCTGAAAGTTTTGGTAGACCCGGATCTCCAGTTACTCTTGAACTAATTATAGCACTAAAGGCATTGTCACATTTTCTGTGAAACCAGCCATAAGAAATAGCCTGTAAATCTATGTACTTCGTGCACGTCAGCTGTTGCTGACATGTTATTTCTGCAAGCAAGGATATATAAAAAACCAAAAGTTTGGTCTGGGTTTCTTTCTGTGAAGTTTTTGATTGCTCACTCGTACTGAGTGACCTCTGTGGCCTCTGGAGTATGACAGACTCATTTAGATCACGACTCAAAAAAATCCAATTCTTAACTCTGCTACTGACCTCGGTGTGACCAGGTACAAGCCACATCACCCCTCTGTGCCTCTTAATTTCTCCTTCTTTTTTGTCTCTCTTCACTCATCTTTTATCTAAGTGATAAATTCTGTGGGAACACACTGCAACGTGTACAGTGCGTAAGGAACCTGCGGTCTCCTCCTAAAACACAAAAAATACTCATTTTAAAACTGAAAATTCAACACAACCAAAACACACTGTCAAGATGCTTTGATCCCAAGAGTTCTCCTAAAACTCACATATATAGCAGATTATTAGAAATCAGGCAGGTTTTCTGTCAGTAATTTTCCACAGTCTTTTCTTAACTGTTTAGATTTCCAAATCTATATAGCACTCAGTCAGGAAATTGGTGGTAGAACACTGATGTTCCTGGTAAGATCAGACTATTATTTTAGGATGAAAATCCTCACCTCTCTTCTGGAGAGCATTTTAGAAATGCTGGCTTGTGATTTTCAAACCAAATGAGCTAAATTTTGAAGAAGTTCTTTTGCTCTGTTGAGGATTTTACTTTCTCCATTTCATACTACTACTGTTAATGACAGACTTAAACTTCTTGTGTCTGAATAAAGTCATTGGCCTTTTGACTAATTTAAAGAGAATAGTCTGGAGTCTGATACTAATAAAACTTATTGGGTGGCCGGCAGAACAAATTTAGCTGAAGCTGAACAAATTTCCAAAGGCTTGTCCGAGAAACAGGATTATTTCCCTATTTGCTGTATCTCTTCCTACATTCTACCATTCTGAATGTGCGTGCCTGTGCATGCCCAGAAACCACTTCTAAGTCACAAATAAACAGCACATTACTCTTGTCATGTCACCAAAATTGCTGGACACAGGAGCAAAGAGCAGAGTAGCACAGACTATGGCAGCTGGAAGGGACCTACAGTGATCATCTCATCTACTGCCTGAGAAATCTGGGGCTGGCCAGAAGCTAGAGCACATTATTAAGGGCATTGTGCAAATGCCTCTTAAACACTGACAGGCTTGGAGCATCGCCCAACCGCTCTAGAAAACTGTTCTGCTGTTTGACCACACTCATGGTAAAGAAATGCTTCACAAGGTCCAGTCCAAACCTCCCCAGTGCAGCTTTGAGCTATTCCCACAGGTCCTGTCACTGGATACTCGGGGAAGAACTTAGTGCCTCCCTCTCCACTTCCCTTCCTCAGGAAGCTGCTCCTCACAGGACATGCTTCCAGCCCCATCACCAGCTTTGCTGCTCCCCTCTGGAGGCACTTGAGTGCCTTAACAGCCTTACATTGTGGGACCCAGAAGTGCACACAGCACTCAGGTGAGGCTGCACCAATGTTGAATACAGTGGGATAATCACCTCTTCCTCCTGACTGTGCTGAGCTTGATGTGGATGTGGTTTGCTCTCCTGGCTGCCAGGACACACAGCTGCCTCACACTGAGACTGCCACTGGCCAGCACCCCCAGACCCTCTTCTGCAGGCCTGCTCTCCAGCCACTCCTCTCCCAGGTAATATCTGTGCTCCACGCTACTCTGTCCTAGGTGCAGAATCTTGGCATTTGGACTTACTGAATTTCATCCCATTTGCCAAAAGGAAAGGAGGAAAGCACTCATAAACTACCAGATGGATAATCCTTGTAGAGTCCATTGAGGTAAAGTTAGAGAAACCCTGAAAACCAAGCTATGTTCAGTGTTTCCCAGGAAATTGTATGCAGAAAGATCACAAGCAGCCCCATATACCCACTATGTTTCCTTTTAGGAGCAAGTGAGCCGGAACATTCTGCACCCAACAGAAGCCCTCTCTGACTATGTAAAGAGTTTGTTTAGAAATGAAGATGGCTAACAAGAAGCACAACTGCCACATTATTCTCAGATTATCTGCACCTTTCCATGTGGTCATGACAAATTCTATATTGATTAATTGTGTAGCCATGACTATTAATTCTATAATTTCAAGCCAACCTCTGGACTTCCACTCCTTTAGATTAAAAAGGACTACTAAATCAAAAGGTATGCAACTTGAACACAGAAAAAAAAGTTTCCACTTCAACTTAAAAGAGGCAACTGGGGCAGGTAGGTGTTTGTGAGCATAAAAAAAAAACAAAAATCAAAAAGTTGGCAGTAAGATGCAAGTCAGATGCAGAAGGATAATCCAAGCAGATGGTCTAGTTAGGAAAAGATAACAGGCACAAAGAATGAGTCACATCAGAAACGAGAAGTACAGGATGACCTCCTCCAACACGGAAAGCACCACTGAGACAAGGACACGAGGAGGGCAGAATAGCTCAAGCAGCGTCTGAAGATCAGCTGTGGCCAGAGGATGACTCCACAGCAGAGCAGACAGTGCACTGAATTCGTATCACTAGTGGGCTTTTAACCATCTTCTAGTACCACCCACACTCTACAAGACCACTAACCCTTCATAACACTCTCACAGCCACGTGGGATCAAAGTGTGGTTAATAAAGTGTCTAGAACTGCCCAGGGCTTGTTATATTTTTAAATTTAGGTGGCCTGGGAAAGTATTTCAATACTTTACCTCCACAACATTGAAAAGCAGACCAGTCTGAGACAGCATATGCAATCAGACTTAGTAGTCAGACATAGGGAGCAAAGACTTCCACAGTTTGCTCACCACAGGAGCAGCAAGGAACGGGATAGTGCTGTGCTGCTCCCATTCCCACAGTAAGCCCCACGTCAAGCTAATTCTGACCTCAGGCAGAGCAAGCCCAGTCATATTTCATGTCTATCCAAAGACATTCACACTGCATAAATTTACCTCCTTCTGTTGCACAATTTCTCATTTGTATAAAAATTAGGAGTCTACATGGCAAATCTAATCTAAATTCAATTTTCTGTTTAACTAATTTACTGGAAGTCAATGCTTAAAAAACTGAGAGAGAACAAAAACAATTAATATGTAGTCTCTCATACATTATACATTAAAAAAAGCTGAGAGTTAATTGAAAACAGTTGATCCCTAATTTTCCAAAATCATTCAGTACAGCAAGTCTTAAGAGAAAAATCCTGAAAGTCTTTTTGATCCTTGTTTTATTTCTGAAAGAACTAATGACACTGCTTTAGAAAGAGGTCAGTTCACGCAGCTTTTCTGAATGAACAACAATGCTGTGAAAACTGGGAATGATTGATAGCCTACTGTTTGCGTCATTATGTCCAAATGTTTACCATTTGAGCCTTCAAGGAAGCATGAGACAAAAATCAAAACAAGTTTTATGAAGACTTCAACAACACTTGCAAATTAAAATTGTATCCAGAATTGTTTAGACATGATAGCAGTGCAAGAAAACTGCTTTCTTTTGCATTACACCATTTTTATCTTTGCATTATGCCTAATGTCTTAAATTTCTGGTGGGGAAGAGGAAAAGTCTTTCCCTCCCCAGACCTCTGTTTTCTGTCATTTTAACCCTTTGCCTCTTCAAAGCATTCTGTTGAACTCAACACTGTTTCCTCTTGCTGCTTTGTAGTTATGTAAAATCATACTGTGTTCCTCCCTTTCTCCTAATGAGTCACTATTTCTAAATGAACTGTTTACAGTATTAGGATGTTCATTTACAGGAACTTCATAAATGTGCACTAACCAAACTATTTTTTTCCAATAGTTGTGAATTATTCACTTTTTTTTTCCAATTTGATAAACGCTGACATTCAGACATGGTATTACTTCTGGAAACAAAAAATGCCTTTGATTGGCAACAGGAATGCTATCACCAAATACAGAAAATCATGGAGAAACACAGCATGACTTCCTTGAAGCAACAGATAGATAACACTTAATTTAATTATCTGTCATAAACAACAGTGTTGCTGTAAGCAGGTGGTGTAATCCACCTAATCTGAGTAAAACTGAGAATTTTAGACAGTAGGGGAGAGTAGCCATGGTATTATCTCTTTCAGGGATGGATAATTTTGTTATTCATCAGTTTGAGAAAGAATACTCGTAAATAACATGTTTTATCATGTCAGGTGTGAGACCCCATTCTATAGTTGCAGGCAACAACATAATCTTAACATCCTCTCTTCCTTACCTGCACAGAATCTACAACAACACAATGTAACAGACCACAAGCAATATCAAGCTCTATCTTAGCCTGCTCCTGCATAATCCACTAAACCTTCCCACAAATAGCAATAACTCTGAAGTTATTGAAATGACTGCCTAATTTTCTGGAACTGCAACTACTGCAGACAATCGCAACAACTGTCCAATTAAAGAACCAACTTTTGTCTGTGCAAGTGGCATCCACAAGCATAGGAAAAAAGATCAGACAATGAGTTTATAGGCTGCAGCATGAATAATCAGAATAATCTGATCCTAACCCTGATTCTAAACACTCATGAATGGGTGTTTCATATTAAAATAAAAAAGCCATCTGTCATGAGCCTAGAGTCAAAACTACATGATGCAAAGTCTATGAGAAGCAAAGCTGAAGGATTTTGGACTGTTGGCTGGAAAGGACAGATGTAAAATTTCAAGAGTGTAAAACAGTGAATGAGAAGGGCAACACTGGACAACTTTATTCTGACTTCCCTGAGTAACTAACCAGGACATTGATCATCTTGGGGGACAAATGAAAAGCAAGAGAAGCTGGGAAAAGGAAGAATGCTGATAGAGAGGCACAATCCCTAGGTGTCACAATACTTTAGATTTTTGTATCCAGTGATACAGAAATTTGCTGGTAAACTCTAGAAAATTGAAGTCTAGGTAATAGAACACCACAGGACAAAAAGATAGAAAGCAAAAAGAAAAAACTAACAGAGCAGAAGTGACTGTTGACTAATTACTACCCCAGAGAACTAGATCTATTCCTGTTAGGAAATCAGCTAAGGTCTGAAACTCTGCAAAATTAGTTATTTAAATTATGGTTAGCTTAGTCAAAGGAGAGTTAGTTTTAGAGGATGCAAAAGCAGACACTAAAGAGTAACAAAGGACAGCAAGAGCTATTACTGGAATAGACGATGAAGGAACATGAGCAGGAAAGAGACATTGACATGACAGAAAATAAGATAGGTCAATGCAAGTTCAAAAGAGAATTGTAAAATAAGTACCCCTCTTTCCTGATGCTGCTATCAGGATCAAATATAATGAGACACTGCCCAAAAACCTAACTGACCAGCTTGCCTCAGATTGGAGTATGAACAGCTAGGGAGAAGCAAACAAAATAGATACATACATGCTCCTCCAACAGAGGGTAATCACAACTGAAAACTAAACACAGTTTACTATATTCAAACAGAATATATATTTAATAGTTTATTTTATATTTAATAGCTTATATTTATATAGTTTAATATATTCAAACAGAACTTGCTATGTTTTACTTTAAAAGACTGAAAACTGAAATGAAATTGCCCATCTTCCAGGAAGGATTTCAAAAAACTCTAGACAGTCAAGAATACTAGTCCATGAATAGCAAGCTAAGTATATCTATATTACTACACAGCTCCCAAATTTGATTTCAATTGTATGCAGTCTTTAGACAAACTGAATTAAACAATAATTATGGAAATACAGTAAATAAAAATATACTAAAACATAATATAGGTTTATCCATGGTAAAATTTCAGACTGAGGTGACTTTAATTTATGAACTGCTGTGTAACTGATAAAATACAGTTCAGTAACTAAACACAAAAATATAACATGCCTTAAAGAAAGACCACAGCAGGCTACAATACAGAAGTGATTATTGGATTAGTTTGAAAATACTGATTTTAATATTTATTAAACATGACAAGAAGGATTTCACTGCTTCTCAAACTTCATGTCAACATAGGAAGAAGACCAGAACAAAGAAAAAACTGAAACAAATGAAATGTATCAATGTTCACTGGAAGGTGGTGACCGGGTCTTACTGTTTCTGTTGCCACATAACCAAAACCACTGCCAATGAAGCAGCTAATAGGAACCATGTAAAAAGAATAAATATTTAGCTAATGAGAAAACAGATGATTTAACACACTTGCTGTCTAAATACTTACTCAGACACAAAATTAGAGAGGGTTATATTTGATCAGTTCTAACCTAGCCTTCTGGAAGAAAGTACTGCACAGTACTGCAGGAGGAGTAAGTGAAAATAAGTGCATCTTCCTTGAAGGTTCTCTGAACATTTCATTATTCTTAGAATTCTTAAATGTTTCCACTACCTAAAGGAGGCCTACAAGAGAGCTGGAGAGAAAGTGACAGGAAAAAGGGAAATGGCTTCAAACTGAAAGAGGGCAGGTTTAAATTTGATATTAGGAATTAACTCCTTACTCAGCAGGTGGGAGACACTGGCACAGGTTGTGCAGAGAAGCTGTGGCTGCCCCATCCCTGGAAGTGTTCCAAGCCAGGCTGGATGGGGCCTTGAGCAAACCTGGGATAGTGGAAGGTGTCCCTGCCCATGGCAGTGGAGATGGAACTAGATGAGCTTTAAGATCCCTTCCAACCCAAATCATTCTATGTTTGCTACTAACAAAGACAGGCATTCTCATTGTTGCTTTAGAAAAACAGGGTATCCTTTGTAGTCAAGATAATTAATGTAATTGCCAATAGTTTTAAGAACTACACTGGCTTCTTAGTGCTCGTTCTAATTCCAGTGTCTTTCTTTACACTTTCTGACCATTACTACTAATGTTTGAAATGCCTGATACATATTTTGACAAGCGGGTTTCCAACTACTGCGCACACTGCTCCAACTCCACTGCAGTGACTGAGGACAAGAGAAGGCAAAGCCAATGCTCTTTGCAATCTGAAGAGTTGGAGGATGGACTCTAAACAAAAGCCACACTCAACTCCCATAACAAAGTCTTTTGTCAACCAGTTTTTCTCTTATTAACAGCTTAAACAGATGAAACTATTTAGCAGAAAGGTAAGCACTGTACAGAACTTACTAGGCAGAAAAAAATTACAGACACATATATATCTATATTTAAAAATAATATGAATATGTGTATATATAAAATTGAATAAAGGACCTGTTTGAGGAGAGACAGAAAAGTATGGGTTGGGATAATAACAGTTCAAAGTTTTGATTTTTACAGCACTTCAGCGAACAATAAAAGCCTTGAATAAATAGTTTCATAAGCTAATTTAAATAAAATACAGCATTCTAAACAGTTACCCGCAGTCTATAACAGTCGAAAATAATATTGACACAGCATTTTACAAAGACCATTTTCACTATCAACCTTTTAATGTCATTATTCAACCTGTTCTTTTGACAGTGCTCTTTACACCATGTTCCCAACAGTTGGTAACCAATGCATATATTCAATGCACATATATATATATATATTTATATATATATATATAAATAAATACATTTTTTCATTGAGACATTTTTCTCAGCACAGTTAAAAGAAGACTTAATTATATCCATGCTTCCTAAAGCAAAGGCATATAGACACTGTGGGTGGTTCTTGAAACCCTTCCCTCCCCTCTTCTTGTGGTGGTCCCTAAGAATCTGGCAGCAGGAACAGCTCAATATACAGCTACAAATGCTGAGTCTGAAAACCAGATATTCCCTGTGTTCCCACGGCACAAAGCTCAGCTACGGATGTCACCACAGACAAGCGACCACCACAATTACCATGAAGCTTCCAGTTGAATGAAAAGTCATTGGAAAAGAGAAAACCATAGAGGAAAAGGGGAAAAAAAAAGTCAACAGATGGAGAAAAGCAGAAAGAAAAAACTCATATTGATTGCATTGCACTGAAGAAAAGATGCAGTTAATGTCACCAGAGAATCAATTCACTAAAGAGGGAGGTTAATTGGAAAATTATCTAAATGGCTTTGAAAAGAAGAGTAAAAAGATTTTAAGAACCTGCTTCTCCAGTATCTATTATACCCTTAAGCATACTTTTTTGATGAGATACTACTTTTATTTCCTTTGTTCAGAAAAATTAGGTAAATCTAAACTTTGGTAACTGAAAAGTCTGAAAATTAGGACATGATAATTTTAAAATTATTTTCTAATAAACTTTTGATAATATATTCTGGTTTTTAACAATATTATTTTAATGTCTGCACTAGAATAAAGTGTAGATTAAGACAAAACATACAAGTTTACAAGAAAAATATTAGAAGACAATAAGTAAGGTCCAAAGAGGACAAATTTTAATGTCTGGCTACAATCTATTTTTCCTTTAAAAACCATTTTAACAAGTTTCCTGAATTATCATCATTTTACAGACCACAAATTTTAGTCAAAGCGATATTATAGCTAGAAATATTCGTTTTTTGGAGGGTGAGACAAAAGAATAATTATGAGAGGCCTAAACTTTACCTCACAAAGTGCCTAGGGTTTGCACACTCAAAGGCCCAGAGTTCTCATGATTTCAAGAACAAGCAAGCAAACTGTTCAGCAGAACCCTCATGCTGATCACTGGATTTTTCTGACGGCTCCTCTTTATAAAATGTGCAGATTTGTAACACTCAGCTTGCCTGCAATTACATATGAATGAATTCTCCAGGGAAAAAAAAATTATATTCGGTTCCTAAAGACAGTGTTCAGCTGCCTAAATTATAATACTTCTTGAAGCACATTCATTCTTGATTTATCCCCTCAAGAATCAGGACTGTGATTTTTCACTCCACATACCTGACACTAAAACATGCCCAGCCTGTCTCACAGAAGACAAAGAGAGATGAGAGGCAGAGAGAGGCAGAGATTATAAACTGAATGTTAAGTATGTAAGGAAATTATGATTGTACAGCCAGTCTACAGCTCTGACACCTTCTAAACTTCAAGTAGTCTACCTCAAATGGAGACAACTGCTTTAGAAGTAAAACCTTTAGAAGCAGTATCCCAGGTTTCCAAAACATGCTTGCAAATTAAACTCTCTTATATCCATATCTCCTCTGTATTTTGAACTAACAGAACATCTGTTGACATAGGAAATTTGTTAAATTCTCAGTGATCCAGCATCAGAGAGAAAATTATTTTACTGAATGAGTTGCATGGAGACTTCAATAGCACAGATGTGCTGTGGTTCTGCAGTCTCAGGAGTTTAGTCTACTTGGTGGAAAAGGGTGATGCTTTTCCTCATTATGGTTGCTAACATTTCTACAGGCAAAACTCAAAAATGGCACTGACCAGTCTGGTGAGTTAGTTGGTTTTTTAATAGCTCAAAGCTGTATTAGAGCATGAACACTTAATATTCTGCACACTGCATTTGAATAATGAATGAGTGGATTTAGTCAAGCAAGAGAATAATCAAATTCACTTATTGGCTAAATTGAATAATCAGTATGATGACCTCTAGCAGTCAAGCCTAAACCAGCGCTGTCCTTCCCTGTCCATGATCCTTAGCAGTAAGAATCACATCTGTCATGGGCATCCATCTTTTCAGGTCAGTTTCCTTTATGTCTGAGCCCTTCTTGATCATCTCTCTATTTTGTTCTAATTCTGCTTCTTCCTTTTTGTCTTTCCATGTTGCCATACCTAAATTTCTGCTTTATATTCCTGTCTGCAGTACAGCAAACCCTGAACAAGCTTTCCTCAAGTCCTTTATCTGACAATCTCCAGCTCCACCTGACCACCTCTTCACCCACAGCTTGTCATTCTGCCAGCACAACCTACCCTTCTTTTCAACTTCTGATTCAATTTGCTTCTCCAAATCCCTACTCTGAATCACCTGGCCAGCAGGATATCTACTCACCATTCTTTCACAGATGCCTTGCACACGCTCTGTGCATGCTCCACAAGCAACATGATTCTTTTTCACTCTCATCCTTTTATCATCTTCTACCCCACTTACTCTGTCCAGGTGTTCACATTTATTATGTCAGGTTTTGGCTTTTGCCCCAGTCTCTTTCATTCTGCCACACTGTTTATAGTCACTCTCCCAATCACATTTAATGATTCCCAGATCTGTCATTTTCTTCCAAATTACTTGCTCAGTCAGGTTCTTACCCCCCCTCCACTGGCTCTGTGTATCTGTCTACCCCCACATCTCCTCAGAAGCCCACGTTGTTTTCTGCATTTAGCTCAGCCTCCCCAGCTCTCCAGCACACCAGAAGGGGAGAATGCCCACAACACAGGAGGAACAACTGAATGATACTACAACACAAAGCTGTGTTACAGCAGAAAATGTGCCGAGTTCTGGATAGCTCACACCCATCTGAAGGATCAGATCTATTAAACTCTGAAGTTTGCAAGTTGTTCAATAAAGATTGGGCCAAATTTAAACAGAAGTATACAGCAACAGACAAGCACATTCCAACACTCCAAAACCCACTGAAATTCACATCCCTCCTTTTATGTGTAAGAACAGTACCTGCTTTAATTTCTATTTTCCAACTCTTTTTTTGTCCAAGTTGAATAAATGTAAGCTTTCTCAGCTTTTAACAAAAACGAAGCAAGCAATTAGCACATCATATTTCTGTTCTGCTGTCCAAGACTGGTGCTTTTGTCAACATCTGAAAAGAAGGCCTACTGATGGGAAGCATCATCACTGGTATTCAGATAGAATTGTATTACATTCACACTTTCAATAAGGGCAGTTAACTAGCACATTCACCATCTGCAGCTTTGACAAATCTACATAAAAATTGTCATCCCTTAAATCCTGGAATAACTTGTGCATAAATGCTTATGAGTTTCTTTCATTTCATCTGTGCTTGACTGCCTTTCAAGTTAAAATGCATCCATCCCTCTCAATGATTTTTTTAAATTCCCTCTGTACCTTTTCAGTAGGGTGTGTATGACACTGACAGGTAAGTACTTAAAGATGGTTAAACTTGCTGGTGCTAACATTCATGTATCTATTGATATCACCCTTTATCTTTTGGACAGTTAGTGGAAAGCATTACTTAAAATAATGTTCCAAAATTTAAAAGAGCTTTATGAAAAATGGACACATGGTTAGCAATATTCCATATTTTTCTTACCTTCTGTTATTTTTGGAAATTGTTCTCATGTGTTAACAAGTATTAAACAAGGGTAAAAAAAAGTACTTTGACATTTTAGTGTATTTCTAAGATCCTGATACTGGGAAAAATCTGTGACAACTGTTTAATTTTGAATCAAGCAACTTCTGTGTACAACAAAATATTGCAGAACTTTTTATTAATTTCCAATTCAGTGCTTTGCTGTTAAAAGATGCTGAAACTACACCAGTAAATTCTGTGCCAAGGTCTTCTCTAGAATATCACACATTTCTCATAAGTTCCTCATTTACAGGTAAGGCAACAGCAAGAACAAATTAAAAACCTTTTGTATTAAATAATTTTGATCTTAATTTGCAGAGTACATAACTATTACATTTATCCCCCCTAAAACATATATCACAGTTACAATACTTGTAAGCCTTGAGACTAAAGTGACATCCAAAAAATCCTATTTCCTGAATAAGTGCAGATCAAGAAATGCTATTGTATGAAATACTATGCTACATTGATTGCTCACACAATACTAATTCATAATCATATATAAACTATTATATACTTTTAAAAATCTCTTACTGGTACATTTTAAAAGGTTGGACTTCAAGAACAGAAAAAAGCATTCTGAAAACATCTTCAATTTCTATCAGTTTTGGAATTTTACATATAAAAAGTTTTTGGAATACAAAATTAACGGTAACTTAAAATCTGCCGACACCTTCCTAATTTTTTTAAAGCACAGAAAATAACGTAAATATTTCTACTATGACCATTATAACAGCAAAAGAGTACAGGAATTTCAGAATATAATTTCTAGAGATTAATTTTTCAGGAGTGACTAAGGATTCAATCTTACCTTCTTGAAACCATGAAAGGCACAGTAAAGAGCCAGGAATGAATGAAATCTGAAACTCTGGTACTGACATTTTAGTTCTCTCTCCAAAATATTCATATTAAAAAAAAAAAACCAAAACAAAAAACACAACCCCAAAAAAATCTATATCAAAAAACCCAATAAATCAACAGAAAAAGAATTATCTTATTGGACAAAAAGTTATTTCTGCAGTACCTTCAGTGGTGATAGCACTAGGACACACATCTTTTAGCAGGTCTCCCAAAGTATGCAACTGTCCACCTGAAGCAATTGGTCGAAATAGCTTCTGTATAAAAGGTCTCTCTGTTGTTGCCTGTTTCAATAAAAAATAATCAAACCAAACAATTAAAGGACCATGCAAATATGTAGTATTAGCACTTCAGACAGGTACACAATAGGACAGAACTAAAGGCTGCACCAGGAGAAACATCTGGTATTTCCACATTCCCCCTGCCCCACACCTTGCATTTCATTCATATCATGAAATGCAGGGAAGTTTTTGTTTATTAACAATTACAGGTAAGCTGTCACTCCAGAAAAACTGTGAAGATAATTCATAGATAGTATCATGGATACAAGAGTGTTATTTTTTTTAATGCTCCAAATCTTCTGTTATGGGAATACAACCTGCTTTAATAAAAACCATTTTAATATATCCTTAATTAAAAAAAAAAGCAGTGAGAACAAACTTAGGAGTTCAACATATCCTCATATATTTTGCCAAGCCAAAGCAATACTTTACCCTTACAGATCAACAGGTGATTTTTTTCTCAGTTTTTCTTAATATCAAAAATTTCAAACTACTTCAGCTGCAAGAACCACTACCCACTTACAAAAGAAAGTGTTGTGCTTTGACAGACAATCTAGAATCTTCTACTCACTTAAGGGATCAGTCATATGTAAAGAACACATACAGCCCACTTCTGCTGCAGATATGCAAAGGAATCCAGAATTGTTTCAACTATGCATCTTTCAGTCTAAAGCCATTCCCTTTCTCCTGTCATCTCATGATCCTGTAAAAAGTCCCTCCTCAGCTCTCTTGTAGGCCACCTTTAGGTACTGGGAGGTCACTTTGGAGCAATCTCTTCTCCAGGCAGATCAAGCAGAACTCCTTATTCCCCATATGCATTAGCAGAGTTTCCAGCACAATTTGCTCCATGATCTTTGTTGGGCACTAACGTTAGACTGACTGGCCTGTAGTTCCCCAGGTTTTATGATTTTCCTTTTTAAAAAATGGGGTTACATTTCAGTAGGAACTTCACTGGACTGCTACAGCTTCTCAAATATGATGATGGTGGCTTAGCCACTTCATTGTCACTTTCCTCAAGTTATTTTGGGGTTTCTCTCATCCAGTTCCATAGACTTGTGCACCTTCAGGTTCCTTAGGTGTTCTTGGATCTGATCTTCAAGAGTGAGCAGTTCTTTATTCTCCCAGTCTCTTCCTTTTCCCCATTTGGGACTTGGGCAGTCTGGCTGGTGAAGACTGAGGCAAAAAAGACACTGAATACCCCCACATTCTGGGTAAACAGGTCTCCCATTCCTTCTGGAGAAGGTTCACAATTTTTCTAGTCTTCCTTTATCCCTGACATTCCTATAGAAGCTCCTCTTGTTGTTCTTAATGTCCCTGGCCAAACTGAATTCTATCAGATCTTCAGAACTTATTAATGAACTGTGGTTCTGTTATGGTAGCTCTCTTCTTTGGGTATCTGTAAAAGCAGCTCTGGGGCAGCAAGAACCTGACATTGCAAAGAAAGGCAAAGTTGTTTTTCCTGGTAACCTGACATCTCTACCCAAACCCACCACCTGAGGCAGAGAAGTTAAAAATCTCATATTCAACCATCCCAAACATTTTAATCTTGCTCCAAATTGTTGCTGACAATTTTCTGCTAGCAGCCAACTCCCATAAGCAGCTGATGTGCCTTGCATTGAGGATGAGTGGGCTCCAGCAAATGAGACTTTCATCACGTATTATCTTAATTGGAACAAGCAATACAAGCCATTGCCCCTTTCAAACTTAGTTTCCTACCTCTCAGAAAGTGTCTCTCATCCTGCTATGGTAATTAAAAAATAGAAACAACTCCATATCAAGAGGTATGTTCTCTCCCAGTGGGGGTTTATGGGCAAAAAAACAATCAAACAAACAAACAAGTAAAGAACAACACAAGTGTCACTCACAGGCAGGGAGTCTTTAGCTCAGAAGTAATTCCAGGGCAGTACAGCACAGAACTGTTGACACACAACTACTTGTTACTTCTTGCTAACAGTTCAAATAAGGAAAAATAGTCTTTTCCCAGTTTTTCTTATGAAGAGTAATCAAAAGTCATTTCCTAGCTGCTCTAGTCACTTCCCTATGTCCTCAGGGTACCAATATGGATATATCATCAGTGGTAATGAAATTTCTGAACATTTGAAAAATGATGGGGGGCACACAGCCAGCAGGATGCATCCACCTCAAACAGATCCACACTTGAAAAGTGAACTCTGGCACATTATGCTGAACAAATATACATGCAAAACAGTAAAAAAAAAAAAAAGGAAAAAAACTCCCAATCCCTCTAAAACATTGTTCTAGTCAAAGCGATTTTGTACCAGATTTAGTTTTTAAAAATAATTGGATATTCACAAAAGTCCAGTCATAACTCCCAAGTGCTTAACACCTGAAGTAGCAGAAGTGGAAATAAACAAAAGTATGTAGTCAAAGGTTGTTATCAGCAACAGACTTTTAAGATAAGAATTTCCCAAGTGTGTACTGCAATTTCTCATTGTTTATTAATAAATTATGGACAATTTTTTTCCCTAGCTATAATAATTTAATGCCAAGAGGGAAAAGCCAAAGTTGTATTTTTTCAAGTCTCCCACATAGTTGCTGACTGCTGCAAACAATATCCTTAGCTGCTATCATGAAACATTATAGAAAATGAATTCAGTTTTGCATTTTAAGTGTTAAGCAACACAGATGTGGTAAAGTAAATAAAAATCACTGGTCTTCATCATTGTTAAAATGATAAAAGTAACTGCCTGTTGTTTATACAAAGACTGTGGCTCACAAATCTAATCCTACAGGCAGAGTATTACCCCAAGATGCTTATACACTTCTTCCCTCACAAGCAGCAGATGCTTTATGCATTAAAAGAATCAAAAGAAAAGTCCCATTCTACATTCCACAATATTTAGAGGATAACTTTTCAAAGTGTCTTAGTCATACAGGGGCATAGTTTCAGAACAACCTTGCCATCACCCTTTTTCATGTGTAGCAATATAAGACCAGCTTGACTACAAGTTTGTACTCCAGTATTGCCATCCCTGCAAGTCCTGGCCAGGTTGGATGGAGCTTGGAGCTACATGGCTGAGTGCAAGATGGCCCTGCCCATGGCAGGTGGGTCAGACTCGAGGACCTTTGAAAGGCCCCTTCCAAATCTATTCCAAACTATTCTATGACTCTATTTACTACAGCTAGACATGAAGGAACAGCCACCATGAATATCTGCTTTTATACAGTTGTGCTTTATACAATATTTGCTTAATCAATCATGAGAAAATCTAATCTAACCCATAAAGGTATCACTGCATAACTGATAATGATTTTAAATAATCTACACCAGATCTAAAGTAAATATTCATACAATATCTATCATTTTGCCAGCTAAAATGATCATATCTTCAACAGAAAATTGGAATTTTAAAAATTATTTTATTTTACAGTGTAGTCTGTATGTAGCTGTGAGCTGTTCAAGATTCTGGATGCATTTGCAGGATACAACAGGTGGAAGTCAATCAGCAATTGCCAACCTCTGCAGAGAAAATGCCTTCAGGTATATGAACATATGAAGACAATCACTAAGTCTAAAAATTTTAGGGCATTTTGTACTGATCATATCCACAATTTACTATCAAATTATTGAATTTATATGAAAGTGAATTTTCATCTCTGAATTCATATATTTTCTAGAAAGCTTGACTTAACTGCAACTGCAATTTCTGATTCTTCTCTATTAGTACATAGCACAAAAGATCCCATGATTTGCAGAACAAATGAAGATTTTACTCTTTTAGAAATAAATTTTAAGCCCTGACAATGAGAGGAGAGTGAGGGTGAAAACAAATTACACCAGAATGAGAAAGATTAAAGTTACCTATTCAGGAATACTGGCATTGAGAAGAGTTATAGGTGAGGGCAAGTTTCAAGAGGCCCTCTAATGCAGTGCAAAGCCTCACAGGATCACAGACAATCTACAGAGTCACATACTGTGCTAACAAATGTAACTCTTTCCTCCCTATCATCCTGGCAAAAAAATAAAAGTTGTCAGCTTGCCTGGTCCTTTTCGGAGTCAACATCAAACACTGCATGAAATCCACAATTTAATTAGTCAGATACTTTACACAGGATGCATCTTAAAATGAAAAACATAACTCACAAACCACTGGGTTTTAATCTGGAAAAATCACAGTTACCACTATTTTCATCAAGAGGAAGGGATTTGGATTTTCTGCCTAAACACTCAGCTGCTCCTCAATATTCAAACAAATAAGTTACCATACATACTGAACCCACAAAGTAAAAAAAGTTCTTACAATCCCCAAATGTGTATAAGCTGGCAACCTAAAACAATAAAAGCTGAGACCTCCCTACATATTCTGTTATATTTTCAGTAACTTGTCAAATTCATAGTCTGTGCTGCTTTGTAATTAACAACTTTACATTAAAAAAAGCTCTCTTAATTTCATAGAACCATTTTGTTTAAACTTAAACTCAACCAAGAAGCTTTAGAAGTAAAAAGAGTTTGCACAATAATGCAAGTGATTGTATATAAAAAGGAACAGGAAAATAAAATTATATAAGTATTTGCTAAAATACATTTTTTCCATACATTTTAGATGTCTTCTACTTTGTAGAAATGTTTTCAATTAAGAATCTCAATGCACAATTTCAAAGTGACTAACTGAAAAGCTGATGAGTTGCTGTAGTCACAGAACCATCACAACAACATACCTGTCCAAAAGCAAGATACTGCAAATCTGAAATACTGTTCTTCCACTGGTGTCGAAATTTTGGGATTTTGCTGGAATTCCAAGATGGGTACCTTTGACTTCTTTTTGCTTAATATTAGACCAGACTCATTGAGTATTAAATTGTGGAGATGGTACAACAATGTCTCTGGGTGGGAGTTGATGGATTTTTACTGTTTTGTTTCTTTCCTTTTAAAAAAACCTAAAAAAAACCCCTTCCATCTCTTTCATAAAGATGATTTTCAGCTCAACAAGCTTAAGTAGACATAAAAATGATCTTGCTTTATCTATTTGAAATCTGTCACCTTTCAAACTCCATTAATATTTTTAAGCTTCTATTACAAGAGGCATAAAACATGACAATGTGACATGTCTTCATCCTGTAATCATTGCTCCTCTCCTCTTCAAATCTCTCAAGTGATAGAGGGCTTCTCCCAGAACACCCACTGCTTTATTCTATACCTTTCATCATTTTTCTATTTCAATTTCACTTACTCTTTAAGATGTTGGGACTGGAACAACATTCCCAACAAAAAGACTATTTCTAGTATTTCTTTAGTCTCTGCAAAGTCCACCAAGTAGATGTTCTAGTTATGATTTTGCATGCTTTGAATAAAGCTGGTCAAAATTTTGACCTGCTTATCTGCAGTATCACATCATTGTTCAGAGAAAAAAGTACAACTCAATATAAAACAGAATTAAGGAATTTTTTCTTAATAAAAGAAGCAAGTAATGCTTTTATATGTCCAACACCTAACTAAAACCCATAAGACAAAAAGAAGAATAAACATTCTCAACACACCTACCCAGAATTACCACAAAAATTGAGTCACTGACAGGATGTGCTGTGGGTTGCAGGACTAGCTATAAAATCAACAAATATGTTAAATCAAATTACCCGGTTTTCCCATACTACATTTTAAATCTCTCTAATAAATTAGACATTTTCAGTGGTTGTAAAAATTACAACATATATACCTAAGTTAAAACTATAGAAAAAAATTAATCCTTTCACTTATTTTGGAGTTTCCATTGGAATTTCTACAGTTATATGTTGTAAAAAGGACTCTGGTTTCCTCATTGAATGCAAAGTCTTAATTATGATGGACAGGAATTTTACACTCCCTATTATTTTTAAGAGGCCTGAAACAAAAACAACAAAAAAAAAGATTCAACGAACAGGCTACACTTCATACATTTAATTACATTAACTCCAGTCACCTAAATTAGCAGTGCAGAAGTTTATCACAAGATTGAAGCTGAAGATGATTCTATGAATGCATGCACATTTGCTTTAATATGGTCATGCTAAATGTGCACCTCTATAATGGCACTTCTGTAAAACTCCTTAGATGGGGAGGTAATCATGGTATCAATCATACGTGTCAAGGATTCACCAACATCAAGTCAAGTGAAAATTCTGTTACTCCTGAAAGCACTCCTAACAGTATTACACAAACTGAGAAACACTTAGGTGGTGTTGAACATAAATGATCACTGGTTCAAAACCAAGATGAATTACATGATGTGTTTTCTTGGTGGAAGCTTTAACAGACCTTAACAACGGCCCCCATAACATGTGGCAAGTATTATGTCAAGAATTGATGCAAGTAATAATGCTAAAATTATCTAGTATCTTAGCCAAAACTGTAGTCAAATTAAAGCCACAACTAGAATTATAAACACATCTGGAATAAGGTTAAAATTTTATGTAGTAGAGCTTATTACAGTTATGTCTAGACAATAATATTGAACCATTTTTGATCATGAATGGTTAAGGACTATTCTCCTAATTATTCATGGACAACAACTTGTGTCTTCCTTGATGCCTTTCATTAAACAGAGCATACTTATGAAGCAATTGCAGTTCTGTACTAACTTTGTACACAACTAACAACAGTTTAGCATTATAAACCTACAGAGAAATATGGCAACTATTTCAGTTAATTCTCCCTTACATTGTTGAGGGCAATTACTTGCTCATCCTTAAAAACATTAAAGAACCATTTAAAATATCACCCTTCTCTGTATTATTTAAACTGGCAGAGAATGCTTCCTTACAATCTTTTAGAAAAAAACTTTACATAATAGCAACAAAATGAGTAATTAGAACCATATAAAACATTTGAAAGTTAATGTACTACCACATGTTCTAGTTATCTGAAAAAGATATGTGTAGTTAGAAAGCATCCCTTAACAAACTGACTAAAAATTTAATGGCCTGAGTGCATTGTGACACTTCAGAATTGAAGATATTGCTTAAGTTTCTGTAACTGTTTGTGAAGATGCATCATGTTGTTTACACTGATTTTGCACTCAAAATACTTTCTGATGTCCAGACAGATTTTTATACACATTGATGAGCTCTCCCCACCCCCAAATCTTTTCTTCTCTAGACTGAACAGTCGTAGCTCCCACAGCCTTTTTTAAACCTCTGATGTTAGATTCACTAGTTCCTCAATCATCTCAGTGGTCCTTTATGGTACTCTCATCCCATAGCTCCATGTGTCTCTTGAACTGCCCAAAACTAGATTTCAGGTGAGGTCTCACCAGTGTTGAGTGAACTGGAGGGATCATTTCCCTCAATGCTCATCCTCCAGCAGCCCAGGATATAATTTACTTTCTTTGTCATAGGTCCCACTGCTATGTGGGACCTATGACAGGAAGTCATTTGTGGATCATTTTTAACAAGAGTATGTATTGCCAAAAGTTCCAATTCCATACAAAAAGTTGCAGAAGTACCACTCAAAATGCCTAACAAGCATGGCTGAATCACATTCTGGTCGTTGTCCGGTCTTTCAAATTATCTATTGAATTTTCTTGTGCGGGGAAAGTAGCACTGTATTCTCTGAACAACTGGATTTGCATATTTTTAATGTCAGGTGAATTGGACAGATCCTAGAAGCAGAAGAAAGTCAACACTTCAGACACACAGAGCAAAGAGCAGGCAACTGTCACACAGCCAGAAACAGCAGAGACTAAGTAGAAAAAACAGCTTCAGGAGGCAGTTTTGTTGAGCCCTGAGAAGGCAAACACACCTACAATAAAAGCATGGCCTCAAAGTAATACACTTCCTTCCCAGGAAAGAATTTGTATTTTTAACTGGTAAAATATCAAGATATCTGAAGTCAGGGACAACAAATCAATAGTGCTCTTCACAGTTGCAGTGCTTTATGTGCACATGCCCAGGCAGACCTAAGCCACACTTAAAAATTGAGCAATTGAATACTGACTACCTATCAAGCAAACAGCTTTAGAAACGGATTTACATCCACAAAAACAAACACTACATTGCTTGCTTAAAAAGCAGTGAAAAAAACAATACTTCATAAATCTATTTCAAGCTACTTCAAACCATTAAATCCAACAATCTGCTGTAGTTTTCTACAGTAATGATTAACTAAAAGGAGCTCCTGTAATCAAGGACAGCAAAATTTAAAAAAATTTGTTTGCTAATTCATATTGTATTTCTAGAGTATGGTATCATATCCCACTTCCTCATAGGTCTGTTCCACTCCACATTTACCTGTAGAGAATTTGCTTTTAGTCTTCTGGAAAATGCAAATAGAAGTCTCAGTACTTTCCAAAAAACAGAACACTTTCTATATTTCCTAATCTACAATTCTGTACAAAAGTTAACCTGCCTTATTCACCTATTTTGTTTTAAAATAAGTAAAGGTGAAATGCTGATATTGCTAAGTCAAAACAGGTATTGTCTTTGGCTTTCATCTCTGCAGATATTTGCATCAGCATCACAGGATAGCTAGGCTTAGTTCTATAGGCACTGCTTATGCTGCACAGCCACAGAAATAACCCTTGAAGATGACATTTCTCATTTCTCTGAAGAAAAAATTACATATCGGCTTTTTCCCTTTTTCTGAGGAAAGCAGTTCACCAACTATTTTTTTTTGTTTGGTTTGGTGTTTTTTGTTTGTTTGTTTGGGTTTTTTTATTACTTCATCAGAGTACAAGAGCCAATCTCCAGGGAATACTGCTCCAGGTAAGCTTCAGGTAGGCAAAGTCCCATTTGCCACAACATAAGAACCTGCCCCCATTACACAGTATGTGATAAAAGTGGCAAATCAGTTTGTGTCGACTACAGCAAGTGAAATGGAAAAGTAAAGTGATCAGCTTTAACGATCAGAGGAAAGGCAGCATTATACTAAAGAACAATGCAATTAAATTATAAGATCTGTGAGTAACTGTATACAGATCCAACTCAACTGAATTAATGCTTCATTCATTGTCTTCATCACAGCCCCTCAATGTATTTATATTCTTAAGAATAAAGATTCAAGGTTGACGTTAAAAGTGCAATTTCTAAAAAATACACTAACTTTCTTAACAAATTTAGGATGATATATAAATCTACAAGGTTATCACCTTAATGAAACAGTTTAGGGAGCCACAAGGATTCAAACCTCATGGTTTAAATTCAAACTTGTAGCATGAACCCAAATTTATTTACACTCAACTCCATTATCATAAGACAATTCAAAGAAAAGACAACAATTGAAGAGTTTTATACAATGCCAATTGGTTAAAAAGTTAGTACCAATTTGTAATTGGGGGCTGCATAACAGGTAAGATTAAGGTATTTTCAAATTGCCAATGGACTTTTTTTTACCCCCACACAAAGTGTCCATTATTCCATTGTAATTCATCACATACTTTGACTTCATTTAGTAACTAGTAGGATTCTACTGCTTTTTCATATACTTAGATTCTTCTGGGATTTAAAAATAACTTAAGTATTGGAAGATAAAAAAAGGAGATTAAAAAAAAAATACTACCCATTTTATCCTAAATATGCAGAATCCAGTATATCACTATTTTTTTTAACTAGATATAAAGTAACACAGAACCTCAACAAACTGTTTCTCATACAAGCAAAACTACTTTATTCATTGTATGCAAGCTACAGCTACCTTCAACCCAGAAGAATTACCGTAGCTCCTAGTGACAGGCCTGAACTAGTTTAAAACCATGCAGCTGGGTAACAGCTCAACCACAGCTGAGAATCACCCCAAATCGAGGCTTTACAGCTCCATCTCCTCTGCATCTCCTTCCCTGAGCACTGTGCAACTCTTACAAAGCTTTGAACTAGGCAGATTGACAGTTTTACAGACAACCTGGGCATATTTAAGGAAACTTTAGTCACGTTTTGACAACAAATATGGTTTATCATCTCAGAATTTTTCTTTGAAACTCTGATTGACAGCTCACATGCAGTACCAAGACTCTTAAAGGCACAAGGCTGAACTTGCACATAGGTCCTGAAGTCTTTCAAGAGAGCTGCATGAGCACTCCTTCACATAGAATATGTTAAAAAGTTATCTTTAGCAGCATTGGTTTGAGCCAGCTCATTTCAGTGTGCACTGTGATGCATAAGAAAAATCTTATGCAATTACGGAACCTTTGGTTCTGTGGTGACAGTGACCTTCAACTCAAGGTGAGAACTAGTCAAATTGCTATTACTTTCAGCACAGAACAAAACATCCCAGTTCAGAAAATGAGTATTTAAGGATCACACTGCCCCTGTGCAATACTCAATATAAGTGTTTCTTTCTCTTCCCCCCACCTCCCCCAGTCATGAGGCACAAGGAAAAATATTTACCTAACAAAGCTTCTAAATTTTCTTATTCATGAAGCTTTGATTTTGAAATAATTTAAAACTAGTGGAAGTGTGCTACTGTTTCTTTAGTGCCAAACCATCAGTTATTAGAAAAACTCAGAGTCCATTTGTTTCTCTTCAGCACAGAAATTCAGCTGAGCCCAGCTGTTACACAAATCACCCTTTCACATGATCTTCCTATTCACTCCAACTTCTTCCTTGTAAAAGGAAGTTTTTATAGAAACAAATTGTCTATTTTTAGCAGGTCCTTTATGAAAGCGTCATTTTCAATAAATAAGAAAAAATGAAGATATTGCACACAGGTATGTTCAAGAGCATTCTACACTAGCCAAGAAAATGCTGAAACTTGCTGTGTTGTGTTGCCCTCTTCAGGTCGACAGCATATTTTCTAGTTCTTCTCCTTGAGGAGGTATTGCATTGTAACTTCTTTCATAACATTTTTCAGAGCTGAAGTTTCAGGTAACAGCTAACTTCACCTGTCTTCCACCAATGCTTGAAGCATTTTCTATTTAATATCCTATAAAAATTAACTTTACTTTTGCCCTTTATATCTCCCTAACCTCAATACTAATCTTGAGGATTATCAAGCTATCAGCCAGCATTTGAAAAGATGACTAAAAACCAAGTTCAGTACTGATAAGAAAGTCTCATGACAAGAGGCTTAAAAAGCTGAATTGATTCAGCTTATCAAAGAAAGCTCCTGATACCAACCCATAAGTGAACATGGGAGATCAGAAAGTCACATGACTTTAAAGTGGGGTAAGGCAAAACAGAATCTGAAGTCAGAGAAATTCTGACTTGAAATTCAATGGAGACTTTTCAACAACAGCAACAAAAAATTTAATAATCTACTAGAATAAAAAGGTAGATTTATTATTACTTGAAAACTCTACAGGTAGACACAGTATCTTTCCAAACAACTCTCTCTTTTGATCTTTTTTTTAACAGTTGTCATAATACGGGCTGAATTGTGCTGTTGATTTGCATAGTTGCAATGGGTTTTGCAATTGCTTATCTGAGCTCTGCCAATTAATGTGGGAATATGGATGAAACAGTCTTCAATTGCTTGGAAATGGCCATGCTTGAGCATCTGATTCACTTATTGAGACAGGTATTAATAATGTCTTAAAATATTTTATTTCCCACTCCCGCTTTTAGAGGACAGGTCATGGTAAACATTAATGTCAACTTAGACATCTCAATACTGCAGCCTTGACATAAAGAGCAAAGTGTTGAATTTAACATATATTCTTAAGTATGGAGAATTTCACTCATGTTACAAAGGAAGAGAAAAAACCTCACAATTTGTGACTGTACAACTTAATTTTAACATCTTAAGGGACTTATGATAGGAAAACCTGTTCAAAGTTAAGGCCTACTATGTAATTATAAACAATAAAATTATTAAGCTATTCAAAATTCTTAGAAAATGGAAGCAAAGGAAATGCTTATCCAGTACCAAATAAAACAAAACACAAACACGGATCATCCCTTCTTGGGACAGCAAACACAGAACAGCCAGCCTGCCTCAAGCAATCGAGACTCTAAAAAAACTCAGGAAAACTTGGCATGAAGACAGCTTCATCCACTTTCCTTCCAATACTTTTGTAATTTTAATCTCAAGAATGAAATACAATATAAAGCTGTAAATCCCATACACTCAGAGGGCAGACTCCAGAGCATGATGAGGTGGGCGAGCATGACATGGGAAGAGAGCAAGAAACAAAAATGGGGAATGAGTACAAATTAAGTGCACAACAGCTGAGACTCAGAATGCTCCCACAGCAGGCAGCAGTTTATCAGAACAGTCTCTATCAGCAGGTAGAGACTCCTCTTCTGACTAATATGCCCTGTCACAGAGCCTGGAGCCAAAGACTGATGAAAACTTCCTGCCACCTATCAGCCAGTTTGTTCAATTAGACTGTGAAACATCAGCTGGTCTTATAAACACAGGGGGAAATTCCACAAGCCAAACTAGCTCTAGTACTGGATATGAAAAGCTTGACACCTGGGATTCAAAATATACTCAAAACATTACTATTATTTTCTTTCTTGCCATTAAAGGACAAGCGCAAAAAGCACTCAATTCTACAGTACTATCAGATAAAAAGGCAAAAAAGTTTTTATGCACCTGTCAGTTGAAGACAAAGCAGCTTACACCTCTGAAGAGATGAAGTGAGGAACTTCTTTTTTGACACATCGAATTAAAAGCATCACAAAAATATAATACTATTTTTAAACTGTCTCTGGTAGAAGAAGTTTCGACCTATGTCAAAGTTTATTTGGTTCATGTTCCATACAACACAGCTAACAGAATATGACAGCAGCTGGCAATAAAATCGCCAAGATATCTTCACTAACCTAAAATTGCAAATGAGTTGATCCTTAGTGATTCTCAACCTTTTTTTTACATTATCTACTGTAGATTCCAGGATTCTGGTCCAATCTTAGCTGCTATACTTAAAAGAAAAGATGCTGGACAAGGGTTTTTAAAATTACCTGTGGTTAGTTTAGTTTAGTTCTGACTTACCCAAGTATGATGTTCATATTTTTGCCATTTCTTTCTCCCACACACCTCATCGGATTTGGTCACCACACGAGGTATGATTCATATTATTCTTTAGAAATGTATTTTAGTAGACAAACTTTACAACTGAAAGAGTTTTTTAGTTTTTAAAATAATGAATTCTTCAGTGAAAAAGATCTATCAAATCACTTTATTGAATGCATTTTTTCTGCAGCAACTTTGCCAATTCACAATTAATTGCAGCTAAGGCTGGTTTTTCTTACTTGGTATCATAATCTAGTACAATTTTTTGAAGGAAAACAAATTCATCCACCTCCTATTGCCAAAAAGAAGAAAGTTTCCTTCACAGAATTTCCTTCTAATAATTTGGCATAACAGAAAGTATGGAGAATACAAGGGGGAACTTTTCTCATTGAAGGCAATGCCTCATTATTTTCTGCCATCCACCTGTGTATCCCTAAGTACCTACAAGAACACTGTGGGAAGACACACAGGGAATAAATATTCACTGCAACATAAACTCAGGTTAAATCAGGTGTTTATGTAGAGATATACAAGCAAACAATTAGAATGCCAAGAGGTCTCCTACCAGCACTAATGGAAATTAAATGCATTCAGGGTAGGGGTTAAATACATCTGAAGAACACTTTAGAATCAGTTATTTTTCCATACGCAAGTTTGTCACTAACTCCTTGTTTGGAATTAAATTATGATCTCAGCCTTTTTAAGGCTTTCTGAAAATTCCTTTAAACATATAGAGCAGTAATCAGTACACACACTAACAAACCAAATAAAAAAGCTAGAGACATCTAAACCCACATTTAAAATTGGAAATATTTAGAAATGCTAAGAGCAGCATTACTGAAAATAATATATACCAACCTTCTCAAAGGTTATCTCAGCATCATCTTTATTTATGTTTGGTCTTCGATTCTTAGTTAGATATTTTGGGTTTCAACCATAGCAGGTAAGGGTTTCCAATTGAAAAGGTAATGGGAATCAAGATAAGTACAACTGTTTCAAGTGATAGATGTTATTGATTTAATTATTTTAAAAAAGCTTTATTAGTGTGAAATCATGTAGTATCAGAAATCTTCCCTCATGCCCTAAAGATCTACAACCTATTCAGAGAGCAAAACCTTTTTTGCAAACCTATTTATGTGATTTCTATGAAAAGACATTTAAAAAACCTCACACCTATCAGAGAACAAGCAAATAACTTGGTCACCAACCAAACAAATGCTGTGAGTACTACCTTTCCTGATACATACTTTTTAATTCTTGTACAACCCTTGCCATCTGTTGTGATCTGTCAAAATAACTGACTTCCGTTCTCAATCTGAGGTTTCATTATGACAGTAAATGTCTTATATCTAACATTAAAAGCTACTCCAGTCCCACTGCAAGACTGTATAGGCTTCTATGGTCATTATAACCTGTTACAGAGTAATATCAGAATATTCAGTACTATGAGTAAAGGGCTTTCTTTTCATAGCTATTGGTGCAAAACTTAAATATAAATAGATTGAAACATTCCAACAGAGCACAACTGTTTAATTTACAGAGAGGCTACGAGAATTCTGGTATGAGCTTTTAACCATACATAATTCCAAACTTCATTGTGACCTTAATGCTATAAAAACTAAGGAGGTGTCCTTAGGATAAGAAAAAATTGTAAGGATTCCAAGGAATATGTCTCCAAACAAAATGCTGAGAAAAATAAAATGTCGGTGTATTAAAACAGGGAAAAAAAAAACACATTCAAAGCTAGTTTTGGGATGTAAGTATATAACTAGAAGACAAAAGTAAGAACTAGATGCAAGACCTATGCCATTACTTCCACCTTAAAAAGCCTACAAGAAGAAAAGCCCATACAGTGGTTGAGGGAAAAGTGTTGCTTCTAAAGTGTTTGGCTTAGAACTTTCACAGGGTATTTTGCATCTAAAGCATTCTTCATAGTTAGCAGCTATTTTAAAAACAGAATTTGGTTGTTGAACTGTTTTTTAGAAAAGAACAGATAAACATTACCTACACCAGGGGTAGCACATTCTAAAGTATTATACACTTGCAACATAATAAATGTTAATTACTTATCAGAATAAGTACAGTTTGTTTTGTCTGCTAATCCACAGAACTCAAGGGTCCAGCAAAAATGAGCATGCAAAGTTTTGCCATAATGCTAGAAAAGGAAACATAATTCTGAAAACAGATTACAATATATGACACCTCAGTAGAAGAGTTTGATTTTATTGTCTCCTACCTGATAAATTCTAAATGGGATGTATCGAAATCCATTATCTTCTGGAGGATACTCCATGAGTTTTCGATTTATTGCCCAAAACTGCTCAAATTTATCTGTGAAGGTAAAATTAGACTTTGTCAATATCAGCAACATTTTTTTTCAGCCTAAAGAGGTAAATGAGAACAACTGGAACATCATGCAAGCTTTTCTTACAGAAGCTTAACCTGTATGAATTAATTTTCCCCACATTTCTCTTTCCTATTTAGCCTGAAGCCAAAGGTAGGTCATCTGCATTCTCCTGTGAAAACAGTGATGTGGTGATTTATTGAACTGAAAGAGAAAGCAACTTTAACTCATATCTTATCTCCCACTGTTGAGGAAATACTGGGCTATATATTATGGATTTCATTACCTCAATTAACAGTGCCAGTTTCTCCACTCCCTGATGTTACTGGTTCATACTTTCAGTCTGCTAAAAACATCTAATTGTTCTTAGCTATAACTGAACAATGGGTGTAAAGCACAAAGAAAGTAAAGCAAGAGAAATACTTCTTCAGTGGTTTACATTTGGATATGTGGCTCTTAAAATAATCTGCAACAATGCATGATATGATCAGAAAATATACTGCCAGATTCATGACACAACCTGAAAACAAAAGTTTATGCTTGTAACACATTTTTGCTATTATCCGAGTAAGTAGGGTAAATAGCTTGCACACCATTTCATGCTATTCATACACTACAAGAGCTGAATAAGAGTACATTTAAAATGTACTCTTAATGTACTTTAAAATTAATTTAAGAGTAATAAAGGCTTTTATACATGCAAATCAATTATTCAAATGAAGCAAATAACTAGCACCAGAAGTGACAGAAAGAAACACAAAGAGCTAAGATGAATAAAGCTGGTGCTAGCCTTACTGAAGAAGGCAGCTTTAGAAAAGGAAGAACAAGGGATCAAATTCCTTATTGGCCCTTAGTCTCCCAAGACACCAAATACAGAGGATGTTTCCACAGAAGTAACACACAGTCTCCAATTTTCTCTCCTGGGTACAATGTTCAGCCAAGTCTCAAGAAGCTGGGCTCTTACAGAATATACCCATTACAAAATTCAGCCTCAGTGAAACAAGGTAAAATTCAGAAACGTATTCACAGGAAAAAGGTTCTTCCTGCTTCCAAAAGTGCTGATTACACTTAAACCAACTGCAGAAAATTAGTTTGAGATTTGCTTCACTTCAGCATACAGCATAGATGCCTGTCAGTGCACTAAAAGGCACAGATTAGTATATAGTGCAGGGTTTGTATTACATTGCTTTTCCTGACTGAATGCAACACAAGGCAGGAATTTCCAAGAAACTGGGAACAAACTCCTGCCAGGTATGCTGTAGCAGCATGTCCTGATACTTATCTGAGAAAGTACTTCCACGCCCTTGTCTCCTGATTAGCAGCAAGTGCCTCTTGACAGGCACTTACCTGAGCCACAGTCAGCAGCACCAGGCAGGCACCTGCCCAGCATGAGGAGCTGCCTGGATGCAGGGTGCCACCCCATCACCCACTGGGCTGGGAGTGACAGTGACAGCCCTGGAGCAGACTGCAAGCAAACAATCCCACATTTGGGAACCCCAGTCTGCAGAGTCAGAGGTTTAGTCTGAAAATGTTCAACACAAAGATGACTGCCTCCTCCTCAGGAACTCTTTCAGAGGGAAGGTGAAGATTTAGCAAGGTGAAGATTCAGCATGCTTCCTTTTTGCTTGCAGGCAGCACTCAGAATGACTTGTAGCTTTCACTACAGATGTGTGAACAGACATTCCACAGCAGGCACTGATAGATTTTTACTTCAATTACCACTTCTAACTCACTTGAGAAAACTGTTATGGTGATACACAAAACAAAACAATTGAGACCTACTTAAACTAGTGAGCTTCAGCAGACTTAAATAAGGAATCTCCATATTTGGAGACATCCTACTTGAACAGAAATAAAACAAACATTAACTTGATTTACTTGTTTAATGCTCATATTACTATAATTAGGAATGTTGAACAGTTTACTGTTCTCAAAATTCACCAGAAATGAGCATCACATCTTATGGATCAGAAGAAGAAGAAATTATGAATAACTAAAAGACTTATGTCAGAAAATTAGTCATATTAACCCATGTGGCATGCAAATATGGCAAACAAGGAAGGCTCTGGATGACAAAAAGAAGTTAAACAGTAGTAATGTGCAGTTAACTCACTTCTATTCTTCATTCCCATTTCCTCACCTCCACAAAACATGCTGGAAACCAGGTAATCTTATTTAAGGCAGTTAAAATTAAAAAGTTATACCCCTCAGATTATTCTCTGAACACTCAGGCAGTGCCTAAGACAATTTATTGTTCAAAGTTCTAATCATTTCTGTGATTTCCAAATATAACAGCAATAAATCTACAACAGCTGAATTACAAATTTGTTGCACTTTGTAATCAAGTATGTTCTGTCAATCCACCTGATATCCCAGGAATTTTAGCTAGACATAATGGAGTCAGATATCTTAAGATCCCCACTGCGTACAGCACTGTCTGAAGACCTCAAAACAAATTCCTCTTCACAACCCCATACTGCTGCCTTCCAAACATCTTTCCAGGGATACAGTACTTTCACCACAGGAAACAGAGTTGAGTGTAAGAAAACTAAGACAATTTTTTAAAGCAAGGAGGAGAAAAAAACATTATCCAGTTTGCATATTGATATATATGACCTGGCAAGAGCTTTTATTAGCAGAGCATTGGTTGAGTGCCAGAATCCTGAAGCTCCAAAAGTCCAAAATCCAAAAGTGACTGCTTTTCACAGAATCCTTAAGACTAAAAGCTCAAACAGACAAACAAAACCACTGACGAATTTCCACCCCAATCCGCTTAAAAACCTAAGTGAAAGGATTCTTCCTTCTCTCCTTTTTATGTATCAGTACCCCCTATTTTTGCAAAGTCCCAAGGAAGCTGTTTGTGCTACACTGAGCTGGAAGAGCTAATTAGTTTATTGGCTAGACAGGACAAAGACAGAAGGTACTGGCTGGAAATTTAACAATCAAAACAAAACTGAGTTTTCATCAAGCCAGTAAACAAGGAAGAGTTCTCTACCTATCAGCAGAAGCACTTCACACACTCGTCTCCCTCCCTCGTAAAAAGCTTATGCAGTCTGCATGACATCTAAACCACCCTAACAGTCAAATCTGATTCCTTTTGTTTTTCACAGCTTGCTTGAAGTGTTAGAGAGTTTCTGTATTAGCAAAAAGAGTACTTGCAAAAGGCAGATGTCCCTATCTGAATAACAATATTTAAAGTAATGACAATAAGATTTGAATAGAAGTGAGATTAGCGATAGTACAGAAGTTTGATATGACTCCACTAATCATATTTCTTAAACAAGAGATGATTCTACAAAAATTTGCCTAAAATGAAATATAAAAACTTCTCTATATATTTTATGTCAGAGATCAGAAAGTTCATGACCAAACAATTGAGAAATGCATCAGCCAAGTTGCTAATATTTATAACTATTTATGGTTTAGAAATGCAGTCACTGAATGCCCAAAAGACAGACATCAGCCTTCAGTATTACAGAGATGCACATAATCTGAGTTGCCAAAACTGCAAAGAATTAATGTCACCCATGACAATAATCTCAGTACACAAATTCATTGCGCAACAAAGCAAACTCAAACATAAATTTACAAATACAGTATGCCACATTATGCATGTAGGGTGCAGAAACTGATCAGTAAAATTATTCATGTCCTTAAAGTACCCATTAAAACTGCTGAAAAAATTACTGACACAGGGAAACACTGGGAATTGTTGTTTCCTCCATTAAACCAGACTGGAGATCTGTGGAAACCCAGGGCACCGGGAATATTTCTCTGTCTGCTCTGGGATGCCCTGACCCCCAGGGGAGCACTGACTTTGACCCTCATTCATGGAGAAAGTTTCCTGGATTTCAAGATAGACAGAATCCACAAAAGTGTGAAATAGATTATAGAGAGCAGGGTAGGTGTATCACTTGGTGAGAAATTTAGGTTTTGGGATTTTTAGTATGTTGTGGATGGAAGCAAGATGGAGGGCACAGGTGTAGTCCTGGGTTTCTTCTTCATGCTGCTTCTTCTTCCTTCTTCATGGGTTTGGATGGCATTTTGTAATTGGGCAGAAAAGTCCCCATTGCAGCTCTGTGGGATCAGTTATTGGGTTAAAAGGGAAAATCATCTAGGTGTCAGTTCTTAATTGGACACTTTAGTCTTAAAAGACCTTATAACAAGAGATTGTTGGCCATTTTGTGCCTTCTAATGAAAAGCTGCCAAATTCACAGTGGTGAGACTGTTTTACTGGTAAGAAATAATACACACCCAAGTTTGAATATGAAATATCATCTCAAGTGCCTTCAATCCAGACACAGAAAAACCCATAGAGATCCTTTAGCAGTCATTGAAATTAATCCAAATTTATACCTTGTTATGTTAAAAAGTTCTTGGTAATGCCATCATACTTTGTTGTTAATAGACAGCAATTGCTGAACCTCTTGCTGTTGAGCAGGGTTAACTAAGGATTAGTCCCAGCTAAGGGCTAGAAGGCTGGGCTCCCTTTTGCCCCTGAGAAATGGTCCTCGGGGCATTTCACTCATACCAGTTTCACTCATACCAGCCTCTTACAGTCATTTTCTGAAACTCAATGCTGTCATGCTTCAAACAACTTGAAATTTCACGTGGATCTTGAAGTCAGACACGTCTCCTTCACCCACATGAGGCTACAACAGGATGGATCACTGAGAGGGTAAAGGGCCCTCTCAAGTGCTTGCCATCAACACAAGCATTTTACTACAGCATAGCTTTAACTCTGCATACACAAAATCTGGGCAATTACCACCAAATGGAAAAATACACCTGCTAATACCTTGCAATGAAAAGCTCTGGTAAAAGCATACTGACAGTTAAAATGAAGTCCCCACTGCAGTGTAGTAGGCAAAAGAACTAAAAAACTCCACCCTAATCTTTATCAACAAAAAATATGATAATTGTAAGGAACTATTTTGTTTCTGTAATTGATAACGATGCAACTATCAGAGATTATCAGATTCTAGGACTGGACATATTTCAAGAAGGCTGTTGAGAGGGTTTAGAAAACAGAACTAATACAAAAATGAGTTGAAATACTTGAAATTCAGAATGGAAATACTAATACTAATTCATGTATTTCAACATCTTTTTAGAAAGTCAAAGAAGTGAACAAACTGGTGTAGCCCTTGGGGTAGCACATATGCACAATTTTGTCTGGACTTTTCATGGTTTCTTCTTAGAGACATTTATTGGAATAAATTAAACAGAAAGCTTGAAATTAAATCATATCTGTAGCTCTGTGCAAGCAATACCAACTCGTAGCCTGCAGGCAACTATGTTCAGTACTAAAGTTTAAAAAACACAAAATTTGTCCATTCTCAGTGGTTCACCACTGTCTAAGAACCATATGAACCATGGAATACTTGGGAACAGCACTAAGAGACTACAGACTCATGTACAAGATGTACAAGAATGACAGAAAAACTTTAGTTTGGAAGTGCCTTCAGAGGTCAAGCTTTGGAATAACAGCTCCTCACCCTGTCCCAGAAGAGCTGCCTCACAAAGTTCAATGAGTTTGCCCAAGACGTTGGCCAGTGAAGTCTGACAATCTCTGTGGGTTTCCACTCAACCACTTTCACTCCCCAGCACACCCCACCCTCCCTTCCCCAGGTACCATCAGACTTCCTGCTGCTGTAACTAGGAACTGTTTCTTGTTTGGTAATTGCCCAGCTCTACTGACAGTGGAGACAAGAGTGAGGGGAGTCTGACTCCATCTGCTCTAGGGGCCTTCCTTTCAGGTAAAGCTGGTATTAAACCACCTTCAGCTTCTTCATCTTCAGGCTAAACAAGGCAGCTGCCCCACTCTATAATACAGCATATGCTCCAGCCCCTAAGAATGTTACCAGCACTCTGCTGGACTCTTTCTGTTTGCCACATTCCTTTTGTCTTGGGGTCCAAGAGGACACGGCACTCCCAGGGCAGCTCTACCAGTGCTGAGCCAAGCAGGGGGCACAACAGCTTGAGTAGCTCCCAAGTTAATCTTTATTTTGGCAACACTACACAAGAGGCTTTCAACTCAAGTTTCTTGTTTACCATTACCCACTTCCAGAAACCTGCTTCCCAGTCAGCTCTTAGACTACAATGGCCTTTTTCCAGTCTCTATGTGTCAGCTCTGGGAGGGTGCAGCCCATCATGATCCCTCTGAATGGCAGATCTGCCCTTCAATCCACCAACTGCTCCCACCAACTTTTCCTTTCACTCACAAACAAACTCACTAAGGGTTAACCTGTCACATACATATAACCAAACTGTAGGGTACACAGAGTTGCAGCTGAAAGTCAAGGATACAAAGTGTATTCCTTTAATGTTAAAGCAAGCATATTTTCTACTGACTCATGTTTTAACAAGCATTGCTTTTAACTGCTGTAGCCAAAAAATAGGCTTCTCAAAATTTACTATAAATACTACTTCCACATTGTTCCCAGGAAGACTAAGACTGCATGCATACATAATTCTGCTCACTGGCATTTCTAACCAATTTTATAAAAACTTAAGTTCTTGTGTGGTATGCTTCAAGCATGAAGGAGTTTTTGTTGATGAAATAAATATTTTGAAAACTTTAAAACTAGTTTCTGTGCTATTCAGAACAGCTGATTACTATAATTTCCCAGCTATATAAAGACTTGTCTCTAAATTATTTAGTCATTCGGAATTCAAAATTCATAATCTTGTTTTATGAAAACACCAATAATTACAACTATGAAGGACTTCAGGAAGATTTTGGTACCTATCTGACTCTCAATGACCACTACAGTTAGTGACAGGTTTTTTAAGATCACAGCTTGAAATACTGGTATGACATTATTAAGATATTTATTTTTCTCTTCCATTTTACACATTGTCACAGTTAAAATATTCTTGCTATTAAATACCTAGTTTACCTGGGCATTTGAAAAACCATGGTATATAATACAAATCCACCAATGAAAAGGGAACACAAGTTTACTGAGCTTTTCAGACTATCTTCATATATGAGTCACTATCAGATATAAAGAGACAGGACCTTTTTTACACTTAATGTAGCAGAAGCCACAGAAATGTGTGAAAATATTCTTCATGTGACAGACAGCAAAGTAATAACATTCAACATAAGAGGACATTTTGAAGACTGTACAAGAAAGCATGTCATTCTTCAGGTTATCTATGAGATCAAAAAGGCATTTTCCCCTGTTTTCTTATAGTATACACAAGGGAGCCATACCTTACCAACATTCTTTTCACTTACTAAACATACTCACAAACCAGAAGTTTCACTTTAAGTACTTTACAGTTTCCTTACCACCACCTCCCTTCATTTCTAGGTTGCCAGTTTACCTGGAAAAGGTTTAGGCAAAGAAAGTAATCAAGATGGACTACTTCCTTTCTTTTATTCAAATAACAAAATGCATGGATCCTACAAAGCATTCTTTATAGCAAAAACCAGGTGATCTCAGAAGCCCTGTCACTTAAACAAAAAGGAAAGCTCTGATGACAGAAAAGTTGTAGTGGCTTTGGTTTCCCAATTTAAGATTTTCCCAATTTTGAGACCTTCCCAAACAATGCACTGATGAGTGTGGTGGGTTCAGTGCTGGCCAATCACACATGCACTCACTTCTGCTGTGAGACAGGATCAGGAGAAAGGCAAAGCCATTTTTGAAACACATACCCCACAGGCTGTATAGGAATTAGAAGCAGGGCTTGTTACAGACTTTCCTGAGAAAGTCAAAGGGAAAAGGACTTCCAGCAATTTTATCCATCCACCAGCTCTCTGCTCCATGTCTAGGAGAGCCTTGGAATTTTGATTTCTTCATTCCTAATTATGCTTTCTCTATAAATATGAAAACAGACCAGCATAACATCATGTAACTTTCTAACCCACTTTGCTTTCCCTGTACTGTTTTTCCTAAAAAAAAAAAGCTTTTCTTAAAAGTTAAGGAACCTTTATATTAATGCATATTAATAAATTCAGGCACTTACTAGGAGAAAGTAACTTAGAAGCATTTCAAATTGCAAAACAAGACACCCTCAACAACTAAAGGAAGTTAAATTTAAAAGTGAAGTCTATTTTTTAGAGATAGTTTACTCTAAATTTTAGTTAGCCCATACAGATTTTTCAGGAAATTACTTATTTTGAGAGGGAGGGGAGAAGAAAAGTAGAAGGCAGCAAAAAGAGACCTCAAAGTTTGCTCCTTCAGAGTGTAATGGTTTTCATTGGGCACATGGCCATCTAACACAAGAGGGTGAAAATGCTGGAAACACAATCTCTACCTCATCTCTATGCAACCTCCTCTTGTGGCAGAGACTTCAGCAGGATAGTGAATGCTGTGTTACCTTTTCCTTTCCTTCCTTCTCTGCCTTCATATAGTTCTTGCCCTCCTTTCAGACCCACTGGTTCTCACTGGCCTCAGACAGACAGACAGACCTGCTGCGCGCTCCTGCTTGAGAGCAGAGAAGAGAAAGGCAAGGGGGAAATGCAGGCTGCCAACAATTCCCCACCTTTGTGCCACAGCAAAGGGCAGCTATTCCAGCAGGCACCAGGCCAGCACAGAGGACAAACAAAGCCAGAAGCAGTTTCAGGGGATGGCAGTTTAGACTCACAATACTTCACCCATATGAGTGGAGCATTGGCTCAGTCATTTGTGCAGAAAGGGTAACAATCCCATAAACACTGTAGAGGTCTAGGTCACAATCCATTATCAGAAAAACCACCACAACTAACTAAACCCCAAACAAAACCTGCTGCTATGGAAAAAAACCCAAAACATCCCCAGGAAAGCTATGGGAAAAAACCACAAAACATCCCTTTAATATAAACTACACTGTATTAAAATAAAAAAATAAATTAAAATTTCAAAACACAAAAAGATTAATCCCATATTTGGATTAAAAAAACCCAACATTTATGCCACTTGGAATATCATTAGCAACCAGCTGATTCATTCAGCAGGTCCAGCCTGCTTGAAGCCAGACTCTGCTCAACACCAAACCAGCAGTGGGCTGATTTTGTGCAGGGCTATTTGAATCAGTCTAAATCACATTCCCTTAGTTCCATGGTATCAGCAACACCAAAGTCTGGTGTGTGCCATGCTAGCTGAACTCCAGAATAAGCAGGTACTGATGCTAGTTATAAAGCAACTTGATGCAGTTTGGGACATTTTTAACTAAGGAAGCCCAGGAAGGTAATGACTGGCTTTTTAAAATCACTTTTAACCAATACACTAATTTTCAAACTTCAAATGAATTATTTAATCTTTTTTCACAGTTAACCAAACCTCCACAGACTGAACATGGAAAGAACTCCCCATTTTGGTAGCAATACAGGGAAGCAGTAAACAAGGTAGCTTTTCATTTAAAAACCAGTAGGTTCTCCTGATAAAACTCCACAAGATTTTCTAAGCAAATTTCAAATGATGAGTTGAGATCACAAAGATTTGTTCAGCTACTAAAGCATGCTCACCATGGGCTAAAGGAGAGTATTGCTTCCACCAGTTCTCTATGAAGAGGAGAAACACACCCATCAAACCTGAGTGGGTCAAGTGTATGCAGCACAAGAAAGGCTGTAGGACACTCCCTTTTTTGCAGTTTGAACAACGTGTAACAGTTTGAAATGTGGTAACTGAGAACAAACACAACTTCTGGCTCTCAAAAACCCAAGAACAGTTTAGATAAGTTTTGGAACAAAATGAAAGACAACACAGACCTGATTCTGTCAGCAAGGCAAGAAAGAGATTAGATGCATTAAAAGATAAAATATTGTATATTCTGAATGCTTGCAGGATTTTTCTCCTCTACTACGAACAATTCAATATGGCCACTTCTGGTAAGCCCTACAGCATGAATGAGCATTACATTCTTTTTCCATAATATTTTCAGTAAAATAATGACTTCATTATATTTTATAATATATAAAAGAAACCTTAAAATAGTTATGAGTTCTTACTGTTTATTTCTCCCACTGATGTATCAGAAATACCAAGTCTATTCTTCACTGGTTATAAATGATGCCTGTGAAAGTTTCAGGGTACAGTCGCTTCTGTTAGTCCACAACTGATAAAAAGCAGATGTGCTGAATCTAAATCCCCTCATTTATCAGAGCCATTATATACTGAAATTACAGATGTTAATTCTTTGAACCATGCAAAAAATACAACTCTCCCCCTGGAAACAGTTGGGATTTCATTGGTTTGATCCTGACTCATCAGTAGGCCCATAGAGTCTTAGAGTTTCAAAGCTGAAAGTCTTTATTTTTCCACACAAAAGGCAAGAAGAAAAAAACCCACCCACTTGAAAATCCCTTTCATGCATGATAAAAATGGCCATAACTCTATCAAAGAAAAACAGTAGTAACGTTTTCCATGAATTCTGATCAATGAATTTGAACAATTCATACAAAAGAACAAAGGTCAGTATAGCTGCACAGTCGGCTTTCATCACTTCCCTACCACAGACAGATAACCATGGCTGGTCAAAATGTACCTGTCCCAAAGAAGAGTTCCACCTCAGAAATAATCTGGTTTATGAATCAAAAACTGTCTGTGAAGAGCAAGAAAAACCACAGCACAAAATAGAAGAATATGTTTTCTTTCCTGATTTGGTATCAGATTAACATAAAACCAGAAATGGTGGGAGGAGGGATGTAAAGGTTGATATGAATAACCACCAGCTGTTACCAGCATAAGATTTTCCCACAAATTCACTATTACAGCTCTTCTGTGCTGCAACTTGCAGCAACTGGTAAGTTTCATGTGTTACCTGTTCAAGTAACTGCTTCTCAGCAGAAACATTTATATCAAAAATTACTTGATAGTTATATTTCTCCAAACAAAACTGGATATGTTTTTTTTTTAGAAATGTAAATTCAGGACATGTCTTCTAAGTAATGCTATCACTCATTAAACAAATAACACTTCCTGTAATTAAGAACTGAAGAAAATTGCTTGAAGCTGCACAGCAAAAACAGTCTGCAGATGTACCTTTACTTACAAAGCAGTTATCACAAATGCTACTTTCTTTTCTTTTTTGTGGTCATTTATTCTGTTTCACAAAGTGGTTTAAAATTACTACATCTCAAATGAAAACCTATAAAAACATATTGAAAGATACAACATGCTTAAAAAGAGTTTTCTTGGTTTCACAAGCTTTTCTTGTTTCTCTTTTATGAAGAGTTGAGAAATTAAAATTAGCATTTGAAAGATTGCTTAAACTTCTCATTCAGGTGTCAGATTCCACAGGTGCAATTTCTCATTAAGTAGAATGAAACCTTTCAATCAACTTTGCTAGGCAACCTCTGTTCTTAACATTATAGTGCAAAACAGAAAAATTTTCCTTTGCCTCAACTGAAGATATTCTTAGACAAATAATCAACTAAAAGATAAAGCCTAAGATGAGCACACAAAACCCCATGCTGTTTATCTGTCCTATTACCTTAAATATCGAGAGTATCAAGATTCTGTAACTTCTGCTTAAAGGAACTTTAACTTCCACTGTTTAATTTTGGAGGCATGCATGGGCTTCCTTAAGATCTTACTACTCAAATGGCAAATTAAGATAATGCTTTAATTTCTAACTCTCATCCAATTAATTAAAAAACAGAAAGCAGAGTTTCTAGTAACGATTCATCTTCAAAATTATCACTAGAGTACCTTTAACATGAAAGGCAATACCACTAAACAACAACGAAAACAAAAAGCCACACACCCAGTAAACACACACATTAAACCAAAACTAACTTGGTACCTTCTGGTCTAATCCAAAAGCATGGTTCAAGTCTTCTTGCATTCTAAGGTTCTTCTTTTTCATTTAATCTTTCTTATACATATAGGGGAAGACATTAATTCTAACTGTTCAGTATTTTGTCCCACAACACAGAATAAACATCTTCATGCTTATAGTAAAATGTTTTCATAAAATAAATTTACTACGGATAACATAAATGACAGCTTCAGGAGATGAGAAAAATGCAATGAAAGCAACATGATCAACCCACTCCAGAGAGCAGTTTCTGAAATACTGACAAAAGCTTTTTAACTTACAAGCTCTACAAACCTTAATACAGAAGACACTACAAACAAAAGTTTTATTGTGCACTGTAATATTGATTAATACCATTTGTGCAAAGTAAGAACACAAATTAAAGATCTTGTTCTGAATTATTTTGCTGACTTTTCCAAGTCAATACTTATTTTTGCAGAAGTCCTTGTGAAAGCCATCAAGCAATTTTAAAAAATGGCAGAGAGAAAAGTAAAATTATTAAATCTACTGGACAACTTTTTTTTAACGTTTACTTGTACTGTAACCAGTGACAATCCATAAGTATTAACTAGAGGAGACAAACTCTTATGTATGGTCCAAGATAGCTAATACTGAATATTTACACCCCAGGTGTCTCCCAAATAAAGACCATCATTTGCACAGAAGTACACTAGACAATATTTATCTATTTTGATTTGCTGTTAGTTTTGGTTTGTTAAAACAGAGTCATGACCCAATCTAATTCCTTGAATAACTCCAGGCACATTTAAATTACCACCAAAATTATTATTTTAATATAAAAAAAACTATAAACCACCAAAACCATCAATGCTTTCCATGACACTAGACAAAAATTCTGCAGAACAATGACATTTTGTATCTCATGCAATAAATGAAATTTGAAGAAATTATTTATTAGGTTGCTCAACCTGAATATAATACTTGATGTGTTGTATTTACCATTCTGTAATCCCATCCACAATTGCTTATGATCCTTTTTTTGCATTTCATTGATGACTTGACTTTTGTGCTTTAAAGCATCTGCTTCTTTTATACAAGCCATAAAATGAGCTTCAATCACATCCTTAGAATGGCAGTGTAGAAGATCCTTTTCTGGAAAATTCTACAAAAATAAATGATAGATCAAGAAAAATAAATGCATCATATACCTTGTATGATGAAGAATAAATGATAATTTTAAATAGGCACACATTTATGCAAAAGAAGCACACTGGAATTTTCTACTTACAGAAGAATGTAACAACCATTCTCTCACTCTGCTGACAAGAAACAGGTTGCAGTGAAAATGTTTCAGGAAAAATAAAAGCTCAACAACTTTCTGTAAAACCAGAATTTTAACATGTTTTCAAGCAGATATTCAATCTCAGACATTAAATACAAGAAAATTATGAGAAGTGTCAAGCACCTAATACAAAATGGCTCTCTATGATATTTTATCAACCATTTCTATGCAGTTCCTTGAAAATCAAGAAGTATCCCCCACATATAAGGACTGTAGCATATCTGCCACTTACAAACATTTCTCCTTAGAGACACTGGAAATCTTTGTCAGTTCCAGCTTCAACTAATCCACGTGACTACTGCTAGCTCGTGTGACTTGATTTTATGCCCCTTTTGCTTGGTTACACTGGCACACAGCATTCAGCATTGCAGATGAGCAAGTACCACTCCTCAGGTAACCCTGAACCCTTCAGTAAATGACAACTACCTCTCCTAATCAATTTATTAAGGAGTTATGGCAGTATATCTCATTCAGATACAAAAAAGATGTCTTTGAACATTAACTGGTCAGAAGTCCAGCATTGTAGAGGCTGTGGGTTTTCTTCCTCCAGTTTTCCTTTTATCCACACTTACTATCACTTACCATTTTATAATAACAAATCCACTACCTTTAGTTTTCACAAATTTTAAATCCCACCTTTATTCCCTCTTAATTAACTTTATTTTCACAGTTGCTTCTGACCATGCTGAATGGAGCAAACCTCAGAGCCAAACCAGAGTGGTGGCACCATCAGTACTCCCCTTCCTAACAAGGGGCTTGCCACATGTTTATGCTTGAATTCTCATGCTATTCCACCAGAGGCCCTTTCTTCTTAATCCATCACAAGCTGGCACTTTAAAAAGCTTTTGTGAGGGACTATCAAAATCATTTTGGAAATATAAGTACATATAATGGGGTATCTTTCAAAGGCTTCTACAACATAGTTAACATGTCAAAGTAGGAGCAATCAAATGCTGGAACAAACCCTACCTTCACTCCCCCACATAACCTCAAGAAAAACAGTGAAGACCGCTCCAAAATACTGAAACCCAAAATATCAAAAAGGGAGCTTGGGATTGCCTTACCTGAAAGAAATTCTGAGGTAAAACAGTGATAGTTCCCTCCTCATTAGGTTATTGAGAAGAGTTGGAAATTAAATAATGGAATTTCATATAGCATTTCCTCCTTATGACAGTGAGAACCCAAACTCTGGAAACTGTGGATCAAAAGGATGAGTATTTTCCAAAAACAGGGGCATAGAGAAAAGATTGCCAATATCTTTTCCACTAAAGTTTACATGGTTTGAGTTGAACTTGCAAAAGGAAGTGCTGTTGTTAGGACTGGTGTATGTTAAACTGACTAGAAAGCTAAGGACAGAGGTAAATCTAGTTTCTTACATGAGAATGGCCAAGTATAAAGACATTAAAGAAGACAGAACAATAAGGAAAGTTCTTCTGGGGCAGATCTTGCTCCTGTTCTACCCTACAAAGCTGAGTGTCTCAGCATAATTGGGCCCAAGATTACCAGGAAAACATTACTGGGACTGTTACTTGCCAATAGACATCTGCATCAGCCTGTAAATTCTTTCAGAAGTTCCATTTGCTTGCTCAAATAAAAATGTAAAGCCTCGTAACCAATCCAGAAGAAACAAATAGACAGAAATAGCATACTTAAAGATCAAAAAAGTTCTTTCCACACAAGAGTTCAAAGAGAGACACTGGGATCCCTCAAAACAAAGGAAAAAACAGCGGTACATACCTAATGCCAAATAATATAAGAATCTAGAAACTGACTTTTCTAGTTAAAATGTGATGTTTTAGCTAAGTTTATGAAAACAATAGTTTTGTTACAACAATCGTTTCACTACGCATGTGTAAATATTGGACTGCAGGGTCTTTTTTTGGACATTCTTCTCTTTCTACAGGTAGACATCTTCCTGCTGACATTTTTGCAATGAATTTCAAATTGCAGCTAATGTCACTCCCTGAGGATGAGTTCCAGAAATCATACACAGTGCAGTCTGCAGAACAGCAAGAATCTATTTAAAACTGGTCAAAGCTAGTGTTAAGAATCTAGACACAGTAGTAGGACCAGGTGTGGCAAGATTAATTTTCTCAGCTTCTAAGGAGTAACACTGTAAAAGACTGGAAAACACTCCTGAACCACAGTGCTATATATGCTTTTCTTTAGTAGGAAAACACTGACACATTTCTATGAAGTACTGTGAAGAGAAGCTGAAAAAACTAAACATGAAAGTGATGACTTAGGAAGAAACACTGCACACCTGCAAGAAGTATATGAAACAGTTTCACCTACATGAGACTGTCAACAGAAAACATGGCATCCCAGCTGATTTATCCATCAGGGTACAAAATAATAAGTTTTATATTTAAATGTAGGTCATGTGTGCTCGTATTTTTTAAAAGAAATCTACTTGCCTTCTTTCTATGTGAATAAATATTGATCAATCATAAAATAACTTCATTCAGATCCCTGAAGAAAGGCACAATTGTAAACTGGTTGCCACTCCTGGCTATACAACTAGGAGACATGCAAAAAGTATTAACAGGTGACATAAGTAGCTTTAATTCAAGTTCTCTCATTGGGGGTGTCTTACTCCCTCCATGTCCTGCATCTTTGAAAGAACAGTTACTAAGGGTTGGCTCTGATTTTCTTAGAAAGCTCAAGGAGTTCTGGTTTTTGTTTTCACATACCAGTAGATCCTTGCAGTATGAACTGGTCACCAAGAAATAGGACTGTCTGTACAGACAAGAGCACTAAATGACCTCTCACAAAAAAACTGTACCAAAAACATCACTGGCAATTTCAACAGTCTGGTTTCATAACTCCATTCCACCCATATTTATCTCTCAGTTCTAGTTCACAAAACATCTGTTTATCCTGTGACAGTCTACTTGCATTAGACTACATTTACAGAAAATAGGGCATTAAAAACCATAAGGAATGTATCCAGTGGCAGGAGGTGCATCTATGTATTTGTGTTTAGTTACCATCAGTGGTCTTTTCTTTAAGTAGACTGATTTCAAAAAAACCCCATTTATACTTCTGGCTTCCACAATATCTCCTAGCAGTTCCAAAATTTATCCATATGCTATATGGAAAAGTACTTCACTTCCAGTGCACACAACCCAATCTTCACCTAAAAAACCACAAAGATGATGACTGTCACACAAGGACAGCTGCTGCCTCTCCTCCTGTACATCAGGTCATGGGTGGAGAGGCAGGCACCAGCAGACAATGGTTTCATCAGAACCTCAGCATTTCCCCTGGCACACACAATTTCCTCTCCTCCAACAGTGCTGCCATCTTATCTACTGCCCAAAATCTGGAGAGGTGATTACCACACTGAGAAGTGAGTAGTGTTAAACAGGCCACAGAGTAAGGTGAGATGATTTTAACAGGAAGGGGTAGAATTTCTCTCCTTCCTCTAAAGCCACACCTGGATAACAAAAGCAACTTCCCAGACTACAGCCTCTCATGCTTCTCAGACCCCAGTATGCTGTTCAGCCTTCTCCTTCTGCAACTATTTAATGCAACTGTTTTTCAACTTTACAAGATACAATGCACGTAATTTTATTGCGAACCAGAAGTACAAATTAACAAACTGATTCTTCAATGCAAAAACTAACTGTGTTTATTTGGTCTGCATACATAACACAGGAGGACAACTACAAACACCTATCAACTTGAAAACTTCTGCTGAACAGAAATAAGCCTTTTCCATGTTTTTAACTTCAAACAAGGAAACCTGATAGGGGGAGTCTGACTTTTAAAAGTAAGTTGCAAAACACTTTTTACAGATGTTTGAGATATCTGTTGTTGACTGCATGCATTGGTAGAAGAAAGGAGACAGCCACAACAACAAAAGTTAAACCCCATAAAATCTAACACTGTTTAATTAAGCCAAATAAGAATTACAACTCTTTGAAGAATAACTACACAGAAATGAAAAGAATACTCTAGTCAAAAATCCCACACCTAAACTATTCAGCTGTAAGGAACTGTAACACATGAAAACCTCTTCAATATTTTGACATACTTTGATATCTTTCAGTTATGTTTTGACTTAAGGATTCAGAGGGATTTTATTTAAATAAACTTTCAGATTACATCAAAATAGGAAGAGAGATTATGCAGGTGCTAACTCCACAGTATTATATTACTAAATTACATCAACCTTTAAAATAATATTACCTTAGCAGTTAATTATTTCTGCTGATCTTTAATGTACACCTTTCAGAAAAACTAAAAGTAGTTGATCTTTTGGCAAGCAGCAACATAGACATTAAAGCCAAATTCATGCTGCTGATTAAAAAGCACTGTGGTGCTGCAAATTCTCAAGATGCCTCTACTTTGTGATGGCAACATCCCCACACTGCCACTGTTAATATCCCAGAGCACTCAGAACATAACAATTAAACCATGGTTTATGAAACTAGACGCCCTACATTTTCATTAGGACATTCTGGAAGTTTCCTCATCCCAGCTCTCTGACATTTATCAGACAAGTGTAGCAATTACAGTGGTTTCAAAAACATCCCCAACTTCAGATCTATTAAGTCAGTCATTTTAGAAGTTTCAACATGTAGAAATACATATCATAAGAATGTATGCTTTCAGTGTACACTTCCAAAAAGAATCAGATTACTGTTGGAAAAAGTTTTTCTAACACACCTTTGAGAATTGTTTCAATGAAAACGTTCAACACAAGTGCTCCCCCAATACATTTTTCATTTCACTCAAATCCCTCCAGCACTAAAGTCAAGCCTATTAATGTAGTGTTGTCCTTCAGATCAGTTTTCCTATTGCACTGTTTCTTTTACAATGGAGAAATTAACATTTCAAAGTTAAATATCATGATTTGTAGTTGTGCTTTTGAGTTCAAAACATACTTGGAATTATTGTCTCAATGCATTTCAGAGTACGCAAGAATCCTGCACCAAAGCTAACCTTGTTCAAGTTCCATTCTGAGCAAAGATCAGTAGTGCTATTAAGCCATACCTAATGGGTTTACAATGCATAATCAAAATAATGCCTCTCCTGTGACTAAGCAGTCACAAGACCAAACTCATTTCACTCAGTTCTCTAAAAGGGACCAACATTAAGTACAACAGTATTCCCTGACTTCAAAGATTTCTATAGCATCTCATATCCATGCTCATAGATGCCTAAAAGGATGAGCACTTCTCAATCTTCTCAATTTTCAGTGAACTCAAACCAATTAAATTAAAAACATTATACAAAGTTCTTCTATCATAAGCCTCATAACTTGAAAAACAACTTTGGATTTTGAGATTATAACAGAGTAATTTTCCACAGAAAATCCAGTAAGAGCACAGAGAGTCTCATGGAAAATAGCTGCAGATTTACAGAAACCTTTAAATGCTTCCTGAACAATGGATATTCTCCCTTTCATATCACACCACTCACATGTTTTATAAAATAGTTATGAAACCTTCTCCCAGCTTCCACATGTCATGAAATCTCATGCTCACTCATTCTTAAGAAAAGGGTCTCTATCAATTTACCTTGAAATGCACTGTGATGCTCCAAGGAAGGGCTGTATTTGATGCATGGAGATCAAAGAGTAAACCAATTGGGTAATGCCTAAAAATAACAAGATATTAATTTAATATAGAAGCCATGCATTTAATTCTATGTATCACAGTTAACATACCTGCATTTACACACACAAAATAGCTGTTTGACTCCCACTTTAGAACTTAGAAAAGTTACACAGGCAAGTTTAGATGACTGACAGGCAGAATTAAGTCTGGAATGTATGTGTTCAATATCTAAACCAGTGGTTTCCAAGCTGTGCCCACAAAACACTGCTACTTTTGCAACAGCTTTAAGTGGCCTACAGCTGCTTTGTGGAACCTTCCAAAACAGCACTTAGGTTAAAAAGCCTCAGACCAGGAAAAGCACACATGCTTTCAGACGCTTGGGTTCATACCACACTGACCCTTAACATCCTTTCCTTCTGATATATATATATGTCTGATATAGCAATGCAGAGAATAAGGAGAAGAGTGAAAAAATTACATTTCTGTAAAAGGGCTGAAAGATGACAGATCAAGATCAGCTCTGTATCTTTACTATCAAACGAAGAAGAATGAAAGGGGAGGAAAAAAATTAACTGGAGTTTTGTATTTCAATGGCATTCCAGATTAAAGAAGTTACACAAAAAAGCTTGCTTCTGACAAATATTCCCTTCTGTCTCATAGCTTTCTCTCCTTTAAATTCATCAGAATATACAGCTCCTAGCAGTATATGGAACATATATCACACACACAAAACCTCCACAGGTACTGTAAAAAAGCTCTTTTTTCAGTTTTCTCACACACAGATATTGGCAAGATTTTTGATACTTTTTTTTTTTTTACATTCAGCATACCAAGACCCATTCTTTTATCTTTCAAAGATCATAACCCAAAGAGCCTTACTAGTTTTTCATCCTAGAAAGAGAGAAACACATGCTGAACTATAAAGTCAGAGTTTCACTGAACTAATGGGACTGATCACAGGTCGCAGACCCAAGCACGTACACAAGTTTTGGAAGTCCTGAGAGTACCAACCAAGAGCGTTGCTTTAACAGCACCTGTGCCAAGGCCCTTTCCAGATCGGTGAAACTCTCACACAACAGTGCTTTAGCACCCTCTACAGGTGAGCCACCCCAAAGCTAAGACAAATTCACCAGAACAGCAAAATAAAACACAAAATACTGCTACAATTCTTGAGCTTACCTGAGAATAAAGAGGATGCATATTCAGATTTATCCTGATTCACTGCTAATGCTCAAGTTTTTACCATGAAGATTTTTATCTACTAACTGCCAGTCATGTCCTAAACACTTAAGGATTCAGCAAGAGTGTCATGAAAGAGTGGTTTTCCAGGTGAGTTAAGTAACAAAATCAGATTTGATAATTAGATGAACACTAATTTTCAACATGAACAATGACTTCCAGTTACTTTCAACTAATACAAGAAAACAACTAAGAAAAAGAAAGCCACAACAAAAAACCCATACAAAAACTCCTGCAGGTCTTGGCCTACATCTGTATTTTCTAATCAGTTAAGATGACATAGTGAAGTTCACAGAATTAAATTTCCTCCATAAAATCTCTGAGCTTTGCAGAGTTAACAGGTGCCTGATTAAGTAATGCTTTGACCTTTTGTCTTCTGCTAATTTATGAACAGAAGGGTCAAGCATCCATCCAGTCAGTACTACAGAGCCACCTTTACAATTACCAGGGCTAGAACATAACCTGCACAAAAGGGACAAAAACTCCACTGAAAGCCATGTGCAAGTGCTCAGACAGGATGGAAACAAGCTGCAGGTGTCATCTCCTAGCATCTGCTGAAGAAACTACTCCAGCACAGAGTGGCACCACTCAGGGAGGGCTCCTGAGAAAGGCTGAAGCTCTCCAGGTTTCAAGCTGCCAGGAGAGCCCAGGGCCTCTCCTGAGGGTCAGAGCAAGCAGAGAAAATGTCCTTGCCTAGAGGAGGTGCACATCAGTGAGGAGTTATGTCACCAGCTAAAAAGCTGCAGGAAGTCAGGGGGCTGCACAGCATCAGGGAATACAAAGAGATTCATGGCATCTTCACCAAGATCTCAGAGAGATGAGAATCTGGAGAGAAAGTGTCAGCAGTCATTGAAGTGGTCAGTGGGGACTCACAGGGAGTCTGGGAGTACCAGACTTGTGTGAGCTCTGGTGTTGAGGAATCCATTCAGTGCCAGTAGCTCAGAGTGCAGCTGCAGAGGGAGCTGCAGGTTGAGCTCCACGTGATGGGAGCCCCAAGCAAGAGGCCAAAGCTGGTGCTGACCCTTTGCACAGGAAAAGGCACAGGGACCTGTGGCCCTGCCAGGTGACTGGACACTCAGGGACATAGCAGGAGCCAAATGACACAGTGGAAAACCTCACACTATCACACACAGACTGTGAGGGTATAAAAGCCCAGGGGTTCCTTGGTTTGGGGTCCCTGCTCAGGGACACCAGCTCAAGCTGTTATTCTGTTTTTACGCCTGAGGCTCTGCTATGTGAAAGCAAGGGTTGAGCAGGAAAGGAAACCTTGTCTGGCTGTGTGGGTGTGGGGTGTGCAGGGAGCCAGGCGAGGCACCCATCGCTCCCTGGAGCCGCCGGCTGCAAAGGGGCCTGTCCCAGCTCAGGTGGTCCAAGTGTGAGACTGCCAGAGCAGCTCCCAGGTGGACAAACAGGAAAGTTTCCTTAACCTCTGGCCAAGAGAGGGCAGGCATTCTCCAACCACTGGCAGTGCTTCAGTGTCAGACAAGAGGTTGGAAGTTCTGACGAAGCATCAGAGCTGTCTGAACAGCACATCCATCCACAGCCAGAGGAAGCAGACATAGGACTATGAGACTCCATCCTACAGGAGAGAGAGTCCATCTGCCAACTTCACTTGGTAACCTGCAGAGATTTGCTGCTTGGTAAAAAGTTGCAGATTGGCAAAGTTGTCCTCTGCTAGGATTATTAGTCCTTGCTGTTTACCCAAAAGGGCATAAATTTTAAGTGCTGCAACAGAACTTCTGAGAGTATCAAAAGTGACTCTACAAGTTCTAGAGGCAAGGAGGCATCTCCACAATTTTGCCATTAAAGGAGACAGGTTCAGAGAGATGTCTGCAGGTCAGGAGCTGGTTATGCAGCTGGTGCAACAAGGACTTGGCTTTTACAGACACAGGCTACTCTTTGGGGATAATGGACTGCTAGGGACAGATGGAATCCACCTAAGTGAGACAAAAGCATGTTTGCCTTAAGGTTCCCAGCCTGGTGAAACCTTTAGACCATAAACAACAAAAGTGTAAATAATAACCCACAGATAAATAAGAAATTAATGGACATGGATGGATAGCAAGTGGTGAAAGGCGATAGCTGCAAGGGAGATGTCAAAGTGATAAAAGAAGGGAGGACAGAGCCCACCACAAGTATCTACAGCAGTGCATGTAGCTTGGGAAACAAGCAGGAAAAACTAGAGTTGCACATGCTGTGACATTACTGGAGAGTGTTGGGGTACCTGGGGTACAGTGAGACAGCTTGCACAACTGGAATACTGCTGTGGAAGGACAGACATAAGCTGCTTAGTAAAGGCAGGGCAGATGAGGACAGAGGGTTGTCTTCCATGTCAGGGAGCAGCTTAGATGTATGAAACTTAATAGGACAGACAACAGGTTGGTTGGGTTCTTGTGGTTCAGGAACAGAGGAGGCACTAGTAAGGGCAACAGATCATGTAATCCAGGTGAGAAAACCGATAAAGTCTTCTTTAAACAATTTACTGTCTACATCACAGATCCTGGTTCCTGTTAATCTCTCACATCTTCTGGAAAAGCAACAAATCTTGACAAGTAGTCAAGATTTCTTGATAGAGACACTGGATAAACCAGAGATAACCCAAAGCTAAATCTGTTAATTATCTGTTAAGACAAAAGAGTTGTGATAACCAGTGGCAGCTTTAGCTGCAGTGACCATGAAATGGCAGAGTTAAAAGTCCTGGAGAAAGGACAGTAAGCCAAACACAGACTTATGACTTAACTTCCTATTTCCTCCTGGTGCCCCTACACAGTTCAGGTTCAGCCATATCAGATGCATTACTGGACAACACCTTCAGTCCTTCACCTGCAGCCACAGCACTGAACCTATGCTGTACTCAGAGAAATGCAGGTGTAGTAACATTCCTCCTGTTGCAAGAAGTCATAAACCTCCAGCTCTTCCAAATCTTAGGAGACTGTTTTCTAATCCAGAAATCAAAGTCTTTGCATGTCCTTCACTGTGGTTGTAGGTTTAATCTCCTGTAGCTGCAGCAGGGTCTAAGATTTCATCCATTTCCTTCTGTAGTCTCTAATGCTGCACAGTCTGATAACCTCTTCCTGAAACTCCTTACCTTGGTGACAGAGACCCTCCCCCATCTCCTGCAGGTAAAGAATCCACCTTCCCCTGTCCCAACACCCTCAGCAGGACAAAGAACCCAGGCCCATGTAACTCCAGGCCTGGAGGGCTTCATTCTCCTCCAAGAACTTGACCCAAGCACTGCAGAGCCTGAAGTAGAAACTGTGTTTCAGAGTTCCTCCAAAATCTCACTGGAAAATGGAAGAGCTGGATCTGAACAGATATTGACTCCATCCCAACTAGGTATGAAACTGCACACTGCAAGCAATAAGACCTCACAGTGCAAAGTAAATAATTAGAATAAACAATATTATTAACAAGTTCTATTTGATTCTGAATGCACAAGTCATAGCCTAAAAGACTAAACATTAATGCCTGCTATTCTTTCTCTACCAACTACTAGTTCAATCTAATTCCCAGTTCTTGTATTTGGGTCTTCCCCAGAAGAAGCTTCAGCTCTTTATGGGATTACCATTCTCCTAAAATACTGGTTTACAAATAGCATTTTCCTTAGAAAAGCAGATCCACTGAAATCAGTGGAGCTGCTCCTGGCAGAATAGACTTAGTTTTTCTGAAAGATGAGAACCTTAATTAGCAGATCATCATTACACTATTTATTTTCATTTCTGCATTCAATGAATTTAATAACTCTTCACTTAATCTTAGAATTACCAGCTACATATTCAGTCTATACCTACCTACAGTTTTGTTTTTTTCATTCCACTTTAAACATCATGGTATTTGAAAATTTACAGAAATATGGATCTATTTGTGGTTGAAGTACAAAGCCTCTCTTTCCTTTCTTGTTACAACTTCAGTGAAAACTAGTTTTCTTCCAATATTTACCTGGGATTATGAACACACTGGGATAAATATGGTACCTTGCTTTTTATTTAGATAGTATCTATGACTCAACATTACTGTGGCACATAAGACACAATTTCCTGTTAAATCCCACATAATTTATTTAGATGTCTAAAGATGGTTTTGCCAGTCAGTTAAAAGAAAAGCTTAAAGAGATTGTTTTTATGGGTTTCTCTTTAGATATTTTCACTAGGTTGGTCTCAAAGAAACACTAAGTTGGTCTCAAAGAAACAAAAGACTATAAGAGATCTACTGCATCACCAAATCTACAGGCACTCCATGATGTGACACTTGCTAATCACAAGACAATCCAGGTTCAGTAAGATTAAAAAAATCACTAGTTTGATCTCCTATGATGAAACAAGAAATAAAAAGAGATAAAAATCTCTTCATCATTCAAAATACTAAATACCTTCTAGATGGCTGATGCTGTCTATACAAAACTAGGAAACATTGCAGTTCTCAAAATATTTTCTTTAAAACTCTTTAACAGCAAAAGAAGTAGAAAACCTGATGAAAAATATTTATGAAAATTAATTAAATGAAACAATATCAGTCCAAGTCCCTAACCTCTCACCAAAAAAACCCAAAAAACTAAAAACCCAAAAAAGATCGTTTTAATAGACTATAAGACAAAATAAAAACAGAATCAACAGCAATTAGTTCAGTAAACTTGAACTAATTGAATTCAGCAAATGCTTGCAGATCAATATTAGATGTTCACAGTGCAAGCACATATCACACCAGTGAACAGTGAAGGCTACTCATGTTTTATTACCATGATGCACATAAGCTGTTTGCATTCAGACTCCAGAATTATGACTTCCTATTTGTGTTACTAGACATTTTTAGGAAGGTGGAATATGTTAAAGGAAGATTTATTTGGCAATTCTACTGCAAGCAATGGTAAAGCCAGACCCACAAGCATTCTGAATTATGGTAACAACGAGAACAAAACCAGTAAGTGCAGCACAACACCTCTGTCTTATGCATATAATAAAAATTCAAGCAGAATAATAAAAAAAATATGTTCAACATTAAACCTTTTGTTTTTCCCCCAAAACATGCATTTCTTACCCTCCTCCTCTATTGTTATCTTTGAATCCCAAGGGAGTGATTACTTTAGGAAAACTACTGACACTGTGCTAAACCTGGAAACTCTCTACATGATAAAGTGCATAAAGTACAAAGTTCAATAAACTCACCATTTCAGTGGTGTACCTTCGTATTCAAACCATATTTCACTAACTTCCTCCTGTCTCATAACTTTCTGAAAGTGCTTCTTCACTTTGTCTGTTACCAGTGTCAAGTAGCTTATCCTTGGCAAAAGCAACTGAAAAAAAATTATAGAAGATTTAAGTGTAAATAAAATACACTAAACTAGTAAAAATCTGTAACAAGTATGCATTTTTATAATCAAAATTCAGTTAGCATTCTTTTCTTACCCCTTTTAAGGGGAAACAGTTTACTTTTTAATGGTCAATGGAAGGCTATAAAATGATGTACACAGAAGATGCAGAATAGTAATATCCAATATGTTAACACCAAAAAAAGTAAAAAATTAAGTTCTTGATTCTTTCAGGGGGATGGGGGGAGAACAGTGGACTTCAATTTCTGATTTTCTGTATTTAAATAATGAAGTTTTAAACCTTTTTTATATGAACACATAAGATGAGATTATAACTTCTAATTGAAAAGAATGAGAATGTGTATCAGCTATTATTCAAAATGAAAATTCCTACACAAGGAAAAAAAACCAAAACCAATGAAAACGAGATGCTCAAGGGTTTGGTTTCTAAGTGTTTTGTACTTCCAATAGCTGACAATTTCCATTTTCTTTGCACTGGGTTTGCCATTTCAACCTATTAGTTAAGACTACTATTATTCCACGATTCAATCTTCACCCAGGAACTAAAGTCAGAAAGAAAACTGTAAATATTTTATTAGCTGAAACAAGCTTTGTCATATACTATCTTCTTTTGTCAAGTGTATGCTATCCAAATGAGAATGTTGTGCTATTTTTATTTGCAACATCTTCCCTATCATCTCTTTTTTAAAGCCTTATGCCCAGGAGTGGTTAAGCACTCAGTACCAATCAGTGAATTGACTGATGACTGTGTGGCACATTCACCAGAGACAAATCAATCCCTAAGCATTAACAAACAATGCTTTTCAGTATTCAGTAACCTCCCTATAAAATATCAATTCACTTTAGAGCAGACATTTTAAATTAATAGTATCCATCCTGTAAAGTTCTGCTTAATAATTAGTAATAAAATAGATGGGACTAAGGTATATATAGATTATATTTTGCATGTTTAGAGAAACATTTCTTTTCCAGTGTTCCTCATAACCAGTGCTATTTCTTAAAGTATTTCCCTTATATATATGAATAATGCCAGGCCCTAAGTGAATGCCTGTGATACAGACATCCTAAATCATATAAGGATATATTTTGCCTGACAGAAAACTTGATCTCTGCTGCAACATTCTTCCAGAATTTCTCCAATAACTAGACCACACTTTGATATATAAATCAGATAATAATTTGGCCCTGATAATACAGTTTGTAAATACCCAATTCATAAAGAAGTATGCAGAGTACATAAAGTATCTCGAAGAACAGATTCATCTTTTTGATAATGCTGCATTAGGTTACATCTGTGACACAGGTAAATTTCACAATTTTATAAAATTACATAAGGCCAAGTCTCACTCCTGTCACAGTCATCATGTCACTTAACACTCCATTTTTCATGTACCATATGGTCTTCTTTTTCCAACTGCTGCTTTTATTACCATCATCACATTGTTTCTACCATGTTTCATAGGAGCAATATAATCAAAACACAGCCTTCATTTTTAAAAGGCAAACAAACTCAATAAATTCAATGAAGTTATGTACACATTCAAGTAAGAATTGTTTGGTACTTTATTGACATAAGCTTATCCTTTATTTACCTAATTGCACATATCTTCACTGATTGTTCTTGAGACAATACAGTCCAGGCTATACCAATCAAACCCATATATTTTGGTAATAATTTCATGTTATTTCTCCATGATATGTAGAATTAAATTAATAATGGTGTACTCTGATGAGACTTACTAGGACTCTTACAAAAGCCAATTTTCAGCACACTGCATGTAGCACAGTCATGCTGGAATTGATAAATATATTAAAGCATTATTTATTGCAACAGTGTTTTACAAAATCCTTTAGATTGCATAATTTCCTCCATAAAATACTCTACTTCAGTTTATATTGTGAAAGAACAACCCAGTTTCTACTTCAACACAATTAGAGAACACAGACAATAACCAAACAGCATTCAACTGAATTTAACAGAACGTGGCCAGCACTCCCAAAAGGCTTCAACAAAAACTGTACAACTGTACAAAACTCAACAGTTAATCAGATTAACAGGAATTACCTGCTTTTCAGAGATGCTGAGCATTTGTAGAACTTACTGAACTCTGTGTTTGTCCTCCCCAGTTCTTTTACCTTGATATAGTTATCCCATTCCACAGAAGAAATGAAAGGATCCAATTCTACCATTCTTCTAGCTTGAATTTATCTAGCTTTTATTAATCTTAAGAGATTTACAAGTATACTAAATCTGTTAAGTGAGATCTTTAAGAGCAGTTTAAACACATTTTCACTTTGTTACCCTTTTAATATCCCTTCCCCACCCACTGAAAGATAACAAGATTAAGGGTTCCCTTCATTAAATTAAGAAAGTAAATCTCCAAATACATCACTAAGCAGAATAAATCCTTGCAGCCATCCCTAAATGTTATCCCCAAAAACTACACAAATCGCAACACCTTCCTTTTGAATATTATGTATTGCTACAGTATTTAATCACAATAACCAGGAATGTTTTCTTATTAACCAGGAGGCTAAAAGAATAACAAAGAACTCCTAATGCATAAGTAATTGCTTGCAATATAACTTTGTGTAAGGAGTGCCTCTTCAAGTATATCCACAGGTTTTGTGGCACATCATGCAGTATTTTTACATGCAAAGCACTAAAATAGAAAAATTACAGATTTAACAAGAACTGGACTGGTCTGATCACTAAAATGTCAAGGGAGATCAAACAAAACATCCTATCTTGGAATGATTTCACGTTGCTCTCTCCTACAGATATCTTAACAAAATAATACTTTTGACACCAAGCAAGCTAAAGAGTGGTCCTGTTAAAGACCAGTCCCTGGGCAGAGCACCATTCTAAGACTGTATCCTGCTGTAATTTTTTTCTTTATACATCTGACAAGTCTCAGCCAATGAGTCACTGCTTCCTGTACACTTTTTTCATCCTTCTTTAACTGTTTCTTGCAGCAAGAGGCAAATGTGTATAATTTTAAAATAAAATGCGTAACAATTTTAGGATGAGAGAAAAATCAGATGAATCAGCAACAAAAGTAGTTCAAGCAAACTGTTCCTAAATGTGCTGCCACTCAAAACATAACCATCTGCCAGAAACAATCCAAAGAAAATTGATGTATCCATTTCTAGCTTAACTGCAGAAACCTACCCTACATGACTGTATTAAGACACAGGACAATATTTTACTGGAGCTGCCCAGTCTTTATGTCACCACTCTTTCCAAAAGACAGACAAGTTCATTTTAAATTACTTGTCCTACCCCTGTGCCATGCCAGAAGGTGACACACACAACTTCAACTGCTGTGCTGCACCAACCCATCTGACAGACAGGGCTCTCCTGTCACACCACTCACAAAAAGCAAAATCTATCCCAGAGACTTGAAGTGGTTTTTCTAACTCCTCACCCCCCAAGTCTGTGTCATCCTTCATCTTCATCCTGCATCTTCATAAAGCTCTTCCTCAGAGCAGAATCCTTTATCCTCTCTCAACTTATTGATGCCAGTATTTCCCTCCCATGCAGTCTTTCCATTTATGAAAGGCAGTCTGGAATAAAGAGGCTGTATCTATACAAACAAGTAAGAGGAGCCATGTAAAGCTGAAGAGCTGATGTCAAGGGCTGGAAATGTTAACTACATGTAGTTTTCTACTTTACCCATAATTTTACTTTGATTTAGCTCAAGTTTGCCACCATACACCAAATGTCCATTAGCAACTGAAGTCCATCTCCTCCTCCAGCTTCCCATGAAAAAGGTTCAACCCATGTGATGCCAACCTGGGCACAGGAAGTGGGAAGAATGAAGACTTATTTCAAACACACTCCAGAAATGAACGAAAACATTAATGCAAACACACTCTGAAACCATCAGAACTATACCATGACTTAAAACCTTGATTGCTATTCTGCCTGATACTATTACAAATCATTGGTCCCTCATAAGACACAAAGCTGTATTACCAGCTCCAACATGAACTGAAAAACTAAGAAGGTAAAATTTTAGAACTGTCATCTGTGAGTAACCACATTTTGCAGAAAGAAAAAATAAAGCATTGAGAATTTTGTGAACACTTTAAATGGAACTAAAAGAAATCCTATGACCTTAAAACCATTTCCTTGACTTAGAAAGCTGGCCACACCACAAGGATAACATGGTTTCATGCTTTCCAAGCCAATGTTAAACAGATCAAGGCTCTAAGCCTCTAAACTTAAATCCATAACTTTCAAGTAGCTCTTATACAAAGTATGCAAACATATTTTAACTCATATGTATAATTTAAAGTCTCAGACTTTTAGGTTGGATGTATTTGGCAATAGGTCAATAAATATGAAGCGCAGTGCTTATCTTTCAGCAGTGATGAAACTAAAATATACAAAGATGAGCACTATTATTGCTGAACAAAAAGCACCAATAGTTTATTAGGTTTCAAAACAGCACATGCAAATGAGAAACTGATGACCCAAAGATGCTATTGAAGACAGAAAAAAAGAGATCTATCCAGTGTGGAATGGGATATGATAAGGCTTAAGAATTTCAGAATCCCATAAAAATTAAAATTTCAAGATTTCCCTCCCATATACTTGTTACATTTCAAATTTGCATTTCACTGAATCAGCTAACATTCTTTCTCAATTACATGTCTATTAGGTGCTGAAAGAATGAAAACTGATGAGAACACTATAAATAAATACATCATTACAGAAGGCACTTCCATGTTATAACTCAAATATATCCATCATCCCTTTTTTATCATCAGCTAGCAATCCTGTTCAGGCAGTGTTCTCTTTAGCCATTATAGCCACTTATCTTATTTCTTTAAAGTCCAGACTGCTGGACTTTAAAGAAAAAAAATGAGCAGAAGTCATCCACAGAGCCAGTGTTTGTTAGCAGTTTGTATTACACAGGTGACCAACCTTAAACATTGAGATTTCATAAGTCTGACTAAATTATTTCTGCATTAATAGAAGTTCTCTCCCTTCAACATCCAAGAACATACAAACTCACATCCAGCCTCCTCCTTTACCTAGTCACTCATTCCTAAGAATTTTTTCAAAGATCTTAATGACCTGTGATAAGTTTCTCTCACTAGTGACACAACTTGCTGTGAAGAAAGATGAAGTCACACAGCATGGTTATATGTTTACTTTCAGAAGGTACCAGAAATAAGAAGAAAAGAAGTGGGTTTTTTTCACAATATGCAGTAGTACACATGAAGAGAATGAAGGAAACAAACATAACCACAGCCTTGGACTACTTGTGACTACCTTTGTCATACTCACATAGTAGGGGTCAGCTTCCCTTTCAGTTATCTCATCCTGATAGAGAGTGAAGCAGGTCGGTATTCGCCCAAACCACACATCTCGAAGTACATCTTTGTCATCTGTCATGCTTCCAATGGACAGTGAAGCACATGTAGATCAATTTGTTTCTTCAGCTACAAATGTAACGCATTCCCCCCACCCCAGAGAAAACAAGTCAAGACGACTGCAAATAAAATACACCTTGCTAAAGGTTCCCCCGTAACTACGTTCCTGCAGGCTGACCAACGCTGTCACTGGGGCATTAAAAGCATCGCTTGGTACAAAGAACGGGATGAATTAAGTTCCTAGCTACAAACACATGGCGGATAAGGACTCAAACATAAATGAGCATTTCCTAAGGCTGCATCACGCCCCAGCCGCAGAGCCAAAAGGTCCCTTCCCGTTACCGCAGAGAGGCCGCGGTGCCGGGGCACAGCCCGTGGCCGCACACGGACACCGAAACGAGCCGGGCTCTCCGCCGGGGGCGGGGACCGGCCCGGGGGTCACCGAGGCCGCAGGACGGGCCCCAGCATCGCCAAGCGCCGCGCTGAGACCCGGCGCCCTCCGGAGCCCCGACAGGCCCCGCGGGGTCTTTCGGTCTGTCTGTCTATCTGTCTGTCGGTCCGTCTGTCGACCTCCCTCCCTCCCTCTCTCCCTCCCTGCCGGCAGCCGGCCGAGGTGAATCAGCGGCGCTCCCGCCCCACGGGGCCGGACCAGGCAGCGCCGCGGCGGCCGCGCGCTGTCCCGGGCAGCGGAGGGCCTGGGGCGGCCCCGAGTGGGCAGCCCCGCCATGCGGGCCGGGCCGGGCCGGGCCATGCTGTGCGGGTCGGGCCGTGCCGTTACCTCTGTCGCGACCGGCGACACCGCCCGCCCGCGCGCGGGGCAGGAACTGAGCGGCGGCCGCGCCCCCGCCGCCGCCACGCCCCCGCGCACGCGCCGCCCGCCGCGGGGCTTCCGCCCGGCCCGCGCGCCCGCCCCCGCCGGCGCCGGAAGCAGGAAGCGGCGGGGCGGGGCCGGGAGCCGGGCCGGGGGAAGGGGTGGAGCCGGGGGAATGGCTGGGGCCGGGGGAATGGCTGGGGCCGGGGGAAGGGGTGCTGCCGGGGGAATGGCTGGGGCCGGGAGCCGCTCCAGGAGCCGGTCCCAAAGCCGATCCCGAACCGCTCCCAGAGCGCTGTTGGTGCTGCAGGGACAGCGCTGAAGGCAGAGAGCCGCAGGGCCGCAGCCGTACCGGACCCGGCCATGGGCCCCCTTCTGAGGCATCGGCGGGGCCGCTCAGCCGCTGGACCGCGCGTTGGAGGATTTTCAGCACTTTATCTCTCTGTTTTCTCTTACCTGCTTGTTCTTTTTCTACTTCCCCAAGGAAGTAATCATAACGCCAAGGCTCACAGAGTTCAAGGAGCGCTTGGACAATGCTTTCAGGCACATGGTGTAACGGGCTGTCTGTGCAGGGCCAGGAGCTGGGACTCGATGGGTCCCTTCAAAACCAGAATATTCTGTGACTTTTTCTGTGGTAGAATCCTACCCACCGTGATATGGAGCAAGCCCAGAGAACGCCACAAGGTTGCTAAGAGGACTGGAGCCCCTCCCCTGCAAAGACAAGCTGAGAAAGGTGGGGCTGGGGAAGAGATGGCAACCTTTCAGAATCTGAAGAGGCCTGCTGGGAAGCCAGAAAGGCACTCTGGGTCACGAACTGTGGTGACAGGGCAAGGAGGAATGGGTACAAACTGAAAGATGGGATGACGCTCTTGAGTTAGGGATGGAATGAATGACTCTGGTCATCAGAAGGTGAACTAGATTCTATTTATTAGGAAGAAGTTGTGACTTTTATAGTTGATTTGATAAGCTGATACCTGATTGGTCTCAAAGTGAAAACTTCTCATACAATTGGTGAACTGTGAATAGCACACTTTGGAGAATTATATCTATAAACAACGGTTACAGAAAGAGAGATAATAATTATTTGAATTCTTTTTTCTAAGTTTCTTACAGCTCTTACACAGCTTCCCAGGATTTTCTTAGGAGAACCATGCTTCTCTCTGTTTAGTGGACATGTGATTCCACAATGGGAAATTTATTTAAGGTATTAGGAAGAAATCCTTTACTGTGAGAGTAGTGAGGCACTAGAATACGTTGCTCAGGGAGGCTGTGGGTGTTCCAGCCTGGCAGTGTTCAATGCCAGGTTGGATAAGGCTTTGATCAACCTCATCCAGTGGGAGGTGCCCTTGCCCTTGGCATAGCAGATTTGGACTAGATCATACTTAAAATCCCTACCAACCCTTCATATTCTATAATTCAGTGATTTTATACCATGGTCACATGAGGAGTACCTGTTGCTACCAATGACACCTCTTGCATACCAAAGCATCCTTCTGGATTGGTTTTTATCAGCTGAGTAGATGCTGATAAATTCCACAGTGAATTCCACCTGTGCACTTCAAAGAACATCTCCCACAATTCTGTTGCTCTGCAAATCCCCATCTCAACGTCCTACAACTGCAGGAGTACAGGGGAGCATCAACACTGGTGGTGGGGAGCATTTTAACTCCCAAGGAGGATGTGTATCCTATTGTGCTGCACCCTAGCAGTTGTCAAAGCTGGGTTGTTCCGTGGCCGAGTGTACAACAGCAGCGAACGAACGTCTCAGAGCGGGCGTTTGCTCATTGGGATGAGAGCTGGTACGGGGCAGTTTTAGAGGGTGCACGAGCGGCAGTTTCAATAGTGCCACGTTCTGGCCGTGGTGCCTTGTGGCCACCAGATGTCATGCAGTGGCCACGGCTGCTGGAGGAGTCCTCCGGAATTCGGGAACTAGCTGCAGCTATCACAGACTTTCGGTGGGGTTTACCCAAAGACTGGCATTTTAATAAGTTTGTGTGTTGCTGGGCCAACAGTACGATTTGCAGAACTCTAGTATTTTTTCAGTCATCTGAAGGATTAGAAAAGTCTAAAAGGCTCATTTTAAATTTTTCCCAATTTAAATAAGATCATCATGATGACCTCTTTTTGGTAAAACACAATATTACAAACATGAGTCCTAATAAAAAAATTATCTCTTTTTCTACTGCTCTATAAGCAAAAAGTTAAGCTATGGCACTTTTATGATTTGGGGCATACACCAGGAAGCTTTCCATGCCTTCTCTCTCAATTTTTCTGTGACACATGGATTTAAAAAGGAGGTAAACTGCTGTAAACCTGGAGAAAACTTAGTATTTGGTATGGCCTACCCCAAGGACAGGGAAAGAAGGTACAGAGCACATGTGATATTGCAAGACTTTATGCTCTGAAGGGACCAGTTCCCTTACACTTCTGAATACAGGCAACTACACTCACCTTGCATGTTTTGGGCATGATGGTGGAAGGAGAGAGGTTCCTCCAGAAGTATTCTCTGTGCACTCACAACAGTTTTAACTAGCGTGGATGGGGTGGAAATTACTGTCTTGCAAACCTGCAATGGCAGGAGGCATGCACAGAACTGATCCTGCAGTTACAGAGACATCCAACCCACAAGAACTGCACATTTACTGAAGGCTTCTCTGTGTGTTTCTGCAAGGAACCCCCTTAATGCTGTTAGAGATCAGCAGAAACCAGTCTCAGGAGGATGCTGTGAGATGCCAGCACCACTAGAAAAACAAACAGAAATCCCTGACCAGACAGACAAAAAAGAACAAGATTTTTACAAAGATTTTTTCCTCATTACATCATTTGCCAGCTTTCAGAAAGCTTTGCACATATGGATATCCCTACAGGAAATCAAGGAGAACCACAGGGTTAGTCTTTGCCCTTTCCTCCTATGAGCTCCTCAGAGCTCTCCTATAGAAAAGGGTGGTTTTGGTAGGATCTGTAGGGTGAAGGGTTTGATTGATCATTGTAGCAGCACCATGAAAGGTAATGCCAGGTAATTTCTTTTCTCACAGTCAGGGAGGAGTCTGCAAGCTACTATCAGTGATCCTGTTCGGATGTGACTCCTTCTTGATGCTGCCTGTGCTCACCTTCTGAGGTCTGTCTTAACCCCCACTACTGCAGTTCTTGAAGCACAACGTTGGCCTGCTAGACCGTGCAATCAGCATTCTGTTGCTTACTTACAGTGACTACCAAGTAGATTAAACATTTACTTTTGCATGTTTCTCTTGTGTATAATACAAGGAACATGGGCACCTGACTCAGGCATATGGCTTCCACTTCGTAGGCTGAAAACTGAACTCCATTGAGCACCCAAGTCTTGCTGGATCTAGATACAAGAAGCCAGGTGGAGAATAGAACTCAGTCAAGTTAAAAAGTGAGATAACTTGCTACTTAAATTATCTTCCTCTTTAAACATTGTGCTGGTGTAGTTGCCAGCCCCAGATACAGCAAGGTACATTGTCCATGTGAGATTTTAAAGACAATAATTCTGTAGGTGGATGAGGCTCTGCTACTGAGACAAAGTTGGTTGTAGAGGAGATATAATGTGAACACTGAACAAATAAACTAAATCTGAAGTGAATGCTAGCTTTGCTGTTATTGTGACTATAAATAAAGAATCCAAATCTAATATTAAAAATATCTGCTGGGATGTAAAGTCAAAATAAGCACAATAAAAAGAGAATTACCTCTTTGACATACTGTTCTCCACATTGCTATCTAATTTGCATTGTCACTTGGCACAGTGGGCTGGGCTAAATTGGAAGGGGAAGAGCTCAACAAACATATTTCCAATTCCAAAGATCCTCAAGCAGTATTCCCTCATTTTAAACGTCATCATCAGACAACACACAATGAGTCATTGCCTAATGGCAGCTGAATCAAAATACCTGTTATTGAGTGCACATGGAATGTGAAGATGCTTGTAACGAACAAGATTATAATTAAAGATGCATTAGTTCTAATAAAAATAACATAAATGGAACTGATGGTTTACATATTTGTGGGCAGTTTTGTTTTTGTGTAATGGTAGTGCAGATGAAGATTTGTAAGCAGAATCAGTGTATAATTTACGTTGGAAGGGACATCCAGGCCAGCACCCCTTCTCAAAGTGGGAGTAACTACAAAGTTAGAACATATTGGTAAAGGCAAATCATGCCACCATTTGATTGCTGTAAAGTGACCTGAAATAAAAGTTGACATACTATTTCCCTCTGCATTTTGCTGGAAGTGGGATTACTAATATTCATTGCTTTGATGACATGGAATGAATTTAATGGTGCCTTTATAGAATTGATATTTTATGTCACCTAACATACCACAAAATAAGGATAGTTTGTAAGTATGTAATGTATCTACTTATGGAAGTTATACATAAATGGATGTATAACAAATACCCTTGGCAGGTGGAGAAAATATTCCACTTATTCAGTCCTGGCTCCACAGTCTGCAAAGCCCAGACTCCATTAAATCACTGACAAAACACACAGATATGTGAAACTTTACCTGTTCCAGTGTTGTTTTATTAGCAAATGATCAGCAATCACTATTGCTGTTTTCCTTTCAGTTCCCTAACCTTTTTCAGTAGAAAGCAAAACATACTTTAATTTTCTAGCTATTGTCTTTTGAGTGTGTAAACAAAACCAGATTGTGAAAATCATTAATGTACACCTTTTAATATGCAACAGTGACTTAGAGTCAAATGAAACTCATAAAGCTGCTATTTATATCTAGCTAAATAGTTCATGGTTGCCTACTCCCAGTGAAGAGTTAATTTGATTAATTACATGAGAAGCTGATACATCCATCTGACAACTTCCTGGAAATATTACAAGATGACACTTAATGTTTTCCAGATACAATTTTAATTTATAAGTTTGTGAAAGCAAAAAAAAAAAAATCCCTCTTATCTAGATGTAATTCCCCTTTCATGCTCTCCTTACTTACTAATATTTGTCTTCTATAACAGCAAATGTATTTGTAAATATTCTAGACTGGTTTTAAACTCTTTCTTGTCTAAATAACTGAGGTATGCTGACAACTGTCCTAGCTTTCCCTCACAGTTGTTAACTCTTTTCTACTTTGCTGATTTCATAGAATCACAGAATTATTTGCACTGGAAAGGGACCTTGAAGATAATCTAGCTCCAACCCCCATTTACTATTTTAGTACAAAATTAAAATTCCTAAATCATATTTCAGACTATCAAAAAAATCTTTTACTACTAAACCAAGTGACTGGACATTAGGAAATCCTAGTTCTAGGTCTGCCACTTAGTATTTGAATAAAATTTCTTGGTTTTCCTACTTCATTGTAGATTCATGAAGACGATCTTAGTGAGGAGGAAGGGAAATACCACCTTTTAAAATTTCACAGTATGTACATATGGAGATTTCTTATGGACATAGATCAGATCATAAGCTTTCTTTTTTAAAATATTGAAAATGCCAACAGCCCATTGTTCACTTAGCCCATTGTTCACATTTTTACCCTTCTGCATGTTAACTAACTAATACCTATTCTGTCAACTATTCTCTCTTATCATAGAGGGAAATTCAAAAGGTGGTAGGATGATGATTCCTGACACATCTGTTTTTTCTCTTGGGAATACTGACAAAAAGGTTAATGGCTTTGTCAGTACTATCTCAGTATGAGACAGGTTTGGCTCCATCTATGTTTGATACATAAATTAGTCATTTATGACCAAGGATCAGTACTAACTTACTGCTGAATCACAGTACAGCCAGAAAGTAACACAAAAGTAGAAGGAAGATAATACAATAATCCTGTGCTATTTGGAAAATGGAACGGCCTTTAGGTTGTTTGCTTTTAGGCAAGAAGAGGTTTCACCAGTAACCTACCTTGTTAATACCATTGAAATGTCAACTGCTGAGATGTGGACAGTCCAGCCCTCAGTACAAGAAGACACTAAGCACCCATGTGTCACCCAGCACTTGGGAACTCCCAGAAATTAAACCAGAATTAACTGCTGCTTGTTGACAAGTAATCTTTCATACCTTGGTAAGACACTTCTTGCTGTACAGCTCTATATCAAAATCATTTCAATAAGGACTTCATTCCTTTTCTGTATTACACTGCATGGTTCCAAGCATCTGAGTTAGACTCGTTACAACCTGGTCTATTGGCTATATTGTGAAACCTGACTTACTCTTGCAATATAGTACCAAATATCATACAGTTTCATGGATAAACGCAGTGCCAAGTGCGACACAAAGACAACAGCCAGATATTTTTTACCCATCCAAGTCATCAAATCACTAAGAAAAACAAGACTTCAGAAAAGTAATTTTCTATTCTCAGTAAACACATGTGTCTTATTACATCTGACATAGGCCAGTTTTTTCCTTAGATTTCTGAAAAGAAATAGTACTGATTTGTAATAAAACACTGGATTTCTCTATTGCAGATAAAGAGGTTTTTTTAAAATATGACTGGATGATCTTCAGTAGTTTTACCCAGGGAAAAATTTTTCTTAGTGATTCAAAATTCACTTTGATAATTTTGTAGTACTAAAATGTCGATAACTCCAGTTCTGAAGCTCTGATATATCTTTGTTTATCTGCTGATAAAGTCTGTTATGGAGATTTAAACTTACAAAGACCTTTCTGTAGATTTAAAAATCAATATTGCATGAAAGTTTTTCTGGTTTTCCTCTTGGTTGTATTTGAACAACATTTGTTATATGAGTTAGCAATTAAATTACTGATTTCTCAGGGAAAAAGTAAGAATAAGATGCATGTAAAATAAGAGAATGGGTGTTCGAGTTGATGGTGAAAAAAATAAAAATCCTAAAGTCTATTTTATTCCATGAGAAGTATAATTACTAGTGGCCTCATCAGTGCTGAGGGAGCCGAGTTGGAAATCACTTCTCTTGAACTGCTGGCTACAAGTCTAACATAGCCCAGTGTATGCCTGATTTCCTTGCTTACAAAGGAGTTTGGATTTGCCTCTCTTGAACTCCATGATTCTTGCACCCTCTTGTTTGCTGAGATTGCTGTGAATAACAGCTCAGCCCTTCAGCATATCAATCACTCCACCCTGCCTAGTTTGTATCACCCAAAACCCAAACAAGTGTGTGTTCCAGCTCCTTGTCCAGTTCAATGATAAACATGTTTTGTGGCTTTGTGATGGGTTGACTGTGGCTGAAGGCCAGGTTCCCACCAAAGCCACCCTGTCACTCCCCTCCTCAGCTGGAGAGGGAGAGAATGTAAAGAAAAGGTCATGGGTAACCATAAGGACAGGGAGAGATCTCTCACTTGTTACCATGAACTGCTCCTGCCTGGGTTCCTTCCATGGAGGGCAGCCCTTCAGGAATAGGTTGCTCTAGCATGGGTCTACTACAGGGCAACAAGTCCTGCCAGCATTCCTGCTCCAGCATGGACTCCTCTCCACAGGACCACAGGCCTTGTCAGGAGCCTGCTCCAAGGAAGGCTTACCACAGGCCACAATCTCCTTTGGACACCATCCTGGCATAGGCTCCTCCCGGGGCTGCAGGTGGGGATATCTGCTCCACCATGGACCTCCATGGGCTGCAAGGGGACATCCTGTCTCACCATGGCCTGCACCATGGGCTGTGGGGGAATCTCTGCTCTGGCACCTGGACCACCTCCTCCCTCTCCTTCTCCACTGACCTTGGTGTCTGCAGGGCTGTTGCTCTCACATATTCTCTGTGCTGCTGTTTCTGCAGTGTTTTTTCCCCTTCTTAAATCTGTTATCACCATTGCTGATAGGCTTGATCTTGGCCAGCGGTGTGTCTTATCTTGGAGCTGGCTGGTGTTGGCTCTGTAGGACATGGGGGAAGTTTACAGCACCTTCCCAGAGAAGAACACTGTAGCCCCTCTGCTACCAAAACCTTGACATAAAACCCCAATACACATTGAATTATTAACCACTACTTTCTGATCCTGGCAGTCCAGCCTGTTTTTCACTACCCTTGCAGTCTACTCATCCAGTCCATATCTCCTCAGTTTAGCTACCAGTACACTGCAAAAGACAGTGTTGAAAGGCTTGCTTCAGATAAGCTACATCTGTTACTCTCTTTTCATCCACAGAGCCAGCCATTTCATCATAGAAGGCAATCAGGTTGGTCAAGGATGATTTAACTTTGATAAATCTCTGCGGGCTGATTCCAGTCATTATTCTGTCTTTCACGTGTCTAAAATGTGGAGGACTTGTTCCTCCATTTTCCCAGGAGCTGACCATGCTGTAGACCTTCCTTCTTGATTTAAAAAAAAATATTGATGTAATACTTGTCTTTTACCAGCAACTAGGGAGTTCCCCCAGTTGCCACAGCCTTTCAAAGATGACAAAGAGGAGCCTCACAAACATATCAGCTGTCTCAACCTCTATGAATGCATCTTGCTTATGTCCAGAAATACTTAAATTATTCCTAATTTAATTTTCTTGTAGGATGGCTAGTGCCTCAATCCCCACAATTTTTCTACTAGGCTCAGAGACCTGACCTTGGCAGTAAAAATCAAGGCAAACAAGTACTCCAGTACTTTTCTATTAAGTACTCCAGTCTTTTCTATGCAATTTGTCACTACATCCTTTGCATCATGCCTGCACTATATAGCAGAAAGTTTGCATTTTTCTTCATCTTTCTTTCAGGGCTGCTTATCTGTAGAAGCTCTTCTTGTTGTCCTCTGTGTTCCTTGGTGGTTTTGACCCCAGATGTGTGGCTTTCCTAATTTGACTCTTGAGTGCCTGAGTGCTGCTGCAAGATTCCTGGTAACCCCCTTTCTATGTCTAAGCTCAACTAGAACTTTCCTCTTCAGCCAATCTTCCCATGTAGCTTCCCATCTTCTTGTGCAATCACAATGGGCCATTATAGTGCTTCAGGGAGATTTGATTTGAAGACCAACTTTTTTTTCTTTCTTGTTTCCCCAGTGATTCCTGCTGACCCATTGCCTGACCAAGCTGAAGTCCACTCCCCTGAACTTCAGGGTTTTGCCATGTACCTTCCTTGCTTCCCTCAGCATCTTAAATTGAACCTGTTTTCCCACTTCTCTTTAGGCTTTGATCTGCGTACTTTGATGAGCCTGCTTAGAAAACTTTCTCAACAGCAAGACTATTGGGAAAGGTGCTCTTGCCTTTCTTTCTTATGCTGTTGCCATCACTTCCCACCAGTCCTCACTCCCAGAAAATAATCCATGGACATAGAAGCCAAAGGCTCTCCCTGTGACACGGGCTACACTGGCTTTGATCAGCACAATACAACCTCTCTTATTAAGCCCATGTCCTTAATGGCAGGGGGAAAGAGGAACACCACCTTGTCTCTTTACTGCAGTTACCCGTGATCTGCTCAAGTTCTGTTCCGGCAGCAACACTTGTGTCCAGGTGGGTAAGAAGCACGCAGTAACAGTGGAAAGGCAGTAATAGCAATAATCCAAAGGCACTCTTGGTCCTTCTGTGGTGTCATGCACCAGGGCCGAGGACAAGCAATCGGCTTCCTGACAGCAGGTGTGACCTGCAGATGGGCACTCTGGCCCCTAGAGAAGGAAATAGCTTAAATAAGAATAATCTTATTAGAGAAGTTTAAGTAAGTCCATTCCTTGTTTCATCTCATATTGATTACTCTTACTCTTTTTGTTAGTCTTTTTTTTTCCTGAACCCATAATAGTGTAATTTCCTTGATAACTTATTGGGAAGGGCATGTTTATAAAGACTTAGCTTAGCTTACACATTCTCCCTCATCTATCTTTTTGTGGAACAGCTGATAGATAACTCCCTAATTATTGTTTATTAATAGTAGAAATTCACTGACCCACATTCTCACAGTCACTCTCTGTGTTTGTTTTAAATATTACATCCTTATTCTCTGTAATCGCAACTGATTATCCTGGGAAAAGCAAATGCTGACAAACAGCTCTACAACTTCGTGCTTCTCCTCCCCAGGACTCACAATAACTGGTTTGTTTCATCAGGCTGTTTCAACACCTCCTCTTTGGATAACTTTTCACAGGACAGTGCAAGGTTTATGTTCATCTGGAAAGAGGCCAGAGCTGATGGCTGCACAGAGGCTGATGGTGTTCACAGGATCTGTATTATAGACCCTGTGTATATCCAGGAGGAAGAAGTGACTGGTAAACACAACTATGAACAGACAGTTTCAATTTCCTAGTAGTGCTCCTGTATTATCTGCAGATACATAAGAACAGTTATGCTTTTAATTACATCTGGTCAGCTTAATATTTAATTGCAGATTCTTTAGCACCCAAGTAGGTTACAGAAGACTGGATAGCTGTTGGATTTGTCACAGGATGCTCATATTCCATAGCAATTTAATCAACTGTGCTTACATTTCATTCTTTAGCACATTGGCTCTAGACTGTAAATTCCTGAAGATAGGAGGACCTACCTTCCTTCATCCTTGTCCATTACCCAGCTCATCTGTTAGTCAGTAGGAGCAATAATACATAAATGGTAATTATGTATCTAATGATTTAGTAGTATATACCCAGACTCTTTATGAAGTAATTAATTTTAAATTTCCTGGTAGTTTCTACCTTTCTTAAAAATTAAAAGAGAAAGATCCTATCCTAACTTTAGCCATGCTAGCTGATAGATCTCCATGACAGTATGATGAAAATATAATAGAATGACATTGCTGATTTAGTCAAATTAAAAATCATTCTTTAAGGTGACAAATTAATTTCAACCCTGATAATAATAAAAAATTTAGACCAGAAAAGAACATGATCTATAGCTTTGCTTTTGGCCAAGCATGAAATTGGAGCAGTACTATGCACACTAACCAGTGCAAAACTGGAAAGCAAGAGAAACAGAACCATAAAATATTAGCCTGGAAATAAATACATTTAAACCAAGCGTATCTGGATATTAAGCAGTAAATTAACAATGTGTCAGTATTATATTGCTAATGCCTCATTGGTATGTTAATTTGTGGTGCTTTTCTAATTGAATTAATTTATGGTCTTACTATTATACCTTTAAATTGTGACTACATGAGAGCTGAGTGCTAGAATTCACTTTTTTTTTCTTTTAATTAAACTCCAGAGGAGGCTGGAGCCCCGATGCACAGAGTGGCATTGATGATGCTGCCAATGAGTAGCATCCTGCTCCCATGAAGAGCAGCATGTCCCACCTCCTTCCTCCTTTCCCACTAAGATGGGAAAAGAAAAAAAGTAGCCACAATGTGGAATGTTCTCTCCTCTGAGTAGCATCCACATAATTTGTTTCAGACTACTTGTATAGCCTGTTTTCTCATAGCTGTTTTATCTTCCCCTCTTAGAGCTTTGAGGAGGAAAAAAAATACTGAACAACTTCAGATGCCAAATAAATGCCATATTGGACCAACCCTGACACAGCACACATAAAGCGTTTTACAGATATTAATGCTCAGCTTGAGACCAGGCTCAAAATCTTTATTTTAACTCTTTATGCAAACTGGTAAGTCCAAAGACTGAAAGCTTTCAAGAAACTCTAACTTAAAAAATCCACAGAGGAAACATTCATCCTTCACAATTGGGCAAAAGAACAAAATACTTGGATACTCAGAGCAAGAATTAAGTGATTTGTAGGTGAGTTCTAGGTGTTATCTTGGCTTTGTACTGACACTGCACTTCAGTCAAAGATAGTTATCATTAAAGAAAAATAGCATTGGATTGTTATTAGCAGAATGAGAAAAGCACCTGGCAGGTAACAGAGAAGAAAATCCCTGAAAGAAATGTTTTTTCTGGGAGACTTTTTTTCCATGTCAACTGATTGGAGAAGGAATGAAAACTACTGACATGGATGTATTAGCAAGAAAAAGAGGAATATTCCACACTGGAAACTCCTGAACATTTCATAACTGAAATCTATTTGGCTATCTTCCTGGACTTATGGGCTGAACCTAGCTGGCATTGAAACTAAACAGGGCACTCTCACTGTTAGCATCACAATGGGAGCATTATGTGGAGGTAGTAACTGATGCAGAAGTAGTTCACTTATATGTTAGAAAACCTACCATGGCTCTGGTTAGCACTATAAAATTTCATGTTAAAGTCAAATACCACATGCTGCACCTTGGTATTGCTGTGGGACACTTCTAATGGGTGAGCACTGAAGTTACACAACCCCATGGATTGGATACATGACTTATTTTGTTTGCTTCCCTTGAGCTGTAGGATTCTAATGCAAAAGACTCTTTAAAGGCCCAAAGATGGGTTGTAGGACTCTTCTTTAGTAGCTGACAGGAGGGGTGTGATTGGCAGGGAGTTCTATATTACACTTTTCACCTATGTGAATATACAAGCAACTCAAATAAAGGCTCAGATAAATTTTTGGCATTTTATGGCAAAAATAATAATAATAAGAAACCATGCTAATATTGAATTGATTAATTGAACATGCCAATTTCCCATAAAAATTCTACCCACACCTATCTGCTGTAGAATATTCAGTTTACAGAATAAAAATCTTACAGTATCAAAGGGTTTGGCAGAAATATTCACGAATAAGTGGGTTATAAATTAAGAGTCACATCCATTTTTTACTTATCTGATCAATAATTAGCACCTAGGAGATGGACATTGCATGCTTTCAAGAGAGGTATTAGCTCACAGATGAACCTAAATACCAAAGATCCCAAATTGAACCATGATGGGAACCAGACACCTTAAAATAAGACCAAAAGCATCCAACATGGAAATATAAATTGCTGCCTGAAGTAATCACACAGTGTTTACAAGATCAAATTCAGAGCATGAGGTTATGTAAATTCACCCCCACTCCAAAATACCCTCAGAGCCTGAGGTGCTTCCATCTACTTGAGCTCCAGTGCCAGTGTGCTCCCCTGTGTGTCTCCCCAGGCAATCCAGCCATGCAGCTGCCAGACAGAGCAGGGTAAGTCACGGCAACTGGCATGCCAATAATGATCACTCTTGGAGCCTGGGTGATGATTTGCCCCACCTACGAGGTACATAAGGCAATCCCAGAAAAGCTTGACTTCCAAATTTACTGCTTGGTTGAAGCCCACATCACTTCCCCTTGCTTCCAGATTTCTTGGTCCTACTGTCAGTCAAGCTACTGCCATTTTTCCAAAGTCCTCCCTCGTGACACAGAATTGCTCACCTTTAAGGGGTTTGCCCTGCTATTTTTTTAAGGGTGTCTTTGCTTCCTTGGCTTCTTATGTATTACTCTTGCTACAATTCTAGCTGCCATGCTTCTGAACTAATTTAGTTCTTGGCCTTTGTCTTTCTGGTCCTTAGTTGTATTATCCAGGCAGTCCTTAACCCCCAGGGGTGATCACCCACATCCCACCATGTGTGTATCCCACCTGATAATTTACTGAGGACATTAATTTATATCTTTTTTTTTTTCAAGGCATGGAATGGGACTCACTCCTCTTTTCAGGTGTGGCCAGGGAACCTCTAGTCCCTTGTTGGTCCAGAAAACAAACATTAGTGGTGATATGACTGTGAGATTGAATGTATTCTTGTCGGTAGGATTTTCCCAAATTAAGGCAACCATTTCCATCACTATTTCTACATCACACCTGGAACTCCTGGAAAAAAATGGAAGCCAATATGGCATTTTGTATTAAGCCTGCTGTTAGAGCATGAGTTAATTAAGATCCAAATATGCAACCACAGGGTGTCCCAGCAGAGATTCAGGCCAAGCCATACCTAGTTTTTAGCTCCTTGTCACACTTGGGCAAGAAGCAGGCACCCGACACTCAGTCCCGTGAAGACTGAGGCAACTCTGAGCATGTGGGGAAGCAAATCCCTAAGAACCTGGGGCACTTTCAAGACAAACAGGGAGGCAAACCTGGAATTTAAGTGCCCACAGGGTTAGGTGTCAAATGAATGTGGGATTTCAGGGCCATAGTTTGGGACTTACGTGTTTTATGTGGGACACAGGGAGGATTTTGTCCCCTGTGTACTTTATTGCTCTTTTACCACCAACTCCAACATGTGGAAATCCAAAACAGTCTTTATATATTCTGACAGTGAATTTTCTGAATCTCAAATGTTTGCATGCATGCACCGTTTCTGAAGGAGATTTCACACCTCTGTTTTATTGGAAAAGAAGAAAAGATATTTGATGACAAAGTTGATGATAATCCATTCATATTTTTCTGTAATTTGTGTATAGGCTTTAGATTGGAGGTTTGTTTCAGAGCTATTGGGCCATATATTGGAATAGTTTTATATTAGAACAGAGCTTGTTTCTGTTTTGAAACAATAAAAAGGGAGAATCAATGATTTGATTTAATAGTATTATCTCAACCTGTATGTTAGCTGATTTCTGTAACAACTTCAAAAATTTTGAGCCTGTATTTACTGGATTATCTTTGTAACTCAAATATTAGCTTAAATGTTTCAGGTTTAGGGTTTTTTTAATTGTAATTTTTTAAATCTCACATACAGTTTGCAGTCAAGCAAGACTACTGAGTATGGTGAAGTCAAATCTAGATACTCGATCATCTTCTTTTTCACCATGCTGGAATGATAGCAAACAGGAGAAGGATAATTTGTTGCATAATACCTTTCTAAGGTATGAAGTACTATGAACTGTTGCAAAATTGTGTTGGTTCTGATAAAGCTAGACTGACTTGTTCTGTTGCATCCGTCTGGATTAAACTGACATAAACTGGCTGCTGACATAAACATGACCATCATTTAAAGTTTCCTGAATGACTGGCTAATTCTTATGAATGTCTATCTTAACTAATGGCCTTAAAAATGCCTTCCTTTCCTGACTTGAGGCCCAAACCTTCTACATAAGACAGGTGCAACTAAAAGTACAGGGCCTTGACAGATCTGTTTGGACTGAAATCACTCATTGTTCTGACACTACCCTATTTAACAACCAGACTTTAATTTTGGCCAAAGTTTGAAAAACAACTAAAACAACCAAACCCCTTCACTTAAGTTTGTGTATCAGATTTTTTTAGGATATGTCAGCACTGAAGCACAAATGCTAGATACCTCAAGGCTTATGTGGAATACACATTTCTTATATATGTCTCTCCAGAGAGTTATGGAACTCTGCACATTTTCTAGGTACTCTATGGTGCTAATACTAATCCAGACCCTGCCAAAATAATCTAAGAGGATTTGAAAAAATGTGCGCCTTGCATTGCTCCCTTTTCTCTATGTCATTCAAACTGTATGTTTTCAGGCCAAACACTTTTTTTTTTTTTTTTTTTTTTTTTTTTTTTTTTGAGTGGAATGAAGTAGCACAGCTCTGCTGAACATACCCTCATCTGCCTTGTCTGCTATCAACTCAAGGTATCTAATGGGTACAGTGGCAGGGAGAAGACACAACACAACTGCAGTGGCCAAGACTCCTTTCTCTCCTGTGCTGTTTAGGGGAAGTGGTTCACCAACACCAATTAATTTACCTTTGCTCTGGCACAGCAGAATCCCAATTATAACTGACACCTAAATGGAAATGTAGCACACAGACGTGGTAATGTATTTATCTGGCTTCTTCAGAAATGAAGAATGTCAGAAAATGCCGTGGTTATGTGTGGTTCTCTAGTCAAGGAAATAGAAAGGAATAATTTTAGGCTAAAGTAAGATAAGAGGTATAGCTATTTGAATCTTTACAGTGTCTACCCAGCGTCCAAAAATCCTATCCAGCTACAGCGGGCAGGACTTTCTGCTTTGTTCCTAGCCATCCATAAAGGACAGCATCTACCTGCCATCAGGTCTCCTGTCTGTGTCCTCAGAAATACTTAAAATCCAAATGGATATGGTCCCGAATAGCCTGCTCTTGCTGATTCTTCTTAAGCAGGGGGCTGCACTAGACAACCTTCAGAGGTCCCTTCCCAGTAAATGTGTTTTGTGATTCTACAATTTTCATGCTTATATAGCTTGCTTTACTGAAACTGACTTTTATTCTCAATCCCTTATGCAGTCCCTGAGAGTACAACTATCTTTCTTTCCAGTTCAGCCCAATTTTGGCATGACACATACTTAATTCTGTTAAAAATAACTTTACTTTTAGGAAAAATAGCTTTATTCTATTTAGTTTATCACTAACCAAATAAATTACTAGTCAAAATAATTGAATCTTCTCCCCAAACAAGTGTACATATTACGTGAGGTAAAATAGTAGCAAAGGTAAAACTTAGCTGCTCAGCCAACATCTGTATATTTTGTGTTCCCCTGCCTTGCTCACCTCCTTTTCCTTCTGCCGCAGAAAACCCAGCATTAATTTATATCCACCAATTTATGTAGTGTTTGTCAGCTATTGGCAGATTATGACCATTGCATAATGCAGAATTTTAAGTTTTTCCAGAATACAGACTTCCAACATTTTTATTATGTCATCTTAGTATTTTTAGCAGAGAATTATAACATCTATGTCGCATCAGTAACAAGCAAAAATCAGAACCAAAACCACAAGAGCCCTAAAAGCTCCTTACATCCGACAAATGCGTGCTTGTTAGACACAATTTAGGACAGACAGTGTCCGTCAGCGCACAAGAGCGTCTCCTAAGGAAAGCTGGACCTCAGGGTCAGTTAAGAGAAGATTCCTAAAAGCACCGAGGGACACATGGGATCGCCAGGTCCTGGTCGCGATAGGAGCCGACACAGCAAGGTGTCTGAGCCCGAGCCTTCCCGCGGGAGCGGCTCTGCCTCCCTAGGGAATCCCGTCCTCGTCCTGCTCGGCGGGACACCGAGCCAGCAGGGCGGTCAGAGCCAATCTATTCCCAGGGAGAGGGATAAGCAGCTAATTAATTAATGTGGCGGGCACCGCGACAAAAAGCAGCGCTGCGAGGTTTGGGGTGTGTTAGCTCCTGAGCCCCTCGGCTGTACAGCTGACTTTCTTTATTCGTGTTTTCTCCTTAAATGAGGAGGGGCTGGGGGGCGGCCGCGGGAGGATGAGGAGCCCCCGGCGCAGCGCGCAACCTTTCTCCGCGCCTCGCACAAGTGTCCGGGGCGCGGGGCACACCTCAGGGTTAGCAGAAAACAACAACAACAAGATAATGGCCCCTAATGCGCACCTGGGCACGGATCACACGTGGGCCGCTCCCTTCCTGTGCGAGCGGCGGGAGCCCGCCCGCCTGCCGCGGCTCGGCTCGCTCCGCGGGGAGGGACCGACGCGTCCGGCGGTGGGCAGGGAGGCAGGCAGGGAATCACCTTATTAACAGCATACACCGGGGCGGGCGGCTGCCACCGCCGCCCCGTCCATGCCCGCGGAGAGCCCGAGAGCGCCGCGCTCCTGCCGCTGCCGGCGGGAGATCCCCGCGCAGAGCCCCGCAGAGCCCGGCATGGCGCGGCGCGGCCGCTTCCAGCGCCTCTTCGGCCGCAGCGAGTCGGAGGACTCGGAGCCCGAGGGGGCGGCCGCCGCCGCTGCCCCCCGCCGCCGCCCGTCCGCCGCCGCCGCGCCCAAGCGGCGCCCCGCGTTCCCGCACTGGCGCCCCAAGAAGAAGGAGCAGCATCCCCGGGAGGGCGGCGGTGCCGCGCCCGCCTGGAGCCCGCCGCCCGCTCCGCACCTCGAGTGCCCGGCGCCCCGGTAAGCGCGACACCCGAGCGGGCGGTGGGGGAGCCGGGCACGGCTGGGGGCCGGGGGTTTTCCTGTCGAGGAGGGAAGAGCGTGTCCCGCAGCCGCCTTCCCGTCCCGCGTCCGCCCCAGCCTGCTGGCGGAGCGGCGCCCGAGCCGTGTTGACAAACAGCAGCGCCCGTGTGAATGAGTAACAGTCAGCCTGTGCCCGGAGCAGGGGGAGGCTGCCTGGCCCAAACCAGCCTCCTAAGGGCGGCTGGCGTGTGTGAATGGCTTGTACTCCTCTGCAGCAGTGGGCTTGCTCTGTGCTCGCGTTTTCTGGACGTGATAGAGGAGGAAGATGAAAGAGAAGGGCTTGACAGCACTCTGCTACAGCGCTCCCCATAGCTATTGCTCCCCAGTGTGGTGCAAGTCTCCCATGAGTGATGACTATCTAGTGCATGCTGGCTTCTTGGGGACGCAGGTATTCCCCGGGGGATGTTTAGAGCCTGTGGCCACAGCACAAGGAACCTCAGTGAGACTGTTGTGGGGTTGCCGAGCAGTAAAACCTCTGACGTGAAGGTAATTCACAGTAGCATATGGCATATGCTGAACTTGAGGCTATGTCAGGAAAGGGTTTGGTTAATACTGCTCAGATCGGAACATCACAAGGCGGGCAGTGAGAAGATGCCAGTGCTGCCTACATTAGAAAAAAAAAAAAGTTGTGAGCTATTGGTCTCTCAGGTGTTTGCTTCAAGTTGAGAAATCTGTAAGTTTCAGAAGGTGGTTCTGTAAGTTTCTGAAAGTGTTAGAACTTGCTGAAAGGTAGACATCAGAACTTGACTAAAGTATAGTCTAATTATGTTTGTATTTTATGTTGAAATGTATTATTGAAGACTTTAAACACCAAACTCTTCTATAAAAGGAAAAAAAGTGCTTGTTTATATATTTTTAGGAAAGAGAAAATGAGGTCTGCTTTTCAGAACTTTTAAACTGGGAAATGATGTATTTTAGAATGCTATTGAGTGGCCAAGCTCAAGGTAACGCTGCAGGAGGAGCAGATCCCTCTTTTGCCTTCCAGAGGCCAGATAAAACAGAAGGGGATGGGATCACAGTGTAGCTCAGGCTGGAAGGAACCCCAAACAAGGCTGACTCTGAGTTCAGATCCCAGTTTCTCAGGACTGTGTCCACTTGAGTTTTGAAATCTTCCAAGAAGAGAGAGTGCACAGCAACTTTGGCCAAGCTGTGTTACTCCTGCTTTGTGTGAAATAGTTTCTTCTGGTAGAAGGCTGGAACACGTTTCCATTCATAGCTTGTGCTGCACCTGCCATCACTACTGAATAGTCCTGTGGCTCTTGGTGACCCTGTCATGCATACTGACAGGCAGGTGATGGGCTCTCTCTGTGCTTCTCTCTTCCCGAGGCTGAACCTGCTTCCCCAGCCTCTCCTCAGGGCAAGATCTTCAGCCCCTCAGTATCCTGGGGCCCTGTGCTCTTTTTATCAGTGTATTTTGTATTGAGGGGCCCAAAACTGAATAGAATATCTACATATGGGCAAATGAATCGTGGTGTAGGAGAAGTGGCATAAGTTTTTAATCCAAGTGTGAGTTCCTTTTTCTTCCAGATACCAGGATGTTTTTGCTGCATAAATTTGTTTTCAAGTTCTGTGCCTAAATTACTAGAGAAGTCTAATAATTGCAAGTCTCCTGAAAGGTCAGGGTTGTAACTCCTGTTACAAAACTCTGGGGGGTTTGGGTTTTGGTCAGGGAACCAATCCTTCTGCTATTGATGACAGGCTAGATTTGTGCTTCAGCACATGAAAATACACATGTATGTCACCATCTTTAATTGCAGTTGGTCATCTTCAGAGGGCAGAAACTTCTCTTGTTTGTGTAGCTTTCTATCACCCTTGCCTTAAAAAAACAAAGGAACAAGCTAAGCTTCTAGTATAGAGCCAAAGCCACTAAATATATTTTTAAAATATGTTGAAGATTATGATAGCACTTCTCAAAAGAAGTATTTTATTTTTATTGCCTCCATGGTGGGCTGTAATGCTTGATCTCAAGAGTACTGCATAGGACAGATAGATTGTCCTGTTAACAGGGATGACTTTGAAGATATGAGATGCTTAATTAGTGGCCTTGGTTTTAGTTTTGGTTTGGCACATGGCAAGCATGACAGCTGTCAGTTTGAAGACACCTATTTATATGGTACTCCAATTTAAACATTATCTCATCAGCAGCTGTTTTGCTTGCCTTATGCTATTTTTTCAGGTAGCCAGTACTTTTTCTTGCTGTTACTTATTTATCTGGAAGAACAATACCCAGCATTAAAAAATCTTGTGATGAAAACCAAACAAGCATCCCAGCTCCTTAAATTTGGAGTAACAAGGATGCATTCTCTTGTCTCTATGAAATTGATGTTGTACTGCCTGCATTCATAGCTGTCAGGGCAGCCAGATTAACTCCTCTGATTACTTTATCCCCAAAAGCTTGTAGAATCTCTTTCCTTCAGATAACAACTACAAGTTTGAACCTCTTAACAGAAGTAGGTGCAGTGAAAAGAAAAAGAATTACAGTTGTTACCATGCTGTAGATAACTACATCATATTATAAAACCATTTTTTACTTGGTGTCTTGGAGGTCATGTCTTCATACAGCTGTCATGGTTTGGACACTCAATGATCTCCACCCAATGGCAACTTTAAAAATGAAGAGGATGGCTTGGAATTTAGCTTTGTAGCAGGAAGCTGACTACAGAAGGACAAAAAAATTGTTTATCTTTGGGTGTGTTTGTTTAGCAGTGTTTCTCACAATATATGCTACCCTGTGAATCTTGAGCTTTTTGTATTTGATGGTCAAGACCAGACAAGTTACTTGGTCCAGTTATGAGTTGGCTACTATAAAAACGACAGTAGTTAGATTCTTGCCCAAGATATGTCAGTGTAATCACTGTAAAAAAGGAGGATGTTTTTTCTGTTTATTACTTCCTCAGTTTGAAGAAACACAGATATTTGATATTAGCATGTTAGAAGCACTGCCACCAGCAACACTCCTTGTTTTTATTACTTTCCTCTCCCCTCATTAAATGAACTCAGCTCACCTTCATCAACATGCTAAATATGTGAGGGCAAAGAAACCTGTGTGACTGTTACTCTACAGTGATTTGGCAAGGAAATAAAAGATATTAAGGGTTCAGTAATAGCATGAAAACAATGAGAGGGAAACAGGAAAGTTCCTACTGTGGAATTATACCTTATCTTGGAGAGGGACATGTGCCTCCACGAGACATGTGGAAGGTGAAGAAACCTTATGTTTTTAGTGCAGAAAGTGTCAGTGAGACCAAGATCTCATATCTCTTCCCTACTTCCATGTTCTTACTCTAAGTTACTCTTCTGTGACTTCTGTGTTAGAAGATGTGAAGGAGGTGTGCTTCCCAGCCCACGTGTAACATCATGCTTTGCAAAAAGATGAGGAACAAATGCTTCATCCTGTGAAAAACAAAGTGTATAATAACATTGACAGGAGGATAATGTAGAAAACTGTTAGACAGTTTGCTGTTTTGTAAAGTACAAACCATCAATTCAATGTACTTTTTATGGGTAACTTCACATTTGTGCATTGTCAGGTTGAAAAAAAGAAAAAGGAAACATTCACCTGTGTTCTTTTGTAAGACTGAATATGGATTTCTGCAAGTGTTCTAGTTGCACTTAGTGAGAGGTGGAAATGGACGAGGGTAATTCAGTTTGATGTATGATTCTTAGTAATCTGTAATGTAAGCATAACACATTAGGAGTAAAGACTTAGTATTTTAATTTTATTTTATAGGGGAGTGAAGATCTTTTAAGATATCATGATAAAAGAATTTAAAGCAGAACTTTTTTCTGAGTTGTTTTCTGTACTGTGACCTAAAGAGGAAATTGATCCTTAGAAAAAAAAAATATGTGTTTCTAGAAAGATACTAAGATAAGAGGGATGACATCCTAAAACACTCATTTGCTTTTTCTTGCATTTTTATGAAGTAAAAAATATTGTCCAGTGAAAATGTAATGACATCTGTGCCATGGAAGTAGTAGTTTGTCTTTCCTACATGAGTTTAACGTCAGCTGCTGCTTCTATGTTGCTGATTTCCTGGGTTTGGTGGCTGTGTAAACACCAGGGTGAAGAGCACTCTCTTTTTCATCTTGTCCTTTTCAAAATCAAGTGACAGTCTGAAAAATATGAACCAGTAAGGCTGCTGATGTCTTCCTGGTCTGCTTGCTTGGATGTCAGGGTGTGAAAGGTAGATCCTGGTAAAGAAGAGTGGCACCTCATTCGTGACTGATGTTGTGACAAAAATTGCTGACTTTGTTTGCTCATGCCTTTTCACTTAATCTACAAAAAAAGTCTTAAAAAAAATGAAGACGCAAGTTAGTGGACTCATGCTATTTATGGTCAAAGATTTTTTTCTTTTTTTTTTTCTCTGTGTTTTTCTGTTTTTTTTTTTTTTGTTTGTTTGTTGGATGTTTAATTGAAGAGATGGTATACCTTCTATATCCAGGTGAATCTGATCCATAGTAGTGCTGAGTTCCATTCAGGTAATAGGAGTTCTGTACTGAATATTTAAATGCCTGTTGAAACAAGGAGTGTTGTGAAAAAGCAGGTTCTATCCTACTCAAACTAGACGCCAGTCTTGGCACCTCTGGTTTTTGTGTGTCAGATCCACACTTGGAAATAGTAACAAGTAAAAGTAGAAAGGTCTTTTGAGAGGTTACTATTATAAAACACCACTACAGAAACCACCCAGGAAGGTGCACAAACAAAAAGTTCTTATTGAATGCAGGTACATACAGTTGGCACTTAGAAATGCATGGAGTGCTAAAAACAATGTTAAATACTGAATGCATACCACTACAGTGAGTACCACTTGTCTCAGTGAGAAAACAGCAGTTTTCAGTCTCTACTCTTTCTCAGCACACCTATTTCTTTTCTTTTCCTTCTCTCCTTGTCTTGGTCCTTGCTCCTACAACTCTGTCCCATCTTTCCCTCCCTCTCCATCCTCTCAAGATTTACATCATGCAGTTTATGCTGCACAGTCTAGTGGATTTCTGCTTGCATAGAACAAAGAGAAGAGTGGTACTTTATTGTACCTGTGGTGATCTCAGGGAAGAGGCAGGACAACATTTGTGGGTAGAAATTATTATGTTATAGAAAGGGTCACTGTAATTAGTTTCATTTACTTCATATACAAGATGACATCCATATTCTCTAATTTCAGATATCTGCATCTGAAATAGTTCTTCACTTTATAATTGAGGAAGGCAAATAGTCATCTCTGGTGTGCAGTGCATCTCACCTTAAGGTGAGTGTCTAAACCAGGCTAAATGAATTGCATCTTAGAAGTACAAGTTTTTTTCTCATTGACTTTAAAAGCTGCCTGAAGGTGACACCTTCAACATCTAAATTTGGGCATCTAAATTCCATCAATGTTACCCATTGTGGGGGAGTCCATAGGCTGATACTTCCATGTAGGAGATCCTACAGTGCAAAGTCAGACACTTGTGAGCTTCAAAAACTGTGTTCTGGTTTTTCATGTGCAGCTTTAAGGCACCTTCCTTGTTTGCAAGCAGTCTGGTTTGAGAGACACATTTTTGCATAATTTCTGTTATTCAGGATATTCTGTTATTCATTTCATTGTGGTTAAGACTTTCCAAGTTTCTTTAAGCAGCTGGGATTGATCCCTACTTCTGCATTTTCTTGGGATGGCTGGGAAAGGCATGGGAAGCAAACCTTTGCCAGATGGCTTGAGAAAGAGAACAGGGGAAGCAGGAGAAAAGGGAGAGGACCCTGCTACACCTATGGGCTTATTTGCAGAAGTTTGGCCAAAATAGCAATGCTTAGGAAAGTTAAATTCTGCTGGAAATATAATCCTGTGATAGGAAAAATGAGGAGCTGTTAACACTAGGTGATTCTTCCTTTAGCAGCTTGCATTTAAAAATAGAATAAAACCATGAGGACCTGTTCTGTCACCAGAGGTGCAAGAGGGGAACATAACTCCCTTCAGCTTTCAAAACAGACAGAAGTCATCAGTGATTTGCATGCATATAATGTATCTGATAGTGGTGTATCTTTGTATATATGATTCTTGTATTTGTCACATCAGCAAACTTTCTGCTGTACATCTTATCTTCACACGTGTTTGTTCATGCAGCCACATATTGTGAGCTCCCACAATCTGCCATTAAATATTTCATCATTCGGTGCTCCCTTGAGACAAGAAGGAAAAGATAGATAGGCAAAGACTGATCAATATAAGAGATTGGCCTCCTTTAGTGCTCTCTGGAAAAAAAACCCCATAGTATATATTTAAAGAAAATAAGATACCATCTTCTGTATTATTCTGGAACTGTACTTGGAAATTATGAAATAAAAACTTTAAAAAATGTTAGTTGGATAAAATTTCTTCATGGTACCTGAATCTTTTATTCATTTAGAATTCACAGTTATAAAGTCAACCAAATTAAAATTTAAAAATGTCCTGAGCTGTGAATATTTGTAAAACAGGCATATTTGATGAATTCCCCAAATCCTGAGTTTCAGGTAGAGCCCAATGCCAGAAGCAAAACTTTATTTGTTGTCCCAAAATAGACTCTTTTATTCTGTGCATGAGGGGCCAATCCACACACATAGTCAAGGTATCTGATTTATTTGCAGTTCTGTGCAGAAAGGGGTGCTGGGTGTCAAACCCACAAAGCCAACACTGCCATGATAGCCACGATACATTTTAGCAAACGGAAGCTTTAATTCATTGGCTACAAGTTTCATAGTTCTTGTATTAATTAGCGTTCTATCTTCTATTGGTTAATGATTCTCTCTTCTCATGCTAATCAGTCCCGTGGTGTTTCTCTTCTCTTGGGCTGGTGGGGTTTTGGGTCAGTGATCTGTGAGTGGTGGTTGGGATCTCCCCCTGCAGAATTCCCTTTTACCCAGTCTCAGCTGGCTCAGCACAGTTGCTGGGTAAGGTTTACTCCTTTCTTCCTTATCTTGGAGGTTCTACCCAATGTCCTTGTGACCCGTAAATTCTGCATTCTTTGTGTTTGCTGTCAGTGGTACATCCTTCTCCCCAACTTTGTTAACCTCCCTCTGGGTGAGAGATCACTGAAACCTGCCAGGCCCTAAAGCTCAGCAAGGCAATTCTACCAACCAGTAATTTGTCTTTCTAACACTTGCACATCACTTAAGGCTTGTGGGCTGCTGTTTCAGACTAAATCTCCTTTCTTATTGATTAGACTTGAAAGTATGTAAAGATCAAATATCAAAAAACCTTTCTTAAGAAGGTTTTTATGTATTTAACATTTTCCAGCGATTTGATAAAAGAAAATCGAAAAATATTAGTAAGGATACTTTATTACAGTGCTCCTTGTACAGTTTAATCACTCCATGAGTACTCTAAGAAATAGAGGCAGATAGAGGGGCCCCTGTGCATCCTTTGGTCAACTTTTTTATAGTTGGTGTTTCTTCTTTGTAAGCTACTTCTTTATTGTCTCCAGAGTATTTTGAAATTTGCTGGTGCCACATCTGTGGTACTGCTCTTGAGGCCAGGCTGTAGGTCAGGAATACTGCCTGATGCCATTCAAATCCAGAAGGATCAGTGTCCAACTTCACAGATTATGAACAACCAAGCAGAAACATTTAAGTTGCTTGGCCTGGTGGAAAGCATCATTTTCCATTTGTCCTTTCTTTATGGCCAGGAGCAGGTGCCACAATGTAGTCTCCCAGGGCTTGTGGAGGGTCGTGTAGATGACTTGTAATTAATGCTAGGAAAGTGGGAGAGAACCTCTAAAATCAATGGACTGGTGAGAAGAGGCTGCTTTTTAGGAAATGAGGAGGTTTTTCTGTTCTTTTCCTGGCAAAAGGCTAACAGTATTTCTTATGCTGCAACTTGTACCCCTTCTCTCTCAGTCCTTCCCTGTGCACCTCCAAGGACAGATTAACTCCTGTTAAGCAGCCAGTTTCTACTCTTCCAGGTGTTTCTTGTACCTCATATCCCAGCATCTAAGCATGTTGGTGGTCCTTCTCTGTAGTCACATAATTTTGAACACTTATTATGTACAAGAGATGTACAGGTAGCCCCCACTGCCAAGGGTGTGCTGCTGATAATGCTTGATGGTAGAATGATATGAAGACTTAAGTCTTGCAGGGACTTGGCACTGAGAAGTGCAAGGTAATTCCAAGTGTCATTGTGAACCTGTGGATTTCTGGGGAAGGGCCTATAATTTCTTATTCTTTGACTTTCAGAAGGTTTTACTGATCTGTGTGATTTGCTTTCCATAATTTTAATTCCTTGAGAAACACCAGTGGGATTTTATGGTGGGCATTCCACAGCAGGCAAGGAGCTGCTGTGTGATTAGCAGTCCTGACATATTTTCTTTCCCTTGGCTGAAAATCCTGTGCCACTTATGAATTATTTAGTGAGGAACCAGTAATTATTGTAACAAAATATATATTTAGGATTTTTGGTACAGTATAAACACACTTGGTATTAAATAAAACCATATTATTATTAATAAGATTCTATAACATTATAGTACCATCTCCATCTTCAAGGACAGTGTTTTGATGATTCACCCATGGTTATACTGTTTTACAGATAAAGTACAAATAATTAATTCTCCATGGTATAGGGAGGAGACCTGTTGATACATGCTGGAGCTTCCCTGTTGTCCCCTGTTAAAGCATCTTTGTGACCTCCTTTAGCTGTGTGCAAAAGCTGAAGGAGTAGGGGAGAAAATTGGGATGGATATGATAAGATATCAATCTTACATTCTCTCTGTTGGAAATGAAAAGTTATGTTCTTTTTCTTTGAAGATTTGTGCACTTGGCGAAGAGGAAAAAATTGTTGTGTCTGGCAGGCTGCAGTTAGGTCACCCCAAAGCTTTCTTTTTTCCAGGCTAAGAAATCCCAATTCTCTCAGCCTTTCCTCAGAGGAGAGGTTCTCCATCCCCCTCATCAATTTGGTGTCCCTTCTCTGGACTTACTCCAACAGGTCCCTGTCATTCCTGTGCTGGGGACCCCAGACATGGATGCAGCACTGCAGGTGGGGTCTCACCTCCCTGGGTTAGAAGCTGTCTAGGGGCAAGGTACCTTCTCTTTGGAGGCACCATAGATGGGTTTGTCTACCATTTACAAAAACAGCTTCATGCAGTCACGTTCTGTAGAGAGGCAGATGGGTTGGTTGGGCTGATGGATTGGTTTTTGCAGCACTGAGAATAAGCTGACATAGTCAGCCTGGAAGGATGGATGTGCAGGCACAGCTCCCAGCTAACACAGTGACATGGTTTGTAAACTACAGCTGCTTTTTGCCTGGCTGATTTGGACTTGGACACATTAAACACAGACATCTGCCTCACCCCACCTCGTAGATGTATTCCGAGTTAACTTTGTGAGATTCTTCTGATTTGTGGCTGTATTCCTTAACTTATTCAGTGGGAGGTACCCTTGTCTGTTTTCAGTTTAGGCAGTAAGAAATTGTTTTCTCACACCTTTTGTCTGTGTTGTTAGTTTACTGACTTATCTCTCCCAGGCTGTGGTGGCTTGGGTTGTGTGTTTATCAAATGTCTAGAATAATGGATTCTGATTTTGACTATGCAAATAGTAAATAACAGCACAAAAGACCAAAAAAAAGGTTGGCATCTTTCAGAAGCTCTGAATGAGTACATATCATTTGCAATTTCAGAGCGGAACTTATCAGGCTTTTTAGTCCTTGTGTAATTTAATGGGTGTGTATGAGATGAAGAATTAAAAAAGAGGCTGAGAGGCCTATGAACATTCCACAGGGGAGTATTTTAAATACAACCTAAGTGACGGTCCTGCAGGTAATGAGTGTACTCACGTGAAATGGACTCCCTGGTTCCTGATGAACAGCTCAATGCCCATTCCTATCATGTTTCCTGTCAGAAACTGAGTATAGTCTTCTGTATTTGGGTTGAAACCTCCTAATGTTTTCAGGAAAATGCTTGTATTTGAAGTTCTAACAAACCTGAGTTATGGAGGTTTCTGTGCTCTCTGATGGAAGAGTAGAAATCCAAAGGCAGCCAAAGCTGTGCTATTACTCATGAGTCTGTGTCACTGTTAGCACTATCTTGGGGCACGGATCTGTGGCTTGGAGCGACTGGTAATTGAACTAACCAGTTCTTCAATAAGATCTAGATGATATCTCCTTCTCTTGGGATGAGTAGAAAACTTTACTATATAGCCTTTGAGTTAAGGTGAAGCTAGTCCTTTTAACATAGGATTTTAAGTGTTCCGTATGAAATAAATTTATGGGTAAGTTAGATTCTGTGGGAGAGACCTCACATTTTCCCTATAATTCAATATGAAAGGATAAAAATTAGTAGAGTTACAACAGTACTGTCTACTGGTTCATTATTGTTAATAAATCAAACAAAAAAAACATTAACATTAAAAATTGAGGCCTAAATGCAGCTTTTTCTGTTAAGATAGCAAGCTTCTCATCTTGACTTTCAAGAACTATTTGTTAGTGCAAACATACTGTCTTTGCATCAAAGGATAATTTAGAAGATGCTTTAATTTTTATAAACTGAAGTTCAAAACAAAAAGGAGTCTTGTCCCAAAAAACTTCTACATGAGTGCCAGGGTGCTAGGAATATCTTATAAAGAAATAAAAAATTAGAAAATCAGCATATACTTCATAATGTAAGTTTTTGTCGGAAGTAAATCTAGTCAGATGATAAACTAGTCTGTTTTGTTCTGTGAAAAGTCTCTATTTTTCCCCCTGTAAGTACTAACCACAGTGTGGTAGTGAGACTTTCATGCAAAAATACGATCAAAAAGTGACCTCAAGTATAAACCTTGTGAAACAGTATAGAACTTTAGTCCTGAGTATTTTTATGAAGCCTCTGCATCCTGAATGAGCCTAGACTTAATGGGCTTATATCTCTGTTCTCCCCACTGCAGAGTACAGTGCTCAGAAGCTGTGTGTGAGCCTGGCAGGAGCTGCTGGCACTGGAAGAATGTCCCACTAGCTGCCAAACCAGTGGGGCAGCATTGGAGGCAGTAATAATAGTTCAGGGCTCACCTGGAGGTATTCGAGGGAGGATTGCATCTTACAGGATGCTTGCTTTGGCTGCTGGGGAGGAACTGAACAGGAAGTGTCCAACAAAAACTTGGCAGCTTTAAATTCTCAATTTCTGTGTCTACATGTGCTCTAGCAAGTTCAAATATTGAGCAGAGTATTTTTGGTGACATTGTAGTGTTGCCTGATGTAATCAAGATTTTTGTGATGAGTATTTATGTTTAAATATATGTCAGGTTTCTTCTAAAAGTACAAAATATGATTAGGCCGTGGGAGATGTTTAATTACTGTTAGGTATTTGAATTCAAACATGTTGGATGCATGTTTACTTTGTCTGATTTGTCTTCAAAGATTTGTCAGTTGTCTTCCTTGGAATTGTTTTAATTATTTTTTAAATTATTTTGCTAAATATAATGAGGGTGATTTATTAATATCACTGCCGTTGTGATTTACTTGCCACATGCTGCAGTTAGATTTGCTTGGCTTTGCTTGGTTAAAAAAAAAAAAAAAAAAAAAAAAAAAAAGTCTGTATACCTGTTTGGACATGTCTAATCTCTTCTGAGTTAGATCTGAGTTACTTGACAACCTTTGACATATTTCCTTGTGTAATTCTTCTGAACAGTGCTTTCCCCCACCCTGCTTGTTTTCTGCAGTAGTGCTTCTCCTGCATCCAGCTTCAAGCCAGTCCTTTGTGCTCTACAGACCCCACATGTTGATAATTGGTTCAGGTTTGTCAAAGGCCACAAGTCTTCTGTTCCCACTGTTCCTCATTATGTTCCCTGGAGTTTTTTCTCACCTGGCAATGGCCTCGATAGGCTGTTCCAGCTGAAGTGGAGCTCCCCCGTTGTGACCGTGGGACAGCTGCCAAAGCCATGTGCTATTATGTATTCATTTCTTCCTACAGTGAGATATATCTGTTCTGACTTTGTTTCACACCAGGTAGGAGTTAACAAGAGTTTACCATTAATTTCCTGGTCGAAACTTTGCAACCAAGACAGAAGGATTTCTCCCTCATTAGTAATGCTACTTTTTTTTTCCAACGTGCAATTCCCTCAGTTCTTTTTCTAGGCATAATATTCCACAGACTATCCAAGATCTGATCTATTTCTCTCATAATTATGAAATATATTTTTATTCACTTCCAGAGGAGTCACTGATATACAGGCTGCATTGCAGCATAGGTGTGCAGAGTAGATTTGATATAAATTTTAAAAATATAAATTAGTTTTATATACAAGACATAATAATTGTTTTCATTCTAACATGTGCATTTTGATTTACTGAGTTTTCTTACTAGCAGGATGTCCTTTACATGTGCAGATGATTATACATAAATTTTGCTGCTGATGACAAATTAAGTGTTCATGTCATCTAATGAAGAAGTGTGAGCAGCCAGGTGTTGGTGGCAGCAGGCCATGATGTGTATGAGATACACGTGCTTCCTTTTTTTTACTTTCAAAAAGAAATCAGAGTGCTTCTCCAAGGGAAGATTTTGTAAGTTGGTGCTTTTTTTTTCTTTTTCTTTTTTTTTTCTTAGTGTGTGTATTATTCCATCTAGTGTTTGAGTAATTTTTACTTGTGAAAAGACTTCTGAACCCCTCTTTCAAGTAACCTCTTACTCAGTTTGTGGGAAGATCACATGCAGTTGCCTTTACCTCTCCAATCATATTAGTAGTGTCAGGGGAAACAGCTGTGAAATAAAGGCTATTGAGAGTTAAGGTAATGAAAATAAGTACTGTCTAACTGGATACTGAAATGTGGACAGATTTACTTGAATTAGTATTTTTTATGTCTTCCCTGGGTTGCCCTCACTTGCCTCTCTTTTCCTTGTAAGTTTAGCCTGTGAATACAAAAACTTGGAGAGTCTTTTGAGCATGCCATTTTCTGAACTTTAGTGTCATGTTTTACAGGAGATGTTAGAACTTGGTCAAAAATAGAGAAATTACTCCTACAAGACCTCTTCAGAACAAGGGTTTGGCAGAACCTTTCTCTGCATATTTATTTCAAATAGTCTGGTTTGCTATTGAGCAGTAGTCCTCATTTCAGGTTCAGAGATGCATGTGTGTGTGGTTACTGTTCTTAATCATAAGGACTGTCTAATCCAGCAATATCCACAAGGATCCACAGATTTTCTGCTGCCATTCATGCTTCCTGTCAGAGGAAAAAAGGACCAGGCTTTTCCCCATGTTTCAAATGCTCCTCAGCCTGAGTGCAAGTTTCTTGTTCTTGTGGAGTTTTTAAACTCATTTTCTAATACTTTTAATAAGCTGGTGCTGATTGGTTTAGGTCCCTTGTCACCCAGTTCACAAAGCTGAAGAAGGACACATGAACAAAGAAGGCAGTGATTGGAGGCATCTGGAGTAGTGAGCACCTTCCAAAACTGTGAACATGAATATTTTCCACTGGTGCTCATGCAGCTCTGGATGTTGGTGACCTGTTTCTGAAGTGCCTGGATGAGGAACAGGTGCTGTGGCACTGCCAGTGCCTTCTGCATCTCTCCCAGGGTCCAGTCACAACCAAGGGACAATAAAGAAACAATTTGGGCACTGCCCTCCCTGTGGTATCTTACTATGTCATCCTTTTTATCACTGTGGTGTCCAGTACATCCTGGCTGGCACAAGCCCGGCTGCTGGGTTATATTTGGCAGAGAGGTCAGGGCATGTGAGCAGTAGGCAGCACTGACTAATGCTCCAGCCCTTGAAATGGTGCTGCTGATGCCATTCAGTGCCTGTCATGACCCTGCTGCCTTTGGCCCCAAAGTTACCTCCGTGCAGAGGAAGGGTGTTGCCTTTCTTTATGACTCCTCACCAAATGCAGGAATTTAGGAGGATGTGATGGGTGTAATATTCTCAGTCTTTGGCAATATGAGTAAGACCTGGAAAGAAAAGATGGTTTCTGAGATGGTCTAGAGATGCAAGGCATTTATGAGGGGACAGCGTGGCCCAATTAGAGACTCTTCAGCCCCACATCTACCCAGGAGGAGTCCCCATGGCAAGAAAATGTTTGGAAGACAGTAATTGAGTTCTCAGGTGTTGGAGATCCTGTTTCCAGCTCATCCTCCAAGATGAAATGATTGTAAATGAGCACTCCACAGAAGATTTCGGAGAGTTAAGGTCTAAGATGTGATGAAGTGGCACCATGCCACCACATCAAACAGCCTGTCAGTATTGTAGTCCAGCAGACAGCCTTGGGAACAGGCTCTGTGCCTATAAACCAGGGTCCTCTAGGTGATGGATTTGCTGAACTGACCTAGGCTGCTGGGGAAGTAGCACCTCCAGCATGGTCATAAATTGTGTTTATCTTATTTGGGAGGTCCAGAGGACAGTTTTACAGTTCCACATTCATGAAATACTGCACGTTTTCTGAGGGCGTCCAAATTTGATGGTATATTCAGTAAAACACTCCTTGATGTCTTCCTTTCCCTTCCCACTTCCAAGTTAACTGATTATTCCTTTGTTATTATTCATGTGTATGCCTGTGAACAACCACAAATAGAATAATGGATTTTTTCTAAATGTGTCACTTAGCTTTCCTGAAGATATGTGGTGCATAGGCATTTTCTGCAATCACTTGCTGTACACATATGGCAGACTGGGATCAGATGCTCATGAGAAAACTGAAATTTTGGATGTGTTTTTTCCTTTATGACATCAATGCAAAGAACATTGAGCTACATGTGAAGAATATCAAATGCATAGGTGCTGCTACAAAAAAACTCGTCAAGTGTGTATACTTCTACTGGAGTCTATTTATGGCCAACACTCCAGTGCACACCCTTAGGTGCTTATTCATAATTAATGATTTGTTATTCACTGAAATATTTATTGTATCACTTTGTGTTTGGAAAAATTGGTGGAAGAACCTTGGTAGTGAAAGGTGGTGAGTTTTATGCGTGTAGAGAACCTGGAAGACAGAGGAAAAAAGAACCAGCTGTGACTTGGAAGATCAGAAAAGTAACTATAAAATAATTCAGGTTGGCAGAAAAAAAATTTTTATATAAAGCTGATGAACAGTACTGTTTTATACATCTTTAAAACCTACAGAGGATCTTTAATGTAGGAATTGCAAAATTAATAAAGGAAGTTTAAAGCTGATATTTCTTAAAGGAATCAAAAAATGACATTGTATTTTGAAAGCTCTTGAAATGAACTGCCTGGGGTGCACATGGGGTCAGAGCTGCAGCTTAGTTTTAGAAAAGTCCTTGATAATTTTTACAAATTAAAACATTTGTAGTTAGTAAGCTTAGAGCAAGGAAAAATAAATCCTAGACTTCAGAGCTTAATAATATTGCCTAGGAAAGGCAGGAAAGGCTGTTTTTGCCCAATATGCTTTATCACATGATTAGAGAAAAATTTGCCCTACTTTGTTTAGAAAATAAACTAAATAGTCTTTTTAATGCTTTAATGAAATACAGATTTGCACATCTAACATTATTTCACTGTCTAACTTTATATTGTGTAAGTTTTCTTTCTTCCTTGTAGGCTTTATTTTTGAATGCTTGTTGTTGAACTTCCGTGTTTATATTTCTTAATCCATGCAAGCATGAATTTGGACACAAATCCATGTCCAAGCAAATAGCTGATCATATCTTGCCGCAGTGTGACATTCCCTGCTGCCCTGCATTACTTAGGGAGTAGAGAAATGTTATCACTGGTACATCTGCTGCCCTGGAGGTTACTAGAAATGTCACTATTGTCCCCTGATCTTGATTTGAAAGACCATAGAGGTGCAGATGTTGTGTCCATCTTGGATGGCTCCCAGGAGCTCGCTGATGTCCTCTCTCAGTGGCTTTGGTGTTCATACCAGCTGCTTTGTGGTGTTGGTGCCTCCTGCCACAAGTTTTCCCTGGCAGAAGCTGGGTCTTGGTGGTGATAAATCTGATGAAGCAGCTGCTGGGCTGAAACTGTTAGGATAATTGCAGATGTTTCAGTGTAATTGTGTCTCCTCCCTTCCTTCTTACTGCACATACCAAATTTTTGGTACAGCACTTACCACAGTGAGATTCTCAGCATAATTGCAGTGAAAATAGTACTAAACTTTACCTTTTACTCTTTTTCTCTTTTTTTGACTTTAATGCAATTCACCTGTTGATTACATTGTATTACTTAATATTTGAGTTTGAATGTTTACATGGCACCTACATGGAGCAAGTGCGAGAGAAAACAACAAATTGCGAAAGCCTGAATCACTGCAGACAGTTTTTTAATGTTTATACAAATTAGGTTTCCTGAAACTTCTTTCAATTTCCTCCAAGAAGAAGAAATAAATTATTTAAAAAATGGCTTGAGGAATCCTTCTGTTAATTATTGAAGAAGTCCTCCCATTCCTTCATCTGTCACACTTGTAGAAGTGTTTTACTTCTTCCACTCTGATTTCTTTATGTCTCATATGCTGGAACAGTCTCATTATTTACATCTGCTCAATAATCTCTCCTAAATAGGTTTATTTTGGTTAGTTTTGCACCCTTTTATGCTGCTCTACTGTCCTTTAATCTAGCCCAAATTACAATTTAATAATGAAGGTGAGGGTTGAGGAGGACAGACGGTTCTAAAAAGTTAGCTGTAAAACAAAACTCTTCAGTCCTCTTGCATCTTCTGGTGTTGCAGTCCAAAAAATTCTAGATTCTTCTGGGTTCAGTCTGCCCAGACTTCCAAGGGGAAGTGTCCCTGTGTACAGAGTGCAGTGCAGAACTGCTGCTGCATATGGCTTACAGAGTCAAGGGGGAACTGAGGAACTTTAATGAAAACTGTGTGCCATTTTGCTAGGGCTGAGAAGAGCCTTTTAACAGAAGTAGTTTAGTAACTGCCTGATGAAGCTTCTATAGCAAAACTGACTTTTGATCCAACTTTTTGAGTATTTGCCTAGTAGAGCACTAGAAAAGAATTACTAAGGACATAGAACCAAGCAAAATAAAAGCAGAGTATAACATAAGCAGTTTGGTTTGCCTCTTCTTGTATTTATCTTCTAGAGGGTTTCCATCTTTTCTTCTCCACCACAACTGCTTTTATTAATTTGTTTTGTGCCAATTAATGCATTTGGCTATACCAGCTATACCTTAGCTGGAAGTATTAAGTTAGGAGTCTGACATTTCATTTTAATCTATTTTGTGAGTTCTGGTCAATACTGGGAGGATAAAAATGGATTTGGGGTAATACTTACATTATACAAACTTATGTGGTAAGAAAATAAACTTTCAGTGAACAAGCTGGTTTCACACTCATAGTGAGATGGGTGTGTAAAATAAAGGTTGTTAATTCTAGATTTTTGTGCTGAAATTCATAAAGCTTGAGTCGTGTTTATTGCTTCCATTTTCACTACTCTTCTGACACATCCTTAAGGAAGGGGAGTATTGGGAATAATTGTGAAGATTATTTTGAGCAACTGAACTTACCTCATTGCCTGAGAAGGGTATGGGGTCTTGCTTCCAGTACAGCCCTTGTTGTTCTGAAGTTCCTAAAAATGTTATTGCATGTTTTAATTAGTGAGAGCTGAGTTATTAAAATTATGTTGAACTAGCTCTCATTAGGGAAACCAAGACTTCAGTGTCCTCTTGTTTCTGTAGCTCCTGGTTTTTTTTTCCTGTTAATTAATGGAAACATTAATAGAAATTGGTGAGTTTCATTTACTTTTTTATGTTAAAGACATGTAATTAACAGACTTACAGACCAGGCTACAGTGCTGCCTTCTGATGGAAACAGATCAGCTGATGTCTTTCAGTAAGTCCGTTTCTTTACAATGCTTCTGCAAAAGCATGTCATTTTATTTTTACATCTATAATTTACTATTTTATAACAATTGCACTAATGAAACTATCTATCTCAAAAATAAATGTCAAATATTTAGGAATTATTTGTCATCCTTAGTTACCTCTTCCTGATCCTTCACTTCTTTGAAGTTGGTATTGTCACATTTGAAGGCAGATTGATGTACAGTTCTGCATTATGGTTAATGGATATCCTTGACAGAGAGATTTCTGGGTCTGTATCTTTGCCAGAAGAAATTTTGCAGTCCGAAAGATCTGCTGCCAGGTTGACTGCATCTTCAAGTGTGCATTTACTGCACCCAGCTTTCTAGAGAAGGCTTTTAGAATGCTTGAAGGTCTGGCTTTGGAGGCTGGGTCCGAAGATTTTGAACTTGTCCCTTGTTTCCCTGTGCATGTAATAGAGTGAAAACATGACAGCTTTCTTTCTTTTCCCTTGCATAACTGATTCTAGTAAGAGAGTGTTGATTATCTCAGTTGTTTACTCATGCTCCCTTTTGGAGATTCCTTAGGGTTTTGGAAAGGAATCTGTGGCTCCTTTAGCTGTGGGAATATTGCTAAGAAAGGAGGGGTTTACATTATGCTTTGAAAAATCACCAAGACAAAATACTTTGTTGTCTCAAACAGAGTATCAAAAATGTTTTTCCCCCAGATCCTGAGGCTTTATCTGTGGGAGATTCTGATTTCTTGTCCCTTATGAATGAGTTGCCCCATCTGGGTCACAATGATGAGATAAATGCCTTGTTAAACTGGTTCTAACCCTCAGAGGGTTGAAAGTAGGCAAATGCAGAAATTAAAATAGAAGGTTTTAGCAGGTAACTACAGAGTTGCAGGCAGATGACTCTGTAGTCAGCTATTGTAAATAGGACATCCTAAATTACTTAAGTCAGTCTTTGAACTGGCTCCAGAACGACTTGCATTTCATGTGTAAAGTCCAAGGCTCATAATACATTTGTACCACATGATGCTTTAGGATAAAGTTTACTGTGTGAACTGTTTTAAAATTAAAATGTGATTGAAATGGTAGAATTATTTTTTGTGATTTGAGATGTTTACTTAATTACTCTTTGTACTCAACTGTCAATTAGACGTCTTGCATAAGACCCAGAGCCAAAGGGAGCTGCTCAATCACTGAGACACTGGGATGTTACAAACACCTTTAGCTCCAAAAGAACACCAGAAAACTGTGTGGAACTTTTGGGTTTTTATTTGTTTTTAAATAGTCATGTGGACATTTTAAAACTGGAATCTTTCAGCAGCTTGCACACTGCGAGCCTGTAAAGCATCAGAGTCCCTTGGATGGTGTTCACACACACTCGAACAATGCAGTTTGTCACTGAGTGCTGCACTGAAACAATTCATTTCTTGATGACAAAGAGCTGAAGCATGACATTCACTGCAATGAAAATTCCTTCCTTCAGCGAGCACCACGGAGGCTGCTCCTGCTCCATACACACCAGCTCAGGTACACGTAAGGATGTGTGATGCTGTAGCTGCAGGCTGTTAAGAGCGAGTTCACTCTCTTAAGTTTTTATTCTTAAATCAGCTTCAAACACTACCATAGTTATCTTATCATTTTGTAGATAGCATCTTTAATCAAAGATAAGGGAGATGATATAAAAATTTGCTTGTCATATGGAGAGGGAGCTTTCATTAATTATAGACTTGACCCAAACAGAAGAGTAGGTGTGGCTGAAAGTTAATGCTTGTGGTGGACAAATCAAACGTGTTTTCACGCAGAAGTGCATGTGCATTGAGATTATCCAGCTCTGCTCTGGCTGTTTGTTAAATCTAAGAGACAAGATAAACTTATTTCTTTTATAGAGGTGTGGCCACAGATCAGTGCTGGAGATAGAAATAGTTTGTTGTAACCAGCTTCCTCAAAGTTAAAACCTTATTTCGTTTTTTCTGAGGATTTTTCTTTACGCATAATGATTCTATTATAGGAGCACATTGGTTTTACTCATCACAAAGTCTGTGCCTGGTTTACTGTGTTCAGAAGTGCTTGGCAGGCTCCAGCTCAGACATTTAATATAATTAACATGAAGGTGTTTCCTGCTCGGGAGGTATTTAAGCATTCTAGGATGATCAAGCATTGAGGCTGGAAGATGAGCTGTTCAAAACCAATAGTTGAAGGCCTTGTAGATTAGTAATCCAGAGGAGAGCTGTTAATGAACAGAGTGGAAGCAACATTAAGTAAGTGTACTGAATTGTAACAAAATGTTCATCATTTTAAATAACAAAGCCTTACACAAAATTAACTGGGCTGTCAGTGTCCCAGTTAAAAAAATATTCTCCCTAGTTTGTCTGCGCCTCCTTTCCCAGGAGCCTCCCATTTTCATTTTTCATTTCCCCCTCTCTTCTCTTCTTTGCATCCTTTCTTTTTTCCTCTCTCACTGCCTGCAAGATCACTTTTGGTAGCTGTGGAAGAGAAGGGATGAAACAGGAGAGTGGTAAATGGATTTGACAGGAGGCAAAAATACTGTCAGGAGACAACTCCTCAAAAGGTGAAGCAAAACAAACTCTGAAGGTGAAGCCCGTGGTCTTCTGGCTCTGTAAAGATGCAGAGATGCAGGTAGGCTGCCTTCAGTGAGCTTGTATCCAGAAGGAATCCTGAATTCTGCTGCTATTTACTCGGTAAGCTAGTCCTTCTGAAGAAGCCAATATGACTTCAAAGAAGCTCTTGGTAGTGTAAATCCATGTTGTGATGTCTGTTTGAGCTGGCAGAAGGCCTGAACTCTGTGGAGGTATGTAGAAAACCCATCCACATCCATGTGTTTATTTTGATGTGCAACTTTTGACAATTTAAATAACTGTATTAATGGCATTTCAAGGAATGTGAGAATGAAGAACTCTGATGATAATCGGTGGGGCTGTGGGATCTGCTGTGAAATGATATCTTACATTGGTGCTGTGCTAGAGTTTGGGACAAAAATCACTTTCTGTGACTGCAATTTATCTAAGTAAGTTTTGAGTTGCCTTTTCATCTTCTCTATTGTTATCTTGTTGAAAGGTCTAATACTTTTCAAGACTTCCCTGAACTACTTCTGCTGAACACATGAGTAGAAAAGCCATATGAAGTATGAGAATAGATTTTTACAAGTTGTATCTAAAAAGATTTCTGTGTTAAGCATTTTTAAATTGTTTTCTTAAGTGTAACTGTACATACACATAAGAGATGAAGGCTGTTTGCTCCAAGACATGGGAGTCATGGACCTGGCCCATTAAACACTCTCATAAACTGTGATTCAGTATTGTCATCTCTTAAGAAAGGATGCTTCACTCAGATACTCCATATTGAAATACACATGGAATTTAAATGAAAGCAATTAATCTAGGATTTATATTGAAATCTCTGCAGATGTGTGTTTTCAGGCAAATGAGAAAATCCATAGTGATAACTTTTGCAATAAAGTTGTAATTACTTAAAGCCTGAAATAATAAAGTCTATTATTAAGTCTAGAAGCAGCAAAATGTCTCATATTACACAAGCTGACTTGTCTAAGTATAATTCTATGTTTTCCTGCTAGTTCTTACTGAATTTGTCATTTCAATTCAATTTTCCATTCCTGACATCAAAAACAAGTTGTTTAATCATTTTAGTAAGTTGTTCTCCCTTTCTTCTTAAAGCTCAGTAAAATTTTAATGGCCAGTTTTCAAAGCTGAATTTACAAAGCTAAGTGTACATTTTTAATTGGTGCCTTTCTAGTGCCACTTAAAAAAAGAAACATGATTGCTTTTTTCTGCAGCATGTTTGTAACTCTAGGTTACCTAGATATTTAGACTGTTGATATTCAGAAGTGACATAATAAATCTACATTAATGCAATTTGTAGTCACAAATCTCCAGTGCATGTAAGCTGCTGTGTTATTTTGTGAGCAAACGGTGGCCCAGTGCCTTGTTGCCAAAAGTCTGAGTTTCAATTGGGCTCAGCATAATTGATGCAAATGTGGAATGGCTGGTACCACACTAGATGCTTGTCTTTGTTCTAGACAGTGGGCTAATTTAGCTCATGAAATCAACTCATTTTAGGTGAGTTCCTTTGCTGAAATTGCAGGGTGTGGTTTATGAAGATTTTGATGCATAGATAAATGGATGAGTTTATGCACACCAGCCAAACCTCCCAAGTCCTGGTTGCATCTCATTCATTTGGCCCTTTCTTCACTCTCAGGCTGTGCTGCCTGAGAGGGGCTCACCCTCATGCTGGGCTCAGGAACATGCACAGGGTCTCCTCACTGGCCCAGTGGGTGTAGGGGAGGGCATTAGGCTCCTCAAAGGCCATGGAATCTTCTGGGATCTCGTGCTGAAGGGGCCCTTCCTGTGAGCTGCAGTCCCCAGCCTCAGCCCAGAGCTGTGGTCATTCATTTCCCTGTGACAAGTGTGTCCCCAGCTCGAGACCTAACACTCAGGTGTGTGTAACAGTGCATCCCTCCCTCCCTGCTGCCTCTGTGCCCATCTTGCACAGCCTTTCCTGCCTTTGGACAGTGGGAACTTGAGAGCCTTATTTTGGTGTATGCTAACCTGTTTTATCCCTTCTTGTGGGGAGAAACGTTCTTCCCAAGAATTAAAGACTTTCCTACTTGTTGCTGGAATTGCACTGTATTTAGAGTTGTCCAGATGAATTGGACTTACTCTGAGTTCCATTTGTTTCCACTAAAGTGGAACATTAGTCCAAGGCAGATTACAACATACTCACAACAAACTTTAAAGGGCACAAACGTTGCTGATTTTTTTTCAACTATCGCTTTGAACCACAATGCTTAAACTCACATAAAAGAGCAGGTGGGGAAATGCTGCAAGTGTGAGTCTGGATGTTCAAAAGCATTTTCATGTCCCTGAATTTGTAAACAGCCTTCTGTATCTCTCAGTGTAGCTACAGAAAGTAGGAAAATGATGCAGTAACGTGATGTTTCTGTTCCTCAAGTCATGGTGAGTCAATATGAACAAAGGAAGACAAGCATCATGTGTTTAAAGAAATGAGTGATGCTGGCTTTTTGTCTCCTCAGTCAAACTGCTTCATCTGGTTCTTTGAGCTTCTTACTATATAAAATGAGATATTACCTGTGTTAGGTAACTCAATGTGATGATTATTGTTTATACAATGCTTTAAAGCTAGGCCAGACTATTAATATCTAGATGAGCTTTTCACTGATTGAGATAGTCCAGTGCAGCATAGTTACAATTGATCTAGGGGCAGGGATATTGTTAGTTCATTGCCCACCAAAACTGGAATTGAACTTTTCTTGGGCTTGCTGGTTGCTGCTGTAATATTAGACATGATTTGTTTTATATTACTACAAAGCAACAAAGTTCATTATATATTTTCTCTGGCACAACTGTCAAAACAATTTCATAGGCTATCAAAAGTTGCCCATGCTTACACATAATTAAGGAATAAGGTTTCCCCTGACAGCTTTCTCTGTACAGATTAATTTTTTCCCCAAAAGTTAAGAGTTGAAAAATTATAGCAGAAAATTCCAGGAATATTTTACAAAGCAAAATTTTAGTAACCAACTTTAGCTGTCTCCCAAACATGGTTGTGTACGTGTTGCTGATGTAATGTCAACACTTGGCTGTGGGAGGAATGGAGTGATTATTGAAGGCATCATGGGTTTGTTGGGGCACACCTGGCATCTATGTAGAGGTGCCACCCAGTGGCTGGATGATAATAATGAGCTTTTCTGATGAATTTTAAAAAAGGCCAAAAAAAAGGAAAAAAACTACTTAAAGGAGTATATCTTATATTAATATTGTACTAAGTTTGGGGATTTTTTTTTAAACATCACTATCAGCACAGGAGTTCAGTTTCACAAAAATTAGTAACTGGCGAAATTTGTTAATGGCCTTCAAATTACAGAATAAAAAAAGAGCTTCAGTAATGTGAATAGTCTCCAAGTGATGAAACGACAAAATGTATTCCTTCTTTGAAATGAGATTTTAGAAAGTGGATCAGTACATGTTCCAGTTATTTTGTACCAAACCAAAGTTTTGTTTGTTGTTAAATTGTAATTTTTCCTATGCAAATGAGGGCTCGAAATACAATTAGAGTGGAGAGATTGTTTGTGGTAGGTATTAACTGAAGTTTATGCTGCATCTCCTCACAGGCACATCAATATAGAATGATAATAACCTGGTTTGTAGATATAGAAAGTGAGTTGCTGTGAAGATACTTAAGATACAAAGATACTTAAGACAGCAAGATACAGAATTAAATCTATTTCAGTTAATTCCATAGTTGAGAACATCAGGAGGCAAAACAGTGAGAGGATGATCAGCATCTGGCAGAAGCCTGGTATAGGTAAAACTCTATGCTACTATTCATGAATATTTTAACTAGTTATATAATGACAGATTTCTGGGCAACTAACTTCATCATTCATTAAATTTCCAGATTTTCTAGCAGATAACCTTCTAATTCAACTTTGTAGTTGGACTTTATAATCTGTCTTTCTGAAGGGTCTTTACTAGGTTTTTTTCCTAGTTAATGGAGGTGCTAAAAAAGTTTAAACATATTTAATAATTGCAGTAATTTCTCTGACAGAGGGGCTTTTTGATTTTGTAAAACGGAAGAAGATCGCTTGGAATAAGAAACTAGAAGCTGCCTGGATTCACTGTATTAAAGATTTGGCAGAGCAGCACTGTGTCTGTGTTAGCACTCAGAAAAACATGTTTTGAAGGCCTAATGACTGTAGCATTTCCAGCTGCATGCTGTTTGAAGTGCAGGAAAGCCAGAAGCTTGGAGCCATTTCATCTCATGATGAAGTTGCTCAGAGCTTCAACAAACTGCCAAATGCAAACAAATACATTTAATAACCTGAAATTAATATATTGTACTGGGAAGGCGGTAGAAGGAAAAAAACAAATACATGTAGGAATGGAAGTGGACAACAAGTACAACAAGTTTGTGGTGTGAGAGTGGCTCAGAAAAGCTCTGTGCAGTCTTTGTGTGAGCAAATATATCGTGGAACAAAGCAACGAGGCAGCAGACTTGCTCTTTGTGGTTTTGTGTGAGTCGAGCAGGGACACTGCGTGCAGCTCTGGACTCAGCTTTGCTGGAGAGATCTTGTCAGAAGGAAACAGAGAGGAGAACATGGGAATTCCTTTACAGAACGGGAAGATGATGCTAAATAATGGTTGGGAGTGAGAGATACAGCTGAAGCCGGCAAGTATTTAAATGGGGTGAATTTGCCAAACAAAGGAAGGAATGATTTAGGCTGAATTAGTAAGGCAGAGTGGAGTAACTATAACAAAGGGCACTTTTAGGTGAGGTATTAACCCTGTTATTAAGACATATGAGAAAACACCTTGAAGTAAGCCGGTAGGAATACTTCTGTGCTGACAAGATGTGACCTAAGGTAGTTTAAACAGACTTTTCTATCTCTAGGATCTAGAGCAGTGGAGGCAGAAAGGTAAAACTCAATTCACCTGTGAATCTGAAGCCTGGCCATTAGATGGCAGGGTGCTGGCACAAGAGGGTGTGTGCCTCCCCGCCGCTTCTCAGTGCCATGCCCAAGGAGGAGCTCTGAACCATTCATCAGTCCCAAGGCCTAGGAGAAGTTTGAAATGCTCAGTTTCCATATGAAAATCACACACACACATCCTGTCACTCCCACAACAGAAGGACATGCAGTACATGTCCCCCAAGTACACATCTGTTCAAAGACGTGTGTCTGCTCCAGATTTCCACCCCTTGAAACTCTCTGTGAGTAGATAAGTGTGTGCAAGAGGTGTCCCAGCATAGCAACCACTTTGTATAACAGAGCTGAAGTTGGCTCTTCTGTGACCAGGGACACAGAAATGGGATTGCTGAGGCAGTGGGAAGAGGTGATATAGATGTGGTAAGTAGCTTGCTGCAGACTGTTCAGGGAGTCCACATACTGGTTCTGTGGAAAAGATGACAGAAAGAATAACAAGCAGTAGCTTTGTATGGAAAACTTCAGCCCAGAGCAGGCTGTTTGAAATGCTCAAAATATATTAAGGCTGTAAGGACAGCAACTCAAATAATGCACAATTAAAAAACCCTTGTTTAAAACAGTCTACATGGCTAAAGGATCTGCCCCAAGGACTGATCCTTATAGATGCATCCACAACTCTTTTGCCTCTGGAGTGAACTGTTTGTGTTTGTGCCGCCTAACATTTGACCTGAGTCCGATGCCCCCATGGCTCTAAGATCATAATTATATTTTTGTGGCTTCAGTTCAAAGTGTTTGAAGTAATGTGAAGGTTGCTTTGCTGCCTGCAAGACTGGTGTTTTCATAGCATTATGCCAAAAGTATGCTGCATGCTGTGGGGTGTGGGGCGCACAGAGGCTGTCTGAGGACAAGAGGCTGGTTGGGATGGTGGAGGGCAGGAGAAGCCACTATTGGTCTACTCCTATCCTTGCTCTGACATCCTCAGGGCAGTCTGTCCACAGAGCTGGAAAAGCCTTGGCTTGTCCTCGGAGAGAAGCAGTCGGTCTCCTTCAGAAAAGAGTCCAAGCCCACGGTGCTGCATGTGTGGTACGGCTGACAAGGGCACCAGGACCAGGGAATGAACCAGGGAGGTAAATGATTTGTTGGCATAGGTGCATCTATCATAGTCACAAGCACTGAGGTGGTGGATGCACCAGAGAAATGCCCCTTACTGCTCTTCATATTGTTCTCTGTTTTGCAGTAAATCTTTAGTCAGTCATTTTGCTGATCAAATTGATATTTGCTGCTCCCAGGGAAAAATTCTAGTCCTGATATGGTGTGGGAGGGGGAAGACTGGGTAGAGGATCTGAATAAACAAACAATATATCTTTCCATTGTAATCAAGTTGCTCATGCATGCTCTCTCTTAAAAAATGATCTCATACTGTGTTGATTGAAAAGTGGGAATTAATAGGCAAGAACAATATACTGGATACAGACTGCAGAAAAACAGCAGATGGGAGATGGATTGCAGGGCTGAATATGATGGATTATGAGGGAAGCCACGTCTGTAAAATTTATAAGGATGCTAGTTTAGTAAGCACTGCTAGGTTAAAATGTATGGCAACCCACTCTCTTCTTCTTTTTGTTACTGAGTTGTTTGCTCATTGCTCCTACATTGTCTTTACATATTTTTTTCTGCAAGCTATTTCCCTTCAAAATTATTTGCAATTGTTATATTTCAAGCCAATATGTTAAGATAGTTAATAAGGTGACATTGTGTTGCTACTAAGGATTAAGGCATGGACAGGTAAGAGTGATGGGGCCAAACTGTGTGGTCTGCAGCGTAGAGAGAGCACTGCCAGGTCAGTTCCCATCTGGTGGTTTCCTTTTCCAGTCAGTAGTTCTGCTGTAAATCAGGTAAAGAGAAGATGGATATACCTACAGAACTTCTCCTTCTTCCTTTTCATGCCTCCTCCCTCCAAAAGCTTGATAATTTCCAAGGCCTCCCTCTTTCTCTTTGCTTCACTGTAACATTAGTTATTACTGTAACTAATAGCTGTATGAAAATGTGTGTTCTGGTTTTGGCTGGCATAAGGTTAATTTTCTTCATGATAGCGGGTATGGGGGGTATGGTTTGGATTTGTGCTGGAGACAGCAGAGGTAACATGGGGCTGTTGTAGTTACTGCTGAGCAAAATGTCTGGGAGGGTTTCATAACATGCTCAATGTGTTGCAAGCACCTTCTCCCCCCGGAGCCTCGGGGCTCTGAGCAAGTGGGAATGGTTACACAAACACGCCTGGGTGAGAAAAGCAAGGGTGTGGGTTGACAGTGCCTCAGTTTCTCTATGGTGACTGTCCCCCCACCTGCCCTTGCCCCACAGTGAGTTTCTCCGCCGTGCATTGGGGTGAGCTGCTCTGCATCTGGGCTGGAAGGAGAGAATTTGGCTGGGCAGCTGGGGCAGAGGAGGTGCAGCCCCGTGCCCTCACACCCTGTGTTGCCCTCAGGAGCTTGTGTGCGTGCCCATGCCTTGGGGCGGGAAGCGTACTGCAGCGTTTCCCTGGAAAACTGCCCAGTGCCATAAAGGAAAACTTGGAGGCTCTGGTGAGCTCAGCTCGTCAGCAGATTGTTGGGAGGATAGACTTCAAACTGTGAAGAAATTCAAAGAGCACCTTTTCTCACCTGTTTGGAAATCTGGAGCTGGCTGTTTTCCAGTGCAACATCTTTGGGTTGAAACCTCCCAGGCTGCTTCTGTCAGCTCTGGTTTTTGGTGTGAAATTGTGTCCTTCAAAAAAAAAAAAAAGGTGCCTGAAAGAATCAGTGCTGTTTCACTGCACTCTGAAAGCAGCAGCTTTCTGGCTACCACACTGCAGACATGCCAGCACCCTGAGGTCTAGTGGTGTCTCAGGGACCGATGGCCATCAGGAGTGGGCACGTGGGGCAAGGTGTGAGGATGTCCCCAAGGAGGCCCAGCCTTCATTGGTGGAAGGGAGCCTGCAGGTGCCTCCCAGGTGGATGTTGCTGGATTGCCTGGGGACCAGCACCGTCCTCTTCTGCAGCAGGACAAAGGATATCTCAGTGAAATTTCCTGTCTTCCTACCTAGGAAGTGTTTGCTTCCAGAGCTTCCTCTGGCTCCCTTTTGGCATTTGGGATTAGTGATGTGTTATTTTCTGAAACAGGTTCATTGTGTATCACTTGGGGTGCAGATACTTGTCACCAGCCCAGCAGCACCATGGCAGATGGTGGCCTCTTGCAGAGTGTCAGTGTCACCTCAACAGTTGCCAGCTCTTCCATCCACTTCCCTTGGTGTGCCATTATTTTCCTCCTCCTCACCCTGACTTCTTATCCAGACTTCAGCCAAACACCTTCCTGGTCTCCTGCCCATATCATGTCACTTGTGCCATTGCTCTGGATGATGGAGTTGACAGTCCCCAACCTACTGTTATTCCCTTCAGCAGTATCGACCATGGACCGGGTAGGTAGGGTGGCACAGGAACTTTCAGCACCACCTGAGCAGCTTTTTAATGTGACTTTTGAATTTTCTCACATGCAATGTGTGTGGAACCACCCCAAAAGCAAGCTCTATCAGGGGAGGCAGAACATGAAAATCAAGATGGACAGCTCAAAGTCAGCTATGTCCTGGGGAAGGTAACCAGCTATTAAGAGTGATGCAGTTTCTTCCTTAGAAATAGGTAAATAAACAAAATAATTGCATATGTTTATTGGGATATGTGTTAAAATGTCAAAACATTTTCACCACAATTATGCAATAAACTGAACAACTTTATAAATACGCCTGAGGCTTTTCTGCTCACTTATCCACTCTTTGAAAACTCTATATGAAAGTCAGTTATAAAAGTGAATTTGCAAATAAAGCTGTACAAACAGAGCTGGATTTGGGACAATATGATGAGTCTGGAAAAGAAGCCTGTGGGAAAAAAGTAGTTTTGTTCTAACCAAAATGGAAAATATGCATATTTTGAGGACAAAACAAAACAAGAACATTTTGAAACTTTCTTTTTTTCTGTGAAAGCAAAATATTTGATGAGTGTATTTTTTCTGCCTAGAGATCTCTCTCAGTGTTTCAAACTGGGGTGAGTTCATTGGATGGCTGACAGTGAGGTGGTTGCCTGTGAGGCTCCACTTGCCCTATGAAGAGAGGGTGGAGAATTGGGGCTTGTTCAGTTTTGGAGAGGAGGCAGCTTTGGGTGGTAATGGAGACAAACCCAGACTCTTCACAGTGGTGCATGGTGGGAAGACAAGAGCGAAAAGTTGATAGAGGAGAGATTCAGATTAGATGTAAGAGAAAACATTTTCACTTTTGTCCAGAGAGGTTGTGATGTCTCTGCCCTTGCATATTTTCAAGAATTGGTTGGGTAACATCCTGAGCAACCTGGTGTGTTCCCATAGCTGAGCCCACTTCAGACAGGACATTGGACCAGAGACCTCCTGGGGTACCTTCCAACCTGAATTGTCCTGTGATCCTATGAAAAATTCAGTCCGATTTTGAAATACAAATATCAAAATACATACCATTTTAAAAAAGCTGCATTTTAACCAATTGTCAAATCATCTAAAGGACAAAAATATATAAACTGATATATTTATCAACCTTATAATAAAACTGTCTTCAGAGAATTCTGGATTCTTGCCATTTCGACTTTTCAGACAGTGAAATGGAAGAGATTTTATAACTTGGTCAGTGTTTACTATTTTATTTCTCTCTTGAGAGGAGACTAAGTGAACTTTTTCACATCCTTTGGATTCAGAATTTGAAATTTGCCGCTGTGGAAGAAACATAACTAAATTAGGTCCTTAAGTTTTAGGACTGACTTGCTTAAAATGAATGTATTGCTTTAAAGATTGTATACACTTCTATTGGGACAGCCTCTTCCCAAAAAGTGACTTGTTCTGAGAATTCAACTGATCCCTTTCTGAGACGGCTTCCAGA